>JAYEPQ010000010.1:5107993-5847993 GCA_036321105.1 Dracaena cambodiana
TTCTTTTGGATTATGATCTCGAACCCCTAGGGTTCACTCATGCCCAATTTCTTGGGTTTTAGTTTTGATTTGGTCCTCCATCAAGTTAACACAAAATTAACGGTTTTCAATGACTTAAACATTATGTATGCACTTGATAAAAGGATAAATGAACTCCAAAATTTATAAAATTTAATCCGAAAGAAATTAAGGAGGTAGAGATAGTAATTGTAAGAAAAAATTGAAGAAAAAATATTGGATCATTATAGTTTTGCTACTAACTCACGTAACTTTTCCTGAGCTGGCGGCTCACCTACAGTAATCCAATATATATCGCTAGATCTAGGTCTATTTGGGGAAAAAATATATCATAATTTAATCTTACTATTCGAAGGAGAAAAAAATTAATCCAATTTTTTACTATTTTTCAGATAAAGACCATAGATAAGGGGAAAAAAATAATTTTTGCTAATAAAGAAACATAATATTTACTTATTTGTATTATAGTATGATTATCCGATCTATAGATCTAATAGGAAAAATGAATAGTGATGACCTATTTATTAGATCTAACTAAAAAATCCTATCTTTTATATCAGGATTCTTAAAAAAATTAAAACTATAGCCCGTCCGATTTTAGATTTAGGATTAGCTATGGTCTTTGTTACCTATCCTCTAATTTCTTTTCTAAAGAGTGACCATAGTTAATTTTAAATTTAGGATTTTCAGTTACCCACCCTCCCATTTAACTTGTGCGTAAGCCTCGCTTACAAGATCTAGATAATTGATTTATGAAAATAGTAATTTTGTAAGCTTATTGCAAATGCTAAAAGTTAGAATATAAAGTTCGATGTTTAAATATGAAATAAAAAAATATTAACTTCTTAAAGAAATAAAAGTATAATTAAAAGATAAATGCGAACCTGTTGAAGAACACAACACGCAAAAAACCTCCGGCGCTAGATACAATTGAGAGCTGTGTATTGGTTGTAACCTATGCCCTAATTTATAGTCTAGAGTCACGAGATAGTTCCTTCTCTCTAGACAAAATGCCTAACCAAAGGGCATGAAACGCGTGGATTTTTGTAAAAAAAAAAAAATTGTCAATGATACCTTGTATTAATTGCACTCGGTTTCACGCTCCTTATTTTTCACGCCAATTTCCATATCGGTTATACAATATTGTGTACTTTTAAATTTTTTAGTAAATTTAATTTAGTCACTCATAAGAAAATCCAACACTTATACATTATCTAAAATGTATATCATGAATTTAAATATTAAATCTTGCAAGGATTTTTTAAACATTTTAAGAAGATTATTTAGAACATCTAGTCAAGTAGATCTTTATTAATGAAAATAGTTAAAATTTAAATGTTTTCAGAAGCTAAACTCTCAATTTGAAACTCTTATACTCGTGTGTCATAAATATAACTTGTTATTTTATTAGTTTCCTTCTTTTATGTATGTCAATATGTATAATATAAGAATACAATGTGAAAATATAATCTAACACTTATCTTGTATAAGTTGGCTTTTCATATATGTGATGAGAAAAATATTTCAGGACATTATTTTCTTACCATAATTGGGCTTGAGTTCAACTTGCATCATATGTTATGCACTGCTATTGATTAATATGTTTTTCATAAATTTTTATGCTCATATTTATTTATATTCGTGTATATATAAACTATATTACTAGAAAATTTTAGTATGATTTGCTGGAAAATATGTTTTAACAAAGAAGAAAGAAAAGAATTTTAAAAGATAACTGCTACAAACACAAAGCCCAAAAGCCCAAGTTGCGGCTAGAGAATTATAAATTGAAATTTCTAATCTTCAACTACAAATTTAATGAATTTTAGACATTAGTTTTAAGATATATTTGCATATAATTAAAATTTTTATCTACCATTAGTAAATTGGAGTTCATTATTATTTAGACATATTTGAATATAGTTCACAATTCTAACTATCGTTAATAACTTAGAGTTTGTAACATCTCTCATTCGAAAGCTGAATAGCGGAATACAAATGACATGTATAATAGAAATATGCTAAATCTTAGTACAATATCAATAAGTTCGTCATAGTAATACTCAATAAAAATTAATTAAACTCAGCAAAAGTTCCACTTTTCATTGATTAAAATAATAACAAGAATAACATAAGACAATGAAACTGAGTAAGAAAAAATAAAATAACTTTAATTTTTCATTTGGTTTTGATCTATTCTTCAAAATAAACCAGATCTTATGTAAGTTCCGATATGTTCACCAGAAGGACTGGGTATGCACATATAAGTCGTCAGAATGCAACCAAAACAGTATATGTAGAAATAGTAAAAAATATATATGTAATATACTCATAATAGTTATGTCCAAGCACAATAATAAAATAAGTTCCTAGTAAATTAAATTAATTTAACAATAATATCAACCAATATAGATTAAACCTAACATATTCTTGTGTAGTCACAATTATAACAAGAATATTTTTATTTAGAATATCATATAATTGAAAAATCTCACTGATGATGTACTATTGTTTCGATTATCTCCTGTATATATCAAGAAAATGATTCATTGCTTGTCTGGTACCGAGTCATAACTTCCATCAGGCAAATATAAATAATTTGGAGTGATCTAGAAAATCACCGTAAATATTTAGTGTGCAAAAGATTCAGTTATACAATTTAACTTGTTTATAGTCAAAACAGAGTATATTTCAATCATTCATTTTTCTTCTAATCCAATATTATACAAGTATAGTTCATATCAGATCCAAATTCTTGTTCTTATAGTTTATATATAGTTCATATTAGGTATAATATTCAAATTTGATTTTATTAGTTGGTTAACAATATAGTTTAAAGAGTTCATATATTTATAATTTATTGAATAAATCATAATTCGCTAAATAATAAATTTATTAATTTGGGACATTATTGAGATATATGGCCAAATAAGTCTATCAATGCTCGAAGATTTTCCGTGTTAAGCACACCCCTATATAATGTTATCAATATAGAAGAAAATTTTCTTAATTAAAACTGACACAAGATGATATTACAAGCAATATTTTTCCATTATTATAATTTCTATGGGTTCTACCAAATATTGTATGTATCGATCAATCTAAAATTTAGTTATACTATGTGATTTAACAAATCTAATAATAAGTATATAACAAAATTAATAAAATTTCGATAACATGAACAATAATAAATAGTTGATGAATTCGTATAAGATAACAAATCAATTTATACAAAATAAGTAATATAACTGAAATAATAATAATAATAATAATAATAATAATAATAATAATAATAATAATATAGAATAGTGAGTCCAAAAATGAACTTATATTGTTTTGTTTCACATTATCGATCAATTGCTCATTCACAATGAAGCAATGTACAAATGATAATATAAATGTTAAAAATAGTTTAACATAACTTTAGATGTTTTTTAGGGACGTTTCTAATATTTATAAAGCACTCACAAATTGATTTAAGTTAGATAGTCATAATGAGTATGAAATCAACAAAAATTTCGAAACCATCTTATTAGATCTATGAAATGTTGAATGTTACTTTTTTAGTTATTAGGATTGCTATAAATAGTGAGTAAACTAATTTTATGATCAATCCAATAAGAAGTAAAGAGTTAAAAATAACACCTAGCTCAGTAAAGTCTAATAAAAAGAAGAAGTAGATTGTGATCATGGTAGATGGCTCTGTAAACTATGATAAACAACATAGTGCCGAGCTACACTCCGGTGAGACAATCAGCATGAGAAGAAAAGAGAGAGATAATTTTTAGAGACTCTTAAGTATGTGGGGGTTGCATTGAGAAGAGATGTGAGTTTAAATTATGATCGATTTGAGAGTTAAAGAAGATAAAGGGTTTGAGAGAATAAAATAGGATAATGGAGATTTATTTTCAATTTTAAAAATGGGATTAAAATGGATTGTAATGGTGGATGCATGTAAAGGAAAAATGAAGACTTGGGAGATTGCAATTTAAAGAAGATGAACGGTTGAAAATAGATAAAAGAAAAAAAAAAAGTTGATGATCAATTTAACAATTTAGCAACATAGTCTAGTGGTTTGGACTTGTGACTTACTTAAGCGCATAAGTTGGAGAAATTAAGGGATCAAATCTTCTCAAAGTCACAATTTCTTGGTCTTGTATTTAATTTTTGGACCACAAACATGAGCTTAGGCATTAGAAAATGATAGGATAAAGTCAAAAATTAGAATAAATTGAATTAAGATTAAAGATCATTCTAAAATAAATTATATTTATTTTTTACTATTTTAAAAATTACATCATTCAAAATAACAGTATTGTCATAATAGGTAAAACAATATTGTGTGTGTGTAATATAGAGGTGCAGGTCGTTACAAAGTTCATTACCTTTAGGACATGCAACACCAACTTATCTAACTTTGTTTGTTCCTTTGTTTTGGAAATTGGAAATAAATTCAACTTGACTGATTTAATACCCGTAGCTCGAAAAGTCCCATATCAGATATGAGATAAAAGTTAGTATAATTTATAATGATTTTCATGAATTCATAATGTAATCGTAGCTAACTTTTTTTTAGAGAGAATCTGTGACTAATTATAAATTATTTTAATTCTTGATACATTCAAACTGAATATATTGATGGTACATACTGAACATACTCATATACCGTATATCAAAAGGAGAGCATGCCAGGTATTTTTGTGGTATAATTCATGGGGGACTATCTCTAGAATCCAATATTATCTGGTGAATTGTTAATATATTATTGCGCCCTTCTAACGAGAATATCAGAATCTAAAGTGGTTGAGTTAGTGTATTACTGTATCCTCTGAAGAAAATATCAAATTCTAAAAGGGGAAAGAATATAATATTCCTAACTTGAATAGTCCCACATCGGATATGAGATAATAATTAGTATAATTTATAATTTAATAGTATCTTAACTAACCCTTTTAGAGAGGAATCCAGGATTGATTATAAACTATTTTAATTCTTTATATTCTATAGGAGGCTTGCCATATTATAACCGAATATTTTGCCGATAACTCCTAAATATACTTGTATGTTGTATATTAGAAACAGAGCGTGACAATATGACTTGTCGTAGTTTATTTAACTATGGAAAACTCATGATTTTTAGAGATTAATTGCAAATACTTATAGTTAAACAAGCTAACTCCAAATTAAATTTTTAACTATAAATAGCTAAGAACATTTCACCAAAAAAGTAAAAGGTCTTAAACCCTTAGTTAGCAGTAAAATAGAGAATGGACCTCAAATATAGGGTTCTTATAAATTCATGAAAAATGAATCCATCAAAGCCTCACTATCGGATAGTAATTCACTCTTGTCTCAAGTAGAGTCACCATAAAATATAATATATTTATCATATTTTAAAATTATTATACCTTAGCATCTCAATCTCTATCTTATTAAAATATAATATCTCGTATACTTTAATTATTATATCTTGTTATCTTTTTTTCTAGTCAAACTCACATGTACATAATTTTTTACAATATATCCATATTCACTTTCCACTGGAAGTTGAACTTAAAACCTTATCAGTTGAATTTAGGAATGAGAATGGATAGTTTTAAGGACTAACCGTTATTCGTTCTATTAAAAATTTGAATTAAAAATAAAATTTTAATTTCAATTTAAATTCTTAAATAAGACATACTAAGAATTTACCCATATACTTATTTATTCTCATGAATTACGATTGGTCCTATATTGCTCCATAGTTTAACATATAGTAGCATCCTATATTGCTCCATAGTTTAACATATAGTAGCATATTACAAAGTGGGTGAAATATTAGGGACATGAAATATTGTTTTCTTATATTGCCAAATAATTGCCAATACCTTCTCATTTATGGTGTGAATGAACATGTCGCGCCTCTAATTTAAAATTTTAAGTTAGAAATAAAAATTTTATTTATTTAATTCAAAATTTTGAATAGAATGCTTCTTGCAACGGTATCGTTCTCATTTCTACTTTTCGCACACACTGCCCTCTTCGGCATTTTCCCTCCACCAACGAAGGAAAAAAATGAAAAAAGAAAAGGAAAAAAGAAGAAGAAAAGGAGCACATGGCCTTATCCTATGCGTTCGCTCCCTATCCTACGCCGCCTCCATTCTGTCGCCGCTATCCTTCGCTCAGACGCGCTACGGCAGCCCCGAGGGCCTTATTTTGCGCTGCCTCCGCATATCCTGCGCACTCATTCGCCCCCGAGGTGAAACCCTAGCCTCTTCTCTTAACCCCTTTTTTGTGCTCCGATGCTTTTTTTTTCCCCTTCTAATTTTATGGAAATTAGGTAGCAGAGGCGGTGGATTCGCTGTATTCGGAGTTCAGGGAAGTTGATAATTTGGTGGCGCACAATAGCACTCGTGTTCTCAGGGCGTTTCAGAACGCTAGGGTTGGATCTCATGTAAGCTTATTTCAATGATTCTGTAATTTTCTTTTAGAATTATATGTGATTTTATGTCAAGCTGCTGTGAATCAAAAGACAGCTGGCATCTTTTTTATAAGAAAAGCTGTAGTCCCCTTCAATTTGGGATTTTTGACTCAGATAAAGTATTATTTGCAATAATTCGTGGTGATGATCTTATTTTGCACTGGTTCTTGATTGAAGCAAGAAATGTGCATTATAAAGTATCAGGATCTTGATTATCAATTGTAGAGCTGCAATGGATGGTTGAAATAGTTGCAAAGGGAGTTACTTAGGAGTAGAGTTCTATAACTCTTGGCTAACTATTGCCTGAGTGTACGCTGAATTTGTCCCAAGTAGATATCTGGTTTTGATTTTAATGTTCTAATCTAATTCTCAGCATTTGGTTTGTAAAAAATAAATGAGTGTAGGATAAATTTAGTTTTGTATGGGATAGTTAAAGTTATTGAGTAGATTGCCTTACATGACTGTCACTTGTTGTTGTTTTGTTTTTTAAAAATATCTAGTTTGCATGCTATAGTCATTACACAAGCATTGTGGCTATTTTGTAATCTAATTTAAAGCATGGACATAAAAGTTTTGGTTTCAGTAATTGATGTTTTCCTTTTAAGAAATATTTTGGCTGCACAAGATAATGAAATGGATTAGTGTGTAAGTGTGATGGAGTGTGTTCAAGGTTATTTAGACTAAAATGAATTCAATGTAGAAGCTATGGAACTAGTTTTGTTAGACTGGCTAAGAATGCCTGTAGTTAAGAAACAGAATTAGTTTGTGATGTAAATAATTTAATAACGACATTCTGCACTTGGAAGGGGTAAATAAAGTTAAGATAGAACGGTAGCACCATAAATGCTACAGTGATGATAAACAAACTTTACAAGTCATTCTAGATATTAGACTGTTTAGGAGGGTCCTAACGTACAAGTTGAAAACTGTAAAGGCTTAAAAACCAAAAGATGATACATTAGTACTACTAGTCTGAACCTAGTGATTTTCCTCCTAATACAAAATCTCTGTAGATGCAAAATCTATGTAGATGAAAGCAGATCATTGTTGTGTGTTCTTATTGTTTATTCAGCAAACTTGTCACTTGATTAACCTGGAAGGCTGGAAATATTGTACAATGTAATGTTTTTTCTTGAGAAAGAGGAGTTTTTTGTTTGGATAATTTTGTGTAAGTACATATCCATAATTTATTTCAAAATGTCTTCATTTCGAAGTTCTATAACATAATATTCTTATTAATGCCCATCAGGGCTTGTTTGGTAATATCTTTTCTAAGTGCCATGTAATCATTTAATTGTAGAAAGCATAATTATATTAGAATTTTCTTGTAACTCGTACCATGGATACCTATGGAAAAATTTCAAAATACCTGCATGCACTTAATATCTAGCGACTATATCCCAAGTGCCAGTGAAAGGCTCATAGTATGAAGTTAAGCAATTAGAAATTTGAGCATGCTCAACTACGTTGTAATGTTATTGGCATTGGTGCTGAGGCAAGGGGCATGAGCAAACGATGTACCTATTATAAATCACAGACCAACCAAGGTTGTGCGACCAGTTACTTCACTAAATCTTCCTACAGGACAGTTCAATGATTAAAACTGATGTTGTTTGTCTGCTAGAGAATTGAACTCTGAATTCTGGTTTCATTATGCCTTTCTAAGTCCAAAAGCTGTAGTCCAATTCCAAAATGGGCTATGAGTCGTAACCAGTTGGAATACGCTAGATTCCCTACCATAAATAATTGTGGAAGTCCAAATAGTTTAATCAACCTGATATCTTATCCAAACCAGTTGGCATAGGTTGGAACTTGGAACGACTACTATAGATTTTTTTTTTTGTAGATTAGTTCTCACTATAACAATGTGTTGTTGATGGGTTGCATTACAAAGAAAATTTGGATGGTTTTTTGGAAACCACCATTAAGATAACTTAGAGATTGTTCCTCTTCAATTTTTTCTAGTACTAGTGGAATCATTAGGGGAGATCGAGGGGGTTATATTTAAACTCCCTTGCTCTAATAGCAGAGTGATTGCTGAGGCAGTACGTACTTGACCATCACATGCTCACTGGTTTAAAGGTTTTACTATAAATTGGAAATTTAATCTTCTTTTCTTAAAATAATGAATGGTAATTATATCATGTAGATTAAGGTTCAGAGCAAAAAATGGTCCAGGGGCCCTTTCTGCTTTTGGTGTCTGAATCATATTTTGTCTAGGGGTGATTATTTCTTTATCGATAAAATTGTGATCTCTTTAACTCAAGGTTATTGCCTTTGATAAGAGGCCACGACCTCTGGCTGTGTGCTGAAGACCATTGTTGAATGCCATAACTCAAACAAATCATTGCACTATATTTCCCGCTTGATCTAAGTGTTCTTTCCTTTTAGAGAAAACATGATCTTAATATATATCTACTTAGTTCTTAGCTGTTTGAATATTTAACTATGAATATGGGATAGGGACGGTGGAGGCGAAGTGCTTTGGGTTTTCTACGAAAAAAGAAATATTTTATGAAATTTCATCAACAAAGTGGATTAGGCGATTTACCAATAAATATTTTAGGAACCTTGCATCTCCCTGAAAATATCTGTTTTAAGACTTCTTTTAGTGCACAAAACCTCAGCCCTGAGATTCTGAGTTTTATATGATAAACCTGAGATATTATACAATGTTGTTTCATTGGTGGATGGAGGTTGGGTTGGACGGTGAGAGCGAGATCTGTTTCCGTGCTTCCTTTCTCAAGGCCTTCTATAGTGAATGCATTCTCATGATTTATGCATTCTCAAGCATTTATGCATTCTCAAGTTTTAATGGTTGACATACTAGTAAACCGTTGGTTATTCCCTCTTCTCATTTTATGAGGGTTGTCGGTGGTGGAGAACAAAATTTTAAAAAGGGATTCAAAGGGCTTGCTGTCTGTACTTCACATTCGATTCCCTTTGTATATAGTTGTTCCCTCCAATGGTAACTTGTATCTAAAACTGTCAACTGTATCAGCACTTTGGTGGATGCACGGGATATGGTCACGATGAAGGTGGGGGCCGTGAAGCATTGGACAATCTCTTTGCTGAAATTGTTGGGGCAGAATCAGCAATTGTTCGCTCACAGGTTTCCAAATCTTTTTTGAAGTCATTCTATTGGTCAAAAGGAAATGATATACACTATTGACTTTTTGACACAGTTATTTCCTGATGTAGTTTTTCTCTGGTACTCATGCCATCACTTGTGCTCTGTTTGCTTTCTTGAGACCTGGGGATGAGGTGAACTTTTGTTTTCTCTAATACTGTTCTCCAAAGTTGATCTCATTTAGTTCCACATATTCTGATAAACAGAAGTTTGTGATATTCTCTTGCTGATTATGCTCACCAGCTTTTAGCAGTTGCTGGAGCTCCTTATGACACCTTGGAGGAAGTGATTGGCATTAGAAACACTTCTCGAACTGGATCTCTGAAAGACTTTGGAGTAGCCTACAGAGAAGTCCCAGTAATTTCTGTTTGCAGTAACTTCTTATTCTACCAAACAACAAAATAAATTGCTTTTTGATTTATCTGCAATTTCAGCTTGGAGAAGATGGTGGCCTTGGTTGGGATGCTCTTGCTACTGCTGTGAGACCCCAAACAAAATGTGCCCTCATACAACGGTCATGTGGTTACTCGTGGCGCAAGAGCTTGAGCATTCTCGACATACAAAGAGCTATAAATATTATCAAGGTAACTTCTATTTCATATATTTGAAGCTTAATTATAACTGCCAAATATGCAAATTCATGGTTTAGTTGATACCTATAAGAAATTAATCTGAATGTGGAAAACAAACCCAGAACAGCGTGCAGCTTAATGTTTCAAGTTTGCACAGGTATGTACGCAAAAACAACAAACCTGATAGGACATGCCATATTTTATAGAATCGTTTGTGCACTTCCTGTAGTTTTCTTCATGTTTGAATAATCACACATATTCGATGCAAGAGTTGTAGCTGATTACATCATGCATGAATCCATTTCTACCTTCTAGGCAAAAACTTTGACTTTATGGATTATAGCCTATTACATTATGCATGTTTCGAACTTTTCATTGTCATGTATTTTGCAGAAACAAAAACCTGACTGTATGGTTATGGTGGATAACTGCTATGGGGAGTTTGTGGAAATATCTGAACCTCCAATGGTGGTATGAATTGTATTTATTTACTAACTTTACCTTAATTGTGTGTCATGACATAACAATTGGTAGTTCTTTGCAGGGAGCAGATTTAATTGCTGGGAGCTTGATAAAGAATCCTGGAGGAACAATTGCACCTTGTGGTGGGTATGTTGCTGGAAGGAAAATCTGGGTTGAAGCAGCAGCTGCCCGTCTGTCTGCACCTGGTTTAGGAGTGGAATGTGGATCAACTCCCGGTGATGTAATGCGAACTCTTTTCCAAGGGATATTCCTTGCACCACAAATGGTTGGAGAAGCAATCAAGGTTATATTTAAAAGAAAGATCACTTCTACTCTTCTTTTCATTTCATGGTTACCATAATACTGCCAGTCATTTTAAATTGCCAGGGAAGTTTGCTTGTTGCAGAAGTCATGGCATCCAAGGGTTATAAGGTGCAGCCACTTCCACGGCTCCCTCGGCATGACACAGTGCAGGTCTATTTCAATGTACATGCTTACATTTTATAGGAATTAGAGTTGGATTACATACATCATGTAGGACCTTGGGACACGGAGTTGCAGGATTTTTCTCATAGGTAGACCAATAATTTGTGCTGCAATGTGCTTCTGCTAGTTCAATGATTCTGACAAACACCCAAAGCTAGCATATCTCAAGAACGAATCTTGACACGCAGCATGACTTAAAACCTCCGCATTCTTGAAGAAAAGTGGGTTTTAACTTTGGAAGCTAGTCCAACAAATAAATGTCTTGCTATCTTATTGCCTCCGAAGTCCTAACTTTAATAAATTGTACAAATTTACTTGTCTTTTACCTTGTATTGTAGAACTCTGATTGTTGAATCAAAGACCTACCTCACTAACACAAGTTTGGTTTTGTTCGAGAAGAAGTTGATTTGCATGAGTCTGATTTCAGGCAGTACAGCTGGAAAGTAGAGAGCGACTTATATCATTCTGTGAGGCTGTGCAAAGGTGCAGCCCAATTGGATCTTTTATCAAGCCAACTGCTGGTTATACTCCTGGATATGCATCAGAGGTTTGGCCAATTCTAAAATATATGTTCTAACTTGTTATCGTTTAAAAGAGAAGCTTTTCTGCTCCTGTTCTGATTTATGCCTGTCTCTCCTATTGATATTTGGGCTTTAGTTTCCTTGATTACTTATTCTCTTTGGTCCCTCAATTTTATATTCATCAACAGCAACCCTTTTCTGTTGCCATGCTATATAATCTGACGTGGTGCTATTATTTCCTTTTCGATATTTTCACTTTGCTTTTCTAAACTTTCATTTTATCATCAATTATGATGAGACACATGCACGCATGCACGCTGACAGAGATGTGCATGCAGGGTAATGGGACGGGCATGATAAGTTAAGAATTTATTATTTAGACTTTATCAAGATTTTAGTGATATTTGTTTTATTTTTTAATTGCACATGTTGGCTACATATTGTTGGGTTATATATAGCTATGTACCAGACTTTTTATATTTTGAAGATTGATTATTGGAAATAATTTCTACTTTGGCGTGATGATTTATCATTAAATCTCTTCATGAGCTAGTCGTGTGACAGTGGGTGAGGAATTTACATGGATGCGAGGCTCCAAATTTATCTTCTTTTCCTTTTCTATTTTTTTCTCAAATCCTAGATTCGTGTTCTTCTCTAATCCACAAGTTCCTACTAAAAAAAACTTGATTACACTTTCGTCTTGCATCATAGGCATTGGCACCATCTCCACTTGGATGTGTGCACACATGCACACAACCTATGCATGTGTGTGAGCACATAGTAATCATTTCCACCAGAATTTTCAAGTAGGAGAGCTGTAATCAAGTAGAGTGATATGAGGATCATTATCTCCACGACAAGATTAACAGGACATGGGTGGATGCCTAATGCAGTCTTGTTTGTTTTCTTTTTCGGCATTTTGGCTTCATTTATTTTTTTTCACTTTCTAAATTTTTGATGAAATAGTTAGTTTGTAGAATTAAATAGAAAAAACATAGTATATATTAAAGAAGTATTTGCTTGATTTGGAAAAAGATTATGACTTTATGAGATGACATTCTGCATCCCATCTAGAACTCTTTGACAAACCAATAATCCAGTCCTAACGTCCTCACAGTATGTAAAATAAGTTCATTACTTATTGGTGGTTGTTTAATGGCTAAGTATATATTAAAGAAGTATTTGAGTGGTTTGGAAACAGATTATGACTATGAGATCACATTCTGTATCCTATCCAGACTCTTTGACAAACCAATAATCCTGCCCTAATTTCCTCATATTGTGTATTTGAAATAAGTTTGTTACCTATTGGTAGTTGTTTAATGGCTAATAACTCTTGAAGAGGGAGCACATTCATTTTTCTAGGCTAGATGGTGCAGATTATACAAGGGTAATAGAAAGAAGTCCAAAATCTAGGTAGGCCACATACCTGGCTTCAACATGGCTCTGCCCATGTGCATATACAGAGACATGCACACCCCCACGATGCAAACATGCACACATGTACGTATACATGTTTGCACATATATAAAGGCACACAAGCACATGCACACATTCACACATAATCACATACTCATGTTTGCAGATATGTTCATGTGCAAATGCACACACATTGGTACTAATATACATGCAAATTACACTCAGATACACATATTACATGATACAAATATTGCAGACACTTGTGATTTCATAGACACGGATGCTCATGAGTCATAAGACATAACTACACATATGCACATATTATTTGGATACACGATATACAGACTCGTGTGTGTTGGTGCTGCAAATGGGTCGGATCGGGTGGGGCGGGTTGCCGAATTTTTACACACATGACGAATATTAAACCCAAACTCACCTCAACCTTGATAACAACCTTGATAACCTGAGGTCCTGAACCTGCACCAATGGGTTCATTTAGGTTTTGGGGTTAATCGGTTCAGATCAGTCTTTATAGGTTTTCAGGCTTATGCCCATCTAGTTTCTTTTCTTTTTTTAATTTTTTTTCTTTTCTTTTTTCTGTTTTTATTTTGGAATCTATTTACGCTTCTTTTTTATATAAAGAAAATCAACCTAATTACCCAAAATTAAAGTCAAATAATTTGAAAATTATTTTATTCAATTTACATCAGTTGTTGAATTAAAAATGTTATGGAATAGCAAGATGATATTATTGATATAGGACACCTACATACATAACTAAACCAATAATCTAATACTCCTCAAACTGGAACATAGATATCAATTATACCCAACTTGTCATACAGTATTGAGAAAAGTTTATGTGATGTAGGTTTAGTAAAGCTATCGGCCAACTATTCTGACGATGAAGTGAGTGGAGTACAAATCACCTTCTTTACCAAATAATTGTTGACATATTTGGAGTAGTGGCAATAGCAACAACAGCCATGTCAAAAAAGATTAGCAAATATAGAGGAGATTAAGAAAGAAAATAAGATCTTAATAAGGCAGGAGATGAACTGAGGAGAACAAATCAAGAGAAAACCCTAACATATCTCTTTATATCAAGTCAAAAATATAAAGATTAAATGAAAATCTTTGTAAATTGGACAGGTAACTAAGGGATTAAAAAGAAAATCAAGTCAAAGATTTTAAAAATCAATCAACTATGAAATAATTTAAAGAATACAAATTTATCATTATGATTTTGTAACCAATTGAGATTTGATTATTAATGCTACCAATTGAATTAGCTAGCGGTTTGACCCGATAACGACTGGATTGGACCCCGAAAAGAGTTGAGTTGACTCGATAATGGGTTGATTCAATAGTACTAGCATAAAAAGAGCTGATTTTTTACGTCAAAACACTTTAAAAAAATAGCAAACTGCATTAGGAGTAGCAGTAGGCCAAGAACGCAATAGCAGGTTGCATGATGGGCTACAGGAGGCAACTGAAATGCCGATGAGGCCGGCAGTGCCCCAGCAAATGGCAACAATTGCGACTAGGGTTGTTGCTATCTTCGGTAGCATTTTCTGGTGCTGTAACTGCTGTCAGGAGTCCCAGGTGGCAGTTGGAAGTAGAATTAGAGGCGGCAGTGGTGGGAGAAGAGAGGAGATGAGAGGAGGTGAGAGGAGGTGGATTTGGATTAGGCTTTTTTCTTTTGATAGTTGTGATATATTCCATAAGCTTACTTTGATACCATGTTATAGAATAACTAGATAATCTTATTAATAGAGAGCAGCTATTTGTGTGTGTGGGATTACAAGTAGATAGTATCTAAAGCAAATCTAGGCCCAGTTGTGTGTGGGATTACAAGTAGATAGTATCTAAAGTGGATCTAGGCCCAGTAAACTAAACCCGCAATCTAACGAGTACCAAGTATGACAATCCTTCATATTTCGGTAACCACTTGAAGCTGAAATTATGAAACATATCCTAGAAACAAAAATTCTTTTGTCTTTTTTGGGTATTGAGAGAGGTACAATAGTGTAGATTGGTGAAGAAGAGAATCCCCATAAAAAATATGTTGATATACTCAAGGACATGTGCAATGGAGTAGTCACAAATGTCCAAACTTGTGATGGCATAACAAGTAACCTTTCGATTATAATTGGATTGCATTAATGATTTGTACTGAGTTCATTCTATTTTGTCGTAGTGATGGATGATATACTAGAGCTATTCAGGATGAAATATCTTGGTGTATACTATTTGCAGATGATATTATCTTACTTGATAAGACGAAAGTAGGAATAATTGCCAAATTGGAGTTATGAAGACAAATTTTAGAATGAAGTTTTAGATTAAATAGGTTCAAAACATAGTAGACTGAATGTAATTTGAAAAAAGAAGATCTGAGACTATAGTATTGTGACATGCATCACAATAGCTCGTGCATGCATATACAAGTAGTGGGGATACAGGCTCTTCCGCTTAAGCAGTTAAAGCAGACACAGTTAATAAAGTTCCTGCCATTTTCCTTAGGATTATTTGATGAACTGCATGTAAATTGTGGGAATTGATATTCTAAGGTATTAAATTCTTCTAATTGATACAAATGCAATTAATTGGGTGCATTTTCTATTAAATAGGTGATCTTTGCTGATGGAACGTTTATTAATGGAAGTACAAGCGAAATGTCATGTGATGGACCATTGAGGGAACCATTTTCAGTATTTTGTCAGGTGATATATCAAATTTTTTGTTTATCTTTTCTTTTATTATTGAGTTTACCCAATAGCTTCTTTAGTTTCTAGACTACTTAAATGTATATTAAGGAGAGGAAGGAAAGGTCTAAGGTGACATGCGCAAAAGTTGCAGGAATTTGATTTACGACAGATTAGAAAATTAAATTTCAGATTGCTGTTGACGATTATTTTTTTGCTTGCTTGTTTGTACCTACCGAGTACAGGGTGGAACTCATTGGACTCAATGGGCACTCGTCCTTGGAGAGGTTCTGAGATCCATAGATGCGAGGGCAGATGAACGATCCTTCCCATATGCTCGTGTCAATGGAGTAGTCTCCTGAATTGCCTTTTGCCTTGAGCTCATCAGAAAAAAGCACTGTGATCTCAGAGGTGGTCTCAGGTGCTGCATGGTTACACTGTACCAGGAAAGAATGGAAGGTACTACCACAACTCTTTCTTTCTGGTGGGTTAAAATTTGATGCCCAGTAAATTCATCATTGAGCTCATGAAAAAAGCTTTTGCATTGATTTTAATCTATAGAGTCTGATACTCTTAACGAAGTTCTATGCATGTATGCATCATAGAAGTAATCCACTTTTCTTCCTTTAACCTCTCATGTTCGAAGAGAAGGGATTGCATCAGGTTAATTGGACGATATAGCATGGGGATCAAATTAGTTCGTTCTGGTGGACATTGACTACAGTAATCAAGTCCAATATGGGAGCAAATGCAGTTAATGCTGATTGAATTCTTGGTAAATTGATTATAACTGGATGAAAGGTTACTTGATTAGTATTGCACATAAGAATTTTGCCCCTAGTTTTTGGTTAAAGCCCGTATCCATCGATGAAAGTGAGAACTGCTTTCATTTTTTTCTTTTTTTCCCTGTACTAGAAGCAAGAACATTGAGGATTCAATGAAACATGGAAACAAGCTAAAGTCTTTGCACTTGTAGAATACAATCTTTTTTGTACTATTAACTCTTCTCTGATTGTTCCAATTTTATTGGACGGCTGTAAGAAGACAATTTTGTTGATTTTTTTAATTTATTCGTAGAGAAATAAAGAAGGATAGCAACGGCTAGAGAGGATCCTTCCCTGTCTTTCTGTTCTCAGCTTGCCGCGGGCAAATGCTACGCCCAGCTGGCCAAAGTTTCATCAAAATATTGCTGTAAATTTTCATCAATTTCATAGTCATTGTGACTTTTTTAATTACCCAATTCTAATTAAATCATCGTTATATAAAGTTGACGAGCTACTTGAACAGCACGCTATGCCTTTTTTAAGATATCATCTAGTTTTAAAAGCAAGATCTCCTTTAGCAATGACTTATTCAAAATCTTTAAAGAAATTTAAATTATTATCTCACTTGAATCTTTTTCCCTCCTATTTTAGGAAGAAAAAGTTTTACTATCAACCTGCTGTGAGACAAATTTGCTCACAAAATTGTGATATTTCTCTTTTCCAAGTTTTCTTAAAAATATTTCAGAACAAAATTATAATATCTATATTTTTCTCTTTTCGTACATTAGCCTGATTCATTATAGCTATGGGCCGGCCCATCAGATCCAGTGATAATCACGTCCATGAGCCTATAAACTGGGTAAAGGAGGTAGCATTTGTACTTAATACGCTGCAACGGTAGTCTACACATGTTCCATTCGGGAAAAAAAAAATAGAGATGAACTGACAGCTCACGCAAGTTATCTGAACTGCAGTTCATTTCTTCTATCTCCAAATTTAAAAAAAAAAAAAATTAGATTATGATCTGGACCCCTTAGGATTCACTCATACCCAATTTCTTGAGTTTTAGTTTTGATTTGGTTATCTATCAAATTAACACAAAATTAATAGTTTTCAATGAATAAAACATTTTGTATACACTTGATGAAAGGGTAAATGACTCCAAAATTTATGAAATTTAATTCGAAAGAAATTAAGAAGGTAAACATAGTAATTGTTAAAAAAAAGTTTGAAGAAAAATCATTCGATCATTATAGTTTTGCTGCTAGCTAACGTAAATTTTCCTGAACTGATGACTCAACTATAATAATCCCATATATATATATATATATATATATATATATATATATATATATAACACACTTGTCAACTGAGTCAAGATCTAGTAGAGTATAATAAGATATCTTACTATTTAAAGTTATATGGTTCAGACATAAATATCATATGTTTATGATTCTCATGTATCTAATCTCACTAAATATTATATGTTTATGATTCTCATGTATCTAATCTCACTGCTCGAAGGGGAAAGGGGAGATGAACCTGGAGAGTCAAGTCGAGAAAGCACAATGGAGGTCAAAGAACAAAATGCGTAGCCTATATATGATCAAAAAACAAAATACGCAGCACTGAAGCAGTTTAATTTAAACATTGGAAACCATTGCGTTCTATAAAATCTTGTGATGTGCTCGAATTTTAATGGAACTTAAAACTTGTAGGCTCTGCTTACCTATAATTGACATCAGAGCATCACAAACATTTTTTTTCCTTCCAGAAGTTTTAACATTTGATAAGTAAACGAAAGATGCAAAATAAAGTGAGAAACAAATGAACACAGAAAATTTATTTGGCAATGTTGACACTTGAAATTCATAAAGTCTCGAGAACAAAGCTAAATACTTTATGATTGGTTCATGTTATGTCTGAAGACAAGTAATTTTGTAAGATGGATATGGAGAAGTTTTATTTACACATGAAAATTTACTTTTTACGTACAGATTTTAAAATTGTAAATAATTACAAGTTTATTTATTTATTTTTTTTTAACTAAGTTAATCTTTTAAATCCCAAATCTCTTACACTTCTTCAAATTTAGAAAATTGTCATCATCTTCCTCCTCTCCTCTCTGCTTTCTAAAACCCAAAAAAAAAAATACACTTCTTTTTTAGTATTTAAATCTAAAAACAAACACATCTCTCACAAACTCATCGATTTGATTTTATAACTTTCTAAAATTTTTACATTCGCATTCCTAAAAAAGTTGGGAGAATTTTAAATTCTTCGAATATACTGTGACAAAAAATATTAGGGTTTAGAATTTGAGTTTTTTGAAGCACATGGAAAAACTCAACGTGCCATTGGTATTAGACGACAAATCGAAGTTATGATTTAAAATTATTCTTAATTTTTGAATTGTTTTTGTTTGCAATTTAGTATTACTAATTTTTCTTTTATTAGCACCCAGCCAGATTAATTTCCAGTTGAACCAAATTAATTTCCAGTTGAGTATTAATACTTGACCCTATACTTTCCTGTCAGATAGTAGTAACCGACTCAAACAAAACAGGAGTAGAGTAACAGTTGAGTCGCTGAAGAAATTCAGAGAGAAAGAGGGAGAAGATTGACAAAGCGCAAACAGAGATATGGGTAGAGTCGCAGACGAAATTAAGAGGGAGGGAGGGTTAATTTTTGGAAAAAAGATTTGGACATAAAGAATAAATTGGTGATGTTTCAAGAAAAGAGATTGATGTAGAGAGTAATCTAGGTGTGAAAAGTAAACTTCCATGCGTAAATAAATTTCCCAATGGATACGCCTATCTGTCAGATTTCGATAAAACAAACATAATCACACTTAAAACATCTCTGTTGCCTTACTTTGAACAATGCCCAATATTCAGAACTTGGGACTTCGATACAAAGTACATGGGATCAGTTCCATGTGTTTTTAAGTGTAATTTGAAGAGCTTTTGTCATGTCCTATGGATGAGGTAAGTTAAAATCAACTCCTGTGACTTGATTCTTGGCACTGATATCCTAGCAGAAACAATTTGGCTACAAGTCTGAAGCTCATCGAGGGTTCAAATGGACTGCTTGATACAGTAGCAAGTGCCCTTTTGCAACGTTCATGTAGCCTCATAAGCTCATCAGTTCCATGGTCAACTTGGTGCATGATCGTAACAGAAACTCAATAGGCATTAGGATAATAAAGAAGGTAACAGTGAGTTGAGTCTAGCATTAAAGACACGGAAAACTGTATCATTATAATGAAAGATAATTAAACGACCAACAACAAGTAGATAATAAGAGGACTGTGATTGGCTCAAAAGGGATATTGTTATGTATTATTAACTAGATCATACACAATCCTAGCCAAAAGAGGGAAGTTGCATTCGACTCAAAATGATAAAAAAAGGCTAACTGATCAGGAGGATGTTATTCATGATGGATTATTTGGCTTAGGTAGGATTCGCATGTAAGACATTGTAGAACAACCCACACTGATTCACAGGACTTGTTTACATAGGTGGAAAGTGAGACGGCAACTACAATTAAAATGGTCCACAATGGAGCAAGCATGACAATTTAACCTTATTACGAAAAATAGGCCAATTATCTCTTTTGCAGGCTCATTCAGAACAAAACCTTGGCTGTGTGTATTATGGTTGTTTTCTGCTTTATTTCCAGTAACTCGCAGATGAAACACAACAATAGTGCAGCCCTAGCTACTCTAGTGCTTTGCTTCAGGTATGGCCTGCAAAATGGAAGAAAGGAGGAAATAAATAAATTGATACGAAAGAATCGATAAAACCCAAAGAAGTGCAATCCTAAGACATTACATGTCAAAAGCTATCCCAGAGTATCAAAGATAATGATAAGCTTTGTATGTACTGGTTAATTAATAGCATGCTTAAATAGACAGACACTGCAAATGGTTTTAACAAATATCCGTATCATTCTGTACAATTTAGTGCTAACCAGCATATTATGGCACAAACTATACAAGTTAAACATAGTAAACATGAAACCAGAAGATGGAATATCAATTTATCAAGATATATAGAAACAACTTAACGTGACACATCAATATACAGTCATCTTAATAAGCAGCAGAGGATTCTAAAAGATAATGCAACTGAAAGTTACTTTGATGATACAGAGTAAGATCAGTGAAAGCGTGTGGCAATCAAAACACTGCCTAAAGTTGTGCCATATTGTAACAATATATATTGACAAAATAATAATGTCCTTCCTCTTCATATTTTCTACGCTAAAATTATTATATTCCAAAAGTGGAAATTCTACTAGCCATGGAAAATCCGATTATTCCAAAATTTTCTTATTTGATTGTTGCACAAAAACACTTTAGGATGTCTATTCCTGCAATAGAGAACCTTTTAATGATGAATTAACTGAAAATAACTAATTTCAGGAAAGATAATATCATTATTTCAGCAACAGTTCCCCCCCCCCCCCCCCCCCTCTCTCCCTCTCTCTCTCCTCTTCGTTTTTCAATAGCCAGCATTGGGGCGGGGGGGGGGGGGGGGGGGGGGTTGGGTTCCAGATTTGCAATTTCAGAAACTAACAATTACCTCTTTCTTCTTTTGCTTCTTCCCACCAAATGCCTTGAGTCCTCCATAAATTAGCAAACCCCAACCAGCCAAACTAGCGAGTACGAACTGCAGGAGATCAAATGCCATATAAAATTTTGTAAATAACATTTCAAAGAGAGACAATAACCACACAAGGTGGTTCGAACAAGAACAATCAGGAACCAAGATAAAATCAATCCATATGCTCTTACTTGATGCCAAAAGAGAAAGCAGAGAAATGATTGTCGCCTTCAAAAAGAATGCTAACAAATCAAAGTTTTTAAGGTCTTATGGTATGTCAAATACATTAGAATGTATTCTCACAAAATAGATAACATGATACTGATATGACAAGGTACAAGCTATCACATCAGGTAAGAAGTCAAAGCAACCAAGTTTGTGAATACCCATGTAGCAAACTGTAATGACAAATAAACCATGTTTCTAGGTAACGGCTTTATCCAAAGCTCATGCCAATTGGTTATGCGCTGTGAAGCATGGATATGGATACAGGATATGGGTACAATATGATGTAGACATGGTGCAACGTCGAATTTTGAAAAATTAGGATGGTTAAAGTGAGGAAACGACAAAAATTGTGTTTGAATATAACTACACATAAATACATGAATATGACTACACATAGATAATTACACATATAAATACATATAACTACACACACATGTATACAAACACACACACACACACACACGATACATAAGGTAATTCCAAGAAATTTAGGATACACATGTCAATACAACATTAGTAATATTATACATGTTTACGAAAATTCATTTCTTCGATATATGAAATATTTTGTATGCACAATCATCTACTTTCTTAACAAACCTAGACAACTTAATGTGATGCCTCTGCAATCCTTAATCCATCACTTATACGTTCAATTTTTAACCTTTTAATATAGGTCATGTCTAGAATACATTATAATTTTTGAATAGACAAAAGGAGTACCCAGATGTATTGGTTAAGTAATCAAAGTGCCTGAGTATCGGACACGTTCCACCATGAGTATGGCTCTTTACATAGGTTGTGGGCAACAATGGACATTGAGGAAATTTGATTGGCATTCAGACCATGTGGAAAGGCCTTGCGCAGAAAATGAGTCACTTGGGAAGGGTTATGATATGTAGGACAATTCTTCCTATCAAAAATTAGCGTCAGACATAGCTGTCCATCCGTGTACAACACTAACAAAAGTGCCAATCTTTATTTTATCCTAATAAAAATGTAATGCAAGAAGCATGTTATGCCCCCTTTGACAAAAAATAATTTGTTTTTTTAGATGATATTACTACTTTGCTTCTTTCCCATGTAAATAACAAGCTAGTACATATGTTCATGAGTTAAATATTCCAAAATTAAGAAAAACACAAATGTAACTCTGTCCTCATGCCAAGCTTTTGTAAAGTTGTAGTTTTCAACACCCCATGTCCATGTCTACAAATCATAGAGAAAGGAGTAAAAAGGGAATGACAAAATATTTCCAATGACGACCATTGAATCACAGAGTGCCAAGACATCAACCTGGTGCTATGATACCATGTTGATGACCAAATTAGCCAAATTAAGCTAATTGGTTGTGGGACGACAGTGTATATCAAGCAATCATATGATCCATAACATGAACATTATTGGAAGCAGAAACTGATATAAGAGTCTTAGGAGCAGTTAAATGAGTATTTATTATTGATTGTGTAATCCTCAATGAGTTGCTTGTAAATATATGAAGAGGGATTGTATGAGGATTCAGTGATAAGGTGGCTATGATTTGTAGGTTTATCTTCCCTTGTGGGAGAGAGAGGAGATGGAACAAAACTATGTTAAGAAGGTGAGAAGAGAAACTAAGAGAGAAACTTGTAATCCTGTACTCATGTCATAGTGAAATCTTTACAATGCAGCTCTCGTGGATATAGGCATGGAGCAGAAAAATAGATTTGAGTCATGTGGCTTAACTACTAGCCCGTCCATCAAATTCAGTGGGCCCACTTTTGTAAGGATCAAGAAAAAAAATCTAGAACAAACTGAACAGATCCCAGAAAGTATACCTGCTCCAAACAAGGACTACCAAGTTATTAATGGCTTAAGAAGGCAAAGACTAAATAATAATTGTTATTAAGACAAACAATTGAAAGAGAATGCCACAATAATACATTTAAGACTGTGATTTAGGTATTTGCCACGTATAATTTAGACTCTAAAGGCTTGATAGGCTATGAGGCATGAACACTTCAACGTGAGTGTCAGTATCCATGTCACATATGTATCGAATACCTACACTTGCATGACACTAGTCAATGCGTGTCGTACAACAAAACCCGTATCAAATTTTGAAAACCCAAAAACTTACACATTAGAGTCGTGACGACTTTCAAAAAGTCATACAAATTGCATGTTAGGGAAGTGTCCCCTTTCAAAAGTCATAATGATTACATGTTAAGCACTATAGACTTGTACATAGTCCAAAAAGACGAATATTCCTTTGATATAAAAGCTATAAGCTAACAGGCCCCATATGTCTTGTAAAGATAGAGCTTTCAAATATTTTATTTAGGGTATTGGTCTATTGGATGGAATTCAGATTCTTTTCTTTAATATAGTTTTTTAATTAGAGTCTATTTTTAAATCATTAAAAAAATTCTTCAATATCTACTTCAAAGAAAATATATGTTCGATTACAAGTTTCAATGAGCATTACATAGATCAAAAGCATAAGTACGCTCATATTTATGTCGTCATGTCATTGTATCCTACTTTTTAGTGTTTGTCATATGATTCATGTCTCTATGTCTATGTCCTCTCGTATTTGTGTTCCGTATTCACATCCATGCTTCATAGTTGATAGGTATAAGATAAAGATCAATATTCATAAAGGGGGAAGACTAGAAACCTGAAAACTCAATGAAATTCTAGAAGCAAACAAGTTAGATCAGAAATCATCTGCCACTTAAAAATTGGATCTGTTATTAAGTTGAATGCTTCAAGTATTAACTAGCATCAATTTATATTTTAGTTTTGTATTTAACAAAGAATCAAATATACTTTTGAATAATCCATACTAATACAGAACCAAGGAAAGAAATGTTTGAATGTCTCTATCAGATTAAATCTGTTCTTCTCCATCATGCTCTGGGAGCAAAAAGAAACCAACGTCATTTGTTACTGATCAGTTATGGTTTGTTTAAATTGGATCAGCAAATCACAGTATAATGGAAGAAGATGACTTCTCCTAAATCTACTGCATAAAGTCATAATAATGGAAAAAACATAATCAAAAGAAGATGAAATTCACCATGATGACGGGTGCCCGGTAAGTTTTATGGAGTTATGGACAATAACCTGCAAATATAGTCTATGAAGAAGACGCTAAAAAATAAACCACACGTACCATAGAAATTTAGAAGAAGTGATTTCCTAATTCTATCAATCATCAAATAAATACCTCAAATAAAAAATATGGATCCCATCATCGTGAACATTTCTATCATTACCCAAGCTTTTGCACAACTCTTCGCTCATCGTGAACATTACTATCATTACCCAAGCTTTTGCACAACTCTTCACAAGGAAATTATGTCACAACTCAAGACCTAAAAATGCTCCTCAAAGAGGATAGTGACAAAACCTTCCAGAGTATTGTGAAATTTCTAGATACGGAAGCTATGAGGAAGTTGCAGTTCTGCCATAAAGCCTGGAAGTCACCTTGTGGGTCATGAAACCTTCCCTATTAGTAACATTGAACCTTTTGAAAATCTGTGGCACTGAGAAAAGCTCAAGGGGAAATCCTGTTTATATAAATAACCACATTCACCTCTAAGAAACAAAGCATTCTTCAGATTGTGCATAACTTCAAATAATAATTATCTTTTAAGAACAAAAATGTAAGAGAACCACTGTTTTGTTGTGTCCTAAGACGAGAGCTAAATAGGAACCTGAAAATGACTAAATTTTCGACAACATTTACTGGGAGGAAAATATGTGAATGACACTTTGAAGCCAACGTTGAGAATACAAAGTAGATTTGTTAAACTGTTTATGCACACCAATATGAACTAGAAAAATTAGATGTGTTTGGATCAAGTAACCCATGATAAAGACCAAGTGATCAATAAGATAGATGAGTAATCTAACAATATGAATACAGTACAACCTAACAACTGTAGAATAAGCTCTTTTTTTGCTCCCCAAATACATACTAAACTTATGTTTTCCCTGCTCCTGAGAAAGAAAGGAGGGAAAAAAAAAACTTTTTTGTTTTAAACAACAAAGCTTACATGCTCTTCCTTCCATCTAGATGGATTCATTGGGTCTTCCCACAAGTTAACCTTTGGTGGTCCGTGATGGTCTGAAAAGGAAAAAGGAATTAATTTCATGTACAATAAAAGTCTAGAAAGCAAATGATGATAAAGGAGACAATTCCTATTTCCTTTTTCCTTTATATAAAAGTTATTATTGTCATTGCTCTAAAACTGCAACACTATCCTCTGATGAAAAAGTTATCAAGATTACGCCCAAAAAAAAAATCTATAAATAAAGTCGGTCGGATATTTTAAATGTCCCACTATAGGATTTTAAAAATTCCTACAATATTTGGACCGATCTAATAAGTAGAACTTCAACTAAATCAAGCACAAGCTAAACAAAGAACCAAATGCAAGCAGTGATTATAACATCATCAAACTATGAATAGATCTTATAGCTAACAAATAACTCACTACCCTGTAATTAACAAACTCTCTCCGTATTATTTCTCTAATTAACAGCATCTGTCAATAATAAGTTACTTACAGCAGTAGACATCAGAAAAAGTAATTAAATAAAAATAAAACAAAATAGTACAAAAAAAATGAGAATATAAAAGGGTTTACATAAAACTAAAGAAAGATCAGACCTGAAATCAAATTCCCATAGAAAGCAAAAAACAACATAAGTTCTACCGATCAAACGCATCAAGGATTAAAAAGAGAAATAAAAAGGGCATGACTTGGTTACATAGTATTTTATCTTTCACATTTCCTCTAGAAATTAAAAGGGCTCATAGAAAAACTAATAAAGATCGAACCTGAAATAAAATTTCTGCAAGTAAACAAATAGATAATTAAAAATATCATCAGAGAGTACCTCCGCCGCCGGCCATGGAGCGGCGAGAGAGGAGATTGGACGCGGAAGAGCGAAACGAGGAGCGAGAGAAGGCGGAGGAGGCGGAGAGGGCCAAAACCCTAGCTGATACCATCGTCGGAATGCGGAGAGGGCCAAAACTTCTAGGTTATCGTTCGAAGCGATGGAGTCGTTTCGGCTCGAGGGTTTTCTCTGTGGAGAAATATTAGAATGATCGGCGAGCGGACAGGACGTTCTGAAAAAGTACGGACCAAAAATACACTGGGCTCACTAGATAAAAATGCTTGCTCTTTGGAAACTCGGGAAATTCTATTTGGGCACGGCATTTAACTGCTGGCGCTCTAATTTTTAGATACACCAAATTTATATTTTGAAGTACTGTAATTTTGTTTTTTGTGTCTAAATTTTTTTTAAAAATATCCTTTTTTTTTTCTCCAACTCCTCACTCTTCCAATTGCATTTAGTAAAAAAATATTTTGATCGGGTTTTAATACTCAACCAAAAAACGTGCTGGTCGGATTTTAATACTCAACTAAAAAACGTGCTGGTAGAGTATACCCGACCAGTAAGAGAAGTCTCAAAAAAAAAAAGCTAATTAACGATAAATTTCAAACAAATACATATAAAACATAAAAAAATTTCAAATCGTACCTTAAATTTGTTCTCTGACACCAATTGCATGTTGAAATTTTCTATTTGCATAAGAAAACTCAAATGCAAATTCCAAACTCAAATTTCACTTGTCACGGTGAAATCGAAGAATTTAAAATTCTTCTAATCTTTACAGGAACGTTAATGTAAAAAATTTTAAGGGGTCAAGAAATCAAATAGATGATTTTGTAAGGGATGTGTTTTTATTAAATACTAAAAAAATTATTTTGGATTTTAAAGAAAAAATAAAAGAGGAAAACGATGAGTAGTAATTCCAAATTTTAAAAAGTCTTAGTTTGGAATTTATAAAGGTAACTTAGTCCAAAAAAATAATGGCAAACTTGTAATTATTTATAAGTTTTAAAACCGTGCATCAAGAATAAAATACCGTGTGCAAATATAATTTCCCTGGAAACTCCCATTTAATTCAGTAGAATATTTTCTCAAAATAGCCCTCCAGAATTTGTCAACTACAACAAATCATTTTTTTACACAATACTGTCTATGAATGGTGTTATTTGCATGGAAAATTAAAAACCATAATTTATATAGAATTATATTAAGAATATGAAAGAAAATTCGATCCAAGACGAAAGAAAATAAACTAAACCGATCTAAAATGAAAGAAAATAAACTAAACCGATCTAAGATAAAAGAAAATAACTTAGAGAAGAGTATCGAATGATTTAACACTACATTTTCTTTTATTCTGAAGATTAATTTCACGAATTATGAACAATGGTTATTCAAATATTGTGAACATGCTGGCATTGTATCACAACGTTGTTGAATATATGTTTTGAAACGTTGTTACAACATATACTCAATCGTATACCTACACAAATGAACACTCAAACTATTGCATGAAGCATTTCTTAACACCAATCCAGCATTTTACTATTTGAATTTTCAAATTGCTCTATCTGAATACTACAATATAGGATCTCCGTCCCTTGTGCTCAATTTGTTTACCTCCAGAAACACATGCTAAACAAACACACACCCAAGGATAGAGCACACCACAATAAGATATCCAGAAGCGCCTGCGCACGCACACGCATATACATAAAGAGAGATTCATTAACCATACGAAAGTTCTATAAAATGAAAGTACAAGAGTAACATAGTCCCTCACCATCGTATTATTGAATAAACAAGGAACAAAATTACAATAAAATTCCATAATTATCAAATGTAATGTACAATTACCCACAGCCTATTCTGTTTCATACTTATTACGGATGACCATAATGTATATGACATATAGCATAATTTTTTGCCGTTGCAGAATCAATCGTGACACACTGCAATAGTTTTACCACAAAACTAGGGCTTCAACTTTGCTTCCTCTTCTGGAAGCCAAACAAGCATTACCTGCCAATCAAAAGCAAATCTGAATAAAATGAGATAACAAGTAGCCAGTTTACTTTCAGTCTCACCTCATTCCAACTTTAGAGTGATAAGATGAAGAAGAGTGCATGCATTGGGCAGAAGTATTCAGTAATTACTGAATAAGTCTAGGTGGTACTAACCGAGCTCAGTTTGTGCTTAGAAGCACGTACATCTACAAAAAACGTATAAACTAGACATCAAGAGTACATAATGCTTGATGAGTTGGCATCAAGTTTCGCAAGAAGACTGCGCCATCTTGGAGTCTCTTCCTCAAATATGTAAGTCAATGGTGAAACCAATACGCCACTGCCACCGATCTGCATGACACGATAGAGAGAAAATTATTATAGGAACCTTTCGCCATCAAATCAGATTTTCCAGTCTTGAAGGCTTTAGACTATACCCAAATTTTTATTACCAACTATTGTGTATGGTTATGAGTCCAAATTGCTTTGAGTTACATGTTAGTCACTAATGAAGCGGAGAAGCAATATCAAAGATATCACTCCTGGATGTGAATCAGGATGATAAGGGAAAAATTCAAAATGAGCACACAACTTGACTTAGTGAGCACCACAACCTAACTTGTAAAGAATTACAACTTTCCCACTTCTTTTTGACAAAGTTATACTTCATCCTACTATCTTCTTTCCCAACACAATCTCTCTCTCTCTCTCTCTCTCTCTCTCTCTCTCTCTCTAAGTTGGGGGCAGCGACCGCTTCGCCGGGGGTGTTTTGGGGGGGAGGGGGGTTGTTTCGCGAGCGAATGAGGCTTTGAGAGGATGCTGATGCAGGTGATGGGGAAGTAGAGAACTTGGGTTTGTGAGGGGTAATATTTAATCAAATGGTGCTCAGTCAAGTGGTGTGCTCGTTTAGAATTTCCGGGATGTTAGTACACCTCAGAAGCTCAACAAAATTACTTGTTGACCCTTGTAGAATTTATTTAATTGAAAAATTGAAAGTGCATAAAGAGGATGTCTTACAGCTCTCAGTTGCTGAACAGACTTGTATAGTGCCTTTTGTGGTACACATATTACAATGGCATAGTAGTCTACTGAAACCTTGCCATTCCGCTTGCAGTACACCGGACTTACGGTAGGCCCCTGTCCGTGTCAAGAAAACATTGGACTAATTAGCTTTCAAAATTTTCCAGGCGCGTAGCATTTAGCTAATTATTGACTGCACCATAGTGAGGGCTAACAACAATTATCTATTATATTGTCAAATTGCACATCACATATACCAGTAAAAAGAAAGAACTCCAGTTATAAAACACCTAGCAACATAACAACCGGCACAGAAAAAGAACCCTAAAAGCCCCAGAGAACCTTCTGAACATCTATCATTTTACATAATTGTGTAGAGAGCACAAAAGTAAAAAATAAATGAACATTGTGATCCCCAGAAAGTTCTGCCCCAAATAAAGGGGGAAAAACAAATAGTAACTTCATAGGACAAATTCAAAATTTTAAATTTTAATCATGTCTTCTCGTTGGTAAAGAAAGATGGAAAGTACAATGAAGATCAACTTGTATATTCAAGAGGTAAATTATTGCAAAGCTCAAAAAACCAAAAATTGAAAAGATTGACAACTATGGGAATATAACATTTAAAAAAAAAAAAAGAACAGAAAGGAACAAGGGGTTGAATATATTAGCAATTAAAAAAAAAAAACTGCAGCAAGGGCATACCATATTGAAGAAAATTCAGTAGTACTAAGACAACTCTAATTATACTTTCAGGTTTTTAACCTATACCTGCAACCCGGTTAACGATGGCTGGCTATGAATTCTTTCAGCCACTTCCTCTGCACTATTCCCCCTCATGTTCGCAACCACCTTCATATCAAAATACAATAACGATAATAATAGACAAGTCCACAGAATTAAAGGTAATTAAATTATGTTGGTCAATTATTGTATTATCCAATTGTCAAAATACCGTAAATTGTCCTGTTGCCCTCAAGTGTGCTTCTAATCTTTCAAGAATCTCGTGAGTAGTATCCAGAACACCTTGACGCCGTATCAAGGATTTCCTGCTCGCAACAAGTACAGCCTGCACAAGTCCCAGATAGAAACTAAAACCTTCTTCGCATTAACGTTCAAGACAAATTTAGAATATTGCTACCGTGTTTGAAAGAGCATTACTACCGTAAATGCTAGCAAGAACTTACTTGGCTTTCAAGCACAACTCCGCCTTTGATTTCCTTCAAATTATTCTCGCGTAATGTTGTGCCACTACTCACAAGATCCAAGATACCATCAGCTATGCCCATCTGAGGCAACAAGAAAACAGATGGGAGGAAGAAATTTGATCATTTGTTTGAACCATGAAAGTTAAATATATGCCAACCAGGATGCCTTTTTTCATTACTACGAAGATTGCTCTTTCACTGTCGGCTAGTGACCTATCAACTTTAGCTTTTGAGAAAAGCAGTTATCTAACAGTTATACTCTTATAATAGATAATCTATATCACATCCTTTTTACAGGACACTAGAGTGGTACACCTGAATGATAAACACTCCAAATAGCTAAAGAAATGATCTTCTAGTAGTAGATTGAAGCTAAGGTACGCTTTATTCTATGAATTGCCTATTCTCGAGCTGTATTCTCTATGAACACATATATAAAAAATACACAGAAGACCAAGGAAGTTCTGGAGAAAAATCAACTTTAAAAACTTGCAATCCGCAATCATTATGCCAGAAGATTCTTAATATTTGAATGCAGGATGGTAAAAAAAAAAAAAAAAAAACAAAATAACAACAGAGATGTTCTTTTGATCCATGTCCAAACAAGAAAATCTATTTCTCTATCTTGATAATGAACGCAGCAACCCCCTTACAGCAGACCACCAGTGAAGTACCCTCATAGTTCCATGGAACACAGAATGGAAAGAACAAGGACACGTAAACAACCAACAAAAAAGAATCTAGCAACAGGAAAGGCTGCAGATTAATAATAATCCAGACAGGAGATGAACTAGTAATCAGAGGCATACTCTTGCCCTCAAAAGCTAACTATACTAATTTTTTACTCAAGATCCATTACTAAGAGAGAAGAGAACTCTTACTGCAGGCGCTGCCTCAAGTGCTCCATCAGCAGTAGAGAAATTGACATGCTTCAGACCCTTCTCTTTCATAAATTTAGGGCCCAGCTGTGAAAAAAGAATGTAAAGTTCTTAAAGATTCTCTTGTCGATAAATCAAAGAAGATGAAAATGTTACCATACATATGTAAATCCAGTTGCAATTCGTAATGGTCTCTCCTTTGTCCATTGAGACATTTGTGCAAGATCATGTAGGGAGTTTATATTTTCAAAAATCCCATACATCGGAATCTAATAAGACAAATATTTGATCATTTTCATTAGTTATCTGAAAAATTAAAAGTTCAGGATGCTCCTTTCTGAACTGTAATAAGCCCATAGTATACTTACTGCAATTGACAAACGACAACCTCCATATTGAAGTGCATCATGAACGAGAATCAAATCCTCATTGCCCTGCAAAAATAAGTTTAGAAAAATTCAAATAGGATAGAACATCTTAAACTATCTCAAGTTGCACACATATAACTTTTGGTATGGAAAAGATAATTTCTATATCTCATGCCACATACAGTTGTATTCTAGGGATTGTTACACAACTGAGATAAACCACCAGTGCAAATACCTGGAATATCTCCTAGAATTAGAATTTCAGAAAGGCATATAACAGGGTTTAATTGGGATGCATTCTTGAGAATCAAATATGAGAGTTTGGCTCCAAATAGGTAGGTTGGGTTAAATCCAGGCTCTCAGCTAAACATAGTTTCTGGTTAATGGATAATAAAGTTGGATATCAGCACAAAAAGGTCGCAACAAAGGGAATCCCAGTCTCCACCCTCGTTTCTCCTAGTTGTATGCAGCCTTAATCAGATGGCAGCTATATGCAGCAAAAATGATTAACCAAGCATCGTTGGTTCATTTCATGCATATATGGCCCCATAAAAAACAAGTTATGAAATAGATCTACACAATTTTTTAACTCTGCTTGGATGAAAAAATGGTTCTTCCTGTGAGTGCAATTATTGGGCCATAGGGATGTTAGATCACACCATATATAGACATTATTCAACTGTTCTGTCGAACAATTCCAATTCAAGTACCTCGATCTCCCAGCAAACCCTGGCCATCTGCAAAGATATCAGAAACTAAGAGGGAACTAATTAGTGCAACAGGAAGTTGCTTTCTCTTCACAGGATGTGGCTTACTACTATACCCTCATATACTCCCACTAAAAGGAGGGAAAAAAATCCAAATTGACAGAGACCACATTGATCAAATTCATCCCTTGGCAGTGCATCCAACGTAGAGAGGAGGTTCTGCCCTCACAAAGTGGAAAGATATTTTTTAAACTCAAGGAAATCAAAGATTTGGTGTCACTAATCTAAATAATACAAATAAGGCCTTTTGGGAAGAAGATAGTGCACATTTATAAGTTGAGAGGCATAACTTAGGCTAGCAACATCACCCACAAGCGCAGCAACCAAAAACGGGTAATTGCTGAACCTCCCAAAAATCAAACTACACCCAGTTTCTTGAAAGGTGTATAAAGGAAGCAGTTTCATTTGACACATGGCACACAACCAACTTCAAGTTTGGTAGTGTTAAAACATTACTGTCAGGAAGGACCCACAGAACCAAAGGCGTCATGAGATTATGCTCCAGCACTTGATCGTTAGCACGTTTAGATTGCTTGGAAAAGAGGCGACTCAAGAGTCAAAATTGAGGGTATAAGATGGTGTTTGAGGCTTTTGACTCTTAAGTAGATTAACTGGGCATGATTTGGAGAGAAAGCATAGAAGAATGCTAGTAACACAATGACATAGAAACAGGAACCACTCAAATGATAAATCACAAAGTTTATACATGTATTATTGAATTCAGGCCCTTAGGTTAGCATTAATAATATAAAAGACTTAACTCACTAATATGTCGACACCAAGTAAACTTGTCCTTGGAGAGGGGCTGTATCATTTTAAGAACTGAGAATAAGGCACTTTAAAGAGAATCTTCATTTTTAGTTGTTGACAGTGAAATGCATTGTTGTACATCAGTGATGGCATGGGCAGCAATAAGTGAGCACGAGTCATGGGACATCAAAGCAAATGAAGCCTGAATAATATCCGACTTAAATCCAATTATTTGGGCTTGAATTCTAAAAATCAATACCCAATTTGAAATTTTCCATATCTGCATCAAACAACAGCAAACAACACCCCCCCCCCCCCCCCCCGCCCCCCCTCCTCCTTCCTCCTCCCTCTCCCTCGCTCCCTCACATACACACCTGTTCAGCGGCTGACAGAGATTGTTCGTTGTGCCCGTTGCTCCAACTTTTCCAAATTCCACTCAGTTTCGCACCCACAAATCTTAATTTATTTTGAGTTTGTTTTTAAACTGAAAATAAAATATTATTTGATGGATAATTAGCATGTGGATCCTTTTATGCATCTGTATACATGTTTTGAGAATGATGATATTGGTGTACGGTATTCAGGATGAAATATATTAGTATATGCTATTTATTGACAATATAGTCCTAGTCTATGAGACGAGCTAAGACGAATGTTAAATTGGAGCAATGGAGAATCTTAAGGTTTTAAAATACGCAAGTACAAAATAGAGTATATGGATTGCAAATTTAGTAAATGGATGGTCCAAGACTATAGTGTTTTAATACTAGACAGACGAGTGATACCAATGAGTAATCAGTTTAAGTACATGGAATTTATTATCTAAGAGGATAAGAAAATCAATATCAATATCAACTATAAAATTCAAACTAGTTGGTTGAAATGGAAGGAACATAGCAGGAGTTTTATGCTACCAACAAATCCAGTTGAAGCCGAGAAAATGTTTTATCAAGCTACTATTAAGCCTGCTTTATTATATGGCACGAATGTTGAGCTATAAAGAGATATTATATACAAAAAAATGAGTGTAGCAGAGATGACATGCTTCATTGGATGTGTTGTAGTAACATTAGAGAAATAAGGTGAGAAATTGGGATGTTTTTACTAAGGCAGGCGTAGCTCTATAGAAAAGAAGATACGAGAAAACTTCCTACAATAGTTTGGTTATGTGCAACGTACAATTAAGGATGCACTAGTGTGGCGAATGGATATTATCAATATAGGACAAGTTAAAATAGTGAAGCGACAACCAAATAAAGTATTAATGGAGATAATATGAAAAGATATGTTAAAGGCCTTAATGAAGTCATATTGCTCAATGGGAATGAGTGGAAAAGCATCATCTATATGCTCGATCCGACGTAATTCTCTTTTCGGTTCATGTAGCATACCCCAATTATTTGGATAAAAAGGCTTAGTTATTGTTGTTTTTGCATACATGGTATAAGAATGCTGATTTTTTTTCTCCAAAGCAAAATTGATCCATGGAAATGGACAGACTTTCCTACTAGCTTCTCATGTGAAACTCCTTAGGCTTTAAGGGCTTAAATACGAATTAAGTAGCAAAAACACTTATTTGTTATTTTTTATTTTTTAAATTAGAAATGATAAATCAGAATATATGGTGGAAGTCTTATTATAGGAAATAAACAAAAGTTCCTAAAACAAGTACTTCAAGAAAAACTTTATTACAAAAAAAAATTATTGCATAAAAATAAATGTAGTTACTACCTAAACAATTAGGGCTCTTAAGGTGATTAAGAGTAAAAGAAAGTAAAGAGCTTCGCTCTTCAAAAGTAAGCATAAAGTTTAGAATGTGATCTCAAAAAAGGGCTAAAATGTAATGGTTTCAAACAGTCCTTGTAGTTAGGTTAAATTCGGTGAAAAGTGGGAGTTAAGTGCCTTTGGTTTGAGGTGGCTTTAGCCACCCTTTGCCTGCTTTGGAGTTGCCTTTGCACTTTTGACACATTTTTGCGAGCCCAAATTGGTTAGACTGCTTTCGACAGGTGCGTCAAGTGTAGTTGCCCAAGGCCACAGTTGGGGCACTCTTTTTCGCTTTTCACAACTATGAGTGGGATTCGTCCAAGGACATATATTTAAATTTAAATACGAATATATAATTTTTCCTTTCAAGTTAATTACCATATTTGATTAATATTAAGAGTCCAATCTATTGGTATTATGAGTCCGGGTCGGATAATACATGTACTAATACTACCCATCGCTCGTCTACAATAATCATGAAATGGCACTACCCTTGCTTATATATAAATAAGGGAATGAGGCGTCAAGCATCCCATTCTATTTTGTGATTTCATCAGATAAACGTGTGTACTCTCTCTCTCTCTCATTTTTAATTTTCCTTATGCAAGATATTAAGAGATGGAATTGCACACTCAATGCGGAAAACACGTGCTAAGCATGGGAATGCCAAAATATATAAGATGTGATGGAAACAGAAACGGTGAGATCCTTCCATGTCATATAGGCAACCTGCTAACATTTGAGAAACTTGGGCGAGCACAATTGATCTCTCCTCTAGGGAAGGGATCGGCACCTTCCTCCTCTAAGTTCTTATTTTAGTAACTTTTATCATTTCATCAAGATTTATTAAAATTTGAGAAGAAAAAGTTCTTTTTTAAAAGTTATCTTCCAAAAGGATATGTAGAATTATGAAATTATCAAACTAACAAACAGTGTTTAAAAAGCACTACATAATTCTAGGCACCCAGGGTCGTGCATAACGCCTAAACTACGTGCCTCCCTTGCTTAGGCCAACCTAAGCTGCATAAATGCTCACTCAATATAGCACCTTTAGGAACATCCTGTTTAAGCGGCCACCTGGCCACCTAGACTGGTTTTTATAGTGATTGTAATCTACATTTCCATCTCAGAAATAAATATTTTCATTGCCACAGATAATCCTCTATGTAAATTTTCTATGCAGTATTCTAAAAAACGCTCTATGCGGCCGCATAGGCGTTTTCACCCAAACTTTCACAAATTGGAGAAGGCGGTCCATTATGCGGTCTGCGGGTAATTGGGTTTTGAAAACTAAAAAAATCGCTCGAACCCGACCCGTTACCCGCAACCCATTTACTTATTTGCTCTCTTTATCGAGTCGACGCCCGCCTGATCTCTCTCCCGATTCCCAAATCCAGTGAAAAAAGAAAAACCCTAATTTTGCGATCGCTCCTTCCCCCCTCCGATCTCACCAGCGATCCGACGATATTTCCGGCGGCTGCGGTCATCAAGGCGAGCTCTCTGGCGACATCGCAGGTATTTTTTTTTCAGTTAAAAAGCTAGGATTTTGGATTTCTTTAGTGTTTTGATTTATTTTTTTTTGGATTATTCCTCTTGAACATTATCGTTGATTATTTTTTTCTTCTTCCAATCGAAACTCCCAAACTTCCGAGTTCCCGAATCCAGGGGGGAAAAAAATCCTAATTTTTTTCGATCGCCCCTTCCCCTCCTCCGATCTCACCGGTGACCCGATGACAACTCCACCGACGGTTGCGGTCCTCAAGGCGAGCTCTCCAGCGGCAATGACAGTTTTGGTAATTTCTTCCTTTTTTCTCAGTTACGATTTTGGATCATTTTAGGGTATTAATTTTGTTTTTTTGGGTATTATTCATCTTGAATATTTTTTATAATTATTTTAAGTAAAATGAGTTGATTTTAGAGTTGAATTCTTTGGTGAAAGAAAATATTCAGAGGGCTAGGGTTTTATTCGGAAAATTAGGACTGGTTGCTGTAGAGTTTTGTCTATGGGTGAAGTGTTATTTGTTACTGGTTACTAGAAAATTAGGAGTTATTTGTAGATTTTTTTTTGTTAGTATTTGATTTATTGGTTGCTGGTTACTGGCTTGCTACAAAGTTCTGATAAAGAACATAAAATTGAATAAGCACTGGTTACTGAAGATTTTTTTTGTTACTATTTAATTTGTAGAGTTTTTTTGTTACTATTTTTTATTACTATTTGTAGAGTTTTTTGTTACTATTTTTACTAGTACCTGCAGAGTTCTTCATTTTACAAATTAAGAACTTCTTCATTTTACAAATTAAGGACTTATTTATAGAGTTTAAACTCCTCTTTCGTTCTTTCTTTTACATTAGGAGTTAAGAGATAAGTCTTTCTATCTTTTTAATTTCTTATGTAGAACCAATTTATATTCATTTTACATGCTTACGGTTATTATTGATAATTATTTAGAGTTTTATAGCACTTAATATATCTATTTTTAATAATTATTATATTAATATATATTAAAATATTAATATTCCGCATAATATGCGCGTAATCCGATTATGCGTTATGCGGTCCTGGACCGCACGCATACTAAAAACGCATTTTAGAACATTGTTTCTATGTAATTCCCTATCAAGCTATCATGTATAAAATGATTTATGTTAATTCCAATTGTGTTAACTCCCTATTAGGTTTTATCCAGATTGGGATTGGTTTATGAATCAACAAACACCAACTTAACCGTAGGTCCAATTGATTTTTTTATCCAAGTCTAAAATCTTTAATCCAAAATCCTAGAAAACAAGTTGAAATGGCTGGATTTGTTGAGCCCATCCAACAAACATCCTAATTACACGTCCTCATAATTTTTTTTCCTTCTTTTCGAGTAGTTTCTAAGATAGAAAATCAACTGATTTGCTAATAAAGGTCCAATATACCGAACTACTAAACATTATTTCATAGGAAGTTTATTATTCATGTTCATCCTAAATATGTTTATAGTAACATCATTTCAAATAAGCACGAAAATAAATCATACAAACTTAACTATAGAACCCCTAAATTTTTCCGTTATTATTAAAATGTTCCTGAACTAAAACGAAGTCGCAAAAGGAAGGAATAATGATTTGTCATAAATGTTCTTTTCTTTTCCAGCAACATCACCTAATCCCTATAATTAATAAGAAATAATACAAAATCTATGAGAACTTGCATAGGTGATCTAAAACATATGGATATAAAATGTCCTATACGAAATTGGTTACTAATTACTTCATTAAAAAATTAATGACCAACAACTATCGAAATGTTCCAAATATCGTGAAAGAAAAGCGCTATGATAAGAGACTTAATATGTAGTAAATTCCTCGGATGCTAAGGTCTTTAGGCATTAAGAGTGGCACTATCAATATCACCATCATAGTCCTTGTTAAATATATTCTATTATTACTTCTTTTTTAATTTCAACCATTAAAATGAACTATGAAAAAATACTACTTAGCCGGTTGTTTAGAGAATTCCTACAGCAATCTATCATTAATTTTTTTTATTAAAATAAGTATTAACCAATTTTGTTTAGATCACTTTACACCCACACATTTTAAATCACCTATGTAAATTTTTGTATATCTTATATTAGTAAGAAAGGAGAAATATAAGCAAAGGGAAGCAAGAGGCAAAAAGCAATAATCATTGTATATCTTAATCCTGTATGTTCCTTTTCCAACATCCACAAGTGTAGTTACCAAAAGTCAGAAGAAGAATAGATGTCCAACCCAGTATAGATTGTTAGGAACTCTCTTTTTACAACACAACTAAAAAAACTAAAGATTCTTTGAGAAAAAAGAATTCCTGATTTACCGATTTACGCTCCTTGTACATCAATACATGCAATATGATGCAATTAAACAAGAAAATTAAAGAATAAAGAGACATAACATATTATGATGTACCCCAAATATTTACCTGTCCATATTCACTGACTGTGTCAAGACCTACGATGCCAAGGTCTAGATCCCCTGATGATAATTTGCGAACTATGTCTTTAGGCCGTTGAAACCAAACCTCCAAATTAGAGAGCTACAAAAGAGCATTTCAGATGTCATGTACTGCACCAGATGAGTAGAAACTCCGAATTGGAGCTATTTACCGCAGTGATGAATCACTAAATTCAAATAAATTAATAATTTCCCTTTGTTTACAGTGGTAGAAGTGATATATACATGCCAAGAACCAAGATGGCAAATGAAATGAAAGGAATGGCCAATGTCATCCTCTGAGCATTTTCCCATCAGAACAGGCTCAAGCATGAAGCATAGGCAAAGTAAAGCAAGCTCCATCAAAGGATCCACAGCGTATAAAACATTACCAAACTTCCATCAACTGTTTCCGCATTAAGCTAGATGCCAAGTCATCTAAGCCACTTCCCATAAGAATAGACAATGAATGAAACATAATCAAAGTTAAGAAATATCCAAAAAATAATTGACCAAATTCTTACAGTTGGATGGCAAGTGATAGTAACGTTTCATAAACCTTATATCTCTTGGTACCAAACCTCGCTAAGGCAGTTATGAGATGTGAAAGGCTCCACCAGAGACCTTCACACAATCACACCTAGTTGGAAAGTGATAGACTTACATTTTTCATTCAGTTCATGAAACCAAATTATCCTAGGCTACAATTAGTTTAGACATACGGATTATGAAAGGACTTGCCATAGTGAAGAAAACTCATCTCAGACACAAAATAATCTAAAGAACCAACAAAACCAACAGAGATCACAACTGATGAAGTGAATAAGTTCCTTTCCAAAAAGTCCATGGAGCAAACTACGCAAGGATTGTCATCAACTTAGGCAACATGTGGACGTGTGTAAGCAAGGCTGCCAGGGCATGCTCACTTCCAAATTGTATGATGGCATTTTTTTAATATTATTTTGTATGCAAGTGGGTTTTACTTTTTTACCCTTTCTTTTGTTTGCACGTGTGTTTGTGTTTTTTTTTTTTTAAAGAAAGAGAGAACAACATAGATCTTGGTTTTTTCTTTACCGTATTTTGAGAGAATATCAAAAGGAACAAAAGAGAGGTGTGTAAGCAACTTAGCCAACATGTGGACGTGTGTAAGCAAGGCTGCCAGGGCATGCTCACTTCCAAATTGTATGATGGCATTTTTTTAATATTATTTTGTATGCAAGTGGGTTTTACTTTTTTACCCTTTCTTTTGTTTGCATGTGTGTTTGTGTTTTTTTTTTTTTTTAAAGAAAGAGAGAACAACATAGATCTTGGTTTTTTCTTTACCGTATTTTGAGAGAAAATATCAAAAGGAACAAAAGAGAGGTAACTTCAAGATGTACACCAATGTGACAAAATATTGTGACAAACTTCAGAGAAAATCAAAAGAAAATAATTTTCTTAATTCACATATTAGGAGAGTTTTAACTACCTGATAGTAGAGACATTATCAAGGTTATTACATCAATGCCTGTTCTAGGTTATTATTCATGTATAACTTCCACAGAACTTGTACATTTTATTGTTGAATAAGTCACATAATAATCATGTTTATCAATGATTGAAAGGAGATAGTCTAACTGCAACACTAGAAGATGAAGAAAGGCTTTCAATGCTAAGGGTTTGAAACCGTCAAAAGAAAATAGCTAAGGATGCAATTTGAATGGTTTATTCTAGCCCCAAAAAATTGGTGACCCAACAATCCCAACACATCATCTATTTTAACAATCATGTTAAATATGATAAAAGAGTTATGGGGCAGTTAGAAAAAAAATCTAACAGGATTTGAAATAAATCGTTGAAGTGGACGAGTTCTTCCAAATTGTAGCATGATTCAGGCAACTTCTAAATATTGGGTAATCTAGTTGGCTGATTCCAAATGAACAAGATGAACGTAGACTGTAAAAGAACAATAATAATAATAAGAATGTTGACACAGATATCTGATGAACTTAGAATGCACATGGTGAAGACTTGCAAATACCGACATCAATTTTTATGAATTCAACTGGAAATAAGGTGATAGGACACCAACTACAACGATACTTGCAGGCGAATAGGATTGAAGACAATTGAACTAATGCATAATGGTTGTTGCATTTGGGCTAATATTTCTTGCTCCTTCCCTTATGAAGGAGGTGAAAGTCTCAAATGGGAATAATCAAATAGTCAACCATGTAGTTCACGCACTTAAAAACGACAACTTTCAAGAAATCCAATGGCCTGAGTTAACTAACAATATAAAAGTTCAACAATCTCATTTCAGAAAATTTAAAATGTACAAAATGCATTTTTTAATCCCAAAAATAATTTGAGGAAAAAAAAAGTTACCTGAGGAATGTCAGCCACATACTGCCGCGGATTCACTTGCCTCACCGTCAGCTGGCAATTCTATTCATCAAGAAGGGAAAAAAAAATGAGATTAGAGACAGAAACAGAGATTTTAACCTAATTTATTAGAAAATTAAATGATTTATTACTTTGAGGAGACTTAGGGTTTCCTCAGCCATTCGGCCCTTGCTCGGGAGCCCGAGGCGAATGGCAGTCCGATCCGCCGCCTCGGACTCGACATCGGGGGCCACCGCGGTGGCTGGAGCGGCGGCGGAGCGGCAGGACTGGTGGCGCCGGGCAACTGAGGTCGCCGACGGCGGGCGGCTGAGCTGGAAGAACCCGTGGGCTTCCAAAAAAGCCGTCATTTTTGAGCTCTAACGAAGAGAAAAAAAAGACTGGATCTTTTTTCTCCTGTCTCTCGCTTCGAATGCAGCGGGCTGGGACGCAGCAGCAACCGGTGAATTGATGCTGAGGTTGTTCCATATTTAGGGTAAGGAGTGCGACTGGGCCTGCGACCGGGTCGGATGTGTATCCGCATTTTGACTGATGCTGATCCGACCCGTTTTTTAAATCTTAAGGCCTAAAGGGGGGAACTCCTATAGGGGCACAACTTTTTTCCTAGTGAGCTCAGATTTCCTAGTGAGCCCAGTTAAAGTTTAGAAGGAGATAAAATTTCTTAGTGAGCCCAATTTAATTTCCAAAATACCCTTACCTCATATTCCCTCTCCTCTCTTCCTCTCCACCCTCAAACCCAGATCCCTCTCCGCTCTTCTCCTTCCAACCCGCCCCCACACCCCCTGCCCCCACCCCCTCCGCCCCCACCCGACTCCGCCCGATCCAAATCCTCCGCCCGCCCCCACATCCTCCGCCCCTACCCCCTCCGCCCCCACCCGCCGCTGCCACACCCCCACCCTCCGCCTCCAGTGTCCGCTGCCACACCCCAACCCTCAGCTACCTGATTTCTTCTCGGTCTCAGATTTTTGAGCTCTACTGTAAGTCTCTTTTAATTTAAATTTAATTTTGTTTTATTTTGTTTATTCTTATTTGCTCTGTAACTGTCCTGAAAACTGAAAACTTCTTGTTTGGTTTGATAATAATTTACATTCGGAAAATTCTAAATGAGTACATTTTTTTGTTAATTTTGTTGATTTAATATTTAGATTATAATTATGAAGAAAGTATAATATTGTAATCGTAGTTGTAAAATTTGCGAAACAAGTAGTTATTTTCTAATTATAAATGTTAATATTAAAATTTATTAATTAATTTAGAAGTTGAAAATAAATAGATAAAATATTATATTTGTAGCAAATTATACTTTATTACTACTTATTTGCTCATAGAAAATTTATTGTTTTGATAAAAAGTATCTATAAATGAAATATCTTTGTGTTACATAGATGGATCCGGCAGAATCTTCTCCCGTTCGACCAATGGCCTCGTTAAGGAGGAAGAAAACAGCATCTCGACCACAAATCCAACGCCCGATACGAGAGAGAGAAATCGAAGTTACCGTAGATACTGAATTAAATGAAGAAACTCCTAATTGCGAAGATTAAAGCCGTGCTAACTGGTTGCACTCAGTTAGAAGAACCACCAGAAGAGCAAGTAGAGGAACAAAGACAAGATCAATCCACTCCTAATGCACCCGATACGATATTTATGTCTCGAACCAGAAGCAGACGTCAACTCTCGAGAAAGACAAGGAGACAGTGATTAGATTATATTAGTTGTGTATTGATATGGATGATGTAAGGAACTTCAAATGGCTAGTATAATTGTTTTTTTCAAACATTTCGAAGAATTTGTAGAATATATGGTTTTTGTTTGTAATGAACCCTATTGGTCGCTTTTTGTTTGATGAATATATACGCTACGTTTGTATCATTATATCATTATATCGGTGTATCAGGAGTATCATTGTATTTGTATATCTAGAGTATCATTGTATCAGTGTATCAGTATATCATTGTATCGATGTATCGATGTATCGGTGTATCGGTGTATCGATGTATCAGTGTATCGGTGTATCGATGTATCAGTGTATCATTGTATTGGTGTATCGGTGTAGTAGTGTATCATTGTATCAGCGTATCGATGATTCAGTTTATCCATATATCATTGTATCGGCGTATCAGTGTATCGGTTTATCGATGTATCAGTATATCATTGTATCGGTGTAGTAGTGTATCATTGTATCGGCGTATCGATGATTTAGTTTATCCATATATCATTGTATCGATGTATTAGTGTATCATTGTGTCGGTGTATCAGTGTGTCGGTGAATCATTGTATCTTTTTCCTTCCTTCACTATATTTTGTATTAATGTATAATTAGTTATTAATATAAATCCTTAAAGTGACGTAATATTTGTGTGTCTGGAGTATCATTGTATCGGTGTATTATTGTGTATCAGTGTATCATTGTATCGGTAAATTATTCTATCAGTATATCATTGTGTCGGTATATCAGTATGTCGGTGTATCATTGTATCTTTTTGCTTCCTTTCCTATAGTTCGATAATAATGTATAATTAGTTATTAATATAAGTCCTAAAAGTCACGTTAAATTGGGTAAACTAATAATATATCATTTTATTACATTAATAGAGTGAGTGAGGCAGCGGCGGAGATATCAGATTGGGTCAAGCCCCTGTTCGGACTGTCAGTCCGAACGTGGGGGCTCCGTTCGGACTGTATCTGGTCCATTCGGACTGAAGTCCGAACGGACCAGATCCATTCGGACTTTAAGTCCGAACGAATCAGATCCGTTCGGACTTACAGTCCGAACGGACCAGATCCGTTCGGACTGTAAGTCCGAACGGGCTAAAAAAAATTCTGCGCGAGAGGGAAGAAGGGCAATATGGAAATTTTTTTTTTAGGGCAAATTTGATATTTATACTGAACTTTAACTGGGCTCACCAGAAAAAAACTTGTGCCTATTTAGAAGTTCCCCCTAAAGGGGGAGTTTCTAAAGGGCACACCATTTTTCCTAGTGAGTCCACTTAAAAACTTCTTTCTTATTACAAGTTTGCCATCGATTTTTTTGGACTGGACTGCGCCTATCTTCAACATCTTTCTCCTTGTCTTCTCAAACTGTAGTTATGTTAATCCAAAAAAAAAATAAAAACTATTGCGGATTAAATATGAAAATTGAATTTATTAGACCTTTACTTACTCAAAAACCCTGCAAATATTGCGAATTGATAAAATTTATGAATCCATAAAATTTATGAATCCAAGAAAAACTCACAGTCTGGATTAACAATCCCGATGACTCTCTACTGTCCGGACCGGTAGTCCGAACGATCCAATAACTGTCCAGACTGGAAGTCCGGACGAAATTTTTTGGTCTGGACTGTCAGTCCGAACAGAAGTTCACTGTCCGGACTTTCAGTCTGGATAGTTGGAATTTGTCCGAGGTGTACACACTGGACATGGGAGACGGAGATTGCACTAGCGAAAGCAGCAACAAAGAGAGAAAGAGGACGACAAAGAGTATGAACTTTGTTGTTTTTGTTTGATTATGGAACAGTTATCTAAGCACCCTCTTTAACTTTTTGCAGATTATGGAGCTGGGTGTTGTGGAAGAGTTGAGGGAAAAAAATGACAGGTAGCTATCTTGTGTAAACAATTATCCATTATTATTTTTTACTCGTAATTGAGTTCATTTATTGATTTCTTGATGAATTGTGAACAGCGGTGGATGGAATAGAACATAATTCTTCATTTATTGATTTCTTGATGAATTGTGAACAGCGGTAGATCGTAATTAAGTACATTTATTAATTTCTTGTTTAATGTTCGAATGAAATAATCTGTGCATCAATATTAATGATATACACAAATAGTGAAAATAATATTGACAGTCAATTCACTCATATAAATATCTGGACAAAAAATCAATTTACATCTCCATATCAATTATCATTTTCAAATCAGTATATGAAATTGTGTTCATTACAAATTGATACATTATGAACTGCATCATGGACAGGCAATGGTTAAATTTTCCATGCTCTGATAAAGCAATGGTTTTTATTACAAATAGACAATCCATAACAGCAAGTTTAAGTACACCATTATCAAATAAGTTAAGTACAAATCATCATCAAGTAAAGTTAAAGTATCAAATTTTTCTGTCATCCATAATAGAAGTGTTAGAACACCATCGTCCGTCAGTTTGAGGGAGGTGGGTTGTTTGACAACCGAATTCAGTTCCACCCAAACTCTCAAATGCAACAACCTTACAGCCTCCCTAAAGGTAGCATTAACTGTAGGAATCTCTGCAAACAACCCCGACTCAATCTTATCTGCAAGCTTCGATTCTACAAGCAAAACCTTCATGTCCTCCACCACATCAGTCTCGTCCTTGATCGGACTGGACGAGCTTGTTGAGGAGGGCAGCGCGGGACTCCTCTGGGGTTAGAGATCTAGCGTTTGGGGATGAGAGTTTGGGAGGAGAGTTAAGGTTGGTTTTTTTGAAGATTGGGAGAGCTTCTCTAGAGCAGAGGAATCGATTTTTCCCTTGGAGAGGCCGGTGGAAATAGAGTACATTGAGAGAGGGGAGAGAATAGAGCTCTTGCCGCTGATCGTTACGAGAGCGAAGTGGGGGAGAGAAATTAAGTTGAGGGTAGAATTGGATATTTTGGTTTGCTCACCAGCAAAACCCTCTCTTTTCAAAAAAAAAAGGATGGGCTCACTAGGAAAACTGGGCTCACTAGGAAAAATGGTGTGCCCCTCTAGAAACTCCCCTTAAAGGCTAAAGCATGGGAAATTCTAGATGCGCACCATATTTTACTAGTGACCACCATTCCCCCCTATGTTGTAAATCATTTTACTATATAGTATGTGGTGCTCACTAGTAAAATGTTGTGGCGCATTTAGAATTCCCCCCAAAGCATAAGAAAAATAAGTCAAAATCCTCACACGCTTTTAAATTTCACACAAAATCTCAAACCGACAGTAATGACGAAACTTTAAAAAAATAAAAAATTCCATTTATTGTCCCATTTTAATAGGACATTCCATTTAAATAATTAAATTTAAATATATTTATTAGTTCAATTCAATTAATTTTTAGCAGGAAAAGAATGAGATTCAGTTAGATAAATTTAATAACATTAATCAATATGTTAGTGTAAATCTATACATATATCTAAAAGATAAATTAAGGGGAATATAGTTGCAAATGAGAAAATAATAAGAAAAAAAAAAAATTGTCTTATAGATGGAGATTTTAGGGGACAAAAATTTGATAGTTCATGAGAGTTTGGATATAAAAAAAAAAAAAAAAAACTAGTTCATGGAAATTTAAAAAAAAAAAAAAACAGGTAAAAGAATTGTTTGCAAAGTCACAATCTAACCAAAAATATCATGAAATATAAATTTCTAATCCAACTAAAAAACTATTACTAAAACGAAACGGAAATAATAAATTATGCTTGGTCTTGTAAAGGCAAAGAAGCATAATTATATAAGAAATCATGTCATATATATTATTTGACAACAACAATAAAGCTATATTCCAAATCTAAGAATAATATAATGTCCTCATTTAAAAAGACTATTTATGTCTAAGAACCAAGGTATTAAAAAAAATTCCTTTAATATGAATAAGAATTTTTTTTTTTCCTTCTTTAAGCTACAGAGAAACTAAAAAGAAAAGAAAAGTAAAACAATTGAATAGCATAAATTATCAACTATAAAAAACAACAATTACTACAATAAAACAAAAACAAAATATGATGACCAACATCTATAGATGCAAACACAATAAAGCAAAATATTATGGATCAACACAAAAGAAAAAAGAAATTTTTTTTAGCTCTGCAGACTTTTAAAGGACATGAACTCAATATAGGAAGACTAGGTATATATATGAGGGTTCAAGAAATCAATCACTAGAGTTCATTTGTTGTAGAGAGTAAAAAGATAAACTCAAAGAACCAACATTCGAAAGTTCACCATCATTTCAACAATTTTATGCTCTGTTAACGTACAAACTAACAAACAAAATATTTGAAATTATATAAATCAAGGAACCAAGATTAGTCAACTAATGTTAATTAGAAGTGTGAAACACTCTACAACTATAATCACGCATAGTCATCATAAATAAGTCATTATAAAGTTACACAATTGTAAATCAACCAGGTCCATCTAAACAATATAAGCATAAGCAACACAAAATCCAAACAAGAAATTGAAACTACTTCAATAATCATAAACTCCTCCACAGACGTACATGAAAGGCAATTCAACAAATTTTAAAGATAAGCAACAATTTTCCAGTCTCCTACCCCAGATGTGCTATCGAATTGTTGATAAGGTTTTAATCATAATCATGTATTTATTTTCGAGTATATGAAAATGGCATCCCTCTTTGTTGATGTAGATTCGTCAATAATGAGAACAAATGTATGAATTACACAGTTCTTTTTTGGCTGTGCTAAATTTAATTAGAACTACAGGCTGGATGGAGTTGATATGCTTTTGTAGATTTGTCTACAATATGGTTTAAGTGCAAATATAGATGTAATCTGGTTCTTGACTTTGATGTTGGTGATGAAGAATATATTTTACTTTAAATGTCTCATTTTATTTCCCTTGGTATGTATTAACAAATTCTGCATGTATGTTGATTGCAGGGAAATGGAGTCAAAATTATGCTTTGTTTGGCATGCTACACGCACATTTGTTGCAAAGAATGATCAAACCAAGGAAAGATATTAGCATTTTCCTCAGTAATCAGTACATTACAACTGCTAAAAATGAAACTCATTAGAATTTTATGCCAGTTTAATGCACATCTAGCAACTAATAAATCAATATATTCCACCATCATCCTTGTAATTAAATCAATACCTTTGTGATTCCAAAATCACTCTATACAATGATGATATGTGTTCTTTTAAGGGACCAGGATCTAAGATGTCATTTGTCAATTAGATATGTAAGCACAAGTTCTTATTCCATGATGATTGCATTTAAGATAACAATATCTCAGAGAGACCAAAATGTTTTTTTTTCCCCTCCCCGGGAAGAGATGAAGAGATATATAGCCATTCTATTTAGGCTCATCAAGAGAGTCTGAGTTTCATAAAGAATCAAAAATAGCATGGATAAAAACAAGATTCAAGTGTAAATTGACATACTATAACATAGACCTACTTATTATCATTTATCCAAGAAATCTACAATCAAAGTGATGACTGCTGCTAAGTCAGAGTTGAAGTGTAAGCCCAAAAAATTCTATGCAGGCACTAAATAACATGTTGAATTCATTCACTAATTTGATCCTTAAATTGAGCCAATTCACTAGTTCAAATTTAATGAATTAAATGAATTGAAATTGGCTTCAAAAGATGAGTACATAGCAAAGGAACAAAAAGGGAAGATAAAAAGATAGTCCCACATCGGATAGAGGATTGTAAGGATGTGAGTTTAAATATGGTAGCTTACTCCTTTACTTTGCTTATGTAAGAAGAGAAAAATCTTGAGCACCACGGGTGGTGCTACGCACCGCCCGCACGCGCACTCGGGTGTGCGAGGGCGAATGGGCGTTTAGGGCACAGCGAGGGCGAATGGGCATTTAGGGCGCATTGGGCTCTTTAGAGGCGTACTTTGTACTTCAACTTTATTCACTTTAGGTTAAGTAAACTAGATAAAGAAGGAAAAATTAGATAGTTTTCTCTATAAACAGTCTTCTTCTAATTTAAAACGGAAATATAGAGATTAAATAATCCATAATTCTTCTTCTCCAAATTCATTTCTGTTTTGAGTACAGAATACGGAAATCTAATTACATAATTCATTTTCTGCAAGATAACAGTAGTAATTCTGTGTAGTAAATCTATTAACTACAATTCTGCCATCTTGTATTAATCTAAAACAATTCTGTATGCTTCAATCTGCAACCAGAGAATTAGTAACCTCCACATATACAATATATAGAAGGAAATATATTCTAACAATCTTAAAATCGATTATTGCATGTTTTAGATTAACTTTTTAAGAATACAGTTTAAACATTTTTAGTTTGAACCTACATTCTTAAAATCGAGTTTCGTACTTGTTTTAGATTAATTTTTAAGAATACAGTTTAAACATTTTTGTTTAGAACCTACATTCTTAAAACTGATTTTTTGAATTCTGTCACAATACCATCAATTAAGAATACTGTTATTAATTAGAACTCTGTTATAATAGTATTTAATCTTTAAACTGATATTTTGTTTTAGATTAAAATACTGTCATAATAGTAATCAATCACTAGTAATCTTAATTGCTTCTAGAGAAGACTAATTAATTCTGTTTTAGAATTATTTTTCAGTTTTATTAAAATTTGTTACAAGACATTAAGATACATAAATTTAATATTTGTAGATGGCCACTACATCTGATATGTCCACTGTGATAACTCCTGTCATGGTTACTCCAACTGTGCCTTCAAGCCAGTATGAGAAACCAGAAAAGTTCAGTGGCTCAGATTTTAAGAGATGGCAACAGAAAATGTTATTCTATCTCACTACACTGAATTTGGCCAAGTACTTGAAGGAGACTGTGCCTACTCTTGTTGAAGATGATCAACAATCTGTGAAGGCGGTTGAAGCATGGAAACATGCGGACTTCTTGAGTAAGAACTATATCCTCAATGGTTTGGACAATATACTGTATAATGTATATAGTTCAGTTGCTACTGCTAAGGAACTCTAGGAGTCCTTAGACAAGAAATATAATACAGAAGATGCCGGCTCTAAGAAATATGTAGTCGGTAAGTTTCTGGATTATAAAATGGTTGATTCTAAAAATGTAATCAACCAAGTACAAGATCTTCAAGTGATCATTCATGAAATTCATACTGAAGGTATGACTATTAGTGAATCTTTTCAAGTGGCTGCAATAATTAAAAAATTGTCACCATCTTGGAAAGAATTTAGATATTACATAAAGCATAAACGAAAAGAAATGACACTTGAAGATCTAATTGTACGATTGAGGATTGAAGAAGATAACCGCCTTTCTGAAAAGAAAATTGGAAATCCATACAATGTTTCTAAAGCTAATGTTATGGAAAATTCCAATAAGTCTAATGATAGGAAGAGAAAGCACAATGGTGAAGACTCTAAGAGTGGTAACTCGAAGAGATTCAATGGCAAGTGCTATAACTGTGACAAGCCTGGACATCGTGCAAAGGACTGCCGTGTGCAAAAGGCACCAGATTCTTCGAAGAAGAAGAAGAAGCATCCTAATGCACATTTGGCCGAAGAAGAAAATCTTTGTGCAAATATAGATGTAAATTGTACATCTGTTGTCTCAGAGGTTAACCTAGTTGGTGGCAACTCTAAAGAATGGTGGGTGAACACTGGAGCCACTCGCCACATTTGCGCCAACAAGTGGATGTTCTCCACATATGATTCTGTGGAAGGAGAACTACTCTACATGGGTAACTCTGCAACCTCCAAGATTGAAGGACGAGGCAACATTGTACTGAAAATGACTTCGGGGAAAGAACTTACTCTTACTGATGTACTTCATGTACCAGATGTCCGCAAGAATCTGGTCTCTGGTTCAGTCTTGAGTAAGAAAGGATTTAGGCTTGTATTTGAGTCTGATAAATTTGTACTCACAAAGAATGGTGTATATGTAGGCAAGGGGTATATGACCAATGGTCTGTTTAAAATAAATATAATGACCATTGCTCCTAAGGTTATCAATAAAATTGATTCTTCTGCTTATATGACTGAGTCACCTTTTATTTGGCATGGTAGATCAGGACATATTAATTATTATACTTTACAAAGATTAATAAATTTAAATATGTTGCCTAATTTCAATATAAACTTTGAAAATAAATGTGAAACATATGTTGAATCAAAAACGACTAAGCTTCCATTTCATTCTATAGAACGTAGTACTGAACCTTTAGGATTAATTCATACAGATATATGTGATTTAAAATCTGTTCAAACTAGAGGTGGAAAGAAGTATTTTATTACGTTTATAGATGATTGTACTAGATATTGTTATGTATATCTACTTAGAACAAAAGATGAGGCAATTGAAATATTTATACAATACAAAAATGAAGTTGAGAATCAACTTAGCAAAAAGATAAAAATGCTAAGAAGTGATAGATGTGGTGAATATGAGTCACCATTTGCACAAATTTGTGCAGAACATGGTATTATACATCAAACAACTGCTCCTTACACTCCACAGCAAAATGGAATTGCTAAGCGTAAGAACAGAACTTTAAAAGAAATGATGAATGTCATGTTAATAAGTTCTGGTTTACCCCAGAACATGTGGGGGGAAGCTCTGCTTTCTGCCAATTATATTCTCAACAAAATACCCCAAAAGAAACTTGATAAAACACCTTATGAATTATGGACAGGTTGAGCACCTAGTTATAAATTCTTAAGAGTGTGGGGGTGTCTAACTAAGGTTGCAATTCCTACTCCGAAAAGGACTAAAATTGGACCTAAAACTATTGATTGTATATTCATTGGATATGCGCATAATAGCAGTGCTTATCGTTTCTTTGTCTTTAACTCTGATCATCCAGAGATACATAAGTACTCTATTATTGAATCTAGGAATGCTGTATTCTTTGAGAATGTATTTCCTAGTAAAGAACATGAATCAAGTTATCCGAAAAAGACTTGTGATGAAATTCTAAGAGATACAGAATCTGATTCTGTAAATAAAACTAATGAGGATGAATGTAGACGAAGTAAAAGGGCCAGAGTTACTAAAACATTTGGTCCTGATTTTCTAACATATCTATTAGAAAAGGAACCTCAAAGTTATAAAGAGGCTATGTCTACACCTGAAACTCCTTTTTGGAAAGAAGCAGTAAATAGTGAAATTGAATCAATTATTCAAAATCACACCTGGGAACTTGTGGATCTTCCTCCGGGAACTAAACCATTAGGTTATAAATGGATCTTCAAGAGAAAGATAAAACCTGATGGGTCTATAGATAAATACAAAGCTAGACTTGTGATAAAAGGCTATAGACAAAAGGAAGGTTTAGATTATTTTGATACATATTCACCTGTAACAAGAATAACATCCATAAGATTAATAATTGCTTTTGCAGCATTATATAATCTTGAGATTCATCAAATGGATGTAAAAACAACATTTTTAAACGGTGAATTAGATGAAGAATTTACATGGAACAACCTGAAGGGTTTGTAGTTTCAGGTAAAGAAAAGAAGGTGTGCAGACTTGTTAAGTCTCTTTATGGACTTAAACAAGCACCTAAACAATGGTATGAGAAGTTTGACCAAGTTATATTGTCAAATGGATTTCGCTATAATGAATGCGATAAATGTGTATATGTAAAAGGGGATATGCACAACTATGTCATTGTATGTTTATATGTGGATGACATGATTATCACCGGTAGCACGGTGGCTCTAATTAAGGAAGTAAAAATCATGTTAACACGGAAATTTGATATGAAAGACTTATGTATTGCAGATATTATTCTTGGTGTTAAAATCTCCAAGACATCTGATGGATATACCTTATCCCAGTCACATTATATCGAGAAGATACTCGAAAAATTTGACAAAGGAAATACTGATATAGCTAAGACACCTGTAGATATGAGTCTACATCTTACAAAGAATATAGGTGCTAGTATATCACAATTAGAATATTCTCAGATCATTGGCAGTCTTATGTATTTAATGAACTGCATAAGACCTGATATTGCATACTCAGTAAGCAAACTGAGTGGTTTACAAGTAATCCAGGGGAGAACCACTGGAAAGCAATAGTTAGAGTACTCAAATATTTGAGGTACACTACTAACTATGGGTTGCACTATACTAGATATCCAGCAGTGATAGAAGGATACACTGATGCTAACTGGATTACCGATTCAAAAGACATCAAATCCACAAGTGGATGTCTTTACTGTTGGAGGTGCAGCCATCTCTTGGAAATCTTCTAAACAAACATGTATAGCCAGATCCACTATGGAATCTGAGTTTATAGCTTTAGATAAAGCTGGAGAAGAAGCAGAATGGCTTCGAAACTTTTTAGAAGATATTCCAATGTGGCCTAAACTTGTGTCAGCAATATGTATCCATTGCGATAATCAATCAGCAATTGGAAGGGCACAAAATGTATTATATAATGGAAAGTCACGACATATACGTCATAGGCATGAAACTGTAAGACAGCTGCTTACAAATGGAATATTATCTCTTGATTATATAAAATCAAAAGATAATATTGCAGATCCATTAACGAAAGGTTTGACTAGAGATCAAGTATATAAGTTGTCGAAGGGAATGGGATTACAGCCTACTAAAGAGTAACTCCATAATGGCAACCCAACCTAGCTGACTGGAGATCCCATGATCTAGGTTCAAAGGGACAACCGAATTGTTGGGGAACTCGAAAGAATCACTGAGGAAAAATATTTCCTATCTCATTTCTATGGTAAAATAGTGATTACCTGCAATGTGTTAGGATAAGCTAAGATTTTAATGATCCTTATATCTTAGAAATCTAAGTGGAGTATGACAGGATACTCTTGATAAGAGATCACCTATGTGAGTGAGAAGGGGCCGCTTATATGAGAATGAGAAAGGCTAAGTTCTCTAAGAGCACTCACAGAATTACCAGGTTTTCCAAGGCCAAAATGGACACAACATAGAATCTGATAAAGTTGAAAGAAATCATGTGAATATTATTGTCTTAGTTTACATCAAAAGCTGAACAATTCAAAAATATCGTGTTCACTGGTTAGCAAGTAAACTCGATAATATTTCACTAGGGAAGGTTCAAAGCCAAAAGCCACCTCTCCCGATGCGGCAACTTTCTATTACACTCTCTGGTTATTTGCATTAGAGTCTAAGCCATTTCATTCATGTGGGGGATTGTTGAATTCATTCACTAATTTGATCCTTAAATTGAGCCAATTCACTAGTTCAAATTAAATGAATTAAGTGAATTGAAATTGGCTTCAAAAGATGAGTACATAGCAAAGGAACAAAAAGGGAAGATAAAAAGATAGTCCCACATTGGATAGAGGATTGTAAGGATGTGGGTTTAAATATGATAGCTTACTCCTTTACTTTGCTTATGTAAGAAGAGGAAAACCTTGAGCACCACGGGTGGTGCTACGCACCGCCCGCACGCACACGCGCACGAGCGTGTGCGAGGGCTAATGGGCGTTTGGGGCGCATTGGGCACTTTAGAGGCGCACTTTGCACTTCGCACTTCGCACGTACGCAACGTCGCGATGCACCCGCCCCGCTAGTCAAGAGTCGTTGAAGTCCAACGGTCGGCGGTCCAACGGTCACCGGCCGCCGTCAACGGTTGCCGTTAAACGGTCACAACTGTTGAAACGGCCAACTGTTGCGACTGTTGAAAACCCAACCGTTGCGACTGTTGAAAATCTATAAATAGGCTCTGGGTTCAGAGTTTCATTCAGAAGTTTTTTCTTTTCTGTTTCATTTCTTCTTCTGCAGACAGAAGTTCCAGAATTTCTGTCTACAGAAGACCTCTGTTCAATTCTATTCAATAAGTCTCCAGTCCTGCATTACATAAACCAGAGAGAACCTCTATCAGATTCGCCAGAGCAGAGGGATTGCAGCTTCCTTCCCTCTGCAGATCGATCGTTGTATCCTGGGAGATCGACGTCCAAGAAATCCAGAAGCAAACTGTGGAGGACGAATCGATTTTAAGGAGATAGTGTCCAACACTAGCCTCGATCTTCATCCGATCTACTTCCTGTCATCTTCCAGTGGTCAGTCTTTCTGCAAGTATCTGAAACAGGTTTTTCATAATCCAGTTTCTTCTTTATTCACTTTAGGTTAAGTAAACTAGATAAAGAAGGAAAAATTACATAGTTTTCTCTGTAAACAGTCTTCTTCTAATTTAAAACGGAAATATAGAGATTAAATAATCCATAATTCTTCTTCTCCAAATTCATTTATGTTTTGAGTACAGAATACGAAAACCTAATTACAGAATTCATTTCCTGCAAGATAACAGTAGTAATTATGTGTAGTAAATCTATTAACTACAATTCTGCCCTCTTGTATTAATCTAAAATAATTCTGTATGCTTCAATCTGCAACCAGAGAATTAGTAACCTCCACATATACAATATATAGAAGGAAATATATTCCAACATAACAAACAATATTCTTCCGATTATTTGCATCCTACTAACTACTCTAATACAATTTCGGAACAACCCATACACACGAAGCTCTCTGTTCTTCATCGTACTTAGAGCTAGTGTGATACTTCTTGCTCTTCATGTCGTAATATATTCCCTCCCTAGGAAAAGCATCCTCACATAAGCACCTTGTGAAATATATTCGATTACCATATCCCGTCAAAGGAGAAGCAATCGAGACAGATGATCTCTCATCGACAAATATAATCTCATTCCCCAAGTCCTCGACTTTTTCCCAACTCATCTTTGATTTATCAAGCCTCAGTACACGGATCGGCTTCCCATTATTGAAAACGAAGATAGATATGAGCTCTCCCTTTGAAGTCTCAACAAGATAACATTGTTCTCTATTCTTTCTTCTAATATATCTCCATACGTCGTCATCCCTGTGGTCCTCTCTTGGTCTCTTTGGATCGATTTGTTTTGGCTTATCAAGAACAGTCCAACTGTTGTTATTCGGATCGAAGACTCCGAGGTTTCCTGTTCTGCCCAAGCAATAGAAATGCCCTTCATGAAACACTGGGTTGTTTGAGGCCACAAAAAAAGGAATGTTGTTGTGAAATTCATGTTCGCTCCATGCATCCTCTCCGTATCGCCACGTAGAAATCGCAACTTCAGTACCAGTAAAAAAAGTTGTATTTGAGATCCCCAACACGACACAATCCGTGTTAACTGGCGGCGAAGAGAAGGAGATGCCCCCGGACACGTAATTATCATCAAGTGTTGGTAGATAAACTCGTTCCTTGGAACAAAATGGATTCATCGTGAGGATACTCTGATTGCCGTCGGTCAGGGCCACCCATCCATCCTTGGCAGAACGTAGAAACAAGCGACTATTTGCCATCAATTCAGCGTCTATAGGGTAGACCTTGCCATCCAAAGGATCAAACATGCTGTAGCTGTAAGAGCCATTGTGGTCATTAGGTATATACATTAGCCATGGCCAACACTTTGCATTGGAGAGAGAGGTAGTCGTAAGGCTCCAACTCTTGCACACTAAAGGGAATCGGATGCGATCTGCCAAGGGAAGTTTCGATGCGATCAAGTTGACCAATTCAAGTGGAAGATCAGACCATGGCCTCAAATTTGTATTGCGATCATCAACACTTTTACTTTCAAGAACTTGTGACTTGTTTGCTTTGCAAATTGACATCTGCAGCAGTGAGCAAAGGATTGATTGACATAAAGAAAAAGACTTAATTTTATATACAATAAAAGTCTAGAAAGTAGACGATGATAAAAGAGACAATTACTGTTTCCTTTTTCCTTCATACACATTGCACTAAAACTACAACACTATCCTCTGATAAAAAAAAGTTATCAAAATTACGCCCAAAAAAAAAAAAATCTATAAATAAAGTCGGTCGGATATTTTTAATGTCCCACTATAGGATTTTAAAAATTCCTACAATATTTGGACCGATCTAATAAGTAGAACTTAAACTAAATCAAGCACAAGCTAAACAAAGAACCATTAATGCTAGCAGTGATTATAACATCATCAAACTATGAATACATCTTATAGCTAACAAATAACTCACTACCCTGTAATTATTAACAAACTCTCTCCGTATTATTTCTCTAATTAACAGCATCTGTCAATAATAAGTTACTTAAAGCAGCAGTAGATATCAGAAAACGCAATTAAATAAAAATAATACAAAAGACTACAAAATTTTTGAGAATATAAAAGGGTTTGCATAAAACTAAAGAAATAACAGACCGGAAATCAAATTCTACCGATCAAACGCATCAAGGATTAAAAAAGAGAAATAAAAAGAAAAAAAAAATTACCCTTCAGAATTTTGCTTGCTCGTTCTCCACTCTTGCTTGTTCTCGTTCTGGTCTCTAGATAATTGAAAGAGTTATTGGGGCTTCTATATATATATATATATATATATATATGAAAGAATGTTTTCTTCTTGGCCTCATGGCTATCTGATGATGCTCTCATGGCTATCTGATGATGCTCGACAAATCGTCCGAAGAATGCTTTCTTCTTGGCCTCGATCATGCAGACGTGATCCCACTCCCACAACTGCAACATCCACAACGCATCGCAAATATTCGTAGCCACTTTTGGTTGTCATCATCCCCAAGTATCATCGGTTGTACAGTCGTCTTCGTCTCTGCAAAGGAGATCATTTACTACAGATTGCATGGTGGGCATGATAAAGAGTGGCAGTCAGTGGATAATCTCGACGAGTCGGATAGCTTTTCTCATGGCATCACGAGCTTTAAAGGAAAGTTGTATGTTCATGCTAGCATTGGAGACGATCTCATGATCATCGATGTTTCATCTCCAGATGTCGAAGCAGAAGACTTTTGTGTAGAAGAAAGAATTGAAAGGCAATCTGGTATAATGCATTGTAATAAAGTTTTAGTTGGGTACGACGAAGAGCTATTTATAGTAATTTTGAACTTTGAGAGCCGTGACTGGATCTTGTGTGACGGCTTGTTCATTAATGCTGAAGTCTACAAGTTAAATTTCTCGGAAAGTAAATGGGAGAGAACGGAGAGCATTGGTAGTGATCGAGCAATCTTCATCGGAGACGAAGGTCTTACATACATGACGAATGATAAGCGTGTGAAGGGCGACTGCATCTATTTCTTGCAGTCGTGGTACGATGGCTTGAGGCAGTACAAGTTTCGGTTGGACGAGCGCTCGTTTTCGTATAAAGTGATTTGCCCTAAACTTCGCACCGGCTGGCGCCGCGCAAACTCAGAAACTACTGTACTTGATAAGAAATTGTTCCTTGTATCAATGTCTTGAAGGACTCAAGTTTTAGTCATGTAGGCAGGCAACCTCAGCCAACTTTTTGTTCGAAACTGCATGTTACTAGATAAACCAATTCATATATTTGTTTGAAAGGACAGAGCTAGAAAAAAATAAATATCGTTGTGAATCTGAAGCCAAAATTTTAAGCATAGTGAGTCATAAGAGAGATTATTTCATTAATTAGTAGATTATTTTTTTTAAAAAGTAATTTATGAACTATTTCTTCAATATAGTTTATAGGGGAAATATATGGGGTTGCAGGTTCTTAATTTTGTAGAACGAAAAAAATTATTCCTGCACAAATCCGAATCCAAAATCGAAATCCGAATTCGAATTCAAATCTAAATAATAAATAATTTTAAAAAATAATGAAAAAAATAATAAAAGAGAAAGAGCCGAGCTTCCACCCTCGCGGATACCCGCAAGGCTCAGAAGAAAAAAAGCCACCGACGCATAAAATTTAAAAGAAAAAAATTGTGAGGTTAGCCTCGCGGCTCAGAAGGCAGGGGGGCCAAAATTAGTAGGGGAAAAAAATTCTCTTTCTCGTCGCACAATCAATTTGGCTCCGTCTCAAACTATTTTGCAATTTCTATAAATTCTATTTAGACCCAAATTCTAATTAGAGTTCAATTAATTTTTAGATATAAGATTCTAATTACTTATATTTGACTTTGATAATTCTACAAATTCTAATTTGAGTTTAATTGATTTTGGGTGCAAAAACAGGATCCAATACAAAGCAAATTTAATCAAAAGAAGATTCTAATATCTCATCAAGATTACATGAAGATCCTGATTTTATTTATGAAAAAACTCGCACAACCAACTGGAACCTATAAATACCTTCAAAAGAACTCAAAAAGGACCTTTGACCATATCTCTCTCCCGTGCAAGAGTTCGTACTTTCTCTAAGAATCAGAAGAGAAGAAAAACGAGCTCGCCTCCAACCATCGACGTCAGATCGTCAATGGGGAAATGATCGATCCCCATAACTATCTCGAATCCCACAAATCTTATGTAAAAAGATAGCGACACAAATCTTCTACAAGTCATCTTTGTTTGTTTCTTTTTATTTCTTTTCATTGTACTAAAAAAAAAGAGAGAAATTTTGACAATCTGTAATTTTTCTCTATTCAATGGCAATGGAAAGATCCCATATTTTCCCCCAAAACAAATTTCTTATATTAATTATGTCTTCTCGTGAAATCTTGAACAACCAATTTCTCATTCCTTACGATTTTCTTTATGCTCATGCACTAAAAATTTTATTTGGTTTGAGGTAAAATGAAGGACAAGGAAAAAAAAAAAGAAAAAGAAAAAAAAATGTTTTCCGATTGTTTGGTTTGAAAGAAAATTTAAATAAAAAGAAAATATTTTTCTACTAACCAAATATTAAGGAAAAATAAATTTTCATTTTCTCTTCCTTTCTTTTATCTCTCTTTTTCTTTCTTCCATTTCCTTTTAAACCAAATACAACCTAAAAAAAAAAAAATCAGTAAACTATGTTCTACTACTCTAGAATAACTAAATATATCAAGTGATAATAAAATTATATCTAACATTCTCGTATACTTTCATTTTCAATAGAAAATGCTATGTGAATTTAAAGAATGAGATGGTGATGTAATTTTTTCGTTTAATTTGTAAGGATTCAAGATAATTTTAATACTCCCTCCATATGGTTTTATTGTTTGACCAAACATATTCTTTAAGGAAAAACAAGTTTTGATAAATACGATAAATTCTAAATGAGCCCACTTTTCATCACTTTTCTAGTTCATTGCGTTGAGATAATAAAGGCTAACAAATCATAAATCATCTCTTATCCAGATGTTATGAGTGGTTAGACTTTCTGTCATTTAAATTTTATTTTGTTATTAGTTTAATTTGTTGAGTTGTTAAGAGTTGTTGAGAGATTTATTGTAACTAAAATGTTATTTGATGTTATTCCTATAGATAGCATTGTAACTATTTATTATGCTGATAATTTAATGAAATACATTTAAATTTCCAATCTAAAATCTCAACACATTGTTATACAAGTTTATCATTTTAAATTTTGGACTAAGTTATTATCTTCTCACAGTTGCATTATATTCCCACATAATCCAACATATTAATCTTAATTTGAAGACCTCTTTCCTTTCACTTCTCTTTCTCAGTCTTAATTATCAGCAAAAATTTATTCTCAAATCCTAATCGAAGGACAACCCTCATTGAAAATTAGGAACGCTAAGAGAAAGTCAAAAAAATTTGAATAGAGAAGAGAGAGAAAGTCAAAAAAAATTTGAAGAGAGAAGAGAGAGAATAAAATGAATGCAAATTGGAAATATTGGGGGTGCATTTAGTAAAAACCATTGTTTTAAACCTGCTTACTCATGAAAAGATGGCTCATTTAGAATTTTTTCAATAAAAATAACTACTGATTATAATTCAAAATTTCTTTTTTGCCTATATTGAAATTGGTGAAAACTAAGAAAGTTATAGTATTTTGATAAAGTAATAAAAATTTATGAATTTTATCGTATAACATATATTTAAATCAGTTAAAATTAGTTTGAAATTCAAAAAATTATATTGAAATTCAAAATAGAGATATGTTGTGACAAATTTTTTTTTATCCTACCCAACCTACTGCAGAACTCTTGCCAAACCCACTGTAACTCAAGTCAAGCAGATTATATTTGAAACTTCCAAAAATAAAAAAAAATCTGTAAAAGTTTGCGTGGAGGGAGACTGGGATTTGAGAGTCAAGGAATGAGCAATTTGAACTTAAAAATTTAGCAACAATTTTATTATAAAGTCAAGGTAAGAATGGCGTGCCCCTTTGGAAACTGGGCAGCGCTGGTGGATTGGTTAAATTTGATTGATGCACTCAATACTCTCACGTACCTAATCAAATGGGAGTCACAAAATAATTCCACGTCTCATCAATCAGTCAACGGTCAAAAGACCCGAACCTGGGCCGGTTAAAACAGGCGCAGCTGTCGGTTCCCGGTGAGAAGCATGGGAAGTGTGGGGCCAGGCCCAGAAGCATAAGCATGTGATGTTGTGTTGTGGGCCCAACTTCTCAAGGAAAAGTCACGGGGGCTTCTCAACCACGGGGGCCTTCTCAATCTCATTCCCACTCCGGTTCCTTCTTCCTCTCTCTTATGTTCCTTTGTTTCGCTCTCTTGCAGAAGAAGAACTAAGATCTGTATCCCGAGAAAATTAAATCAAAAGAAAAACAAAAAAGAAAAGAAGAGAGAGAGAGAGAAATTAACAATTAGAGAGAGAGGAGTGACTGATTTTTTTTTTTGGTTTGCGTGTTCTTATATAATAATTCGAATTTTTCATGCGCCAGATCTTCGCCGTTACGACTCTTTAACAGGTTCATGTACTATCTATCTACATCTCTAGACAGTTTTTGTTGATTTAATAATTTCCTTTTTTTTTTTTCTTTATGAATGATGATGAAGAAGCATGACAGGATCAAGATCTAGCTATGAATTGTTCTTCCTTACCTTCTATTACAGTTTCTGATTTTTTTTCTTTTTTCGAGATAAAAAGTTTCTGATTTTTTTTAGGTTAATTAGTTTTTGGTCGATTTTCATACCTCGATTTTAAAGAATTTAGTATATTTTTCTAAGTAAAAATTTAACTGTTCTTTGCTTCAAAGACCGATTTTAGGGAATTAAATAGATTTCGGTTTTAGGAAATCAAATAGATTTGTAATTCTAATCAATCTATTTATCGATTTTAGGGCTCTTCGTCTACTCTTCTTGGGAAAAAAAAAATGTTTCCAGAAACAATTTTCTTTTTCTGTTTGATTTTTTACTAAAATTTTCAAGTTCTGATCTACTGTAACTTTATTGGATATGTTAGATTTACCTTTATTTTGTGATGTTGTACAACCGCAGACCACAAAATTATGATTGTTTATTATTATTATTATTATTATTATTATTATTATTATTATTGTTATTCTTATTATTATAATATTTGCTTATTTGATGTTTAGCAAATGTAAAAACTTTTTGATTTATTGCAGGTCAGGTCAAAGCACAAGGAAAAAACAATTATCAAAAGGGTTTAAAGGAAAAATAAGTGTTTGGACTCGCGCATGTGACTTTAATATGTTAGGTGAGAGTCAAACGAACTTGTTTTTGTCTACTATTTCAATATTTTTGATGAGTCATCTGCTAACAATTACATGTCAAGAATTTTCAAGTGCTAGGTATATTTGAAGGTGCTTTGTTGATTAATAGTTGTGCCTTTTTTTTTTTGTGTGTTAGCTTGCTTTTATCTCTATATTCAACTAGTTAAAATACACTCCTAAAAAGTATGAAAATCTCTAAGCTTGGAGATTAGATTTGAAGTGTTTTGGGATGATTCATAGTAATGTGTCATGAAGTGTTCACAAGAATATTTGCTTATGATTTTTTGTATACGTCTTTGAGTTTTGAATACCCAGTTAGGTGTTCTGGGATGTTTTGGAGAGTTTATAATCTCTTATCTAAAAATATTATCTCTCTTTTCTTCGTTCTAGCCCTCTCTTGTATCGTGTCCTTTTCCATTTCCAAATTAGGGTTTATTTGTCTTTCATATTTTTATGAAACTCATGAAAATCCATAAGAAACTTAACTCTCAAATATATGTTTGATTACTCCAAAACTTATGTCAAACATTTTAAACACATCCTACCAAAATATTCCAACACTCATTGTCAGAAGTCCCAACACACTTTATTTTGGACATCCAAACGCAGTCTAAGTTGTTACTTACATGGAGGCTCAATTTTTTATTATACAATGAAGTTGTAGGATTGCACACATAGCAGAGTTTGATTGTAAATTCTAATTTTAACAGATATAGCTAAAGAAAGTTGTACCTCTTTTTGATGCGAGAATAATTATAGCATTACACATGAAGAGGAGTATGAAGAGGAGTTTGATTGCAAATACTAACTTTAACAGATAGAGAGATTTTTTATGCAAGAAGAATATTCAAGAAAGTCATTTTCCCCCCCTAAAGCTAAGTGAATATTTCAAAAATGATATATATTATTCTTTCAAATTAAAATATCCATTATTACCCTTAATTTTGGAACAGATTAATGAAGATGCCCTTCCATTCTTCTAAATGTTTTCTATCTTTGGTTATCTTTATGGTAGATTGGTTAAGTTTTTTTTTTTTTTTCTCTCTCTCTCTCTCTCTCTCTCTTTCCAAGAATGGTGCAAGACAAGCTTGTTTGAGAACTCAAACAAGAAAAAAAGAAGGGATTGGCCCAAAAACTTGCTGTTGGGCTGTTGGGCACTGGACAGATAGTCCTAGAGAAGAAGGGGATGAGCAGCCATGTAAGAAACTTGTATATTTACTAATTAAAAAAAATCATGTTAGACCATCCAAGTAGGTCACCCATACCAATTATACTTATCTCTCATTGTCTATAGTTTGTTAGGATGGGAATTATATAGTGGTATGCAAATTAGTGTAATATTATTTACCTATTTAACGCATTGCTCCCAAATATACAATATTTCAAGAAGACAACAAATGAGACCATTTGATGCATGGAAAATGGTATTTCTACCATACCAATTCTCATTGGCATACACTTTAGGAGATGAAAACCATCATCATTGGTGGGGATTACTTAATTAAACTGTCTAACATGATATTTTGAAAGGCAGACGTCGTAATTTCTGCATGGGTAGCTCATCCTTCGTATTCTCATGTTAGGGTAAATTCTATTGTTATATTCTGGTAAAGGGAGGGAAAAACAAAAGAAAAGGGAATTGGCCACATTTGTACCTCTGAAGTTTTGTATCTGGTTTCTCTTTTTAATGGTCTCCTTTCTTTTCCCTTTCCACAATAATCATTAAGCCATTTATATCTGCCTTTTTTCCCCTTTGTCCACAATAATCATTAAGCCATTTATATCTGCCTACATTGCCACACAATTGATTATGTTCTATCCGATTTACATTTTTTCCCCCAAAATTTGTTTAATGTCTTGCTGTTTTTAAGTGTTAATAACTATAATTTATCTTGTTCATCTCAAATAGTTCTAGTAAATGATGACAAAAAAATAGTCACAGAGAATTGTGGTAGAAGGGAGGCATCTTCGGTAAAAAAAAAACAAGAAAAAAATGTTAAAAACGACTACTGAGAGGCAACTTCTAAGGCGATTTTTGGGAAGCACGGGGGCGATTTCCGGAAAGGTCTCTCGGGTAAAAAAACAAGGGGAAAAAAAAGAGAAGAAGAGAAATAAAGAGAACAGAAGAGCAGATCAAACAAAGAGGAGAAGAAAATGGGAAAGAAAGGAGGCAAAACACATCAAAACTAGTACAAAGTAGAGATAAGTAATACAAAAATCAAAGGTGAATATTGGTGGAAGAAGGGAGGCCTCAGTATACATCATCGACCAGATCCAACAGGCTAGGAGGCCGACTCAACGGAGCTATCTCAACTAGTTATTGTTTACCTGGGGAGAAGGTGACTTTGTAGCCCTCGTCATGGCCAATATGCATTCTAAGGCAATCGAATATGGGAGGAACCTCATTGGAGATTCACGTGGAATGAAGGATGAAGATGATAGTGACTGTAGCTAGAAGGGTGGCTGCAATCCACACAATAGGGGCTGCCTCTATGTGGAGGTAATTCGATCATCCTCGTTGGAAGGGAGGCAGGATACAACGAAAATTACCAAGGAGAACAAACATCGTGCCTTGGACACACAGGGTGATGGGCTTAGAGGCATCTACTACAAATCGACTGCCAAAAAACAAAAACATACTAGATTTTCACCACTGGAGCTGAAAGTGTTCATAGCAACACAAATGAAATAAGCAATTGCGGAGGCGAGAGGTCTCAAACCCTAGGGCTTTCGGTCTCTTCCAGTTGAGGAAGGTTGGAAAATGGTTAGGACAAAATTGACAGAGAAAAAAAGAGAGTGCAACCATTGTGGAGGAGGTCAGGGAGAAATCAACAAAGAGAAAATTGGAGTTGGCAAGTGACAAATGCTTTGACTGCGGCTTGAGGGGCAAATTCATAGCTCGGTGCCTCAAGGTCATTTGCTTCCAATACCAGGGGGTCGACCACAGAGTGCCAAAGTGTCCGTGGAACTTTAAGAATATCAAGGTAATGGATGGGGGAGCTAGTGGGGGCGTCGCTACAGTTGGCACGCCAACAAGTAGTGAGGGAGAAGCCCATGTCAATTCAGGGCAAGAAAAGTCACCAAGAGGTCATGGAATGTAACAGCCCGACCGTCCTAAACAAGTCGCACTTGGGGGCAGTGACAAAGATGAGGGAAGAACAAACCAACTAAAAATTCCCAAAAAAATTATGAAGGTGAAGGAGGAAATCTTCATACCAATATCACAAACAGCGATAGAGGAGGAGAGATTGGTGCGCACAATGGGGGTTCTAGGACTAGGATGTGGGGAAACGGAGGTGGAAAAACCACTTGAAACCTTGAGAGAAATGTTGTAGTCTTTCAAAACAAGAAAGTGGAATCCAATTCCATGTCGGCCGAGAAAGTTTATCATTGAATTCTATAATAAAAACGCGTTGAATCACTTGCTATTGCGATGGGCTTGGCCGTGTTGGGGGTGGGGGGAATCTTATTTCCATGTGTACAGATGGACCAGAATTGGGAGGATACCCATTTACCGATTCCCACTTCAGGCATGGATTGAGGTGAGGCGACTGCCCTTATTCATGTGGGACAGAGCCACCTGCATCTCCCTCATAATGAATTTTGGCTAGCTTTTGGAGATGGATAAGAAGACATTGGATAAGGAAGATAAGAAGGTGGCTAGGTTAAAGATCGGCCTCCAATCGGAGGAGTGTATCCGAAGAGCCTAACGACGATCATCGGAGACCAGAGGTGTAATCTCACTGACTGTGAGATCCAAAACAACTTAAAATGGGGCATGCTACTATGATGTGGATGCGAAAGAAAAAGAGGAAAAAAGAAGAGAGGAAGATAGTAGAAAAGACAGGAGGGCTACTAAGGGCAAAGTAATTGCCGGCATAGTGGTGGCTACGGCCACGGCGAGGGTCTTAACACTGAGAGAAATTGCTCTTGAAGAAGAAAAAAGAAAAAAAAAATGGAAGCGACAATTCGCATGGCGGAGAAAAAAATCAACAGAATGGAGGATCGTCGGCGGGATAGAGAAGTGGAGGGCCGGAATGATGTTGTCACCAAAGACAAAGGGAGAAGTGACAGCTACGACAGAAAGGGGTTTGGTGGGAAGGAAAAGATGGATGAAATGATAGAATCTGAATTGGTTGCGAAAAAGATGGCAAGAGGAAGAGAACCGGTTTCACAGAGGCATGGTCTTGCATTGAATGAGGAGGGAGAAAGTATGAGAAGAGAAACATACCAACAGGCACCCCACCCTCTAGTTCTCGAAAGAAGAGAAGGGAGAGTTAATGAGGGCGGCAGAGGGAGCCGATAATAGAGATGCAGGTAGTGGCAGGGGAATGATCGCAGTGAGGGGGTGAGCCCCATGGCACTACAGATCCCGTGGAGAACGGAGACAGAGAGTGAAGGGAGAAGGGTTAGGGAAACCCGGGGGGGGGGGGGGGGGGGCGGGCAGACGCAGACGTTTTATAGAGATTCACTAATTGGGCTAAAGTGGAAGATTCAGTTATGTCCTCTATTAGGGTGAGTTTGGTGGGAGGGAATCTACTGCACGTAGAACGGAGAATTAGGGACATTCTCAAAAAGAACAGGAGGAAGGAAGCAATATCCGTAATAGTAAGGGCTTAAATATGACGATGGCACCAGAAAGAGTATAGGCAACTCTGGAGAAAGTCATGGAGAAAGTGGTACAAGAAAATAAATCAAATGATGGGGAAGACTAGACCAAAGAAAATCAAATTAGGAGTTCAGAGGCTCGAAATTGGGATCAAGGACAAATCAGAGTAGAAAACAACTAAAATATCAACATTGGATTTTGACTCTGACAACAATGTGGTGAAAGACATAGAGGGGGAAGTGGGAGGTGTGGACCCCAGCAATAATATGGCACACTCAAATCTTTGGGTGTAGGAACCAACTGAAGTGATAGGCGTGACTCCAGCAGCATTTAGTGAGACACCCACAAGAAAAAGCAAAAGAATTCTCCAACAACGAGGAGGAAAAGAATTAAAAAAGGTGAAACGATGACACTAACAAGCATCAGAAAGGAGAAAGAATCTCTGTCCAGACCAAGTCAACAAATTACTGTTATTCCAATTTTAAACATCATGTCTAATAAACTACTGCTAAAATTAGCAAATAAAATAAATATTGGTGATAGTAGAGTAACGAGGGCTCAGAGCCTGGCGGCCTTAGGAATATGGAAATCTAGGAGAGGACTAGGCACGTAGCCTAAGGAGAGGCCTAGGAGGAATCTAAAAAACAACAAATGAATAACAATATTCTTTTTTGGATCGTAAGAGGTTTAGGTGGACTTGGTAGGGCTAGGATGGTGGCAGAAGTCTCTAAGAAATGTAAAGCATACATCATTTGCCTAGAAGAAACAAAATTCGAAAAATCAACCCAAAAAAGGCAACATTATGGAGGCTGTCAATAGGGGAAAACAAACAATGGGTATACAAGGCTTCAATAAGAGCATAAGGAGGAATCATGTCGGGTTTTGATAAACATATATGTTTGTTAAATGAATAATAAGAAGGAGAATTCTCATTAACTCTACAACTAATAAGAAAATATTATGGTTTTGAACAAATTATCAGGAGTCTATGGACTAAATGATGGAAGAGAAAGAGGCACATTTTTTGGGGAACTACGGGATGTTAGAAAAAATGGGACTTACCATGGATCTTGGGTGGAATCTTAATTCCATGTGTATAGATGGACCAGAATTGGAAGGAGAGCCATCTACCTATTCCCACTTCAGGCATGGATTGAGGTGAGGGGACTGCCCTTATTCATGCGGGACAAAGCCACCTTCATCTCTCATATAAAGAATTTTGGCCAGCTTTTAGAGATTGATAAGAAGACGTTGGACAAGGAAGATAAGAAGGTGGCTAGGATAAAGATTGGCCTCCAATTGGAGGAGTGTATCCGAGGAGCCTAACAACGATCATCGGAGACCAGATGTGTAATCTCACTGACTGAGAGATCCAAAACAACTTAAAATGGGGCATACTACTATGATGTGGATGCGAAAGAAAAAGAGGAAAAAAGAAGAGAGGAAGATCGTAAAAAAATGGGAGGAAGACAGGAGGTTTACTAAGGGCAAAGCGATTGCCGGCACAGTGGTGGCTTCGGCCACGACGAGGGCCCTAACACTGAGAGAAATTGTTCTCAAAGAAGAAAAGAAAAAAAATGGAAGCGACGATTCGCATGGCGGATAAAAAATTCAACAGAATGGAGAATCGTCGGCGGGATAGAGAAGTGGAGGGCCGGAATGATGTTGTCACCAATGACAAAGGGAGAAGTGACAGCTGCGACAGAAAGGGGTTTGGTGGGAAGGAAAAGATGGGTGAAATGATAGAATCTGAATTGGTTGCAAAAAAGATATCAAGAGGAAGAGAACCGGTTCCACATAGGCACGGTCTTGCATTGAATGAGGAGAGAGAAAGTATGAGAAAAGAAACATTCCAACAGGCACCCCACCCTCTAGTTCTCGAAAGAAGAGAAGGGAGAGTTAATGAGGGCAGCAGAGGGAGCCAATAATAGAAATGCAGGTAGTGGCAAGGGAATAATAACAATAAGTGAGGGGGAGAGCCCCATGGCACAACAGATCTCGTGGAGTAAGGAGACGGAAAATGAAGGGAGAAGGGTGAGGGAAACCCAAGGGGAGGGCAAATGTTTTATAGAGGGTTCACTAATTGGGCTAGAGAGGAAGATTCGGTTATGTCCTCTATCAGGGTGAGTTTGGTGGGAGGGACTCTACTGTAGGTAGAACAGAGAATCAGGGACATTCTCAAAAAGAAGAACAATAGGAAGGAAGCAATATCCATAACAGTAAGGGCTTAAATATGGTGCTGGCACCAGAAAGAGTACATGCAACTATGGAGAAAGTCATGGAGAAAGTGGTACAAGAAAAATAGATCAAATGATGGGGAAGACTAGACCGAAGAAAATCAAAATAGGAGTTCAGAGGCTCGGAATTGGGATTAAGGACAAATTGAAGTAGGGACTAACTAAAATATTGGCATTGGATTTTGACTCTGACAACAATGTGGTGAAAGACAGAGGAGGGAGCAGGTGTGGATCCCGTCAATAATATGGCATAGTCAAAGCTTTGGGTGGAGGAACCAACTAAATTGATAGGTGAGACTCTAGCAACAGTCACCCACAAGAAGAAAAAGAATTCTTCAGCAACGAGAAGGAAAATAATTAAAAAAGGTGAAACGACGACACTCACAAGCATCAGAAAGGAGAAAAAATCTCTGTCCAGACCAGGTCAACAAATTACTATTATTCCAATTTTAAACATTATATCTAATAACCTACTCCTAAAATTAGCAAATAAAATAAATATTGGTGATAGTAGAGTAACGAGGGCTCAGAGCTTGGCAGCCTTTAGGAATATGGAAATCCAGGAGAGGACTAGGCAAGTAGGCTAAGGAGAGGCCTAGGAGGAATCTAAAAAATAACAATGAATAACAATATTTTTTTGTAGAAGGTAAGAGGTTTAGGTGGACTTGGTAGGGCTAGGATGGTGGCAGAAGTCTGTAAGAAATGTAAAGCATACATCATTTGCCTAGAAGAAATAAAATTAGAAAAACCAGCACATGCAAGGCAATAGTACGGAGGCTGTCAATAGGGGAAAACAGAAGAATGGGTATACATGGCTTCAATAGGAGCATAAGGAGGATCATGTTGGGTTTTGATAAACATATATATTTGTTAAAAGAATAAAAAGAAGAATTCTCATTAATTCTACAACTAATAAGAAAATATGATAGTTTTGAACAAATTATCAGGAGTCTATGGACCAAATGATAGAAGAGAAAGAGGCACATTTTTTGGGGAACTACGGGATATTGGAAAAAATGGGACTTTTTGGGGATCTTGGATGGTGACTTTAACATAGATTCCAACACGATATGAAAGGTGGGGAAGGAAATATCAGGAATAGAGAAAATTTAATGAGATTATTATGTAATTGTAATTAATTGATGTCCCAGTTGTGTGTAGAGCTTATACTTAGTCAAACATGAAAGATAATCCCAGTATGGCAAAATTAGACAGAATATTGGTTTGCTTGCAATGGTAACAGGCAAATCCAATGGCAACTGCAAAGGTAGTCAAACGACCAACATCAAATCACATTACCATATGCCTATCCACGAATGTGGAGGACCAAGTAAGAAGAAGAAAAATTTTTAGCTTCGAAAAAATGTGGCTGAGGAATGAGGAGGTGATAGATATAATTAAAGAAAATTGGGCACTCCCAACGTGCATAAATGATGCGTCAAGAAATCTGGTTAGAAAACTAAAAAGGCTTCGGAAAATTCTGAAAAATTGGGAGAAAAGATCATTTGGAAATATCGTATAGCCAGATAGAAGGAATTAATACAAAAAATTGATGACTTGGAAAGAAAGCAAGAAGGGAATAAGTTAATACAAGAAGAAATGGTAATTGTTAGAAATAATACGACGGAATTAACATAAATGTATCAAAAGGAGAAGATAGTGTGGAGATAGAGATCAAGGGAAACTTGGTTGAAGGAGGAAGACTAGAACACTGCCTACTTCACAAAATAGCTAATGAAAAGATAAGAATGAATAAAGATTAATTCACTAAAAATTGATGGCTGAAGAGAGGAGAATAAAGATGAATTAAGAAAGTATATAGATGAACATTTCAAAAAAATATTTACAACAACAACAACAACTAAGCCTTTTATCCCAAGTATTTGGGGTAGGCTACATGAACCAAAAAAGAATCACGCCGGATCGATCACTTTGATATTCCTTCTCAAAAAAATATTTACAGCCAAACAATATTATCGAATAAGTCTCAAGAAGGAGATTTGGAGAAGAAGGCTTCAATATAGAGACCTTGAAAGGATATTTGATGAAAAGGAGGTGAAAAAGGCGATTGATGAGCTAGGCTAGGAGAAGGCTCTAGGGCCGGATGACTTCTCGATATTCTTCTTCAAACAATTTTGGGAGACTATTTAAGGGGATATCGTGAGACTGATGTTGGAGGTATACCAAGGGTGTGCACGGCTAGATAGATTAAACTATGCTAAAATTGTTCTAATTGCAAAAAATGAGGATCCTAATAAAATTAGGGATTATCGGTTGATAGCACCATTGAATAGCACAATCAAAATAGTGGCAAAGGTGTTGGCAAAAAGAATAACTCCGGTACTTCAGGAAATAATAAGGGAACAACAACCTTTTTTTATTCCGGACAGAAATATTCTGGAAAGGATTACTCTAGCTCAAAAGATAGTCCATCATACTAAGAAAACAGAGGTGGACGGATTCTTGCTAAAACTTGATTTTCAAAAGGCATATGACTCGGTAAGTTGGGAGTGCATCTTGGAGACACTACGAATGGTTGGCTTCGGAAACAGGTGGAATCATGGATAAAATTAGGACAAAATTATGGCTTGAATCTAGAAAGACTAATGTAGATGTACATGGAGAGATTGTGAAGGAAATTGCTTGTACTAGAGGATTAAGATAAGGAGACCCCCTATCGCCTCTAATATTCACACTTGTTGTTGAGGGTCTCAACATGATTATAGAAAAAATCAAGAAGGGATGGATGTTGGGATTGCCAGCTAATAAGAGAGCCAACATAATGATATTGCAATACGTGGATGGCACTTTACAGTTTGGAAAGACTAATATAGATGAAGCAGTGGTAATGAAGTGGGCATTGGCATCCTTTGAATTATGGTCAGGACTGAAAATAAATTTCGGTAAAAGCCAATTGGTCTTCCTGGAAAAACAAGACCTAAGGACAAATATTATTGAAAGAAACTTTGGATGCAAAAGGGCTTCTTCCCATTACATATTTGGGATTACTGTTAAAACCAGGAGTTCTTAAAAGAAACGACTGGAGGAAACTAAATGAAAGAATAGGCCGTAGACTGGACGGATGGAAGCGTAAAACACTCTCCTTGGGTGGGAAGGTGACACTAGTCAAGGCAACGTTATCATCAATCCCAATCTATTGCATATCATATTTTAAAATCCTGGTATAGTTCAGACAAAAGATAGAATCAAGAGAACATTTTTGTGGAGTGGAGTAGAAACATGAAGTAGAAAATTCCACTTGCTTAAATGGGATCTTGTGTGCAGACCTAAGGAAGAAGTTTGGGACTGCAAAAATGAGTGTAATGATATGGCCCCGCTATGCAAATGGTGGTGGAAAATGCTTCACCAGAGACACTATTAAGTAGAGCATTCAAAGAAAAATGCAGCCCAAATCTGGAGCTTAGTCAGGAAAGCACAGGAACTCTACGAACACTTTGAGAATCTGGAGTGGATTGATGTTTGCTAAAGATTTTTTTTTGGAAGGGAATAAAATATGAAATGGGTAACGGAAAGAACATCAACTTCTGGTTAGACAAGTGGGCGGACACATCATATATATATATATATATATATATATATATATATATATATATATATATATATATATATATATATATATATATATATATTTTTTTGGAGATTTTTCTTACGAGGCCGAAAAATACTCCCAAAATAGTTAATTTAATAACATTAAAATCATCATTCTAATTACTTCAGAATTTCAGTTCATTTATTCCGGACATCGAAACAACAAACGGATAATTTTGTAGTGTTTTCCTCATCGAGCACTACGTCCTACATAAATTTGGTAGTATTTGGAGAATATTACATGAAACCAAAATTATTAAATTATTAAATAAATAAATAAATTAATTAATTAATTAAAATAAATAAAACAGTGAGTAGTGTGTTGTGCTGTCGTGACGAACAAAGGGAGAGTGGCAGCAAGGGTTAGGTGGCAAAGCTGGGTGAACTGGGAAGAAAATTAAAAAATAAAAAATAAAAAATAAAAATAAAAATAAAAACCTCTCCCTTATCTCTCTCAGCCTCATTCTCTCCCTCACTCTTTACTCTCTCATTTTCTATGCCTGCAGCCAAAGAACCAATGAAAAAAAAAAAAAAGAAAAAAAAATAAAAAGAGCAGAAGAAGGAGAAGGAGAAAGGGAAGAAGCAGTGTTCGACAAATTGAAGGAGATTAAAGGAAATCCGATGTAAGTAATCACTTCTATCTTACCTGCTCTATTGTTTGTTCTTCGATCTGTCGAGCTCAATCCGTTGGATCGAATGAATCTCTTTTAACTTGCTCTGTTACTGTTTGCTCATCGTTGAGAAGTCGCATGAAAGAATCTACTCTTGGTTCAATTTGCAAGAACTTTGATTACTTGAATTCACCAATTAGGTTTAGACTAGTTCTGAAAATTTCAGAGAAATTATTTTACATTGTTGTTGGGATTCGCTAATTATTCAACTGTATTGAAGCAATGATGCCCTCTTAATTGATTTGTTGATAAACATAAATGAGATTTTTTTTCTATAGTGTAGTATTAGTGTAGTTTAATTTCAATGGACGAAGGTCACTAGTAATTTTGTAAAGAAAATTAATTAACTTAGTAACTTGCCTACTGGCCATTGTAAGTACTTATAATATGCCCCTATACTGGTTTGAAACCAACTGAATATTTTTTATTTGTTTTAGCATCATTTCAGGCTTGTTGTAGAATTTGTGTAGCATGTCATATCAAAAAAGTATGCTTTGCCTAAAACCTGTAGTGTACCCCATCTTGAAAATGCCTGTTACAGAGAATTTGAACGTAACCCCATTTAGGGGCTGCTTGGTTAGCTGGAAATGATTTCCTGTTGCAGCATTTAGAGTTGGAAATGTATGGTTTGCTACCAATTTGTAGCTAGAGTTGCATTTTGTAGTTTTGTTGCAAGAAAAGCTGCAACATTTGTTGCAAGTGCAACCAATTTGATTGCAACAAATGTTTCTACTCCTTCACAAGAAAAGGAGTCATATGGCACTGCATATCATCATTTTATTAACAAGTTTGCCCCTAAAAGTTGATTATTTGCAATAGTTGCATGCCATCTCTACTAATTGACTATTAATTATCTCTTTGCAACAAAAATTATATGTAGCATACCAAACAAAGTATTTGACTTCGTTTTCTTGTAAAAAATGGTACATGCAACATTTATTGCACGTAAAATGTGTTACATTTTCCTTTGCAGCTAACAGCAGGCCCTTAGTCGCATATTAGTTTTCCACTGGTGTAGCATGCGGGGGATGATATGTTGGAATCATGTTTTAAAATATTGGAATAATATTGCATGATGATTTATGGTATCATGATCAACAATATTCAGTGTGTTATACTGGCAATATCAAACATTTCAGTAACATCAGACCAATATTATATGGTATATTGTGTATCGAGTACCTCAAAGTCCGATACGACATTTCGGATGTGTCAGTGTTGGCCGATATTTAAAACCTTGGTTGGAATGCTTTCTTCGCTATTAGAACATATTAAATTATTTCACATTCAAATCCTCCGTGATCATATTTTATTTATTCTATTAACAAAGTCCTTCAAAGCTTGCAATGTCATTTCTGTAAGGTGCCTGAGTGAACATAGTATTGTATTCCATTCAGAAGGGGTTGACTTTTATCTTAATACATCTGATTTGTGACTAAAATTTAAGAAGAAGCAGAGAGAGCCTCATATTTACGGTCAAAGGACATGCCATCTTCTGTCACTGTGTTTTTAGGTGGAAAATTATGTGCAAATGTAAGGGGCAGATGTTACTCTAACATCGTTGGAGGGGCTAGTGTTTTTTTTCTCAAATGATTGTATGCAAATGTTTTCCAGGAATGGAAGTCACTCTGTTTAGTCAGACTTAAAAGCTTGTACAGTATATATTACAAGGTATTTTCATATTCATGTAACTAGCAGCCTCTGTCTTGTTTAAAATTTAGAATTTTTCAGAAAATGACTGATAACACTTTTTGCTTCATCCTTGTGTTTCCACATATTAATAAGCTTTTAGTTTTTAGTGGGGTTTATTTTATTCTTTCTATTTGATTCGTCAGTTACTCTATCCTTGAACAAAAAGTAATTGGATGCAGTTATCTTAATAGTATAAATAAATAGAGTTGCAACGTTAGTTGCAAGCATATATGTTTTCAAAACCTTATGGCCTGTTTGACAAGTGGCCTGTTTGACAAAGTGGGATCAGAGAGAAGGAACTGGAACTGGATGCTATTAGGTTATTGATTGGCATTAAGAATTGAACCAGATTATTGAAATAATTTTAATGATATGAATTGTAGTACAATTGTGCACTAACATTTATCATGCTACATGTCAAGTGTTTTGATACTACAAGTCATGTATTTTACATGTCACGTGATTTGATATTACAAATCATGTGTTTTAATATTACAAATCATGTGTTATGATACTACATGTTATGTACATCCATGGAAATGCAAGCATGTTATCATGAATTGAAAAACAATTAAAGAAGGGTTATAAAATTTCATGTGTATAATTCATTATGAATACGGGGATGGAAGAAACTATATGATAGATAAGAACCTTATCGTATAAGGATTGATTGTATTGTTAGGGCCGGGATTCTTTTACTGCAGCGGCCTGGGTGATTACTGGATCACCAATTGATATCTACCCAGAGTGGTAAGTCCGTACTGTAATACAGTACGGAACGTGATTGAGTGCCTAGCGGCATGTCATGGTTCAGCGCCATGAATATTGGGGCCGGGTCCCAGGTATGCACGGGCACTTATACGATAATGGAGAATAGCGCTATCTTATCCATTAATACAGTTTCTAAAATTAAATTGGACGATAACTGAGACCAATAGATTATATGATTAAATAGATAGAGTAGTTATTATCATGTTCATTTATTTATGCTTGCTTTCATGTTAATTTATATATTGCCTTCATGTTAATTTATATATTGCCTTCATGTTAATTTATATGTTGCTTTCATGTTAATTTATATGTTGCCTTCATGTTAATTTATATGCACACAAACAACACTGATATAAACATGCTCATGCATACTGATATTCCTGTACTATGATAGTACACAATTTCTCTTTTAGAAGTGTTACTTGCTGGGTTTAATCCTCTGGGTTTTGAACCCAGATTTGGAACGTGAAGAAGGGGATCCAGCCCCAGTTGAAGATCCGTACTTCGTTGGACAGATCGAGTGACAATAGGCAAGCGAAGTACCCCTGGGAAATTTTTGTATATCTTGTTTATATTTCCTTTTGTCTGGGCACTGCTTTTCTCTTCGACTCTTTTGTGTTCATATTTAAAGCAGTGTGCCATTTTATGTAATAAACTTTTTGTATAAATGAAATCATTTCAGTTTCAGACATGTTATTTATTCATCTAATTGTGGCAGTAGTTACGGTTATTCCAAGATCCTGTGACTGTTGGGTTGTCTAATGCAAGTAATAAGTAACGTCCTCCGTTTTGGGAAGCAGCTGAAAAATGGGGGCGTTATTATATATATATATATATATATAAGGAGCTGTTTAAAGTATTGAACAAGCAGAAGATAACAGTTTGTAAAGCATATGGTAGGGGAAGATTTAGATTGCACCTTTATGGAAGATTGGACCATTTATTCCATCTCTCCAAATTATGGATCTCAAATCTACTCCCACTGCTGGACTGAAATGAAAAGAGGGAAAAAGAGACTTTTTTATATCTCATTTTCTCTCAAAAAAACTTTCATTCTTCTTCTCTTCCATACACTCACATATGGTCTCATTGTAAAGATATTTGTATGATTAATATAATGTAAAATGTCAATGAAAAGTCAACCTAACTTACTTAACCCAAATCTTACTTTCATCATGCTTGTCCTTTGGCCAAACATAACAAGCCATCATATTGCTCTCATATCTCTTTTGTCTTATTATATCTTTTCTCCCTTTCTTTTCATTTCTTCTCCTCATTATTTATTCTCTCTTTTATTTTCATTATTCTCTTGCTCTTTTCACTCCAACTCTCAAGAAGAAGAATAAGAATAGAGAAAAAGAAAAGAAAAAAAATTTTAGCCTCAAAATAGGCTTATCTTCCTAACCCATCAAAGGAAGTACAATCACATCTACTCTTATGATTTTATTCTGAAACTAAAATCTTTTATAGCCAATTTAGAATTTTGATTTGTTTAAATTTAGAAAGGTGATATCTTTATACAAAATTTTCTATGATTATTTTAAATATAAAAATATGATCTTACACTTTACTCTATATTTATGTATTAAATTTATTGTTTTATTTATTGCCTCCTATGCTTAAACTACAAGTTACAAACTTAAACCATATGCCTTATTTTAAAATTACAAAGAAGCTATCTTTATGAATCATTATATTTGGATTTAAATTTGAATTTTTCATATAAGTTCTTCGTATATAATGCAATGATTTTAAATCACTTTCCACTTGCCATTAGAACATAGGTATATATATATATATTCATAATCATGTTTTCAAGAGAGGGTTTCAAATAAGTTTTTTACATTAAATTTGTTAAAATATTTTTTTTATACGAGATATTATGTTAGGTCATAATTCTCTTTATACTAATCCATATTTACTTGAAAAATATATACATTAGTAAGGTCATGATTCTTTTTAATAAATTTGTTCCTTTTCATACCATGAAATTATGCTAGAATTTGAAAAATTCATATATTGTTAAAATAATCATTATAATAGTATTGAGCCTATTTAATTCTCATCTTTACACTTGAGTATCCACTTAGTTAATATGTGCTTATATACATAATTATATATGTGGTTCGCATACATGATCATCGTATGCATTTTTACATCATAATACTCACATACGTGTTTATATGTTTACTTGTATAAATGTGTGGTTTATATATATGATCATTTTCATAACATTCATTCTAATATTGTAGACTCCATCATTGTTGCCTTGACATATACATACTAGTTACTTATACAAGATACATAAAAATATGCCGGATTTTTCTTATTAGTACATATACATGTCTTGATAATGCCATGGATCTTGACTTGCCTATTAATTTGATTTTGATATGGATCACATGTTACTTGTTACTCGGATATTGATTAGATGATAAATATATATATGTACTAATCTTGACATGATTGGTGCATCATATTCTGGATTAATTTGCATGTAATATAACTTGAAATTTTAGGTTGTGGAAAAACTAAAGGGTGAACAAATATTGTATCGTGAAAGACAATGTTGAAAATAACGCGTTATGAAACTTAACTGAACTTTAACGCTACATAACAACTGAAAATAACTCAGTGTACTGTAACAGTGCGTTTTTTATATTATTTTGCGTTAAATTACATAACGTACATTAAATTACGTTATGTTATGTTATTTATAATTATTTTCTTAGTTATTATGTATTGTTATTTATTATTATTTTAATTATTAGTGAATTGCTTAAATTTTCATACTTGATTAGTTGTTAGTTTGTTTAATTGTTTATGAAATTATTAACTTACTAATTTGCGATTGTTTCCTTATTCACTTGTTGTAATACCTTTTTGGTTGCTGAAATATCTTTTTTGTTGATTCTATTGAATTTTTAACTGAACTAAATTCAACAATTACTAAAAATTAAATTGAACATTACAAAATATAAATTACAACAATAATAATAACTGAAATGAAATAAAAAATTAGAATCTTGTTTTCTTGTTTAGATGATGACTAGAATTACGCTGCAGGCTTAATATAATTTATAATAAATATGAAAATTATTGTAAAATTTAATATAAAATTAGAATAGATTATGTACTATAAAATGGTTGTATATTTTTTTTAGAAATTAAGAACTTAATTTTCAATTTATAAAAATTATTTTATTTATTTTTGTTAAATAAATATAAAATTGCATAACCTATGTTATGCGTTATGCTATATGCGACATAACCTAATAAAAGCAAAATGTTATGTTACTGTTATCGCTATTTTAAATATTGGTAAAAGGTTTAGGATGGGTTGCGCAACCGAAATAAGAGCCCATCCACAGGGTGTCTGGATGGTACTGAGGCATCATCTCTTGTTTAATCCATGTTGATAGAACGATCGACTACTCAGTAGCGGTATCTGCTTGAATGTTTAGCGGTATGGCTGATTCAGCGCTAGATCTTGACCGGGTTCCGGGTATGAACCCCGGGTATGAACGGTACTTTTACGGTACAAGTCTATTTGTTCACCATTTAGTTCAAAATATAAACTTAAATATGATATTAATTTAGACTTGATATGTATGTATATCACTGCTTGATATTGTTATTTGATCATTACTGTTTCTAATACATGTGCATATGCTTTTTACATCAATTTATATTTTAGTTGTAAGTTTAGATTACCCACTCCTAATCTTTTATTGTTTTACTTGTCGGGTTGACCCTGAGCTCCCGCACATGCAAACAAGAATTCGCCATTGCACAATCATAATTTTTTGAGTAGGCCGAGCAGTAGTTGATTTCTACGCCTCCACTTTTGTATTTTTAGTTTGGTATGTATCATTCCATTGAGGCTTGGTTTTAACTTTTGTATCAGAATTGTACATGTTGCTTCTTATTTTAGACATGCATATATTCTCTTTTATATGGCAGTAGACTAACTTTCAAGATCCTGATAGATGATTAGTATTTAGTTCCATTCATTTCTGTTTTTATATACTTATAGGCCTCGTGCATGTCGACTTACACGTGTCCGCCAGCAATGTACTTCGTTTCCGTATCCCTATGAGAAATGAGGCATTACACTGTTTATGCTAAAAAAAAATAGTCAGAATATTGTTCAAGGTAGTTGTTAAATAAGATCAGCTTGCGTCCATTGGCTACCAAAGTCACCCTCCATAAACATTAAAATATTGAAGATCCAGGTTCATATCTTAGGGTCATAAACAAATCTTTTGTCAACCTTTCATCTCGTTCCACATTTACTGTGGTTCTTTACACCCAAATCTTTTATGAGCAATCCTTTGATTTGCTGCATAATTTCCCATGAAATCAACAAATATAACTAGAATACAGCTCCGATCCAAAGTTTCAGGCTCACCTACATGAATCCCTTCTTTTCACTCCATTTTGCTGTTCTTAGGGCATAATTCTTTAGTTAAGTTGTCAAAGTGCTATGAAGTCTCTGTTTCCAATTAGCTACCTTAGCAAGTGCAGTGCAAGAAAAAACATAGAAAATATAATGTGATCATAGCAGAATATGTTGTGAACTCCTTCTAATTTTATGGAAGACTTACTGCAACAATAACAAAAATTTCTTTTGTTTAGCCAATATATTCAACATTTACATAACTCTGTTTATTTTTCTCTACCTTCTGCAGCAAGAATTGTTAGTCTAATCCAAGGAAGGAAGCTAATCTACAAGAGGAAGAGGAAGCTGAAGGTAAATCTTGCATCTAACATGGTAATTGATGTTCAATATTTTCAATGAATATTCTTCTTAGGGCCTTAAAAATTTACTTTCCAATAGTTATTCCATATTTTTATGATGATTGAACTGTAGAACTTTTTCTTATTCTAGTTGGCCTCTATAGGTTGGTATGTAAAGCACACATCAGTCATGTATTTGATAACTTTAGCGGTCTAGATAATCTAGAATTGTGAGCAACCATGCTTTTTCAAAATAGGATTCCAATTCTACTTGCATCACTCTGTACGTAGTTGAAATTGTCTTTAATGCACAATTTATGTCAAAAAATGCATGGTTGCATCTTTGCATCTTATTAAAAGCATTTACATCTTTGCGTCGAATAATAACACTTGCAACTATTTCGATGTATTGCAAATAAAAGTAGCACCATGAATTTGCAATTGTAGAGGTCTAAAATATCTAGTATGGGAGAAAGAGAAACAATGTATTTAGTTATCTCGGACTCCTCACCAAGAAGGATGCAAAATTCTGATAGTCAATGGTGGGTAGGTAGTGACTATATACATATACTCCACATACTATAATTTAACATTCTCCAATAGATTACGACTTCATATTTATATATCCTTTTCAATTATTTGCTCTCTTCACAAATTACATCATTAATATAATTTCTTAATATAGTAGTTATTATTCACATTCATGATCCCAATACCTTATTTCACTTACATAGTTGTACTCCTATATATGTGTGTATATATATTTGTTATCAGATTTTTCAATCTACATCATTTTCATCAAGACAAACTAGTTTTGAATCGTTAAAGTTTGAATAATGGGATTTATATAAAATGAAGTTGTAATTTGAATAATGGGATTTATATAAAATGAAGTTGTAAAAAAAAATAAGCAGTTCGACCTCTCTATGATGTATTCCTTGATAATTCACAAAATCACATTATGCATAACTATTTTATATTTTTATGTGCATGGAGTTTCAAGATAGAACATCAATAATTAAGATACTAATTTGGTCATGGGGACATAAATAGAAAAATTAGACAAGGAATTCATAACATGATCTTGGGACAAACATGAACACCAACAAATAAGCTATTAATTTGATCATATCAATTGAAAATAATTAGCCAAGAGATTAGAAAATGAAAGTATATTATCAATTAGATCAAATGGACATCAGAGAATTTTAAATCAAATATTAAAATATGAGAATTCGAGGGATAGCGTAACAATGTAGAAAGAAGACTTTGTACTTCCAACTTCGATTCTGCTTCAATATGAGCTCTTTGCTTAACACGGTTTTCCTAGATTTCAATTTCGAAAATCAAATCTTCACTCGAAAGCCCTATTCTCTCTTATTTGTTGTACGCGTGGTGGCCACGTCATTCGACTACCATATCAGTCGCTTCGCGTATCCACGACAAAAGCCACCTGTGCCCATCTCGCCCTCACCACCAACCACCTTCGACCTAGGCGGGTCGAATCTCAAGAGAGAAGGAAAGGGAAAGAAGAAGAGAGGCTAGGGCTAGGGTTATATTTAGAGAGGGGAATAATTAAGGTAAAGTTGTGGTTGATTTTGGATTTGACTAATTTTTCTCTTTATTTGGAAAAATTGGGCTAGGGTTAGAACTGAAGAGCAAAGGAGAGATAAGAGATGATAGAGAGGGCTCAGGCTTATCTCCTGGTCCGCCACCCTATCTAGAAAAAAAAGCAAAGATTTTTATGATTCTTCCACATAGACCCTCTCCTCTATTTGCTACAACCCCCTTTCTCCTATTTATGTTCTATATGGATTCACATTTTTATCATATTTTTATTAATCACGGTCTTGATTAATTTTCTGGCAGTAGAAATCAAGTCAGAAGGTTATGGTGTTTAAATTAATAACAACTAAGTTTTTTTATCCCAAGTACTTGGGCTAGGCTATATGAACCAAAAGATAATCACGCCGGTTCGATCACATTGATAATTCTTCTCCATTCATTCTAATCAAGTAATATCTCCTCATTTAAAATTCTAGAATCCAAATCTTTTCGTATCACCTCTATCCATATTTTCTTCAGTCTTCATTTTGTTCTTTTAATTTGTCCTACGTCGATAAGCTCTCTTCATCGAACTGGTGCATTTGTAGGTCTACGTTGCATATGACCAAACTATCATAATTGATTTTCTTACATCTTCTCATCGATGTGGGCTACATCTATCTTAGCATAAATATCTTCATTTCCTCATCAATGTCCACCAAAACACCTCTTGTGATATATTATCTAGTTCAATAAATACTATATGCAAATCTCTATTTCTCTCTCGGAATTGCTGTATAAGTTGACGAAATAAATGAATAGATTCTGTCGTCGACCGCCGCTGCATGAATCCAAACTGCTTGTCTGATATTTTAATAGTCTGAATCTATGTTCAATTACCCTTTTCCATAGCTTCATAGTGTGACACACGAGTTTTATTGCATGATAGTTAGAATAATACTAAGTATCACTCTTGTTCTTATATATAGATTTTGTTGGCGAAATTTTCTGGTAGCGAGATCATCTATCATAAAGAGGAAGATCCACATCTCTGAAGCAAAGAAAAGAATAGAGCGTGATACTTATAAGGTCATGTTTTATCTTTTAAAAGTAGCCAAAACATGGACGTTTGTTCAAAAGGAGTCCCAAATTTAACGCTCGATATTCGCGTTCCAGTTAAAATATCACTAAAGCCACGAATCCAAGATCTGAGATTCGCATTTCAACTATACTTGAAGAGCCGCGAAGTTAAAGTATGAGATTTGCGTCCCAGTTCCATTTTAGAGAAGATCTGTAAACCTAAAGTTCAAGGTCCGCATCCTAGTCATAATCAAGAGAGCCGCGAATCTAAGGTTTGAGATTCGCGACGCTAATTACGGCTTCTGGAAGGTCTAATACAAATCCACCAGACCAAAAAGAGGGAAGTTAATACCCAGATTGTTGGGGCTAACCGCTGAACGGTTATGTCGACACTACTCAGATCATGGGGGCTAACCGCTGGACGGTTACATCAGCTCAAAAGCCTTGAAATCCCTATAGAAAGCCCAAATTGAGGTCGGGAAAAAAAGAAGGCTAAAACTTAGAGATCAGGAGATCAATACGATATAGAGAGTCCTCTTGCTATTGCTGTGAGGAATTCAAAAATCTTTGGCCAACTACAAGATTTTGTGCGGAGAGTCAACGGAGAGCAAGATCGTCCTCCAAAGCTACCCTAGAACCCAGCCTTAAATAAAGAGAGAATCCATTTTCCTCATTTTCTATAAATGGAAAACCATTGAAATTGTAATCTCTTATTGAAACACTCAATTTCAATAAAGAAATTATTTTACAATTTCCATGGCGAACAGAAGATTGACGACTCTACTGGGGACTCCTATCACCTCTGGTGATACGGTGGTAGCTCAATTCGATAGCATTCCAGTTGGCAGCATGGTTGACTCGCTCATCATTGAGGTCGACTAAGAAGAATTCCTTTCCTCCTGCTCCAGGAGCCCTAATTCCTTACGAAAATGCTGTAAGATCTCTAACAGCTCGACCTTCAAAGAGATTTCAGAGACAACAGTCTAGGTAAAGGGCTCTATAGACTAATCCGGTCTAAAAAGAAGCTCCTCTCTTTCACCAGCACTGGACTCAGGGTCAGCTCCTGCCAAGAGCCATGATCTCCTTAGAGGAATGGATCGGTACCCCATGATAATAAGGGAAAATGACCATTATCTGCTTATCAGAATGATGCGAAGAAAAAGGCTCCTCTCACTCGTACAATGAAAAGGGACCTGAGAAGAAGTAAGGCTCGTGCTCTCTGCAGGGCCATGCAGCAACAAAAAACTGCCGAACCACCATCGTAAAGGCCTACCGTAAAAGTGTGGAAGCTAAAACGCGAAAGTGTAGTTCCAGAAAGAAAGAAGAATGAAGATGCAGAGGGGTTTACCCGCGTTTCCTATAGTAAACAGAGTAAACCCACCAAATTTATTTATGATTACAAACGCGGAGTCTACATTCGCGTTCCTATTACTAGGCGAGGGCCTCATCCTCAGGTTTCGGGAGGAAAACGTGATTTCCATGATCATGTTATTGAAAGTAGACGCGAACCTAAGATTCGCGTAACCATCGGAAAATGTGGTTTTCATAAATGCGTTTCCGAAGGAGACTCTACCTCAAGGGCCGAAGCTCATTCACCTACTACCCTTTTTAAGGTGAAATTCACTTCGGGGATCTTCAAAGGGATAGAGGCTCCTATTCCAAAGATATCTTTTGGAGGTAATATTACCACCAATAATCAGAAGAGTTCCAATACAAAAGATCTTAGGGAACTTCTAAATAAATAAAGAGAAGAATCCCGAACATCTCATTGTCATTGCGATCAATTGATTAATGTAGTACTACCACATTGTCATTGTTCGGCTACTGCTCCTGCTAAACAATCGGTTTTTAATCGACTAACAACGTTCTCATCTCAACCGTCAAAAAGAAGGCAACATGACAAGCAGGAGTTCTCTTAACCTGAATATCCTGAAATATCATCTAACATGATAAGTCTCGTGGAAAGGAAGAAGAAAAAAAAAGACAAAGAAAGCTTCTAACAAAGATACTTCTGATTCTAAACACTCTTCAGGCTTGAAGGATGTGTTCAGTGATGAATAAGGTATTTTTCAAAACACTCTGTTTAGAAGGGGAATGGCAATCCCAATGAACTACAGACAAATTGCCGGAGTCTCTTCCGATGAAGAAGACACGGCCAAATCAGTCATGGCTGAGTCACAGACATCTGATTCATTAATTGAAGACTCCGTCTCTGCATACACGACATATAATGGCACTCTGGTGGAGTTTATGCGAAGGATGGGTGAACAAGATAGGAATATTTAACAACAGCAAAATGCCATCAGCGAGATCAAAGACATGCTGCACATTTTGTTAGAATTGGAGAAGACAAGAATGAAGAATACAGGAGAATCTTCTTCAAAGACTCCACCACATGACTCGAGAGCTGTTAAAGGGAAGAATGTGGAAGGAGAAGATCACATTCCCCATACAAATGAAGATGAAAATAATGAGGGTTGATGCGAAGATGAAGATAGTCATTCTGTGCATTCTCATCACCAGGAAGCGACCTTAAATCAAGAAGGAAATACAAATACTATTTGGATGGGGAGCTTTCAAAATCAATTGAATGCTCTCATGCACAAGAACGATTTGCAGGAGTTGGGCGTCGTAAGACCATATCCAGTGGAATGGTAGAGTTATCCATTCTCAGAGTTACAAACTATTGAAGCTCAAGTCATTCAATAGTAAAAGATCGCCGAACCAACACCTTTACTACTTCAAGTCTCAGATTGAGCATTTATCTGGAAATGACCCGATTATTATGCGAGTATTTGTTAGTACTTTAACAGGCTAGCATTTGAATGGTTCTGGAGACTAGAACCTGGAACCATCAACTCGTGGAACGATATGGAAAAGTTTTTTTGACAAGGTTTTATGAGAACGATATGGAGGTTTCAATACCAACGCTTTTGGCTACTAAGCAAAAAAAGGGAGAGTCAGCTCGGGACTTTATAAAAAGATTCAAAAATGATTCTCTTAGATATCCGCATGGAATGCTAGAAAAGACCTTGGTAGAAACATGTCGACAAAATCTCTCGACTAAGGTTCTAGTCAGGATAAGAGTTGTTAAATCCTTGACTTGGAAAGATTTTTCATTACAAGCTGAAGAAGCTGAAAAGATAACACAAAGGCTCAAAGGAGGAGAAGAGAAACGAAGACAAAATAACAGTAACAACCATAGGCCTCGGTCCATGGGACATAATGGGAAAGAGACAATGGTGACCAAACTTCCATAGCCTATGAAATCTTCTCCTAGACCTCCTCAATCACGAGTTCCTCAGAAGCAGTATTCTTTCAAAAATGAGCATACAAAAACTATTTTCAATTAGCTCATGACAAAGAATATGCTGAAACTACCAGAGTCCAAATGCCCTGAAGAAGCATGAAATGTTAATTATCCTAATTATTGTATGTCTCATAGGATCATTAATCATCCTACTCAGAATTGCTACGTCCTCAAGGACAAAATTCAAGCTCTGGTAGATACTAAAGTCATCAAGTTTCATGAACACCAGAAAAAGATAACCGCAAACATGGTGACTGTTAAGTTAGGGAAGGCACCTGATTGGATAGAGTCAATAGTTCAAAATGGAGTGCAACCCATTTTCAAAGGCACGATGAAGATTGTAAAATATGATCCGCATCAGCAGTAGAAGAAACGATTGTCCTTTCGAAACTGATAAAGGAAAAATAATATGGGTGCATCCAGATCTCTTTGAAGATGAGTAGTGGGCGGACTTCAAGCTCATCAAAGGGGAAGCAAAAAGGAAAGGTTCTTACTTCTAATGTTGTCTCCAAGATCCCTGAAGATATGAATATTCCTGTTCTGACGGACTCAGAAAAGGAGGTTAGAGATTCTCTGGCGATTAACGCGGATCAGCCTCTCTCTGGAACCCGCTCAGGGAAAGGCTACTTAATGAATTATGATCAGGCCGCAGAGCCTCAGCCACCTCCAGAAAAGAACAAGCAAAAAGAGCTTAAGTTCGATAAAGCTCTCAAGAAAAGGGGAAAGACATTGCAGAAGGTTCCAAGAAGTCATTCCAATTTGATATATTGGCACAATTGGCCAATATTCCCACGAGGATTATCTTGTATGAGCTCTTGAAACTCTCTAAACCAACTAGAGAAACTTTGAGAGAAGCTCTGCAAGATTCAGAAGTGTTTCTGGCACCAACGCCAGAGATGGTTGGAAAAAAAGAAGTTTGTGCAGTGTGTCATCAGATTTCTAGTGAAAGCATCCGTTACATAACTTTCTCTCTAGAAGATATGCAGGTTAAAAGCAACAAGTATCATCGCCCTTTGTATTGCAAAGAATCATAGGGCCATCAAAGATATACCGTATTCAAATTGATCCTGTCTCTGCTTTAAGTATAATGCCGCGAAGGATGTTACGGTATCTTGGAGTCCCGATGAGCAGATTAGCGACAACGAATACTACTATTTTTGGATTTAATGCTAATGGTAGTAGACCATTGGGCAAGATAAAGCTAAAATGTCAAATCAACGATCTGAAGATGGAAGTCACATGCTATGTGATAGATACTGACACGTCTTATAATCTGCTATTTGAAAGACCCTGTATCCATAATAATCTCATTGTTTCGTCTACACTTCATCAGTGCATGAAATATGTGGATAAAGATAAGAATGTGAAGACTTTAGTAGCAGAGAAGCAATCCTTTAAAAGAGTTGAAAATTACTTTACTGATGTGTTGCTATATCAAGATACGTTTGATGCCGCAGAACAACCTGCTCCAGATACATTTGATAGTGGTGACAAAGTTGATACATAATAAGGATCCGAAGATTCAGAATCCGATGTTGTAAGTTGGGACGGTGAGCCCATTGTAATAAGCCTTGAAAGTCTTGATGTAAATGACATCGTTCACTCTGATGGTGAATGGGTAATAAATGAAGACGTAAAGTTTGCTTATTCTTCTGGTGTTGATTCTAATCCCTCAAGTACTAGTACTGATGTGGTCAGTGATTATCTAGACAGAATATACTCTTTAGCTTCTTTTCAAACACCTATCCGATCATCCTTTATGAACAAAGTGATGACGAGAAGATGTGAATGAAGCCATTTTTGAAATTCCTCCTAAGGATAAAATTCAGAAACCTATAATAATTGGAAAAGCGAATGATAAGAGCAAAATGAAATATTTAGTCTCTGAAGAAGAACAGGAAAATCCCGAGTTCTTCCATTATGATGAGAATTCTCATAAATTAATGAGGAAAATGGGGTACGACCTTGCCAATGGCAGGGTGTTGAATTTCGAAAAATGAAGGAAAGCAATCCTCTAACCCTTCGTCCCAAAAGGAAAAATATCATTATTTTTTTTAAAACTAGCAGGGGGTTGGGATATATTACCACCTCCGAAGATCCTTAAGATGAAAAATCTGAAGAAAAACAACCAGATCATTTATCAGAATCATCCTGCTTGGATTCAGATGTTAGTGTCGGTGTAACATTCCGCGAAGTTTCTGTTAATATGGTCTCCACAACCCAAGAAAAAGAGAATATTGATGAAGCTCTTCTAATGAAGGATGACTCTTGGGCGAAGCATCTTAGTATGAAGTGGAAGATTCTATTTGAATAGCGGGAACCTCCAACTGAAGATAAAGTAATCCAAGTAAATATGGGTGATGAAAAGAATTCTAAACCCATATTTATAAGGGAAAATTTATCTTTGAAAGAAAAGGAAGAGCTGATATCCCTCGTTCGCGAATATATTGATGTTTTCGCTTGGAATTATAAAGATATGCTAGGATTAGATCCAAAAGTCGCAGTTCATAAGCTAAATATCCAATCGATGCAAAGCCGGTAAAGCAACAATAACGAAGATTCCGTCCAGAAATTATGGAAGCAATCGGGATTAAAATTAAAAAGTTGATAGAATCGAGTTTCATTCGCGAAAAACAATATCCTGACTGAGTCGCAAATATAGTCTCAGTGACAAAAAAGAATGGAAAGATCCGGGTCTGCATCGACTTCAGAGATTTAAATGAAGCATACCCAAAAGATGAATTTTCATTACCCATTACAGATATCATGATAAACAATACTTATGGGTATGATTGCATGTCATTTAAGGATGGATTTTGAGGATATAATCAAATTAAGATGTACCTCAATGATGAAAAGCATACATCCTTCAGAATGCCACTTAGAGTATATTGTTATACAATCATGCCATTTGACTTAAAGAATGCTGGTGCTACATATCAACGTGCTATGAACACAATATTCCAAGAGCATCTGCGAAAGACAATAGAATGTTATGTAGATGATCTGGCAATTAAAAGTAAGAACAAGAATGATCATTTTCATGAGTTGAGGACAATGTTTGATCTTATGCGGAAACACCAGCTTAAGATGAACCTACTAAATCTTTTATGGGAGTTTCTAGTAGAAAATTCCTTGGTTTTGTGGTAACTTTCAAAGGAATTCATCTTGACCCAGAAAAAATTAATGCAATTCAAGATACGCCGCCTCATAAGAGTCTCAAAGAATTAAGAGGATTGCAAGGCAGACTGACATATATCCGCAGATTTATATCAAATTTATCTGGTAGATGTCAACTTTTCACAAGATTAATGAAGAAATGAGTGTCATTTGTTTGGGATGACCCATGCGAAAAGGCTTTTGAAGAAATCAAGGAGTATCTCACTAAACCGCCCGTACTCGTAGCTCCAGTCTCAAGAGTACCTTTCTTATTATACGTGAGAGCTATAGATCATTCCTTAGGAGCTTTATTGGCACAACAGAATGAATTGGGTCATGAACAAGCTATTTATTACTTCAACAGAATAATGATTCGAACTGAACATCAATATAATCCAGTGGAAAATGAATGTTTAGTTTTAGTGTTTGCAGTTCAAAAAATGCGACACTATTTAGTTGGACAAACTATTCACGTTATATCGAGAGTTAATCCCTTAAGAATATTAATGACTAAATCGGCGTCATAAAATTCAAGACTGTCCAATTGGGCTATTTTATTATCACAATATGATATGTATTTTATCCCGCAAAAATCAATTAATGGACAGGCTATAGTTAATTTCCTAGCTGAACACCCAATCCCAACATCTTTAAAACTGTATGAAGAAATTCCTGACGAATTAGGCGAAGGAAATTCAGTTCTGAAGGAAAACATCTCGCGAGAAGATGCCAAAGTAAATCCTATTATAGAGGATGTATGGTAGTTTTTTTTTTATGGTGCTTCCAGAATGGGATCCAAAGGAAAGATGGTAGCAGGGGCAGGATTTGTTTTCGTCTCTCCTCACAATCACATCATTCCTCGAGCATATTCATTGATAGGTCCATGTTCCAATAATGTTGCGGAATATAATGCCCTCCTAATTGATTTGAAAATAGCTAAACAACTGGGGGTAAAATATTGGAAGTATATGGGGATTCCCAACTTGTTATAAATCAAGTTAAAGGAGAATACGAGGTCAAAAATGAAGACTTTCTGCCATACTATCGAGCAGTAATCAAGATAGCCGATAGCTTTGATGGTTTCTATATCAGTCATATAAAGCGCTATCAGAATAGCTATGTAGATTCACTGGCTTCCTTAACTGCTACCTTAGCATTACTCAAACATGCTAAGAAGAGGATTGCCGTGGGAAGTAAAGAATTGTTCTGTCCAAGAAATGAACTTGAGGCTGAATTAAAGAAGCAAAAAGAAAATGAAGCGTGTGTTTTTGAGTCCAATCTCGAATCAAGAGATTGTCAATTCCCTTACATAGATTATGTTCTTTATGGGATATTACCCGAAGACCCTAAAGAAGCCAAGACAATTCAAAGAAAGGCTATTCGATTTTATTATAATGCTGAGCTTCAGACATTATACAGAAAATCTTATGATGAGATTTTACTTCGTTGTCTTTCCAGTCGAAAAGCTCGGGAAGCATTTGAAGAAGCTCATGATGGTATCTGTGGAGCACATCAGTCAGGACCAAAACTTTGGGATAGACTCCGAAGAATGGGTTATTATTAGCCCAAGATGATGATAGATGCGGTCAGCTACGCCAAGAAATCTAGAGTCTGCCAGATACATGTGAATTTTATACACCAAGCTCCGGAGTATCTCCATCCAACGGCTACATCGTGGCCATTTGAGTAATGGGGAATGGACATTATTTGACCAATTTCTCAACCTTCGACAAAAGGATATCGGTTCATTCTAGATATAACAGATTACTTCTCTAAATGGACTGAAACTATCTCTCTAATTGAAGTGAAGTAATCAGATGTAATCAAATTTATTAAGCATTATGTGCTGTATCGCTTTATGGTACCTAGGAAAGTTATTCATGACAATGAATCTCAGTTCGTGAGTCAGTCATTCTCCAGATTCTGTAACAAGTACAGAATTGAAAATGTGGCTTTTTCGCCATATTATCCCGCGGCCAATTGTTTGGCAGAAGCTTTCAACAAAACCATTGTGAAGCTCCTCAAAAATTTTGTTTCGTCTAACCAAAGAGACTGGAATTAAGGAGAAAGTTGATGCTTGCAAGGCCAGGTTGGTGCGCGGACTCGCCGGTGAGGGACTAAGGGAAGCTCAGGAACTGAGAAGGATGGATTTTCACAAAAGAGGGATGGTCTGATGGTCGATACCATTCCCGTCTATTTTCATTTCTATTTATAGGCTGAGATCCTTCGGATAGGAAGGAATCTCTTTTACAAAAGCAACTTTACATCACATCACGTAAAACTACTTTACAAAAGCTACTTTATCAAAAGCAACTTTACATCACATCTAGCTTTATGTCACATCTCACATAAAGCTACTTTACATAAAGATGACTTTACATCAAGTCACACCTTTATGACTCATCTATGTCTTATATTTTTTTTTTCACATCTGGCAAAAAATAAACAGAAGTAGAAGAAAAATCTGATTCGCCATTCAAAATCTTTAGTCCAGAATCGCGAATCTTCATTAATGAACCTCCTGTTACAAGTAAACTTGATTTGTAATTTGCATTGAACTATCCATGCTATATTATAGTTGGAATGTCTGAGGCTTCCAGAGTCTGGAAGAAAGCAAGAAGCTGCTCATCTGGTAACAAGTTTTGTTGATTGAGTGTTACCATTCTGTGAATAGTAAGCTCTGCTTCTAATTGTCTGGTTTTCTCAGTTTGCACATGGCACAAGTCAATTAGTTTAGCAAAATCAAAGATTTGAACACTTACGAGGTCGGCCAGGTTTAAATCTTTGAAGATAGCTTTGAGTTTCCTTTGTTCAGTAGAAGAACCAGTATAGAAATTCTTCTCTTCGGGCTAAATCTTCTGATTTCTGTGTAGAAGAGAATTGACAAAGATCCCGCATAATTTCAGAAATTTGTGCCTTTTGCTTGTCGTCTTGTTGCCTCTGCTGCTTTGCTTGTATTATTTCTTCTTCGATCTTTGTAAGCCAGTAATTTGCTGACTTAAGATCGTTAGACTGGATGGCTCTGAAACAACCATTGAGTCTGTTGAAACAACCATTGAGTCTTGTTGCCTCCATCTCTCGCACTCCGCCCGCTCCGCCACGGTAGATCTGCCTTCATCCGCTCACCCCGATCGCCTCCATCGCTGCCCCTCCCCTGTTCGCCCCTTCCAAAAAATAAAAAATTTCCGACCAAATAATATACCGTCCGAATTTTAGGATCTGGACAAGAAATATGGGAATAACTTCCGACCAGTGCATTTCAGCCCAAAATCTAGACCCGACTCAATGTCGGGCTACTTTAAAAAAAAATTCCAAGGAGATAAAACATTTGGGAGCACATTTTTTAGTGAGCACACAATCTGAACCAGTGAGCACACAAACTTGAACCATGTGTGCTCACTAAGTTGTGTGCTCATATAGAATTCCCAACTTGACACGAGCACACTGTTTTCGATAATTCCCAACTTGAACCCACGAGCACACTGTCTTCTATCCGTTCTTAAAAAAAAAACCTAAATCTTCTAAAAAACCTAGCTCCCTAGCTCGCTCCAATGGAGATCGAATGTCCCATATGCCACGTCAAATTTAGCAGATTTCTTGTCTTGGAGGAACACAAAGGAAAAAAATGTGACAAGATTTGCCAAAGAAAAGAAGCAGAGAAGGAGAAGAAAGTGAAGAAATCTCACGCCAAACCCATGAAGAAATCTCACACCGAACCCAAGAAGAAATAAGGGTTGGTGGAGGGTTAGTTATCTTTTAACTCAAATCTTATATTGATATTTATTTCTCTATCTCTCTCTGTCTCAAAATTTATGGACGTTGTCTATTTAAGTTTGGCTTTTTAAGATATAAAAACTAAATTATAAAAATAAGTATACGAGAAGTTGGACAATAAAGGTGCAGAAAATGATATATATAAAATTGCTCGAATAAGAGAAAAAATCTAGAGACTTATACATTGTAAAGTGTATTAAAAATGAGAATCAGAAAGTTACCTCACACCCATCTCTCCTAAGTATCTCTATAACTCTATAGGAATCTCATCTGGACCATCAGTTTTTCTTGATTCTATCCTCTCCAAAGCCTCTTTTACTTCAATTTTTGTAATTATACGCATAAAGTTACAATTCTATCCTCACACTGAAAGTATGGTCTCCCAGCAATTGAGTAAAACTACCATTATATAATATATCAAAATAATCTTTCCGAAGAAAGTACAACTCCTACGCCTTTGCAAAGAATAATTCGCATTTCGGCTATACTGAAAGTATGGTCTCCCACTTAATTTTTTTTTGAAATTTAAGTTGTTCCTCCATCAGTTTCTGGAAGGTAACTTCAACTATTTCAGACTTGTCTGTGTTGTGAGATCTTGACAAAGAGTCAGTATAATTTTGAAGTTGAGCTATCATAAGTCTGTAAGGAGCGGCTTTTTCTTCTCCACTAATGCTAATTATACCAGTCAAGTAAATGTTAAGAACATTGGCGAGAGAAGCGAAAGAGGCCCCTTTCAAGATGTTACCAATACAATGATCCAGGAAGTGAAGGAAGGTTTTCACTGTATCCGTCAACAAGTTAATTTCAAAGGCATCAATCTCCGCGTGAGAAGAATCAGCAACTGGAGTAGGTGCAGTCTGAACTGTACTTTGCTGCAAAGAAGCAATAGTGCCAGTATCAGAGATAGCAGCTTCAACACTCTCAACAGAAGCAGCGGTTGTAACAACTGCAGTAGGGACAACATGTATGGTAGTTTCCATTGAAGGAGTCACTACTTCAGGAGTGTCAGCCACAGAAGCAATGACTTCAGTTACCCCATGGGCTTCTTTAGAAATGACTTGCGTGATGGTGTCACCCTGCGGAGTGTTGTCTACATCCATATGCTCTGAAACTGGAGTCAAAGGAAGAGTTGCTAAAAAAAGAAGAAGAATAATAATAAAAAATATGATACAGTTAGATGATGATAAAGAAACAATAACAATTTTGACATAAGAGGGGTAAAGTTAAAGAACAAACTTTGGGGTTGAGCACTGGATTCTCCAGGACCGTATATTTCAGCTCTCTCTTCTTTCGTCAAAAAAGTATATTTGTCATGATCCGACGGAGGAGTAGAAGAGCGAATATCGTCACTATCAGCTCCTTCATTATCATCATCATCATCATCATCACCCTCATCATCAGGATCTCCTCAGGGAGGTACTATCACCAAAAAAAAATCCGATGCATGGACTTTCCCAGTTATTTGCATTTCATCATCAGCAACAGTCTGAGATGTTGGATGAGTGAGGATTACAGAATCCTTTTGTGCAGAAAGAGCAGTAGAAGAAGGATCAGTTACTAAAGCAGGATCACTGGGAAAAACGGGTCTCTGACTTTGACGTTTCTTGGAGGAACGAAGATTTAGAGTCGAGTCATCTTCGTCTTCCTCTGGCTCTTCTTCAATAGTCTCAAAAGCCAAACTGGGTTCTATTGCACCGGTTTTAGATGATATACCCTGCAAAATGATAGGCAAGTTACTGAGACGTCTCAATCTTTTCCGCTTGTACAAAAACTTCTTGGGGGGAGATTTTGGTTGAGAAGTTTCTTTCATCTCAGGAAGTGGAGAAATATCAAGGGGGACAGGTTGATTCGATGGAATCATAGCAGTATTATCTTCCTCTTTCTGCTGTACCTTTAACTCCAAATCTTCAGAAAGGTGCTCTTCTCCAAAGTCCATCCCAGCTACGTTTTTGCTGCTCGCCTCCTTTTGAGCGTACCATACTCTGATGTCTCTTAGACAAGTGAGGTTTGCGTTGAAATTCAGAGGCATGGAATTAGCATCAATAAACCACTTGCAAAAGCCGAAACTCATATATAAGTTCGGAGTTTTGATCGGAAGATCAAATCTGGCTTGTATAGCACCGAAAATGAAATAGAACCAAGCTTGAGCTCCTTCAAACAAATTTCCAACAAAACTTATCTCTTTGTTTGGGTTTCCAACATATAGTTGATCGTAACCAAACTGTCGAGCAAAACGACTCCGGTAGTAAGGCTCTATATAACAATGGTTCTCTAAGCGGAGAACCAAATGCCCTGGGCGAATGTTTATTAACCACCAGAAACATCCATGAGATAAAGTTGTGAATTTGTCAGCACCAGCAATATCTGCGAACTCATCCCCACCTCCAGCATTTAGAAAATATGGGAAACACTTAAACAATTCATAATTCGCGTAAAAATGAAGTGTTTTGCGAATTGCGGCCATATAACCCCCCTTGCACTGCGACCTTTCGTAGTGTTGCACTTTGGGGGAACTTGGATCTATTTGCGAATCAACTGGGCTCATCAAAGAAGGGCAGTGTAGAACTAACCAGACCATCAAATAGGTGTCAGGAAGTTATACGCGCAGATTAGAGGTCTCGATGATCAATTCTCCTTTATTATTCTGATTCTTTTTTATGTTGCAGAATTTGTCAATTAATTTTCTTAGCCTGCTTTGGATTCCACATACCATCGCGGTAGTAAGCTGAGTCTTCGGTCGAATGCAAGCAAAACAGCCGGATACACTGCTCTAACATGTATGGTTTCCTGCAATAGAATCAGACACTTCAACCAAAGTATCAAATAACCTGCCATAAAGGCTAGATCAGACAACGGTTGAAGAGCTTGATAATAGAAGTTTTCAAAAATGTCCCGGCCTTGAAGACATCCTCGTTAGATTCGACAATGTATGCATCTATTCCGAAGTTAGTAATTCTTCTTTCGACCTGGTTTTCATAGATTGGAGGGAGTTAGGTGAAATTGCAACTACTCTTTGAAACTTTGAGGAGAAAATACTGTAGCCACTTCTTCTGCTTTACATGACGAGTGCCAGACATATGAGTATATGAGTGCAGATATGATAATGGCAAATAAATTCCCAGTAGGTGTCATAAATCATAAGGTTTTGGGCTTTCAACAAATGAAGTTGTTCTCCCGTGGGGACATATTCTTCTTATGGAATATCTCCCGTAGGCAATCCTGAGACTTCGTACATCTCGTGTAAAGCAAATCCTAGTTTGCCGCAAGGAGCAAAAATTGTACAGGTATTAGGATTATACAGTTCCGGTAAAGAAAAAAAATGGAACCTGCTAGCATGGATACCATACTGAACCGCCCTAATAGCACGATAGAGGTTCGCATGTTGAAGCTAATCCCTAAAAGTCATTAAAAAGAATTCGGTCAGGATTGCCCATTCTCCTTTGGAAGAGCAATGAACCCAGCGGGACGAAAGTCTTGAATGGGAAATTTCCCTTGCACGTCAACGAATCGGTGCAGGAAGGTCTGGGCAACTATGGGCCTTTCACCCAAAGGAATGTCTTGTTTAAAGGACTCTGGAAACAATCACAGAAGTGTTTTCCAGTAGAACAGGGAAAAGCACCTTGTGCATTGAACGCACCTAGCAAAACGCCATCCTGCGGCTTATTCAAATGCCAGTCCATCTGTCTGGGAATGGAAAGAGATTGGAGATACAAAAAAGGATAAGATCTATCCATATCAGGCAAAAAAAGTTTCGACCATTAATTTGACAGAGCCATTTATATTCTCCATCATCCAAGTAATCATCAGGGATCGAGAGATAATCGCCAAAAAGAAAGGCAGGCTTATTTAACAAAGTCATATCCTTTCCTTCAAAGGAACAGTGGTCATCAATTCTCACAATATAGGGCGAGTAGGGGTCAGGACTCTACTTTTCCTTTCTCGACCATTGGATGCTGTGCAACATGAAAATTTTTTGCTGAATCTAAATCTTTTTTTCCATCATAGCCTCCTAGGTAACCAACATAATGATTCTTTGACCAAGGGTTTAAGGCATAATCGGCTGCATGAAAAGAAGGATTGTTTACAACATAATCATGAAGAAAGAGACTTTTCAATATAAGGTAAGAACATTACTTCCAAATAAGGGTTCTTGTCGAACAACAATAGCGCTAGATGGTGCTTGAGGGTTTTGGGAATCACTTACAGAAGCATCAGAAGATCTTCTCGCCATCCTCTTCGGACTACTTTCAAGAAATCGTTGATTTGAAGATAGTTGAAGACTAAAGAAGTTTGAAGATGGAGAGTCTTGAAAACTTCGGAAAGAAGTCTAGAGTTCAAATTTTTCAGAAAAGCTAGAAATACTTACCTCATGAAGTCAAGACTTTATAGAAGATGATTTGACGGACGAGACTTTTGGGTGGACGTGATCTATGGCCCAAATCTCGTGAGTATCTCCTCATTTAATGCAGCTCAGAGAACGTCTCAATCTCTATGCTTTAAAAGGTGATAACTTTCCGGATTTTCCGCAAAAAGAAAGGAAACCCACGATTCTAATACCGAGTCGTGTTCCCTTCAAAATGGAGGTTTGCGACTCTAATACCGAGTCGTATTCTCTTCAAAATGGAGGTGTGCGATTCTAATATAGAGTCGTATTCTCTTCAAAATGGAGGTTCGCGATTCTAATACAGAGTCGTATTCTCTTCAAAAATGGAAGTTCGTAATTCTAATACAGAGTCGTATTCTCTTCGAAAAGGAAGTTCACGATCTTTACACAGAGTCGTACTCATTTCAAAAAGGAAAGTTGCAGTCCTAATACAGAGTTGTACTTTCTTCAAAAGATTGAAATCTGCAGCTCTAATACAGAGTTTTATCCTTTGCAAAGGCGTAGAAGTCTGAGATCCTAATACAGAATCTTACTTCTTATCAAAAGATGAAGTCCACGAAGAGGATATCCTTGCCAAATTATCGAAAGTAATCCAAAATTTCTCTAAGACCATAGAGTTTTGGAAACTTTGGAGGGGGTTTTGTTGGCGAAATTTCCTGGTAGAGAGATCATCTGTCATAAAGAGGAATATCCGCGTCTCTGAAGCAAAGAAAAGAATAGAGTGCGATACTTATAAGGTCGTGTTTTATCTTTTAAAAGTAGCCAAAACATGGACCTTAAATCAAAAGGAGTCCCAAGTCTAAACCTCGAGATCTGCGTTCTAGTTGGAATATAACTAAAGCCACGAATCCAAGATCTGAAATTCGCATTTCGGCTACACTTGAAGAGCCGTGAAGTTAAAGTATGATATTCGCGTCCCAGTTCCATTTTAGAGGAGATCCGCGAACCTAAAGTTCTAGGTCCACGTCCTAGTCATAATCAAGAGAGCCGTGAATCTAAAGTTTGAGATTCACAATGCCAGTTATGGCTTCTGGAAGGTCTAATACAAATCAACCAGACCAAAAAGAGGGAAGTTAATACCTAGATCGTGGGGGCTAACCGCTGAACGGTTATGTCGGCACTACCCAAATCGTGGGGGCTAATCGCTGGACGGTTATATCAGCTCAAAAGCCTCAAAATCCCTATTAAACCCCAAATTTTGGCAGAAAAAAAAGTAAGGCTAAAAATTAGAGATCAGAAAATCAATACGATATAGTGAGTCTTTTTGCCATTGCTGTGAGGAATTCAAAAATCTTTGGCCAACTAAAAGAGTTTGTGTGGAGTGTCAACGGAGAGCAAGATCATTCTCTACAACTACCCTAGAACCCAGCCTCAAATAAAGAGGGTATCCATTTTCTTTATTTTTTGTAAACGAAAAACCGTTTGAAATTGTAATCTCTTATTGAAACACTCAATTTCAATAAAGAAATCATTTTACAATTTCCATGGCGAGCAACTAGGGTACTCTTTCTCCATTCACTTGGCATTTTCTTACTTTGTCAAATCTTCTTAAAAAGATCTGTCAGTCACCTCACACCCATCTCTCTTAAGTATCTCTATAACTCTATAGGAATCTCATCTGGACAATCAGTTTTTCTTGATTCCATCCTCGACAATGCCTCTTTTACTTCAATTTTTGTAATTATGCGCATAAAGTTACAATTCTATCCTCACACTGAAAGTATGGTCTCCCAGTTATTGAGTAAAACTACCATTATATAATATATCAAAATAATCTTTTCATTTTTCTTTGATCTTTTCGTCTCGTACTAGAACTTTCTGATTCTCATTTTTAATACACTTTACAATGTATAAGTCTCTAGATTTTTTCTCTTATTCGAGCAATTCTATATATATCATTTTCTGCATCTTTATTGTCCAACTTCTCGTATACTTGTTTTTCTAATTTAGTTTTTATATCTTGAAAAGTCATACTTAAATAGACAACGTCCATAAATTTTAAGACAGAGAGAGATAGAGATTAATATAAGATCTGAGTTAAAAAATAACTAACCCTCCACCAACTCTTATTTCTTCTTGGGTTTGGTGTGAGATTTCTTCACGGATTTGGCGTGAGATTTCTTCACTTTCTTCTCCTTCTCTGCTTTTTTTCTTTGGCAAATCTTGTCACATTTTTTTCCTCTGTATTCTTCCAAGACAGGAAATCTGCTAAATTTGACGTGGCATATGAGACATTCGATCTCCATTGGAGCGAGCTAGGGAGCTAGGGTTTTTTTAGTAGATTTAGATTTATTTTTTTTTAAGAACGGATGGAAGACAGTGTGCTCGTGGGTTCAAGTTGGGAATTATCGAAAACAGTGTGCTCGTGTCAAGTTGGGAATTCTATATGAGCACACAACTTAGTGAGCATGCATGGTTCAAGTTTGTGTGCTCATTGGTTCAGGTTGTGTGCTCACTAAAAAATGTGCTTCCAAACGTTTTATCTCCTTGGATTTTTTTTTTAAAGTAGCCCGACATTGAGTCCCGTCTGGATTTTGGACTGAAACGCACTGGTCAGAAGTAATTCCCATATTTCTTGTCCAGATCCTAAAATTCTGACGGTATATTATTTGGTCGGGAATTTTTTATTTTTTGGAAGGGGCGAACAGGGGAAGGGCAGCGATGGAGGCGATCGGGGCGAGCGGATGAAGGCAGATCTACCGTGGCGGAGCGGAAGAGGGAGCGGGCGGAGTGCGAGAGGTGGAGGGCCTCCACCTCTCGGGTGAGGGGCAGGAAAGGTGCGGGCGGATTTATCAACCATTCTTTGCTTGGTATTCAAATTAGCCCTCACATACTGTTCATATTTGCATAATGTTCTACCTGTCGGTTTTATTCATATCAGGTTTTTATTCATGTCGGGTTCTCAGCGGGATCTGTTAGAGTTTGATATACTTATCACAGTGGGATTTGTTAGACATCTTATTCGTTGGTCAAGCTATTTTCTTGCCTTGCTGAATGATAAAAACACCATCAACCTGGTGACCCAGCGTTCCTCAAAATCATCTCCAACATGGCACTTTTGTAAGGCTTCTAGCTGCGACATTTGCAAGCAAGGGAGAAAATGTGAACAGTATGCAATTGGTTATGCCATTGTCATGCAAATATGCTGGAGGTACGCCCCTTTTTATACTACAGAAATGAAGCAATGAATGTGAAGTACATCAATTTATCTCTATGATCAGCAGCACAATAGAAAGGGAGAATAAAAGTTGAAGCAAGAAACCTTGTTGACATTTATGTGATATGATAACAGCGCATGATCATCTAAAACTTTTAATATGGATCTGCCAGTACGATTGAGTTTACGAGGATACAATTCAAAACTTGGCCAATTCGTTAAGCTGGTCCTATATTCGACACAAAAGATCAGATGTTTCTTTATTTCTATATTTTCAGCATTTGTACATCATAATAACAAGCAAACTTAAATCCTGGCTCAACACCGCCATATATCTACCTAGCAAAAACATCCAGCTAGCTTGTTCAATGGAGCATCTTCTGGAAAATGAGCTTCTTTATGGCATATAGTCTGGCTCATTTGAGTTGTCTGCTTGGCAAAGAGCCTCCAGTTTTTCTCCACTGCATGTTCTTCTCTTGCTCATGTGGCCATGATGTAGCAGACGCACTAATGCTTGAACTTCTGTCATGGGTGGCCTGAATTCTGGCTCTGCCTGTACAAAGTTCAAAGTGTTCAGGTTAACTTTCACTTGGTAGAGAACTACAAGGAATGTAAGGTAAGATAACACTAGCACCAGCTAGATAATTACAAGGAATGTCAAAAGTAAATCTATGTTACTTTCACGAGGATGCAGTAATAACGTCTGAGATCATCTGCCATGAGAACCACACAAATCTTATGATCAACAAAATATGTATTGGTTATCTTATGATCTATAAAATAAATTTTAACTTTCAGTAAGAATACTGTTGATCTTGGGGAAGAGGATATCTTATTTTCCTAAATTTGTAGAACATGATGTGCTATATGTAAATTCATAGTCTAAATAGTACATGAAACAGTGATATGGAACCCAATACAAGGCGTACTACCGCATGGTGCAATTTGAACAACATAAATCCTCAGCTGGTTCGGAATTTACTATAGAAGTGTAAATGTGAAAAATGACAGTTCATGTCCCCACTCCTAAAATGTTGGTCTTTGCTGTTGAGAATACATGTATACATGAATATCGATTTTGATACGTTTTGCATAAATGTTCATAATGTCCTTTACAGGAGTGAATCTCCTATCAGCAAGAATATAAATATTTCTTAAAATCCACCATCGTAGATTATGTGCAATCTAAATTGATGAAGACATACAAGAGAAATCTAAACTTCGAGAAAATCCTTCTTGTTATTGCATATATCTTATGTACATTTATTTAGCACATTTTACTATTATTTATTAATTACCACAAGCAGGTCATTGTTACCCAACAATACATCTTTATCTTGAAACATGGATGTTCTCAAGGAAATAAATTGCCCTTGATTTTAGTGCCTACAAGTGTATAGCAATTGAATGCTTTATGCTGAAGTGTTCAGGAAGCGGTCCACCCACATCTCTATTCTATGAGAACCATGTCCTGTAATCCACTAAATACATGACTCGCCCACCCACATCTCTATTCTATGAGAACCATGTCCTGTAATCCACTAAATACATGACTCGCCCGATCTCTATAACTTAAGTAGCTCAGTTCCGCACAACAGACTAAGAATGAACTGGAAAGGTCAGGTTAAGCGTCCAACAGTATATACTCATTTTCATGATTACACTACCTCTCCAATTAGGCATGTTCCAGCTAAACCTCAATGGAATCATAATCATTAACCAAGTGCACAAAGCAGTCAGCTTATCTAGCCCGGCAGTTCTGATTGGAGTGACATGGGGATTAGCATCAGAAAAATTGATTAGGGCTGTAACTTGGATCAGTTCTAGAACCAAAAAAAAATGCTAGTGGACATAAAATAGAAAGGATATGAGCGAGGTGGATTCTAAGGACTCCAGACACGTAGCGCTCAATCCACATGTACTCATCTTCTTTTTGAAATTCATGGAACATCAAAAATTTAGTAGAAGCTCTGAAAAAAGTAGTGCAAAGGAATTACAATAGACACCAAGTGCATCATGCTGAATAGACACCAAGTGCATCATGCTGATGAAGAGACTCATTGTCCAAAAGGAATGTCAGGAAAAAAAAAAAAAAAAGTGCAGCATCTACACCCGAGCATCACTTGAATTTTCTTGTGTTAAATGGAAAGCCCACTTTATCAATCTGCTTATAACTAGAAGCAACAGAAATATATATATATATATATATATATATATATATATATATATATATATATATATATATATATATATATATATATATATATATATATATATATATATATATATAAACATATATAAACTTTAATAGGATGTAAATATCAATTACAATGAACAAATAATAAAAGCTATAAAATTAAATACATGCACAAATATATAGTGTACGCACACAAATAGAGGATGGGCATTTGCATGGTTACACATCACAATTTACTCATCGTGGTTTGTTGCAAAACTACAGCTTCACATATATCTAAACTAGAAGTTGTATACGATATTGACAAATAATCATCTCACACTCAAATTACCTTTGATTTCATTTGAAACTGGAGGTGTCAGAGAGAAGTCTTGCTCTAGCTTCTTGTTTCGAGTTGCAGTTCTTCTGCACTTTCTTCTAACCAAGAAGAATGCAAGTGTAGACCCCACAACAAACATCGAAATAAGAATTCCTACTATGCCTCCAGCTCCTGTTCAAGATTTTTTCTTTTATTGCCGCCATCATTAGATGGGTTTACAATGGTACCTGAACCAGATTTGTGACCAGGGTTAGTTCGTCAGCTTGGCTGAGGTACACTAGGTGGAGGTGGAGGCGCAGGTCCTGAGCTCCATGAGTTACCGCCAATCCTAGGTGTTTAAACTAAACGTGTTAGTTTCCAGACATACTTAGTACTTACCTAGATACTACCTGCATCAGTACTTACCTAGATACTACCTGCATCTCTATTATGTACTTACTGAAGGTTGTTTATCCCCTTTAACTGGTCAGGAATCCATCCAGAGAAGTGGCTATCAGCAACATTCCTACAAACATAGATTTGTAAATTATTACAGATCTTATTTGAGTTAATTTTGCCAAAGACAAGCATTCAAAATATATCAAAATTATTCACTCACAAATCCTCAAGAGGTATTGTGCCCGTTAACTGGTTGCTTTGCAAATATCTGCATTATGATATTTGAAAAGCTGATAGAATGATTTTTAAATTAAACTTTGTAGGCAATATGTATTATTTCCTTATAATTCCTTACACGGTTACCAAACTTGATAGGTTTCTAAAACTTTGTGGAAAAAGAATTGAAAGATAGGTCCCTGGCAGTACAAAATAAACGAGAAAAGTAAGAGAAGTAACCCAAGGAGATGAAATACAAATCAAGAAAATACAATTGCCCAAAAAAAATTGGAAAAAAATAAATTCAATGACTGTGAATAAGGTTCAAATCCTGTTAGGCGCGAATCTAATAGTGGATTTAAAAAAAAAAATGAATATTACTGCACAAAACCCAGGTTTCAGTCCAAAATGGATGCTCAACCTCCAAGGACATGTTAAAATAAAAAAAAAAAAATCCCTCAACTCTCATCACAATTTTAGACTAATCATATAACATGATTATGATTAAATGTATATTGTAAATGACAAATATTTTTACAGTGAATATTTGATCATAAATGTTGCTGATGGTTATAGTAATCCCAAAATGTTGGCAAGAGAACAATACAAGTTCGCACAACATGAAAATGCAGAATTCAAGTTTTTTTTTTTTTTTCCATGAGTATTTACTCACATTGTGGAAAGGTTGGAAAGCATCCCAAACATATCATTCAGATTTCCCTGGAATTCATTATACTGAGATTTCTACATCGATCAATACTTTTTGTCAATTCAAATGTTGGAACCTGAACGCATGTAAGAGGAAATTGATAATTTGCAAGCTACTTACAGAGATTCAGGAGAAACCATTTGAGATACTTAAGGAATGCCCCGGCCAAACTGGTTCCTGGCAAGATTTCTGCAATTTAATCTCTTGTAAGAAATTTAGGAGCCGTCTGAAAATTAAAAACCATGTGAATCATCATAACTTACAGGCTTTGGAGATTCAGAGGAAGATTGTCTGGTATTTAGCCTCCCCCTCCAAGATTGTTGCTGCTCAAGTCATTGTACCAACCGCAAGAACAAAATAATCAGCATCACTGTTAAATAGTAATATAAATAAGAAATGCATCTTATAGAAGAAACATGGAACTTAACAGCTCAATCAATGAGGTCATAGTGGACAGCATGTAAGTAAACCTGCCTATCGGGTCGTGCCGCCGGCACGGCCGGCACGTCACGTCCCCCTTATGGACGTGCCGTGCCGCCGGCACGGCACATCAACTCGGGCTCGGCCCGCCGGCACGGCACGGCGGGCCTGTGCCGTGCCCATGCCGAACCCGTGTTAATTAAAAAACCAAAAAAATAAAATAAAAGAGGACACTTAGCTTTATTTAATAAGATTTAACAAGAAATAATAACAATAAAAAATTATATTATTTATATTTAATCTCATTACATTCATATAATTGCTCTATAAATCTCTTTAGAAGTTATACAATGCCCGAAGAGAGGAGAGAGGACCCTAACCGTCACCCTCAACTTGTTCTTAATATCTTTTCTAAGAGATTTATGAGTTAAAAATTACAAAAAAAAAAAAAATTGAAAATACATGAAAATCCTTACAAATTTAAATACTTTTAATCATACTTCATTTTTTTCTGGTAAAGGTCTCTAGTACAACTTCATGAGGTATTTATAGAGAAAGAAAGGTTTTAATTTGCAAAAAAAATTACAAAAACCCCCCCAACGGCTATTTTGACCATTGGGGGAAAAATCTGCAATTTAAAATTGCAAGAAACCCCCCAACGGCTATAAACTATTTGCAAAAAAAAATTGCAAACCCCCCCCCAAAAATTTAGCCAACGGCTATTTTTAAAAAAAAAAAAAAAAAAAAAGAATCCGTGTCGGGCCGTGCCTGGCACGGCCCGGCACGGCCGGGCTGCACCGTGCCGGCGGCACGGCCGGCCACGGCCCGAGCCGAGGTGCCGGGCGGGCCGGGCGTGCCCAACGGGCCGCCCGGCCCATTAAACAGCTTTGCATGTAACCGAGTGACCCCGTAAGTCCCAGACTTCCCAATTTGCTGATAGAGCCAATAATAAAGGAACTTATATGAGATATTGTGTGCTAAAACTATACAAAAGCTGCAGTAGCAAATATGCTTACGAAATGAGACTCACATTGATCTAACTGCTGAACCTCCGCATGTAATACCTCTCCATGACTGACCACAGGGGTCTCCATTCAAGGTGCAGCCAGTTAACTGTGGTGCTGAATTCAAGCTCTGATACAAGACACTGAGAACCGATACTGCACTTGGCACACAGAGCATGAAATAATATAGGGTAATTTAATCTTACAGTCTAATAACTAGTAACAAAAAACAAATCACACGCATTGGAACTACAAAGGCTTTCACCAAAAGATATTATTAAAGATCATTCCAAAAAAAGTTCCCAAAAATCATGTACAAAAGATCAAATTATCTAAAATTTCCAATCAATTACATGGCATTAACAGCACAAACCCTATTTATCTCTATGATCAGTAGTAAAATAGAGAGGGAGAATAAAAGTTCATGTTGCTTTCATATCCCAAGCACTAAACTAGAAGCAAGCAAGAAACCCTGTTGACATTTATGTGATATGATAACCCCACAGGATCATCAAAACTTTTTATATGGATTTGCCAGTATGATAGAGTTTATGAGGACACATGTCGAAAGTTGGCCAATTAGTTAAGCTGGTCCTATATTCGTCACTGAAAATCAGATGTTTTCTTGTTTCATCGAGATTTCTATATTTTCAGCATTTGTACATCATAATGACAAGCAAACTTAAATCCTGGCTCAGCACTGCCATATATCTGCCTAGCAAAAACATCAGCTACCTTGTTCAATGGAGCATCTTCCGGAAAATGAGCTTCTTTATGGCATATAGTCTGGCACATTTGAGTTGTCAGATTGGCGAAGAGCCTCCAGTTTTTCACAACTGCGTATTCTCTTGCTCATGTGGGCACGCTGTAGCAGACGCACTAATGCTTGTATAACTTCTGACATGGGTGGCCTGAATTCTGCCTCTGCCTGTACAAAAGTTCAAAGTGTTCAAGTTAACTTTCACTTGCTAGATAACTACGAGGAATGTAAGGCAAGATAACACTAGCACCAGCTAGATAATTACAATGAATGTCAAAAATAAATCTATGTTACTTTCACAAGAATGCAGTAATAATGTCTTAGATCATCTGCCACGAGAACCACACAAATCTTATGATCTACAAAATATGTATCTGTTATTTGAAAGTTAAATATCATAAGGTCTATAACTAAGAATACTGTTAATATAGGGGAAGACGATATCCCATTTTCTTAAATTTGTAGAACATGATGTGCTATATGCAAATTCATAACTAAGAATACTGTTGATATAGGGGAAGACGATATCCCATTTTCTTAAATTTATGTAAAAGGCCTTCATAAAATTAAATGGTTTTATGCTTACGGAAGAATATCAGTTGGGATAGTTGATCATGAATCCACCAAAACCAAAGATCAACCCCAATATTAGCATGAAAAGTGCAAATAACATGCTAACATGCCATAACGAGCAGCAACATAAAGCAAACTATGAATGCCAACAAATTGTTTGCTTAATATCACCAAGCATATAATTCAGCAAATTAATGTGATTCCAAGTGCAGCAGTTACCTGAACACAGAGAGCAATGACATCAGCAAATAGGGAAAGTGCTTTAGCAGAGTATAGCCCCTCCAAGGCTGGGTCAACCATCTTGTCCAATGCATCAATGTCGTGGAGTTGTGGAGTTGCCCAGCGAACCAAGGACTGCTCTGATCTTGGTCTTGAGCTATCAACGTGAACAAAATGTTCGAATAGATAGCGACAATCCAATAGGACAGGAGCAGAATAAGATGATATCGATCAACTAGTACAATTTAGAGTCAAGTATGTAGGGATATAAGCTTTTACCTGTCACCAGGCTTTCTTCCAGTCAAAAGTTCCAGCATGACCACCCCAAAGCTATAGACATCACTTTTCAAAGTATACTGGGCAGACATGGACACCTCTGGTGCAGTGTATCCATAGCTCATGTTATGATCCTAAATCAATAAAATGCATATCAAGATTTGATATATTTGACAATTTCTACTTAACCAAGTTTTTTTTTTCCCTTCTTCTTTTCCAAACATTAGAATTTAGCCTTGGCAAACTAGTCTGGAATCTACGATGTCAAATTCAATATACCTACGTAATCATTTCTACACAACAACAACAACAACAACCTTCGTAATTATTTCTACACAACAATAACAACAGCAACTAAGCCTTTTATCCAAAGTACTAGGTGTAGGCTATATGAATGAAAAGAGAATCACGCAATTCTCAAAGTAATCATTTCTAATCAACGAAATTCTCAAAGCTATTATGAAGGAATAATCCTCATAACCTTTAAGAAATATCTGCAAGATGCCATAGCAGAAACAGGTAGTAATGTTAAAGAGAAGGGGAAGGGTTAGTTAGAGTTGAAGAGATGGTTAAGGAAAAATGGGTAATGGTTATGGAGGAGGAAGTGATGATACACATTCGATTAGGCTAATCGAGATGATAGAGAGAGTAGGTTCAAATTTTCCTTTCCCAGAGTAGTGTTAAGCAAAAAGAAAAATAATGGAGGAGAAAGGGATAAGATAGAATGCTGTGGGTGGAATTGGTGGGTGGAATTGATAGTAGTGATGGCGGTGGTGGTGGCGGAGAGAAGGGAGCAGCAAGTTTTACTTTTAACAGGCTTGCGATTCAGTGGAAAAAAGATGAAGTTGGAGGAAGAAGAGAAGAACCAACTAGATGGTAAAATTGTCCAATTAATTTGGAAGGTAGCAACCTGCAAAATCAAAATAATTTAAGGTATCAACATGGGGAAAAAAATAGTTCAGAATATTAAACTTAAACATGTGGAGAATTTTACACAAAATAAGCCTTAAAAAGAAAATTTGATGTGCTGAGCAATCAGATTTAACTTGTACGTGGAATTTATCCTTTTTTTCAGTATTTGGATTTACCACTTACAAGAAACAAAGTCCTTGAGCTTTAAAACAGTTCATAATATGAACACAGTAACCTAATAATCCAAATCTAGGACAAAGCTTGACATTCCGTAGTCAGAAAGGTGAGGATTGAGCTCAGCATCTAACAAAATGTTAGTAGATTTGATGTTCTTGCGGACTGTAGATGGTGAGCAAACTTCGTGTAGATACCTGAAAGTACAAGATACACATTTAACTAAAGGAGACACTTAAACTCATCCAACATGGCTGGGACAAGTTCAATATTGGCAGAAGACTATCTGATTATAGAGAAAAAAATATTTCACGGGTTTGATTTATTTTTTAACACTAATAACATTAGGTTTTCATTGCTAAGTCAACACTAGCAACACTAAAGCCTTTATCCCCATCCAAATTTTTTACCGGAAGTACTGAAAAATCTATTTACTGCAGGAGCGAAAATTTCACCTAATCATCAAGACTCTTTTAGCATGAAAAAAGATCACTCAGGCTGATTAACGGCTCATATTCACTGCAATATTTCTTTGATTAGAGAACTTATTAGTTGAGCTAGATATGGGCCCAAATGCTACCCAAGGACTGTAAATTAAGCACCAAATGAGGCCATCGGTCAAGTTTCAATCTTAAGGTTGAAGGAGTTAAGCAGATCAGATCCATGCTTCATTCAGTTTAAACGGGCCTTAGTGCACAAGTATAACATTTGCACATTCATCACCGTGTTACAAGCCATTATAATACTAAAGGCAAATTTTGTGACTATCAACCTCATTCCAATACTTTGAGCTAGTATCGATTCCCAAACCAATAAATGATTGGCAAATAAGGGGCTCATAATGAATGCAGAATCACCTCACCTACCTGGTAATTCGGCGCATAGTGTAGATAACAGAAACATGGCGAATGGATAAATAACAAATAAATAATGACATTAAATCACGTGTTGGGAGGGGAAAAAAAAGTCAGTCCGAGTTCAAGTTCTAGCAAATGCAGCTCTAGAGAAATGTTGCATGTTATCAATTTATATACGGATTGTTATGGTCCGATCTTTTGATGAGCTTTAATTTTAGAAGATATATGAGTTCAACAGAAACTTTTTAAGATTATGAATGAATTAGTCACAGAAGATAAGTCCGGATTCTTTATCAAGAAGAATATAGACTCTGGAAGAATGGTAGATGGATCAGGACTACTGAACTAGTACCGGTGTCAGTCAGTGCCTAAACGTCATCACCTGGCAGGGATGAATCCAGTTAACACAGTATTAAAATTTTCTTCAGTTGACTAGGGGTCAATCTGAAAAAAGTAAATAATACAAAGTAGAACCATCGACCAAAATGCATATAAATTTTAACTTACTCAAGCTCCCGTGCACTGCCAAGTGCAATTTTGAAGAGTGCATTCCAAGTCAGTGGTTTACTATACTCATCCAGAAGGTGAAGAAGATCATGCAGCGAACCATTCTAGTGAAACTCATACACCAACAAGTGTTGGACCATGTTCAGAACGGTAGCCAACTAGCTCCGATATATTTGGATGATGCAAGCGTGAGATATTTGTACCCACCTCGATGAACTCCTCAGTTGATTCATTAGGCAGGGCAAACGAATTTATTTTCTTCACAGCCAGAACCTATAGAGAAAATAAATAAATACATAAATCTACATTAACATATATTGAATTTAAGTTACTTGTTGCAACATTCCTGCTTTTTTGATTAAATTGACTCGTTTTCTAATGTACAAGTAGTATGACAACTTTAGCGAGGAAGAGAAATTAACAGACCCAGATACTACCTGAATAATGAATATTCATAGGGAAACTATGAACTATCTTAAAGCCAAACATGCTGGCGGTAGAAATAGATGTGATACGGAAAAAAAAAATTGTGCGATTTCATCTAATATTAAATGTATACAAGGCCAGTTTGGCCTGAGAAATATGCGCTTAAATTCTGCCAGTTCAGTGAGACTCATGACTAATTACCATTTCATACACCGCACTAGATACAACGGCTATAAGTGCTAAAAGATACCTAGCTACTTATGAAAACAAGTAATATGTTGCATACAGGTCAGCAAAAAATTAAGAAAACACTCTAGATTCCAAATATGCTTTCAGAATATTTTGATGACAAGAAATCAGGACCACTATAAAGGCATTCTAGTCCAAATTAACCAGAAGAAAAGCATTACTAGGGGTTTCTCTGAACAAAGATGCAAAGGGAGAAATTCTAATGTCAGAAGATTGTGTCAACAAAGCTACTGATTGGGAAATGATTCGCATCGTAAAGTAGTTGAAATATTAGAATTAGTAAAACAAGATCAAGAAGAAAATAGTGAAGTTGACCAAGAAACATTATCGAGCCACAAGTTCACTGATCACGTCTCAACTCAAGCATCCAGCGACTACTGCATTGCTCTGTCTAAGATGATCAACTTATCAGAAGAAATGAAGGCATATCACCCTATGCCTTTATTTTCTATTAAAAAAAATGAACTATAAGAATGGAACAGAATGCTGAGTCGAGATTGTCCTATCTCTATGATGATATTTGCAGCCTGTTACTGCAATAGTTTATAACAAACTTGTCTACCAACGATAAAACATGCCCAGAAATTTCTGCCTGTGAAATTAATATACAGTACTATTTTAAACCAGAAAATTAGATCAACTCAAGAAAGAATGAGGAAGAAGATTAACTAATGAAGAAAATTTGCGCAGAATTCAAATGAATACCGTCTTCAACTTTTCAAATTTGTAAGCTGCAAAATTTCAAGAGTCACATGTTTCAGTTATTATTTCTCCTGACCTAACTTAATTTCTAAACCATCTAAATGCATGAACTAAAAGTGGGTTGAAAATATTCAAGTTTCTAAACAAAAAATTAACACTCTTTGAAATGTCCTACATCTTTCAGTTTTACTTGGGTTTTGACCAACAAGGCATAATAGTGGAACTGCACAACTACAAATGTCTTGCTGGAATGTTGCAGCCTTGTATTGCTTGAGGATTTCTAAACCATCAAGATGAGTGATGTGACCATACGATTTTGGAGAGTGCACTAAAAGTATAGAGCCCGTCTTAAAACAAAAAACACAAAAAGAGAAGAACATAAGAAAGAACATAAGAAAGTGGGGCAAAAATCAAATTCTTTGACCAACTCAACATTCTTGCCAAAGATAGACATATGCAACACATGTTGCAATAGCAAGATAGACATATGCAACACATGTTGCAAATTGATAACTGTTGGGGAGAAACACCGGGTCCAACGGGGACCATAATGGGCCTAAACACAAAACTGAGAACCAATTTGACCCAAAATCTTAAGCCATTAGGTCAAGTCCCAACTTTGTATTCAAACTCATAGACTTTTTTTGTCCTATCCGACGTGGGACTATACTCACATATGAATTAACTTAACAATTTTTCCCTTCATTATAAGTATACCAACTTAACTTTGGCAACCATCCACGTGGAGGCAAACACGTGGGAAACCAAATCCAAACTTAACCCGACCAACTTAACTTTGGCAACCATCCACGTAGAGAGCCGACACGTGGGAAATCAAACCCAAACTTAACTCGACCAATTCAGGCTTCAAACATCGGCTTCACTCCCCCTTAGGCCATAACTTGACCCATTGACCCGACGACAATTTGGTCCAAACCTGGGCTCTGATACCAATTGTTGGGGAGAACGTCGGGTCCAACGGGGAGCATGATGGGTAGTTTGACCCAAAAACTTAAACCATTATGTCAAGACCCTAAATTTGTATTTAAACCCATGAACTTTCTTTGTCCTAACTTAACAGTCTCCCCCTTCATTGTGAGTATACCAACTTAACTTTGGCAACCATCTATGTGGAGGCAGACACGTGGGAAACCAAACCAAAGTTAACCCGACCAAGTTAACTTTGGCAACCATCCACGTGGAGAGCCTGTAGAGAAGAGATGATGAAGAAGAGAAGGTTTTGCTGATAATATTTTTCCCATTGTTTTCTATTGATTGCCATGGTATTTATATACAAAATACAGCCTAGAAAATTTGTTCTGTTACAACAAATATAACTATCTTAGACTAATTCAAATTAGAACTAACTACCAGAATCTAGGAATAACAAAACAAATAGCATAAAAATAGACCATCTGTTATGTAGTCTTATCATGCCCCCGCAAGATGGACGTTGGTGGAGTGAGTCCAATCTTGTTCATAATCATGGTGAATTGTTGACGAGACAGCGGCTTGGTGAGGACATCGGCAAGCTGATCAGAAGCTGAGACATAGGAGACTCTGAGGAGACCATTTTGTACTTGTTCACGAATGAAATGATAGTCTAAGGCAACATGCTTTATACGCGAGTGAAACACTGGATTGGCACAGAGGTTTGTAGCCCCAACATTGTCACAATAAATCACCGGTTGATGGGGAATAGTAATGCCAAGTTCAGTTAGGAGAAAACAAATCCATCGTAGTTCAGCGACGGTGGCAGCGACTGATCGATACTCAGCTTCGGTTGAAGATCGGGCAACAGTTCTCTGTTTCTTGGAGCTCCATGAGACGGGATTATGTCCGAGATAAACAATGTAAGCACTGGTTGAAGTAAAATCATCCTTGTTGCCGGCCCAGTCAGCATCGGAGAATGCATGAAGAGTAAGAGATGACTTACGACAAAGTGTTATGCCATGATCTAAGGTGCCACAGAGATAGCGAAGTAAGCGTTTGACAGCAGTCCAATGTTCGGTCGTTGGTTGATGCATGAATTGAGAGAGTTTATTGACCGCGTAAGTAATATCTGGACGGGTCAGTGAGAGATACTGAAGGCTTCCAACAGTGGTTCGATACTCTGTAGGATCAGATAAGGGAGTACCAGCATGCAAGGTAAGAGGCGGACTCGTTGCTAGAGGTGTAGAGGCTGGTTTTGCTTCAGTCATACGAGTCTTTTGAAGAAGATCAACAATATACTTTCGTTGACTAAGAAACAGACCATCGGCATGTGAAAGCGTTTCAACACCCAAGAAGTAGTGTAAGTCTCCAAGATCCTTTAGAGAGAAGCGTATAGAGAGTTGCTGAAGAAAATGATGTACAGCTTGATCTGTGTTTCTAGTAATAATGATATCATCAACGTAAACAAGAAGATAAAGAATAACTTCTTGAGTGTTGAATATGAACAAAGAGGCGTCTGCTACAGAGTTATGAAAGCCTGAAGTAAGCAGAAATTGGCGTAATTCATGATACCAAGCGCGTGGAGCTTGTTTGAGTCCGTAGATGGCCTTGCGAAGCTTGCAGACATGGTGAGGATTATCACGGTCAATGAAGCCTGGAGATTGAGACATAAACACATCTTCTGAAAGTGTGCCTTGAAGAAAGGTATTGTTGACATCCATTTGGCGAAGTGGCCAACCTTTACTTATTGCAAGGCTAAGAACCAGACGCACAGTGGTTGGTTTGATGACTGGACTAAAGGTTTCGGAAAAATCAACCCCCGGGCGTTGATGAAAACCTTTTGCAACCAGACGTGCTTTGTATCTGTCAACAGATCCATCAGGTAAATATTTAGTGCAAAAAATCCATTTACACCCTACCAAGTTTTGGGTAGGATGAGATGGAACAAGTTCCCACGTGCCATTACGAAGAAGAGCATCAAATTCTGCGGACATGGCTTGCCGCCATTTGGGGTCTTTCAAGGCTTGATTGACGGTGGTGGGCTCAAGGGTGGGATGGTGAAGCTCAGTATTGAGGTTGAGTTTTTGAATGGGTTTGTGAATGTTGTGTTTGGAGCGAGTAATGATGCCTTGAGGAGAGGATTGCGGCGGGCCGGTGGTTGCGGATGTAGTTTCAGTGTGAGGAGAGGATGAGGAGGTGGGTGATAATTCAGAGCTGGATGCGTGTTGAGATGAGGAAGGTTGCTCTTGGGATTGAGATGGTGTTGGGAAGGAGGAGGACACAGAAGGAATGACAGGTAAAGTCATAGAACACCATTCTGATGTGGTGGAGGAAGTGACACGAGGAAGAGTGAGATTAGAGTTAGCAAGAGGAAAAACGGACTCAACAAAACGGATATGACGAGAGGTGTACAATCGTTTGGAGGATATATCAAGACAGAGATAAGCACTTTGAGTAGAGGAATATCCAACAAAGAGACAAGGAGTTGATCTAGGTTCAAGTTTGTGAGAGGTGTAAGGACGGAGCCAAGGATAGCAGAGGCAGCCAAAACTTCGAAGTTTGTTGTAGTTAGGAACGGTGCCAAAAAGTTTAAGAAATGGAGACTCATTATTGAGAGTAGGTGTCGAAAGACGATTTATAAGGTATACGGCTGTGGAAAAGGCAAAGGACCAATAGGACAGAGGTATAGATGCGTGAGAAAGGAGAGAAAGTCCAGTTTCAACAATATGACGATGTCGTTGTTCAGAATAGCCATTGTGTTCAGGAGTATGAGGGGGAGAGGTGAGATGAGAGATACCATTGATTGTTAAGAATGAAGAGAGGGCCTGATATTCTCCACCATTATCAGAGTAAAGCATTTTGATGTCACAGTTGAAGAATTTTTCAACCAAGGCCTTAAAGTGAATGAAAACATCGCAAGCATCAGATTTGCATTTCAGCGGATACAACCACATATATTTTGTGAAGTGATCAACAAAGAGAATATAATATTTAAAGTTGTCAATGGAGTAAACTGGTGAAGTCCAAACATCCGTGAAGACAATTTCAAGAGGAGGAGAAGTGGATAAAGTAGACACAGAAAATGGTAATTTATGACTTTTATTGCAGTGACAAGAATTACAATGAAAATTGAGATGGGAAGAACTGGAGACATCCAGATTGTATGATGAGACCATATGTTTGAATGTCGGTAGTGATGGGTGACCAAGTCTATGATGCCAGGCAGGGTACGTGGTCTTTATTGTAGAAAAAGCAAGTAATGGTGAGAAAGACGAAGAGCTGGGCCACTCATAGATACCATTTTTAGGTTGGCCTTGGAAGAGAATGGCTCCCGTTTGAAGGTCCTTCACAAAGAAAGATGATGGTAAGAATTCAACAGAGGCATTATTAGATTTGCAGAACTGAGAAATGGAAATTAAATTACGTTTCATGGTTGGAGCACAAAGAACATTATAAAGAGTAAAGGAGTGAGGAGTAGGTAGAGAAGTTGAACCCGTGTGTGTGATAGGAATTCCAGAACCATCTCCAATCATTATTTCATCTGGACCGGTATAGGGGTTGTGAATGGTGAGGTTTTGAAGGTCAGTTGTAATGTGATGAGTTGCACCACTGTCCAATAGCCAAGGATCATGTGAGGGTGAGATTGAGGTAGTAGCAACATGAGCTTGAGCTTGCCAAGGAGGGGGTGCACGAAGTGGTGGTTAACTGACAGGACGCGATGGTGGTGATGCATGAGGAAACTGTTGGCGGAAGAGAGAGCACTGAGAGACGACATGACCTTGACCACGACACCACTGGCATTTGCCCAGAAATGGACGCATTGGTCGGTTGTATTGATGGGGAGCTGACTGCAGGGTTGGAGGACGAGCAGGCCATGGTGGGCGATTGCCGGTGACCGCTGATTTGAGCGTTGTGTGTGTGAGAGGTGGGCAGAGGCTGGAAAACCTGGTGAGGGTGAGGAATTGCGCAAGGACAGCTCTTTGTTGATGAGTTTTTCATGGAGTTCATCAAAGGTGATGACCGTGTCGCGGCTGTTGACTGCATCAATGACAGATTGGAAAGTATCATCAAGACCGTCCAAAATTTTCTCAATTAAGTCTTCATGATCAAGTGGTTTCCCAAGGGTGGCAAGTTCGTCAGCTTTGGTCTTTATGGCTTGCATATAGTCGGTGACGGATTGTGATCCTTTGGAGATGTTCTTCAAGTTGTCTTTGATTTGTTTGATATGTCCACGAGAGGGACGAGCATAAGTGTTGGCGAAGGCTTGCCAAGCATCATGAGATGTTTTTGATTGAGTAATGAGCGGCACAAGGTTGGATGAAATCGTGCCCACCAGCGCTCCAAACAGAAGCCTATCTTGTCTCAGCCATGTCTGATATGCAGGATTGGGGGAAACTGCGTTGTTGACGGTGATGGTGGCAGGAGGAGACGGATGTGAACCGTCAATAAATTTGTGCAAGTCATAACCTATGAGGATGGATTCGATCTGGGTTTTCCAGGAGAGATAATTTGTGGAAGTAAGTTTGATGGAGTTGTGGATGGTGACCAAGGTTAGAGGACTGTCTGGCTCATGAGTATTTGGAAGAAGAACCTGAGTATTTCCAGTTGCCATGGATGTTGAGGATCAAAAACCTAAGCTCGTATGAGATAAGCTCTGATACCATGTAGAGAAGAGATGATGAAGAAGAGAAGGTTTTGCTGATAATATTTTTCCCATTGTTTTCTATTGATTGCCATGGTATTTATATACAAAATACAGCCTAGAAAATCTGTTCTGTTACAACAAATATAACTATCTTAGACTAATTCAAATTAGAACTAACTACCAGAAATCTAGGAATAGCAAATCAAATAGCATAAAAATAGAGCATCTGTTATGTAGTCTTATCAGAGCCGATACGTGGGAAATCAAACCCAAAATTAACTCGACCAATTCGGGCTTCAAATATCGGCTTCACTCCCCCTTAGGCCATAACCTGACCCATTGACCCGACAACAATTTGGTCCGAACCTGGGCTCTGATACCAATTGTTGGGGAGAACGCCGGGTCCAACGGGGAGCATGATGGCCCTAAATACAAAACTAAAAACCAGTTTGACCCAAAAGCTTAAGCCAATAGGTCAAGGCCCCAACTTTGTATTTAAACCCATAAACTTTTTTTGTCATATCCGATGTGAGACTATACTCACATATGAATTAACTTAACAATAAATACTAATAGTGCTAATTAGTATAGCACTTCTCATTTTTTTGTTCATGCATTTATGTCTTCAAGGGGTTGTAGAGTTTGTTAGTGCTGATAACTGAAATTTAGTTGTCAGTTTATTAGAATAATGTAATGCATTGTGCATGAGAACGAAGGTGGTTGCTTCCAAGGATTTTTTTTATTCATACAATTTTATAACGTTATTTACTTCCATTATATGAAGCATAAGCACCTGAGTCACTAGATAGAAATACATGCGAGATGCAAAACAACTTACAGAACTAGTTCTACTCCAGCTATAGGAAAAACAAGCACAATCCTAAAAGGGAAGAAGAATAGAGAAAGATATACCTTTCCATCATTAAAACTTGCTCTATAAACACGCCCAAGAGACCCCTCACCCACAAAGTTGTCACTGCTGAAGCTGTCGGTAGCCATTTGCAGATCTGCTACTGTGTAGGATGTTGCTTTTATGACAGTTGTGTTAGCTTTCTTCATAGCAGGCTTGCGAGGAGAATCATTGTCATCAAAAGATTTGTATTGATTTACAGGAGAAGGTAGGTTTAAGGATAGTGGGAGCAGATGATTGAAATGTCTCTGAAAGAATTGAAGGGAATATTTCAATGGGCTCCATTTCTGCAATAAAAAGCACGCTAGATAAGAGAAAATAGTACATGAATCAGTGATATGGAACCCAATACAAGGCGTACTACAACATGGTGCAATGTGCACAATGTAAATCCTTAGCTGGTTCAGAATTTATTGTAGAACTGTAAATGTGAAAAGTCGCACTTCATGCCCCTACCCCCAAAACGTTGGTCTTTGTTGTTTAGAATACATATATACATGAATATCGATTATGATACATTTGACATAAATGTTCACAATGTCCTTCACAAAAACAAACCTTCTATCTGCAAGAATAAAAATATTGCTTAAACTCCACCATCATAGATTATGTATAATAAAGCTTAAATTGATAAAGACATACAAGAGAAGTCAGAACTTCAAGAAAATCCTTCCTGTTAGTGCATAAATTTATGTACTTACTTAACACATTTTACTATAAAATATTAATTACCACAAGCAGGTCATTGTTGTTAGCAAAAGATAGCGGAATAATACTAATGCAACAACCAGCGAAATCAAATAGTTAACCGAAGAGAAAAATAGCAGAGACAGAGAACACGCAGATTTAACGTGGTTCGGCAACATGCCTACGTCCACGGGGACCGATCGAAAAACTTTCACTATATCAAAAGAAAATTACAACTTTCTAGTTCTCAACCACAAGAGAAAACACAAAGAAATCACACAAGATTTTGAGATCAAATCCTAACCTCTTGTTGCAGTGATTTACCTCTTTGCTTCGACCGCCAAAGAAGAACCCCAAAAAAAAACCCCTGCCATCTTTTCTCCTTCGTCTTTGCTTTCGGCCAAAACAACAAAAACAGCTGCCAAAGCAAAACCTTTGCTTCTCCAAACTCAGGCCGCCCAATTTGTGTCCCTCCTTGATTATTTTGCTCCGGCCAAGAATAATTAACAGCCACCCACTAATTATTTTTAGTTTGGCCACAAAATCAATAGCAACAGCCGCATAAAGAAGAAAACCTTGGCTCTGTTTTTTTTTCCGGCTTTTTTTCGGCTCCTTTTGGCTCAATTAAAACCCTAGCACCACACCCCATATATATATTATATCATAATGGGTTTGGGCCGGTTTTGGACCCGTTTCGGTAGACCGAAACCCGCTACGGCAATGGGCTCCATTAGCAACAATCTCCCACTTGGAGACCTATTGCAAAAAATGTAATCTCTATACATGATAATTCCAGTGTCCAAAGTTTTTACCTCGATCGTTTAAAGTCCCAATTTCAGCATTCAACACAAATGCACCAAAATTGAGCAATAGCTCAACTTTTTCCCTTCAACCGGTTTTGTCAACATATCCGCAGGATTCTTACTGCCTTCAATCTTCACCAACTTCAATTGGCCATCCTCTAACAAGGATCTAATGAAGTGATATCTCAAGTGAATATGTTTAGTCCGTGAATGATACGCCGAGTTCTTAGCAAGATGAATTGCACTCTGACTGTCACTGAATAACCTGCAATCCACTCCATCAAAACCCAACTCATTCATCAATCGCTGCAACCAAATAAACTCCTTACTTGCTTCTGCAGCTGCAATATACTCAGTTTCTATCGAAGATAAAGCAACAATTGATTGTAATCTTGAAACCCAGCTTACCGCTGTTCCTCCTACAGTAAAAATATAACCTGTAGTGCTCCTGCCATTGTCTCTATCACCCGCATGGTCTGAATCCACAAAACCTTGCACATCAATGCTATCACCCCCAAAACACAAACAATAATTTGAAGTACCTTTCAAATACCTGAAAATCTACTTCACCACTTGCCAATGTTCCTTTCCAGGGTTCTTCATGAATCTACTCACTACTCCCACTGCATGTGCAATATCTGGTTTTGTACTCACCATTGCATACATGAGACTCCCAACGGCCGATGAATAAGGCACATTCTCCATGTGTCTCTTCTCCTCATCTGTCTTAGCACATTGCTCTTTTGACAGTTTGAACTGACCACCAAGAGCTGTAGTTACCGGTTTTGCATTCTCCATGTTGAATCTCTCCAACACCTTCTTGATGTACCCCTTCTGAGATAACCACAATTTCTTGCTTTTCTTATCTCGGGTAATTTGCATTCCAAGAAATTGTTTAGCCTCACCCATGTCCTTCATAGAGAATCTCCCTGTCAATTTTCTTTTCAGATCATTAATTTTCTTCATGCATGTACCTGCCACAAGCATATCATCTACATACAAAGTATAATAAAGTTACCATCCTTAAACTTTTGTAGATAAACACAATGATCTGAATTGCTTCTGGCAAAACCCGAATCCAACATAAACTTGTCGAACTTCAAGTACCATTGCCTCGGAGCTTGTTTCAACCCATACAAGCTCCTTTTCAGTCGACATACCCAATTCTCCTTTCCTTTAACTTCATATCCCTCCGGCTGTTCCATGTATATTTCTTCCTCCAAATCACCATGAAGGAAAGCAGTCTTCACATCGAGCTGCTCTAAATATAATCCTTTTACAGCCACAATACTTAGTATTGTTCTGATAGAAGTCATCTTGACAACAGGTGCAAATATTTCATTGAAGTCAATACCTTTTCTCTGACCGTATCCCTTCACCACAAGTCTAGCCTTGAACCTTTGTGTCCCTCCTGCCTCATGTTTTACTCTGTATACCCACTTGTTATGCAATACTTTCATCTTTTCCGGTCGCTTCACCAATTCCCATGTGTGATTATCCTCCAAAGAAGACATCTCATCACGCATGGCTTGCTCCCACTTAAGATGAAATTTATCCTGCATAACCTCTTGGTAACTCTCTGGTTCACCTGCATCAGTATACAAAACATGATATAATGGAAGACAAAGTTTTTGGGTTGGCTTTCTTATCCTCGTGCTCCTCCTCAAAGTGGGAACACTTTCTGATGAAGTACTGGAACCATTTGCTTCTGTCAATGGCTCTCTTTCCTGTTCGATCTCATATGAAGCTTGTGTATTCTCAGGTGTAGCCATTTCTTCTCCTTCAGATGTAGGTATTTCTTCATTTCTTTTATCCATGGGATCTATCCCATCCTGTGACTCATCCAGCTCCAAGTGCTGTTTCTCCACTGCATTATCATTCTTACTTTCCATTCTGTCTTTATACATGTAGACACTAAAAATAATTAAATAAATAAAAAAATTAAAAAAAAAAAACCTAATTTTGCTAAGTGGGCACACCCGCGGGTGCACCCGCGGGTTGCAACCCGCGGGAACCCCCGCGGGAAGCAACCCGCGGGAGTTCTCCCGCGGGTTGCAACCCGCGGGAGCCCCCGCTGGAAGCATACCCGCGGGAGTTCTCCCGCGGGTTGCAACCCGCGGGAGTTCTCCCGCGGGTTGCAACCCGCGGGAGCCCCCGCGGGTTGCCACCCGCGGGAGGATTCCCGCGGGTGGCAACCCGCGGGGGCGATCCCGCGGGTTGCCACCCGCGGGTTGTTTTTCGTTGTTTTCCCGTTGTTTTATTTCCTATTATTTTCCTGATAATCCGTGATCCGCTTTTTCAGGAGAGAATTGAGCCGGATTTCGAGCTTCTTCGGTTTATAAAATACAGGAATTTAACGAGAGAGAGGACTTTTGATTTTTGGATTCTTGGACTTTGGGAAGATTTCGGGCGAGCTCGTGAGATCAAAGAAAAGAGCAGAGCCATCTTCTCCTGGTCGGACGGTCAACGGAGGCAGCAACGAGACTCCACCGCCACCCGAACCCACATAAAAAAGGGAATAAACTAATATTCCCGTTCTTGTAATTCTTCGGAATTTTTGTAATCTCAAATCTTCGTTGTAATCAAATAATTTTTGCAATGGAATCAAAGATGCAATTTTCGAGCGTACAATACATACAGCCCTCATTAAATACTACATCTCTGCTACGAATTACCTTGTTATGCTCATAATCCCATAAGCGATAACCATATTCGTCGCCACCGTATCCAATGAATGCACACTTCTGAGATTTAGAATCAAGTTTCTTTCTCATCTCATGATCCACATGTGCATATGCTATACAACCAAACACTTTTAAAAATGAATAATTCACAGTCTTACCAGACCACACCTCCTCTGGAATTCCTCCATCTAAAGTACTAGCTGGACTCCTGTTAATCAGATAGACTGCCGTATCTACAGCGGCTCTCCAAAGTTGCAAAGGCAAACCTGCTTGTAGTCTCATACTCCGAGCTCGCTCCAAAATGGTTCTATTCATCCTCTCAGCCACGCCATTTTGCTGCGGTGTCCTCGGTACAGTCTTTACTCTCCTGATCCCGTGGGCAGAGCAATAGTCATCGAACTCTCTATTGCAAAATTTCCCACCATTGTCTGACAACAGACATTTTACCTTCAAACCTGTTTCATTCTCAACAAGAGCTTTCCATACCTTGAAGATCTTGAAAACATCGGATTTCTGTTTAAGTGCAAACACCCATGTTTTCCTGCTTGCATCATCTATGAAAGTGAGAAAATAAGAATTACCTCCAAGAGACTTCGCCGAAGAAGGCCCCCATACATCTGTATGCACCAACTCCAATCTCTCGGTTTTCTTCTCCTTGCCATCCTTCATAAAGCTAACTCTTTTCTGCTTTCCAAACATACAGTTCTCACAGAAATCAAAATTAGCATCTTTCATATCTGTCAATATACCTCTGGATTGCAATCCCTCATGCCGCTTTCGCTCAAGTGACCGAGTCTCTGATGCCATAAGGTAGCCTTCTCATTCTTCACGGTGGTGAAAGAAACAACGTGATCTACTGAGCTTGAGAGTAAATATAGAGTTCCCACTCTCTCACCCTTGACCACCACCATTGCTCCTTTACTGATCTTCCACTGTTTCTTTTCAAATGAGATTTGATAACCTTCGCCATCCAGCTTGCTAACAGATATTAAATTTTTCTTCAAATCTGGTATGAGCCTGTAAAAGCAACTTTCCACCATTGTGCAACTTTAGCTGAATTGTTCCTTTACAGACAATCTTGCATTCCTGCCCATTACCAACAGTCACATGCCCAAAATCACCTTGGACATAATTCTCAAACCATTCTCTGCGAGCAGTGCAATGGAACGAAGCCCCTGAATCCACAAACCACAGATCTGATCTCGATTCTGTATGAGCAGACAAACACAAGTCATCATACTCTTCACTTGGATTCACCACATTCGCTCCTTCCTTGTCTTTGTTTGGACAATCCTTCTTCATATGACCCTCTGTCTTACATTTCCAACACACTAACTTTTTCTTGAATTTTCCCTTAGATTTTGATCTTCCTCTTTGCTTCGACTCCCTGCTTGAACTTCTACCCCTTTCCTTTCGTCTGTCATTATCAACCGACAGAGCAGTACTTGTAGAAACTGTGCTCTCACCCATACTCTTTTCATCAATTCATCATTCATGATTGTACTCACAACATCATTGAATTTAAGAGCAGTATTGGAAGAATTGCTGATGGCCATAACAACATTACTCTAACTATCCGGTAACGAACACATAAACATCAAAGCTTTAATGTCATCAGCAAAGACAAAATCTAAAAATTCAAGTTGTGCCCATAATGTGTTAAATTCGTTCAAATGGTTAACAACTGAACTATCAGAAGGCATCTTCAAGTTGAACAACTTTTTCATTAGAAACAGTCTATTTGAAGCAGACGGCTTCTCATAAAATTTAGCCAATGCTGACATCAAACCTGAAGTGGTCTTCTCCTTGGAGACGTTGAACACAACCTGCTTTGTCAGGCATAATCGAATCTGCGCCAAAGCCCTCCTGTCCAACAATACTCACTCCTCATCAGTCATCTTTTCTGGCTTTTCTCCAAACAGTGGTTGATGTAAATTCTTTTGATATAAATAATCTTCCATCTGCAATTTCCACCATTGGAAATCTGTCCCATCAAATTTTTCAATTTCTCCCTTCCTATCTTCCGCCATAACTCCAACTCAAAATCAACACCGATCTGAGTGAAATCTGACCCGAACCAGGGCGCTGATACCAATTGTTAGCAAAAGATAGCGGAATAATACTAATGCAACAACCAGCGGAATCAAATAGTTAACCGAAGAGAAAAATAGCAGAGACAGAGAACACGCAGATTTAACGTGGTTCGGCAATATGCCTACGTCCACGGGGACCGATCGAAAAACTTTCACTATATCAAAAGAAAATTACAATTTTCTAGTTCTCAACCACAAGATAAAACACAAAGAAATCACACAAGATTTTGAGATCAAATCCTAAGCTCTTGTTGCAGTGATTTACCTCTTTGCTTCGACCGCCAAAGAAGAACCCCAAAAAAAAACCCCTGCCATCTTTTCTCCTTCGTCTTTGCTTTCGGCCAAAACAACAAAAACAGCTGCCAAAGCAAAACCTTTGCTTCTCCAAACTCAGGCCGCCCAATTTGTGTCCCTCCTTGATTATTTTGCTCCGGCCAAGAATAATTAACAGCCACCCACTAATTATTTTTAGTTTGGCCACAAAATCAATAGCAACAGCCGCATAAAGAAGAAAACCTTGGCTCTGTTTTTTTTTCCGGCTTTTTTTCGGCTCCTTTTGGCTCAATTAAAACCCTTGCACCACACCCCATATATATATTATATCATAATGGGTTTGGGCCGGTTTTGGACCCGTTTCGGTAGACCGAAACCCGCTATGGCAATGGGCTCCATTAGCAACAATTGTTACCCAATATAAATATTTTCAAGGAAATAAAGTGCCCTTGATTTAAGTGCCTACAAGTTTATTACAGTTGCAAGGCTTATAGGCTTTATGCTAAATTGTTCAGGAAAGGCTTGATTGTTATATTTGATAAAAATATATAATCAGATTAGGTATCTGGTACTGAAGAAAAAACATTGACCTCTTTATGACTGCTCAATGTACAAGGTCCCACTCATTTCCTTACCCAGTGGCCCACCCACATCTTTATTCTATGAAAACCATGTCCCTTAATCCACTAAATACATGACTTTCCCAACCTCTATAACTGAAGTAGCTCAGCTCTACAAACCAGATTAAGAATGAACTAAAAAAGGTCAGGTTAAGCGTCCAACAGTGCATACTCGTTCTCATGACTACACTACCTCTCCAATTAGGCATGTTCCTGCTAAACTCAATGGAATCATAATCATTAACCATTGATACACAAAGCAGTCAGCTTATCTAGCCCGGCAGATCTGATTAGAGTGACATGGGGATTGCATCAGAAAAATTAATGCAGGGCTGTAACTTGGATCAGTTCTAGAACCAAAAAAAATGCTAGCGGACATTTCCCTCATATGATGTCCAAATAGAGAGGATGTGAGCTAGGTGGATTCCAAGAACTCCAGACACGTCGCTCAATCCACATGTACTTATCTTCTTTTTGAAATTCATGGAACATCAAAAATTTAGGGGAAGCTCTAAAAAAAGTAGTGCAAAGGAATTACAATAGACACCAAATGCATCATACTGATGAAGAGGTTCATTGTCCAAAAGGAATGTGACGCAGGCGGAGGCGAAATTAGGGTTAGGGTTTTGAAATTAGGGTTTTTTCTAGAGGGATTGAGGAAGAAATGATAAATTGGGAAAAACTTTTGGGATTTGGGAATCCACCCAGGCCCACGCCCACTCTCCACGAATCCACGGGAAAAGATTTTTACTCAGCGAATTCCACGCCAGAGATTTCTCAAGAAAATTTCTCAAAATATTATTCATCTCTTCAATACTTCATACAACCCCTATATATAGGGAAACCCTAACAAACAGAATTTTAATAAAATCCAAACTCCTAATCAAATCAAATATCTAGTACAATCCAAATCCTAATCAAATCAAATCTAATCTAATCTAATCTAATCTAATCTAATCCTGATCTCCATCAATGCTCCATGGCTTCAAAACATGAACCTCTGATGAATGACGAAGATGATAACTATCGAGCAAATTCGGGTCGAGCTGCTGAACTTCTTCGGTACGCAACCAAGTGCAATCTGAATCTGGACATCCACGCCATCGCACCAAATAACGTTGATATCCACCATCAGCAGTCGAAACAATCTCATCATCCAATATGTCTTCAATCTGATCTACATGATGCTTGCGTGGAGCAGGAGGAGGCGGTGTACGGATGGGAAAATATTGATGTCCTGGCGAAGCAGATGATGGTAGATCTGGAATAACCGCTGGATAGTCAAATGGAGCACGGTATGGAGTCAGATCCTCGACGTTGAAAACTGAATTGATCCCGAGATTGTAGGGGATCGCAAGCTCATAAGTATTAGAACCAATCCTCTTTAGAACTCGGTAAGAACTCATACGTCGAGCATGAAGCTTCTTCAAGGTTCCTGGCGGAAACCTCTCTGGACGCACTCTAACCATCACCTCATCATCAACTGCAAATTCCTGCAATCTTTTGTGCGAGTCTGCGCAGACTTGTAGTTATTATTACTAATTGCTATTTGCCGACGAATATGATCATGCAAATCATGCAAATGCTGTGCAAAAGACTCGGCTGAGGCACTAGGCCTATCACCTATGGGGAGTGGAAGAAGGTCTATAGGTTTTCTAGGTTTATAACCTGTAACTATCTCAAATGAACTCATCCCAGTAGACCTATTGACTGAACTATTATATGCAAACTCCGCTATAGGCAAAACAAGATCCCACGTCGTTAAATGGTCGCCTACTAGACATCGAAGTAAGTCACCTAAACTACGATTGACAACTTCTGTCTGTCCATCTGTCTGCAGATGATAGGCAGTGGATAACTTAAGCGTGGTACTAATTTTCTTCCAGAGTGTTCGCCAAAAATGACTTGTGAATCGAACATCTCTGTCAGAAACAATTGACTTAGGAAGGCCATGCAAACGAACTATCTCTTTACAGAATAAGTGTGCAACATGTGAGGCATCTGAAGTCTTGTGGCAGGGAACAAAATGTGCCATTTTGGAAAATCGATCCACCACGACTAATATTGCATCATGCTTTCTAAGTGTGCAAGGGAGTCCTAAAATGAAATCCATGCTAAGATGCTCCCAAGGTGCAAAGGGTATGGGTAATGGTGTGTAGAGTCCTGTATTCTGCTTCCTACCCTTAGCTACCTGACAAACTCGACAATGAGACACAACTCGCATAACATCACGTTTAATGCTTGGCCAATAAAATCGGTCCTCTATAAGAATGATAGTTTTATCTCGACCGAAATGACCAGCGATCTCTCCTGCATGCATTTTCCAAATCAGATGATCGCGCAAAGAAGTATTGGGAATGTATAGACGGGTACCTCGAAATAAAAAACCATCAATAATGGTGAAAGCATCTACTATAATAGGAGGATCTTGTATCAGAAATGAATAGATATCACCAAAGTCCCGACAAGTAGGATAGTCTTGAATGATATGCTCAAATCCGATAACTTTTGCACTCATCGTCTGTAAAGTGCAAAGTTTCCACCTCAATGCATCAGCGGCTTTATTTTCAGTTCCTGCACAGTGTTTGAGTACAAAATTGTACTCCTGAATAAACTCAAACCACTTGATGTGTCGATGCCCTACTCTCTTTTGGGAATTGATATAGCGTAGAGTTTGATGGTCTGAATATAGAATGAACTCTTTTGGTAGCAAATAGTGACGCCAATGACGCAAACATTGCACTACTGCATAAAACTCTCTGTCATAAACATCATAGCGCTGTTTCGTCTCATTCAATTTTTCGCTATAAAAAGCGATAGGATGATTTTCTTGGCTCAAAACACCTCCTATACCTACGCCTGATGCGTCACATGCTACCTCAAAAACCTTCGAGAAATCTGGAAGATGAAGAACCGGAGCAGTAGTCAACTTTTCCTTAATTTCCTTGAAAGCATGAGCAGCATTTTTAGTCCATTAAAACTCCCCTTTCTTAAGACAATCAGTGATCGGAGCCATGGTGGTACTAAATCCCCTAACAAACCTCCTATAAAATGTGGCCACACCATGGAAACTCCTGGCCTCATAGATCGTAGGAGGAGTAGACCATTCTCTTATGGTCTTAACTTTGTTAAGATCTGCTGCTACTCCGTCTTTAGATACGATAAACCCAAGAAATTGAACAAAGGAAGCTAAGAACGCACATTTCTTCAAATTGACAAACAGTTTCTCTTTACGGAGTCTCTAAAGCTTGTGTCAAATGAGAAAGATACTCTTCTTGGGTTTGACTAAAGACGATAATGTCATCAAAATAGACAACAACGAACTTGCCTAAGAAAGGACGCAATATCTGAGTCATAACTCTCATAAATGTGCTGGGTGCATTAGATAAACCAAAAGGCATGACCAGCCATTCATATAATCCGTCCTTAATTTTAAAAACAGTTTTCCATTCATCACCTTCACGGATACGAATCTAATGATATCCGCTTCGAAGATCTATCTTCGAAAAGATTTGAGAGCCAGCCATCATATCTAATAAGTCATCAAGTCTAGGAATGGAAAACCTATACTTGACGGTAATTTTGTTGATGGCCCGACTGTCAACGCACATCCTCCAGCTACCATCCTTTTTAGGTGTGAGTAGAGCGAGAACGGCACAAGAACTCAAACTCTCTCTAATAAAGCCTTTCCGCAATAACTCATCGACCTGTCTTCTCAACTCAGCGTGCTCAACAGGATTCATCCTATAATGAGGTAAATTGGGCAAACTGAACCCAAGCACGAAATCAATGGCATATTGAATGTCCCGAAGGGGAGGGAGTTCATCAGGTAACTCATCGGGCATGATATCTTGAAAATCAGTGAAAATCTGATGAATCTCAGGATGGTAGATGACAGGTGGATTAGAAGACTCTCCTAAAGCAATTACCGCATACACTAGTCCCTCCTCTAAACTCTCCTTGAGGAACTGTGATCGACTTACCAAATGAAGAGACTTTTTATGTACCTGTCCTGTGACTTTTTCACTCTTTGGGCTCTCATCACTAGACTTAGGCGGTGCGGGTTTCAAAATAATTTTCTTTCCATTAAACTTGAATGTATGTGTTTGATTTGCCGAAACTCGTCACGTCTAAGTCATACAACCATGGCCTACCAAGCAAGATATGTGCGGCGGTCATATCTAACATATCGCACCAAAGCTGGTCCTGATAGCTTGACATCTGAATAGGCACTAGACAGCGCTGGGTAATAAATTGAGCAGTTTTATCTACCCATGTTACGTTGTATGGTTGTGGATGGGGTTCAGCTTTGAGGCCCATTTTCTCAACAGCTGATCTTGAGATTATATTCACAACTACCCCCGTCAATCATTACGCGATAGCTCTTTTCTCCGTGTGTGATATATGTGGTGAAAACGCTAGATCTACGCCAATCTTCATCTTTCGTTTTAGTGTAAAGACACCTAACGACACTTAAGCGCACATTTGAAATAACTATTTCCTCGTCTGACTCACTAGTGTTTCCTACTGGTTTATATACTTCCTCCTCAAGATCATCATCATCACCATTATGTTCTCCTTCTACGAGTAAAGCTCTAGTGGGACACTGTGAAGCTATGTAGCCATACTCGTGACACCTGAAACACTCTACACCTTTCGTGCCCTGTTTAGATGACTCACCCATTACGGTTTTACCTTTAAAGTCTTTGTTGTGTTGGGTGTTAGGTCTCTTGTTAGTTTCAGAAGGGCGTCTAGACTGCTCCCCGGTTTTAGGAGTAAACCTACGATCAGCAGAAAATTTGAGAGAATGTTCTATATCTTCTGCTAATTGACAAGCTTGAGCAAGAGAACTTATATTCCGAGAATGGATATGCATAGCTCGTTGTATGTCTGCGCGTAGTCCAGAACGAAATCTAGATATCGCCTGATGTCGGTCCTCTCGCAAATCACACCGAAGTGTCAATTCATCAAATTGAGTCATGTACTCTTGGACCGTCATGCTCGCCTGTCGTAGACTATGCAACCTATCTAAAATGTAACTCCTAAATGTGACTGGAAGATACTTCTCTTTAAGTCTAGCTTTCATGTTATTCCAAGTCTCTATCGCATCCAGGTATCTATCACACTCTCTTTCTACCGATGCCCAATATATCCTAGCGGGCCCTGTCAATCGCATCCGAGCAAATCGTATTTTACGCTCTTCAGGCATATCATACCAATCGAAATAGTAATCCATGTCTGCGAGCCAGTCACTAAAGACTTTAGGGTCATGAGTGCCATTGAATATAGGAGCTTCAACTTTTATCTTACGTGTGATGTCATCTTCAGCACGTCTAGTTCTAGGAACACTCTCATCTCTATTTCTTTCATTTCGATCTCTTGGCCCTCTATCGTAATTCCTTTCATTATACTCATTCTTATAAATTTGATTATTTTGTTGTTCCATTTGTCGTTCTAGTGCATTCAAATGTTTATCAACAATTTTAAACTGTTCCATTTATTCAGTGATAGTTTTTAATTGTTTCATCATTATTTCTAACTTTTCATCCACATTACTAGAACTTGAGGTGGTCATTTTACCGTTACGAAGAAGCATACAATCAAACAAGCGGATGCAATGCAATTTCCTAGACTCTGTCAAATTCTATATGCGTGCACTATATGATCAAATAAAATTTTCCTAAGATTTAGTTTCTAAAATGAAAGGAAATGGGTCCTAAAATGTGTGTATGCAGCAAGCAATAAGTTGGCAAATAATTATTAGTAATTCTAACTAACAATCTTATGCAGAATTTTGACAAAATAATTGCAAAATTTTGCTGAAGAAAATGGGTTAGTTTAGAGATTACCCAAATACCGAAGAAGTTCGTGCACTTGTAGTAGTCCCTTGGAGTCTTCCGACGTTGGTTCGCCCGCTGAAGAACCCTGAAATCCTGCCACAATTGTTGGAAATAAATCCAGGAATGCAACGATTCGAATCTAACTCGAATTGAACTCCGAACGGGCTCCAAATCACCACTTTTCTCCTTAACGGGTCCGCACTGTCAGCGGGTCTGCACTGCTGTACTGATCTGAACCAAGAGTAGAATGGATCTGGATCTACGGATCGGATCTGAAGCTTGCGGGTCAGACCCAGAATAAATCCAACCTTCTATTCTTTTGGATATGGGTCTGAATAAGTGGATCAGAACCAAATCAACCCAATAACAAACAAATCCAAAACCCAATAAGTCTCTTCTCCTTTCTCTCACTGCAGTTGAGGGGGGAAACAGATTGGATCGGTCTCTGCTGCTTGGGCAAGGAGCGGTGAGGAACGACTAGGGCAACGGCGATGGCGGCGAGGGTGGCGAGGTGCTGAGGTGGCGGAAGAAGGCGACGAGGGCGATGAAGCAGCAGGGGATGGAGTCGAGAGGCCAAGGACTGGTGATGTTGCTGCTGCTGCTGAAATTGCTGCTGCTTCTGTTGTTGCTGCTGAAATTGCTGTTGTTGCTGCTGTGAAGGAGGACGGGGCGGTGGCGACGAGGTTGCGGTGGGCGGGGTTGCTGCCGGGAGGCAGGCGGTGGCGGACGAAGGACGACGAAGGCGGCGGGCGGAGGTGAAGCAGTCCAGGCGGAGGTGAGCGGGTGGGCGGAGGTTGCGGCGGCGTCGCTGGAGGGGGGCGGTCAGATCTGGTCGGATATGGGGCTTCGGGGTCTCTGGGGATCTGGAGGACTGGTGGAGCCGGCTGGGGGCGACTGGAGAAGGGGAGTTGCTTTGGGGCTGCTGCGGGTAGAAACGAAGGAGAGGAGAAGAAAATTTGGTTTTTTTTTTTTTTTTTTTTTTTTTACAGATCTGATCTGATTTTTTTATTTTCTCTCTCTCTTGCTGGTTGATGGAGGGTGAGGGTGGTTAGATCAGGTGGAGGAGGAGAAAATAATTTTAGACTCTGATACCGATTTGACGCAGAACGGAGGCGAAATTAGGGTTAGGGTTTTGAAATTAGGGTTTTTTCTAGAGGGACTGGGGAAGAAATAATAAATTAGGAAAAACTTTTGGGATTTGGGAATCCACCCAGACCCACGCCCACTCTCCACGAATCCACGAGGAAAGATTTTTACTCAGCGAATTCCACGCCAGAGATTTCTCAAGAAAATTTCTCAAAATATTATTCATCTCTTCAATACTTCATACAACCCCTACATATAGGGAAACCCTAACAAACAGAATCTTAATAAAATCCAAACTCCTAATCAAATCAAATATCTAGTACAATCCAAATCATAATCAAATCAATCAAATCAAATCAAATCAAATCTAATCTAATCTAATCTAATCTAATCTAATCCTGATCTCCATCAGAATGTCAGGAAAAAAAAAAGTGTAGCATCTACACCCGAGCATCGCTTGAATTTTCTTGTGTTAAATGGAAAGCCCACTTTATCAATCTGCTTATAACTAGAATCAACAGAAATCAAATATATATAAACTTTAATAGGATGTAAATATCAATTAATGAACAAATAATAAAAGCTATAAAATTAAATACATGCACAAATATATAGCGTATGCACACGAATAGAGGATGGGCATATGCATGGTTACACATCACAATTTACTCATTGTGGTTTGTTGCAAGACTACAGCTTCACATATATCTAGACTAGAAGTAATATATGTTATTGACAAATAATCATCTCACGCTCAAATTACCTTTGATTTCATTTGAAACTGGAGGTGTCAAAGAGACGTCTTGCTCTAGCTTCTTGTTTGGAGTTGCAGTTGTTCTGCGCTTTCTTCTAACCAAGAAGAATACAAGTATAGACCCCACAACTAATATCGAAATAAGAATTCCAACTATGCCTCCAGCTCCTGTTCAAGATTTTTTCTTTTTATTGCCTCCATCATTAGATGGGCTTATGATGGTACCTGAACCAGATTTGTGAGCAGGGTTAGTTCGTCAGCTTGGCTGAGGTATACCAGGTGGAGGTGGAGGTGGAGATGGAGGTGCAGGTCCTGAGCTCCATGAGTTACTGCCAATCCTAGGTGTTTAAACTAAACGTGTTAGTTTCCAGACATACTTGGTACTGACCTAGATACTACCTGCATCTCTATTAAGTACTTACTGAAAGTTGTTCATCCCCTTGAACTGGTCAGGATTCCATCCGGAGAAGTGGTTATCGGCAACATTCCTACAAACATAAATGTGTAGATTATTAAAGATCATATGTGAGTTGATTTTGCCGAAGACAAGAATTCAAAATATATCAAAATTATCAGCTCACAAATCCTCAAGAGGTAAGCTGGCAAGAACATCTATTGTACCTGTTAACTGGTTGTTTTGCAAATATTTGCATTATGATATGCGAAAAGCTGATAAAATGATTTCTAAATTAAACTTTGTAGGTAATATGTATTATTTCCTTAAAATTCCTTACAGGGTTGCCAAACTTGATAGTTTTTAAAACTCTGTGAAAGGTCACCTGTAAAAGAATTGAAAGATAGGTCCCTGGCAGTACAAAATAAACGAGAAAAGTAAGAGAAGTAACCCAAGGAGATGAAATACAAATCAAGAAAATACAATTGCCCAAAAAAATTGGAAAAAAGAAATAAATTCAATGCTGTGAATAAGGTTCAAATCATGTTGGGCGCAAATGTAGTGGATTTTTTTTTTTTTAATTGAATATTGCGGTATAAAGCCAAGGTTTTAGCGCAAAATGGATCTCAACCAACAAGGATGTGCTAAAATTAAAAAAAAAATTCCCTCAATCCTCACCACAATTTCAGAGAAATCATACAACATGATTATGATTAAATGTATATTGCCGGTGACAAATATTTCTACAGTAAATATTTGATCATAAATTTTGCTGATGGTTACCGTCAATGTTGAAAATAACACGTTATGAAACCTATTATGTTGCATTAAGAAACCTAACAGAACCCCAGCATTACATAACTATTGAAAGACCCTTTCACTACACCAAAACTCCGAAATTGTGATGAGGGTTAAGGGAAATTGTTTTGTATTTTAACACGCCTCTGTAGGTTGAAGGCCTATTTACGAAACCTAACAAAACCCCAGCATTACATAACTATTGAAAGACCCTTTCACTACACCGTTAGGGAAATTATTTTGTATTTTAACACGCCTCCATAGGTTCAAGGCCTATTTATTGGGCAGAAACCTGGGCTTTACGCAGCGGTATAATATTTTTTAAAACTCACAATTAAATGCGCGCCCGACAGGAATTGAACTTGAGTTGCTCTGATACCATGTTGAAAGACCCTCCGCTGCACCAAAACTCCGAAATTGTGGTGAGTATTAAGCGAAATTGTTTTGTATTTTAACAATAACAATTGAAAATAACTTAGTGCACCATAACAGTATGTTTTTTATGTTATTTTACGTTATATTACATAAAGTTAGATTAAATTACGTTATGTTACGTTATTAACAATTATTTTTTTATAATTTCTATATTGTTGTTGATTATTATTTTGATTATTAACGAATTGCTGTAATTTTCTTACTTGATTAGTTGTTGATTTGTTTGATTGCTCGTAGAATTGCTAACTTGCTAATTTGTTATTGTTTCCTTATCGCTTGTTATAATTCCTCTTCGATTACTGAAATATCTTAATTGTTGATTTTATTGGATTTTTAATTGAACGGAAATCAATAATTACAAATAAAATAAATTAAACATTACAAAATATAAATTAAAACAACAATAATAACTGAAATTGAAATAAAAAATTAAAATCTTATTTTCTTATTTAGATGATGACTGTAATTACGGTTGCAGACTTAATATAATTTTTAAAGATAAATGTGAAAATTATTGTAAAACTTAATATAAAATTAGGATTATATATTACAAAATGGTTTTTAATTCTTTTTTTAGAAATTTTAAATTTATTTTTCAAGTTATAAATTTATTTTATATAGTTTTATATTTATTTTTATTAAATAAATAGAAAATTGCATAACTTACGTTATGCGTTACGCTATATGCGACATAACCTAACAGAGGCAAAATGTTACGTTATCGCTATTTTAAACATTGGTTATAGTAATCCGAAAATGTTGGCAAGAGAACAATACAAGTTCGCACAACATGAAAATGCAGAATTCAAGTTTTTTTTTCCATGACAAGGAGTATTTACTCACATTGTGGAAAGGTTGGAAAGCATCCCAAACATATTATTCAGATTTTCCTGGAGTTGATTATGACTGAGATTTCTACATCAATCAGTACTTTTTGTCAATTCAAATGTTGGAACCTGAATGCATGTAAGAGGGAATTGATAATTTACAAGCTACTTACAGAGATTCAGGAGAAAGCATTTGAGATATTAAGGAATGCCCTGGTCAAACTGGTTCCCAGCAAGATTTCTGCAATTTAATCTCTTGTAAGAAATCTGGGAGCCATCTGAAAATCTAAAACCATGTGAATCATCATAACTTACAGGCTTTGGAGGTTCAGAGGAAGATTGTATGGTATTTAGCCTCCCCCTCCAAGATTGTTGCTGCTCAAGTCACTGTACCAACCGCAAGAACATAATAATCAGCATCACTGTTAAATAGTAATATAAATAAGAGGTGCATCTTATAGAAGAAACACGGAACTTACAGCTCAATCAAGGAGGTCATACTCGACAGCATGTAACTGAGTGACCCCGTAAGTCCCAGACCTCCCAATTTGCTGATAGAGTCAATAATATAGGAACTTATATGAGATTTTGTGTGCCAAAACTATACAAAAGCTGTGGTAGCAAATATGCTATGAAATGAGGCTCATATTGATCTAACTGCTGAACCTGCGCATGTAATGCCTCTCCATGACTGACCACAGTGGTCTCCACCATTCGAGGTCCAACCAGTTAACTGTGGTGCCGAATTCAAGCTCCGATACAAGACACTGAGAGCAGATACTGCATTTGGCACACAAAGCATGAAATAATACAGGCTAATTTAATCTTACAGTCTAATAACTGGAAACAAAAAGCAAATCATATGCATTGGAACTACAAAGGCTTCCACTAAAAGATACTATTAAAGATCATTCAAAAAATAGTTTCCAAAAATCATGTACAAAAGATCGAATTATCTAAAATTTCCAATTAATTACATGGCATTAACAGCACAAACCCTATTTATCTCTATGATCAGTAGTAAAATAGAGAGGGAGAATAAAAGTTCATGTTGCTTTCATATCCCAAGCAATAAACTAGGAGCAAGCAAGAAACCTTGTTGACATTTATGTGATATGATAAAAGCACAAGATCATCAAAACTTTTAATATGGATTTGCCAGTATGATTGAGTTTACGAGGACACAAGTCGAAAAGTTGGCCAATTAGTTAAGCTGGTCCTATATTCGTCACTGAAAATCAGATGTTTTCTTGTTTCATCGAGCTTCTATATTTTCAGCATTTGTACATCATAATGACGAGCAAACTTAAATCCTGGCTCAGCACTGCCATATATCTGCCTAGCAAAAATATCAGCTAACTTGTCCAATGGAGCATCTTCGGAAAATGAGCTTCTTTATGGCATATAGTCTGGCACATTTGGGTTGTCAGATTGGCGAAGAGCCTCTAGTTTTTCTCTACTGCGTGTTCTCTTGCTCATGTGGGCACGCTGCAGCAGACGCACTAATGCTTGTACAACTTCTGACATGGGTGGCCTGAATTCTGGCTCTGCCTGTACAAAAGTTCAAAGTGTTCAAGTTAACTTTCACTTGCTAGATAACTACAAGGAATGTAAGGTAAGATAACACTAACAGCTAGATAATTACAAAGAATGTCAAAAATAAATCTATGTTACTTTCACAAGGATGCAGTAATAATGTCTTGGATCATCTGCCACGAGAACCACACAAATCTTATGATCTACAAAATATGTATCTGTTATTTGAAAGTTAATTATCATAAGGTCCATAACTAAGAATACTGTTGATATAGAGGAAGAGGATAACCCATTTTCTTAAATTTGTAGAACATGATGTGCTATATGCAAATTCATAATCTACTTGTTTATGTGAAAGGCCTTCATGAAATTAAATGATTTTCTGTTTACCCGTGAAATCGGTAGAATATCAGTTGGGATAGTTGATCATGAATCCACCAAAACCAAAGATCAACCCCCATATTAGCATGAAAAGTGCAAATATCATGTTAGCATGCCATAACGAGCAGCAACATAAAGCAAATTATGAATGCCTACAAATTGTTTGCTTAATATCACCAAGCATATAATTCAGCAAATTAATGTGATTCCAAGTGCAGCAGCTACCTGAACACATAGAGCAATGACATCAGCAAATCGGGAAAGTGCTTTAGCAGAGTATAGCCCCTCCAAGGCTGGGTCGACCATCTTGTCCAATGCATCAATGTCGTGGAGTTGTGGAGTTGCCCAGCGAGCCAAGGTCTGCTCTGATCTTGGTCTTGAGCTATCAACATGAACAAAATGTTCGAATAGATAGTGACAATCCAATAGGACAGAAGCAGAAGAAGATGATATTGATCAACTAGTACAATTTAGAGTCGAGTATGTAGTAGTATAAGCTTTTACCTGTCAACAGGCTTTCTTCCAGTCAAAAGTTCCAGCATGACCACCCCAAAGCTATAGACGTCACTTTTCAAAGTATACTCGCCAGACATGGACACCTCTGGTGCAGTATATCCATAGCCCATGTTATGATCCAAAGCCTGCAACATCATAATAAATCAATAAGATGCATATCAAGATTGATATATTTGACAATTCTACTTAACCAAGTTCCCCCCCCCCAAAACATTAGAATTTAGCCTTGGCAAACTAGTCTAGAATTGTCAAATTCAGTATACCTACGTAATCATTTCTAATCAACGAAATTCTCAAAGTTATTACAATCCTCATAATCTTTAAGAAATATCGGCAATATACAATGGCAGAAACAGGTAGTAATGTTGAAGAGATGGGGAAGGGTTAGTTAGGGTTGAAGAGATGGTTAAGGAAAAATGGGTAACGGTTATGGTGGAGGAAGTGGTGATACATATTCAATTGCTAATCGAGATGAGAGAGAGTATGTTTGAATTTTCCTTTTTTAGAATAGTGTTAAGCAAAAAAGAAAAAAAAAATAGAGGAAGAAAGGATAAGATAGAATGATGTTGGTGGAATTGGTAGTCGTGATTGTGGTGGTGGTGGCGGAGTTAAGGGAGCAGCAAGTTTTACTCTTAACAGGCTTAGGATTCAGTGGAAAAGAGATGAAGTCAGCGGAAGAAGAGAAGTCATTAAATTTCAACTAGATGGTAAAATTGTCCAATTAATTTGAAAGATAGCAACTTGCAAAATCAAAATACTTTAAGGTATTAACATGGGGAAAAAATAGTTCAAAATGTTAAACTTAAACATTTGGAGAACTTGTATTTTACACAAAATTAACCTTAAAAAGAAAATTTGATGTGGTGAGCAATCACATTTAATTTGAACATGGAATTTATCCTTTTTTCAGTATTTGGATTTACCACTTAAAAATCCAAGAAACAGAGTCTTTAAGCTTTAACACAGTTCATAATATGAACACAGTTACCTGATAATCCAAATCTGGGACAAAGCTTGACATTCCGCAGTCAGAAAGATGAGGATTGAGCTCAGCATCTAACAAAATATTAGTTGATTTGATGTTCTTGTGGACTATAGATGGTGAGCAAACTTCATGTAGATACCTGAAAGTACAAGATAATCATTTTAACTAAAGTAGATATTTAAACTCAACCAACATGGCTGAGACAAGTTCAATGTTGGCGAGAAGACTATCTGATTATAGAAAAGACAACGTTTCACGGATTTGATTTATTTTTTAACACGAATAACATTAGGGTTCAGTGAAAAATCAAATTTTGAATTTCACATTGAAAAAATGTTGTAGGTTGCTAAGTCAACACTAGCAGCACTAAAGCCTTTATCCCCATCCAAGTTTTTTACCAAAAATACTGAAAATTTGTTTACAGCAGCAGTGAAAATTTCACCTAATCATCAAGACTCTTTAAGCATGAAAAAAAAAAGATCACTCAGGTTAATTAACGGTTGATATTCAATGCAATATTTCTTTGATTAGAGAACTTATTGGTTGAGCTAGCTAAGGGCCCAAATACTACCCAAGGACGTAAATTAACCACCAAATGAGGCCATGGGTCAAGTTTCAATCTTAAGCTTGAAGGAGTTAAGCAGGTCAGATCCATGCTTCATTCAGTTTAAATGGGCCTTAGTGCTCAAGTACAACATTTGCATATTCATCACTGTGTTACAAGCCATTATAATACTAAAGACAAATCTCGGGACTATCAACCTCATTCCAATACTTTGAGCTAGCATCAATTCCCAAACCAAGAAATTATTGGCAAATAAGGGGCTCATAATGAAAGCAGAATCACCTCACCTGCCTCGTAATTTGGCACACAGTGTGGATAACATACTAGAAATATGGCGAATGGATGAATAACAAATAAATAATGACATTAAATCACATGTGTTGGGAGGGGGAAAAAAGTCAGTCCGAGTTCAAGTTCTAGCAAATGCAGATCTAGAGAAATGTCGCATGTCATCAGTTTATATACGGATTGTTATCGTCCCAACATTTGATGAGCTTTAATTTTAGAAGATAAATGAGTTCAACAGAAACTTTTTAAGATTATGAATTAATTAGTCACAGAAGATAAGTCAGGATTAATCATCAAGAAGAATATAGACTCTGGAAGAATGGTAGATGAATCAGGACTACTGGACTAGTAGTCCTGATTATATAATGGTAGAAGAATATAGACTCTAGAAGAATGGTAGAGAAATGTCGCATGTCATCAGTTTATACACGGATTGTTATCGCCCCAACATTTGATGAGCTTTAATTTTAGAAGATAAATGAGTTCAACAGAAACTTTTTAAGATTATGAATGAATTAGTCACAGAAGATAAGTCAGGATTAATCATCAAGAAGAATATAGACTCTGGAAGAATGGTAGATGAATCAGGACTACTGGACTAGTACCGGTGTCAGTCAGTGCCTAAACATCATCACCTGGCAGGGATGAATCAAGTTAACACAATATTGAAATTTTCTTCAGTTGACTAGGGATCAATGTGAAAAAAGTAAATAATACAAAATAGAATCATGTACCAAAATGCATATAAATTTTAACTTACTCAAGCGCCCGTGCACTGCCAAGTGCAATTTTCACGCGCGCATTCCAAGTCAGTGGTTTACTATACTCATCCAGGAGGTGAAGAAGATCATGCAGCGAACCATTCTTGTGAAACTCATACACCAACAAGTGTTGACCATGTTCAGAACAGTAGCCAACTAGCTCCGATATATTTGGATGATGCAAGTATGAGATATTTATAACCACCTCGATGAACTCCTCAGTTGATTCATTGGGCAGGGCAAACGAATTTATTTTCTTCACAGCAAGAACCTATAGAAAAAATAAATAAATACATAAATCTACATTAAAATATATTGAATTTAAGTTACTTGTTGCAACCTTCCTGCTTTTCTAATTAAATTGACTCGTTTTCTAATGTACAAGTAGTATGACAACTTTAGCGAGGAAGAGTAGAAAATTAACAGACACAGGTACTAACAGAATAATGAATATTTCATAGGGAATGTATGAACTATCTTAAAGCCAAACATGCTGGCAGTAGAAATAGATGTGATACAAAAAAAAATTGTGTGATTTCATCTAATATTAAATGTATACAAGGCCAGTTTGGCCTGAGTAAAATATGCGCTTAAATTCTGCCAGTTCAGTGAGACTCATGACTAATTACCATTTCATATACCGCACTAAATACAATGGCTATAAGTGCTAAAAGTTACCTAGCTACTTGCAAAAACAAGTTATATGTGGCATACAGGTCAGCAAAAAATTAAGAAAACACTCTGGATTCCAAATATGCTTCAGAATATTTTGATGACAACTAATCAGGACCACTATAAAGGCATACCAGTCCAAATTAACCAGAAGAGAAGCATTACGAGGGGTTTCTCTGAACAAAGATGCAAAGGGAGAAATTCTAATGTTAGAAGATCGCGCCAACAAAACTACTGATTGGGAAATTATTCGCAATGTAAAGTAGTTGAAATATTAGAATTAGTAAAACAAAATCAAGGAAAAAAATATTGAAGTTAACCAAGAAACATTATTGATTGGTAAGCCACAAATTCACTGATCACATCCCAACTCAGGCATCCAGCGACTACTGCTTGCTCTGTCTAAGATGATCAACTTATCAGAAGAAATGAAGGCATATCACCAAAAGCTTTTATTTTCTAAAAAAAATGGAATTATAAGAATGGAACAGAATGCTGAGTCAAGACTGTCCTATCTCTATGACGATATTTACACCCCATTACTGCAAAAGTTTATCAAATTTGTCGCCCAAAGATAAAACATGCCCAGAAATTTCTACATGTGAAATTAATACACAGTACTATTTTCAACCGGAAAATTAGATCAACTCAGAAAGAATGAGGAAGAAGACTAACTAATGAAGAAAATCTGGGCAGAATTCGAATTTGTCTTCAACTTTTCAAATTTGTAAGCTGCAAAATTTTAAGAGTCACTTTTGCGCTAGTATGCTTCAGTTATTATTTCTCCTAAACTAATTTAATTCCTAAACCACATAAATGCATGGACTAAAAGTGGGTTGAAAAATATTCAAGTTTCTAAGCAAAAAAATTAAGACTCTTTGAAGTATCTTGCAGCTTTCAGTTTCACTTGGGTTTTGAGTGACAAGGCATTTTAGTGGAACTGCGCAACTAAAAGAGTCTTACTGGAATGTGGCAGCCTTGTATTACTTGAGGGTTTCTAAACCAACGAGATGAGTGATGTGACCATACAATTTTGGAGAGCGCAATAAAAGTATAGAGCCCCTCTTAAAACAAAAAGCAAGAAATGAGAATAACATAAGAAAGTGGCGAACAAAAAATTATATATATATATATATATATATATATATATATATATATATATATATATATATATATATATATATATATATATTCTTTGATCAACTCAACACTTTTGCTAAAGATAAGACTTATGCAACACATGCTGCAAATTGATAAATACTAACAGTGCTAATTAGTATAGCACTTCTCATTTTTTTATCATACATTTACGTCTTCAAGGATTTTGTGGAGTTTGTTAGTTCTAATAATTGAAATTTAGTTGTGTCGGTTTATTAGAATAATGTAATGCATTGGGAATGAGAAAGAAGGTGGTTGCTTCCAAGGATTTTTATTATTCATACAATTATATAACGTTATTCTACTTCGACTATATGAAGCATGAGCGCCTTGGACACTAGATAGAAATACATGCAAGGTGCAAAAATCAACTCACAGAACTAGTTTCAATCCAGCTATGGGAAAAACGAGCTCACGATCTTAAGAAGGAAAAAGGTATAAAAAGAAAATCTGACTTCAAGAAAAATATACCTTTCCATCATTAAAACTTGCTCTATAAACATGCCCAAGAGACCCTTCACCCACAAAATTGTCAATGCTGAAACTGTCAGTAGCCATTTGCAGATCTGCTACAGAGTAGGATGCGGCTTTTATGACAGTTGTGTTAGCTTTCTTCATAGCAGCCTTGTTAGAAGAATCATTGTCATTGAAAGATTTTTGTTGATTTGCAGGAGGAGGTTCAAGGATAGTGGGAGCAGATGATTGAAATGCCTCTGAGTGAATAGAAGGGAATATTTCAATGGGCTTCATTTCTGCAATAAAAAGTACGCTAGCTAAGAAAAAAATTTGTACATGAAGCAGTGACATGGAACCCAATACAAGGTGTACTACCTCCTAAAATGTTGGTCTTTGTTGTTTAGAATACATGGCGCAATGTGAACAATATAAATCCTCAGCTGGTTTGGAATTTACTATAGAAGTGCAAATGTGAAAAGTGGCAGATCATGCCCCCACTTAAAATGTTGGTCTTTGTTGTTTAGAATACATATATACATGAATATCGATTTTGATACATTTGGCAAAAATGCTCATAATATCCTTCACAGAAATGAATCTCCTATCTGCAAGAACATAAATATTTCTTAAAATCCACCATCATATAGTATGTACAATCTAGCTAAATTGATGAAGGCACACAAGAGAAATCAGAACTTCGAGAAAATCCTTCCTGTTAGTGCATATATTTTATGTACATATATTTAGCACGTTTTACAATTATTTATTAATTACCACAAGCAGGTCATTGTTATCCAACATATATCATTATCTTGAAACATGGATGTTCTCAAGGAAATAAATTGCCCTTGATTTTAGGGCCTACAAGTGTATTACAATTGAATGGCCTATAGGCTTTATGCTAAAGTGTTCAGGAAAGATATTTTTGATTAAAAATATATAACCACATTATGTATCTGGTGCTGAAGAAAAAACAATGACCTCATGATTGCTCAACGTACAAGGTCCCACTTTTTCCTTACCCACTGGTCCACCCACATCTCTATTCTATGAAAACCATGTCCCTTAATCCTCTTGACTCTATAACTGAAGTAGCTCAGTTCTGCACACGAGACTAAGAATGAACGGGAAAAGGTCAGGTTGTGTCCAACAGTACATACTCGCTCTCATGACTGCACTACCTCTCCAATTGGGCATGTTCCTGCTAAACCTCAATTGAATCATAATCATTAACCATTGATACACAAAGCAGTCAGCTTATCTATCCCGACAGATAAGACTAGAGTGACATGGGTTTAGCATCAGAAAAATTTATGTAAGGCTGTAACTTGTATCAGTTCTAGAACCAAAGAAAATGCTAGCGGATATTTCCTTCATTCGATGTCCAAATAGAGAGGATATGAGCCAGGTGACTTCTAAGAACTCCAGACTCGTAGCTCAATCCACATGTACTTATCTTCTTTGGTGTATGTACACGAATAGAGGATGGGCATATGCATGGTTACAATCACAATTTATTCATCGTGGTTTTGCAAGCAATCTTCAGCTTCATATACATCTATATTAGAAGTATAAACACATATATAGACAAATAATAATCTGACACTCAAATCACCTTTGATTTTATTTGAAACTGGGGGTGTCAAAGAGAGGTCATGTTCTAGCTTCTTGCTTGGAGTTGCAGTTCTTCTGCTCTTTCTTCTTACCAAGAAGAACGCAAGCATAGACCCCACAACTAATATCGAAATAAGAATTCCTACTATGCCTCCAGCTCCCATACTAGATTGTTTCTTTCCATTGCCTCCATCATTAGATGGGCTTACACCGGTACCTGAACCAGATTTGTGACCAGGGTTAGTTTGTCGACTTGGCTGAAGTATACCGGGTGGAGATGGAGGTGCAGGTCCTGAGCTCCATGAATTACCACCAGTCCTAGGTGTTCAAAGTAATCATATCAGTTTCTACACATACTTAGTACTGACCTAGATACTACCTGCATCTCTATTAAGTACTTACTGAAGGTTGTTTATCCCCTGTAAGTGGTCAGGAATCCATCCAGAGAAGTGGTTATCAGCAACATTCCTACAAACATAGATGTGTAGATTATTAAAGATCTTATGTGAGTTGATTTTGTGGAAGACAAGAATTCAAAATATATCAAAATTATCCACTCACAAATCCTCAAGAGGTAAGCTGGTAAGAACATCTATTGTACCCGTTAACTGGTTGTTTTGCAAACATCTGCATTATGATATGCGAAAAGCTGATAAAATGATTTCTAAATTAAACTCTGCAGATAATATATATTATTTCCTTATAATGCCTTACAGGGTTGCCAAACTTGATAGGTTTCTAAAACTCTGTGGAAGGTCACCTGTAAAAGAATTGAAAGAGAGGTCCCTGGCAGTACAAAATAAACAAGAAAAGTAAGAGAAGTAACCCAAGGAGATGAAATACAAATCAAGAAATTCAATACAATTGCCCAAAAAAATGGGGAAAAAATAAATAAATTCAATGTCTATGAATGAGGTTCAAATCCTATCGGATGCACATTTAATAGTGGATTAAAATAATAAATAAATATCGTTGCGTAAAGCCCAGGTTTCAATCCAAAGTGGGTCCTCAACCTACAGGGGCGTGTTAAAAAAAAAAAAATCCCTCAACCTTCACCACAACTTCAGAGTAATCATATAACATGATTATGATTAAATGTATATTGCAGAATGCAGATGACAAATATTTCTTCAGTGAATATGTGCTCATAAATGTTGTTGATAGTTATAGTAATCCGAAAATGTTGGCAAGAGAACAATACAATTTAGCACAACATGAAATGTGGAATTCAAGTTATTTTGTTTCCATGAGAAGGAGTATTTACTCACATTGTGGAAAGGTTGGAAAGCATCCCAAACATATCATTCAGATTTCCCTGGAGTTGATTATGACTGAGATTTCTACATCGATCAATAATTTTTGTCAATTCAAATGTTGGAACCTGAATGCACGTGAGAGGGAATTGATAACTTACAAGCTACTTACAGGTATTCGAGAGCAACCATTTGGGAGATTGAGTAAGGAATGCCCTGGCCAAACTGGTTCCCAGCAAGATTTCTGCAATTTAATCTCTTGTAAGACATTTGGGAGCCGTCTGAAAATCCAAAACCATGTGATTCATCATAACTTACAGGCTTCGCAGGTTCAGAGGAAGATTGTACTGTATTTGGCCTCCCCCTCCAAGATTGTTGCTGCTCAAGTCACTGTACCAACCGCAAGAACAAAATAATCAGTATCACTATTAAATAATAATATAAATAAGAGATGCATCTTATAGAAGAAACACAGGTCTTACAGCTCAATCAATGAGGTCATGCTCGATAGCATGTAACCGAGTGACCCTGTAAGTCCCAGACCTCCCAATTTGCTGATAGAGCCAATAATATAGGAACATACATGAGATTTTGTGTGTCAAAACTATACAAAAGCTGCAGTAGCAAATATGTTTATGAAATGAGACTCACATTGATCTAACTGCTGAGCCTGCGCACGTAATGCCTCTCCATGACTGACCACAGGGGTCGCCACCATTCGAGGTCCAACCGGTTAACTGTGGTGCCGAGTTCAAGCTCTGATACAAGACACTGAGAGCAGATACTGCATTTGGCACACAAAGCATGAAAAAATACAGGCTAATTTAATCATACAGTCTAATAACTGGTAACAAAAAGCAAATCATATGCATTGGAGCTACAAAGGCTTCCACTAAAAGATATTATTAAAGATCAATCAAAAATACTTTCCAAAAATCATGTGCAAAGGATCAAATTATCCAAAAAATCCAAACAATTACATGGCATTAATAGCACAAATTCATTTTTATACAAGCAATACATTCCTTCTACTTACTGTACACAGTTCTATTTAAAATTTATGCACTCAAATTCTCGATTCACCATGGTGTACTACTTCATAAATTTTCACAGCAAATGCCCTCTTTTTACTCAAAACCCACATCCATTGTCCAAAAAATTACCCATTGAAACCCAAAAATTTAGCAAAAAGCAACATGTACAGTTCATACATAAAAATAAAAGATACCCATATCAAAAAAAAATTGGAAAAAAGAACAATGCATTGTGATTCGCAGCTCATATCCACATATTAATCACTTAAAACAAAAGAAAAAAAAATTCAAAAAAAAAATCAGAAGCTCGTACCATCTGATGGGTCGGTTGCGCCATTAACCGAGCATGGAATCCAACCACAAATGCAGAAAAAGAGAACCCAAATCACCATTCTCTCTCTTCTTCCCCTCCCTCTCACCATTTTTTTTTTTTTTCCCTTCTGCTTTCTGATTTTTTTTGGCAGGGAATTTTGGCTTACTTGCTCACAAGAGCTGAGGGACATACTTGGCACGAAAAGCGAGAATCGAGGGCATTAAAATATTTAGAAAATTCTGCATCCCCCACAAGGTTTTGAGCAAATTTTTAATGAGACGTTAAAAATGATAAAAAAAACAAAATCTGGAGCCCTACTGAAAGCTGTCGGACTTTAACTTTTTTTCGCGAATGATGACGATAGGTGATTGAAATTTTACGAGCAACCCGTTGGAGCTGATGAGAGCGTTTCTGACCGTTGGATTTGGGGATAGATCGAGGGAACTCCGTTTGACTACAATTAGGTAAGGACAGGGGCATACAGTGTAATTCTGTGTATTGCTGTGTGGCCTTCGGAATCCAAGATGTAATTTCGGCCGTTTTGGCGATAATTGAAATCTAAAATTGGGTTAATTGCAGCAAGGACCGATGTAGTGTAACTTCGTTCTTAATTTCAAAACTCTTAGTTTAGTCTTTAAATTTTTAATAGTGTTTGTAAATACATACTTTATAAACGATAAAAGTATAAATAGCACAACCTAAAAAGATGCGGCATGAAGTTGAATTAGCCATGCGTGCGTCCAAACAGGCATGCTCGATGAATCAATGCTCCCACCAATGGGCATGCGCTCAAGCGGGCGAGCGGCACAAGCCCACGCCCCTCGCTGGGGCCCCACGCATGCCGAGGAGGGTGCGGGACAGCACTGTAGACACTCACGAACGCCAAGAGTTGCTCGCGCCCTTCAGGATCGCACACGTGCCAACGATCGCTCACACGACGAGAGTTGCACGCGCCCTAGGATCGCGCATGCCCAAGGTTGTGCGCCTTGCTGCGCACGAGGATGCCTGTGCGCGCAATGGTGTGCACGCACAACCAAGAGTGCGCCCCCTCGTGCTCATGAGCGTGCAACCCAAGGGCACGCGCCCTACGAGTGATCATCCTAGGCGCGTACCTAGGAGCACGCTCCGAGGCACGTTGCAATGCTTTGCTAAATTTTGGAAGAATTTGTTATAACTCCGCACTCTCTCGTAACATGGAATTGATACTTTTATTATGGAGAGATTGCAAGAGGAAATACATGAGTGGCAATGAATTCCGACGATTATAAATAGTCTACTCCAGGAAAAATAAGAAGAGAAGGAGGATCAACGTAGGAGAATCCAGAATTCATCAATAGAAAGAAGAATCTCCCTAAAAACAGAGTTATCTTTGTAGGCAGATTTTGAGTTTGGATCAGTAAAAGCCAACAAGTGTTCAAATCGTCTACGGAAGACATGATATATTTTCTCGTACTGTCCAAAAGAGGCTGCAAAAACAAGAAAGAAAAGAGTCAGCTCTTTTCTTCTACGTAATCCGAAATAAGATTTGTACTTTTTCTTTTTATCTGCTGTAATCGATTTGTAATGGCAATGAAAAATAATAGCAAAGTTCCGAATGTACATACTTACGGCATACGGAAGTTACATATAGATGTGTAGCGAAGAAGTTTATTTTCTCATGACGGGGGAGCATTTTTTTTTTTTTTTTTCCCCTGCGAAAGACTATTGTATAAGCCAATAAATTATTCTTAGCCAATCAAACTTAGTTTTGTGATGGTGGTTAAATCTTTTAAATATTAGCGCTCTTCTGAATTAATGTCCAAGTTCTTGAACGAATCTTTTAGGAAAAAAAAAATTTATATAAGCGAAAACTTTTATAAACCATAAAAAAGTAACTAATGCTGCTTTTAATCGAAATTATATAGAAAAATCAACACGCTTAACATCAATGTGATGCGAGGGCCCAATATAATTAGGCACATAGAATCCAATTTCTTGGAATCCCTAAACGCAATAAAAGCGAGTGAGAAAACATGCTTTGCACGGATTTCATCAGCGAAGAATCTACGATATCCTTTGGAAGTAAGCTAGGGTGTGTTTGCTTGGAAGTAAGCTAGCATCTAAAGGTGTGTTTGCTTGCATGGAAGTATAGAGGAAATAATGGAAGTAAAATTACTTTTTCTTCTTCATGCGTTTGTTTGGTTTAGAAGTAAAATGGAAGTTACTTCCATAATGATGAGGTGCATCCTATGTGGCAACCCAACTTTTCAAATCTACTTCACATGGATTTTGGATGGAAGAGATTTAGAAGTAAAAAGTATTAATATTTTATTATCTTGTATTTTACTCTTCTTTTTTTTCTTCCAAGAAATAATTATTTTATTCATTTTCCATTTTTTCATTCTTCTAAAAAATAAGAAACAAACACTAGAATTATTAGAAGTGTGATACTTCCAATTCTTTATTTTTGGAAGTAATTTCTAATTTACTTCCTTACTTCCACTACTTCTAAATACCCAAACACACCCTAAAAAAAAAATACAACTTTTGAATATAATAGAAGTTAAGGAAATATTATTTAATTAATTAAAATATATATTATTTATCTTATTTTATTTATTTTTTTATGGAAAATAATACAACTTTTGAATGATAATAATGATATATAAATTAAAAAAAATATTTTCTTAACTTATTCATTTACTTCATAAACTCTTCCAACCCAAAAGTGTTAGGAAGAAAATTTGGAAAGTGAGGTGCCACATAAATACCACCTCATCATATAAAAAGTAACTTTCAACTTTTTTCTTGACCAAACAAACACTTGAAGTAGTGAAGTATGCTTATTTCCACTACTTCCATTTTATTTCCATGTAAACAAGGGTGTGTTTGGCTCCCTAAAGTACAAAAAGTAAAGAAGAAATTATGAAATAACTTCTACAATTATCTTCTTGTATTTATTTGTTAACTTTTTGAAGATGAAACTATATTAGGAAGTAAAAGTAATATTATTTTAATTGATTAAATAAAATAATAATTATATTATTTATATTATTTTATTAATTTTCTATGCATAAAATATAATTTTTTGAATGGTAATTATGACATGCAAATAAAAAAAAAAAATTTGCCTTGATCATCTACTTCGTATAGCCAAAATGTGAGAAAGAAAATTTTAAAAGTAAGGGCCACATAAACGCCAACTTACCATATGTGAAGTAACTTCCAACTTCTTTATTGACTAAACAAACACTTGAAGTTGTAAAAGTATCCTTACTTTCACAACTTCTATTCTAAGGGTGTATTTGGGTGTTTGAAAGTAGTGGAAGTAAGGAAAAAGATTAAAACTAACTTTCCAAAATAATGAGATGGAAGTATCATATTTCATATACTTCGGCCATATTTGGCTTTTAGAAGTGGGAGAAGTAAAAAAAAAAAAAAAAAAAAGAAATAGAAGTAGCTTTCAAAATGAAAGCTTAGAAAGAGGTTGTTCAATAAACTTTAATTGTTTGCTCACTTTTGGAAGTAAGAAGAGGAAAATAAAAAATATTATTTTATTGTCAAATTAAATAAAAAATAATACTAATATATTTGTTAATTGAGTAGAATTGAAAAGTAATAATGAGAAACTAATAAAAAAATTAATATATTAACTTGTTCCTTGAGTTTCAAGAGCACTTCCAATTAAAAATAAAGAGAAGAGAAAATGAAAAGTTGGGATGTCACATAGGATTCACATCATTCTACTGAAAATAATTTCCAATGTTCTTCTTAACTAAACAAACAAGTGAAATAGTAAAAGTATACTTACTTTCACTACTTCCCTGCAAACAAACACATCCTTCTATTATTTGTTTTTTACTTTTTGGAAAGGAAAGAGATAAAAGAGAAAAATAAAATATTTTTTTTGTTGGAAGTAAAAAAAAAAAAAAAAAGAAAGAAAGACACAAAATAATAAAATATTATTATTATTTACTTCCAACTCTACTTCCACCTAAAATTAATATGAAGTAAAATTGAGAAGTGAAGTAACCACATAAAATCCACCTCATCATTATAAAAGTAACTTTCACTTTACAGTTTATCAAAACAAATACATGAAGTAGTAAAAATAACTTTACTTTCACTATTTTCTTTCTACTTCCATGTTTAGAAGTAATGGAAGTAAGAAAGAAAATAAAAAGTAACTTTCAAAAGTGAAATATTCTACTTCAATACTGTTAAGAGTTGTAGATGACAAATTAGGGTTGAACAAGATTCATCTAAGCCTACGGCATCTTAGCTACCTAAAGAAAGTTTATATCAACAGTCATTCATGAAACCTAATCATGAAATGACCATGAACTCCTAGTCGAAAACAAAGATTTAGTTACCAAAATCTAACAGAGGATAATAAAGTGTCTTAGAGCACCCTAATGAAGTTAATCTTCATATAACAAATCCTAAAAAAGTGAGGGGCTTTAACTCTTAGCTTTCTTTCCGTTTCCTTAGATGGGACTTGAGCATTGAAGGGGCAACACCTAACCATTATCCCTAGTTATCTCCGTATTTAATTTTTGCAAGTCCCTTTCGGCCATTAACTTTCTTGCGTGAAAGATTAAAAAATAGGAGTTTTTACGTATCTGTTTTCTTAAATATTTTAAAATTAGAATTTAGTCCTACAAACCTTCATATTTATAATTTAGTCTCCCAAATTTTTTAACTTATCTCACTTTAGTTCTCAGTCATACTTATGAGTTATTTCAGTTTAGTCATCCCTTCTCTCTTCCTCCTCTTTTTCTCTTCTTATTGGGTTTCCCTCTCTATTCTTCTCATATCTCTCTTCCCTCTTCTTGTTGGACTTCCATGAGTTACTTCACTTCAGAAATTAATTGGGAGGGAAGAGAGAGAGGAGAAGAATAGAGAGAGAAACTCAATAAAAAGAGTAAGAGAGAAGGAAGAGAAAAGTAAAAACTAAAGTGAAGTAACTCAAGCGTAGTATAACGGGAAATTCGGGTCAAAAATATGGCTGGAACTAAATTGGAGTAACTGTTTGGAGGACTAAATTATAAATATGAAAATCTATATTTTAATTTTTACAAATATAAGGGACAAATATGTAAAAACCCCTAAATTCGTGCAACATCCAGTTTGTATCTGTGGACTCGTCGGTAGCAATTAGTATTGTTTATGAAAATCTCCAAAGCAACATAACTGCAACTCCCTGAAAGACTAGGGGAACTCTTGAAAAATACACCAATCTCAACTATAAGAATGTTGTGAAAATAAAGCGTTTGTGCAGGAACTTAGCATAGCTATAGCCATGACGGGTCAATCCTCAAAAGAAACACACATTCCTCCATTTAAATTGGATCTACACCACTTTTGAGAAATGGTTTTGCTTATATTAATTGTGAGATATGACTCTCCCTCTCTTTGAGGTTTATAAAGATGAAATAAATATATTTGCTTATTTTGTAATTTATTTTGGCTTAAATCTTTAAAAATTAGAATTTAGTTTCTAAAATCTTCATATTTATAATTTAGTCTCCTAAATTTTTTAAGTTACCTCACTTTATTCTTCAGCCATATTTTTAGCCCGAATTTCCCGTTATACTCCTGAGTTACTTCACTTTAGTCATCAATTTCCTCTACATCTTTTTATTGGATTCCCCTTTTCATTCTTCTCATCTCTCTCTTCCATCCTAATTAATCTTTAAAGAGGAGTAACTCAGGTGAACCAAATAAGAAGATGGAAGAGAGAGAAGAAGAATAGACAGAAAAACCAAATAAGTTGATTTGTACATATGCCCGGTTCATCATGGTGGGAAGGACGGCCAGCGATCCAATTATGGCGTGACAATCATTCTCACAAAGGATATCGAAGCTATGGTTATGTTCAATATCTTAGGCTTCGCATAGCATGTTATATCAACATTTTTGAAAAATTTCCATAGTATGCGCATACTTGGGACTGTGATTTGTTCCGTCTCCTGCACCCAATCAGCCATGTTCGTTATCAAGTACAGCTAATGCTGCTTATCTTTCTTCTGTAGATGGCTAGCTCTTTGTTGATCCCGGATGATTGCACGGCTGCTACGTACACATTCCACAGATATTTGGCACACCAAGCCCTTCTGCGCAGCAGCCTTCATGGTCGAGCAATCTTCGACGAGATTATGGTATATAAGCCTACTCCCTAAGTTTGTTCCATGTTTGTCAATTTGTTATTCTCCACGATTTGCTTATCTAATTTCTTACTATACGTACCATTCAATCTATGCAAGAACCAAAGCCATATGAAAGGGACAGTAAAATATTATGATTGACAACAATCAGTGCCGGGAATTAAGTCAGAGCCTTTCACTTGTACCCTTGCCTGCTGACATCTGACCTGTCAGTTGTATCTGCATAATAATGTCGAGACCAGGTCTTGATGACTTGGTCGCGTGCTACAAAGCTCATCTTGTGGCCCAGCTTCGATCCCTCAAGAATAAGACATTGATTGCCACGAGACTAATTAATGTCGAGACCAGGCTTTTATTCGTACTAAGTTAGGTGCATCCCCATTGATGAAAAGATGCGAGAAAATTGCTTACGATAGTTCGGTCATATATAACGTAGATCTACAAATGTATCAGTTCGGCGAGCAGAGTTTATCAATATAGGACAAGTTAAAAGAGTAAAGAAAAGACCGAAAAAAATATGGATGAAGGTGATACGAAAAGATATGGATTCTAAAGATTTAAGTAAGGAGATATTACTTGAAAGGAATGAATAGAGAATGATTATCAACATGATCGATCAGGAGTGATTTTCTTTTAGTTCATGTAATCTACTCCAAGTACTTAGGATAAAAATCTTAACTGTTGTTGTTGTTGTTATTATGAAGATGAATTTTACCTGTATACTTACTGTAGTGGCTACTATCAAGCACCGATCTCCGTATGAGATTGATGTGAAGAGTGCTTTTCTCAGTGGTGACCTTACAAAAGTGATATACATACAGCCATCTTCTGATACTCATGCTCCTCTAAATCATGAATATCGTCTTTGAAGCGCTATTTATGATCTCAAACAGACACCTCGTGTTTGATTTGAACATTTTTCCTAATCTTTTCTCATTACTACTATATTTACCAAGAATCTTATTGACTGTCATATTCTATAGTATTTTCTCCAAGAATTGTATCATTCTTCTTAATTTTCTATAAATCAGGATGACTTGATCATTACCAGGTGATGATATTTGCTGTTATTAAATCACTCAATAGTCAGTTTGAGAAGAAAATTCTCATATTTTTTTAGTGCTGAGGGCGCACATTCGCTAAACATTCTTCGTTGACTCTTGGTTTCTAATATTCTACAAAAATCACTAAAATTCACCTTTGACGTTGAAAATCCGCGTGTTTTTTTCTCTTAAGGTACAATTAAGAAGATGCCTAAATTGACCCTTCGTTTCGGTCTTGCTAAGCTCCACGTTCTCCAAAACGTGTCAAAGACTTTAGCTTGGGCTGCCCAAGGACTTGGAAATTTGACTTACGGAAATTCTAAATGCGCACAATATAGTACGTGGTGCTCACTAGTAAAATGTGGTGCGCATTTAGACTTTCCCATTACTTCCATTCTTAGTTTATGGGCTCACTTCTGGTGAAATTTTTATAGCTTAACTGTGCTCTCAAATAAAATGCTTTTTGAGACAAAATTCCAAATCAAGTATTTATTTATCTGACTAGTTCTCTTAGGTACTCAGTCTCGCTTATTCTTCTCCTTCTTCATTTTGTCAATTTGTTGAATGTTTTAATAGTTCTGAATACATGACTAATATTGGTTATATAGTTGCTAGAAAAAGTCAGATGTGTTAGGAGTTCATATGTGAGTATACTTTCATATCGGATAGAGTAAGAAAAGTTTATGAGTTTAAATACAAAATTAAGATCTCTATTTTTCAGTTTAATTTTTTAAGTCAAACTGGTTCTTGATTTTGTGCTTAAAGCCGACTATACTCACAGGGAACTCAACGTTTCTCCCCACCATGACAGTAATAGAGTGTAGCCTAAATTTCACATGCAAAATAGTTATAATGTTACTTCTAAAAAAAAAAAAAGTTGTAATGTTGTTTCCCTAGGATGTTTAAATAATTATCTAGATATTTCAAATCTAACTCAAAAATAAAAGAATTTATGTTTTACGTCAAAGCTTTCAAATGTAGTTTTTCATTGTAGTGATAATATTGTTGATGAGGGACATGGCTCATCTCTTTAATAACTTACCGACAATCACTGTAAGACTTGTAACGAAGAAAGAAATAATATATTTTATCATCATTGTAACTTTTTAAATTACACGATCACTCAGTAATCTAGAAAACAATATTCTGATAATGTCATGCCCACTTTTTGGATATATATATATTAGAAAAATAAAAATGAGCTGACAGTTCACGCAAGTTACCTGAGCTGCAGTTCATTTCCACTATTTCTAATAATCTTTTTTTTAAAAAGTTTCTTTTGAATTATGATCTCGACCCCTTAAGGTTCACTCATACTCAATTTCTTGGGTTTTAGTTTTGCTTTGATACTCCATCAAGTTAACAAAAAATTAACGGTTTTCAATGAATAAAACATTTTGTATGCACTTGATGAAAGGGTAAATGAACTCCAAAATTTATGAAATTTAATCTGAAAGAAATTAAATAGGTGTAGATAGTAATTGTTAAAAAAATTGAAAAAAGGCATTGGATCATTGTAGTTTTGCCGCTAGCTCACGTAACTTTTCCTGAGCTGGCGGCTCACCTACAGTAATCCACACACACACATATATATATATATAGAGAGAGAGGGAGGGAGAATGGAAATGATTTTTTAGCTCTACAATTGGCTTCTATTTTTTACCTAACTTTTCCTGAACTGACGGCTCATCTATAGTAATTCACACACACATATATATACAGAGAGAGAGAGAGAGGGAGGGAGAATGGAAATGATTTTTTAGCTCTACAATTGGCTTCTATTTTTTACCATTTGAAACAATTCTAATAGCATCCTAAGTTTTTAACACATCTCATTGTTTATTTATAATATTTACATTTTTTTTTTCCTTAGAAAAGTTATACAATATTAAATTTGAACCCTCTCACAAACTAATCTTCATTTTTCACCAACAAGACAATGGCAGCCTAGCCACTAGTGAACAATTTTAAAACAACAACTTGGAGAAACTTCTCACTAGTAAAAACTCAAGACACCAAAACCACAATCAACCAACACATTCACATGCCACAACTCAATTTGAGAATTAAAAAAAAAAAAAAAAATGCAAAATTCTCCCCAGTCTCAAGTGCCTGCTCCAAAGTCGTGTCAAAGTACTCAAGTTGCAATACCACCAACTAACCCCCAAAGAGGGAAGCAACCCAGAAATTATTCCCAAGTTTGACAAAGCCCATCTCAAGCAGCCCTTTGAATTTTGAATCGCTTGAATCTTGCATGCCAGTCTCCTCCAAAGTTTCTGCACTGGGCCCCACCACCACTCCTCCCTTTATTATCTCACCTTTCTCCTGCTCCCCTCTCTCGGTCAAATTGACGAAGAGTGTTTGTTCATTGCTTTCATCATTGTCTTGCTTCACACGTTAAGAGCCCCTTAAATTCCTCATCAAGATCCAATCTTTTCCCTGACCCAGATACCAAAACCCAATCCTTAGCAGAACCCACATCTCAAAATCAAATCTTTCTTCTCGCGAATCCAATGTCTCAAACTCCTCCTGCTGACCTACCCCAGGCGATGGGGGCGACGGCGGCGGCGAATGCGGATGGCTCGGTGTTGGTAAGCAGCCAACTGCTGATCGCGGCGGTAATCTTCCTCTTCATGGTGGTGGTGTTCATCCTCTTCCTCTACCTCTACGCCAAGCACTACATGGGCCCCAACCCCGCCCTCCGCCGCTCTCGAGCCCAGTTCATCTTCGCCGCCGCCGACCGTGGCCCCGCCCCCAGCCTCGGCCTCGCCGAAGAAGTGCTGAAAGCTCTACCAATCAAAATTTATGACTCTGCTCAGTTCAAGGAAGGACTGGAGTGCGCCGTGTGCTTGTCGGAGCTGTCCGATGGCGAAGAGGCTCGGATTCTTCCAAAATGTGGTCATGGTTTTCATGTCCAATGCATTGATATGTGGTTTCATTCGCATTCGACTTGTCCTTTATGCCGTGCTCCGGTGACGGGGGAGGCTGAGGCAGTGGAGGCTCAGCCAACTATGGCGGAAGAATCGCCGGTTTTCCCGACCAATGTGCTTTTCTGGGGGAACCAGGATCAAGTTATTAACAGAGTTTCTTCGCAGGAAGGGTGTTCGGGGTCTTCGTCGGGGCCGAAGAAGCCAGAAGGGATGCTGGTGATTGATATCCCGAGGAGGGGGCTGGATGACATCGTCTCACCGCTGCCCACGAGTAGGTTTGCAGGGGAGGAGATGAAGTCGCCGATGGAGGAGGCGAGGACGCCGGGGTCGGCGAGGCTGAGGTCATTGAGGAGGTTGTTGAGTAGAGGGAAGATGGTGATTGGTGGTGGTGCTTGTAGTCCTAGAGGAGGTGATATTGAGCAGGGAATGGGAGTGGCAGGAGAGGGGAGTAGTCTAACTCCAAAGACTCCTACTGCTAAGTGATGTGCACAGATAGAATTTGAGTTCCCAGATGAATTGGTTGATCGCCAATCGCTTGGATGTTAGTCGTATGATATGTTTTTTGGGCTTCAGAGGCTGCACAAGGTGCAGATATGGATGTGTACAAAGATATTTCTTATTAGTTCATTTGGTTGAGGGAGTGTAGAAATATTGCTTCTCGTAAACTTTGAAGGAAGGCCTCAGGTGAGCCGATAATGTTAATGTTGTACAGGTAGGTTCCTTGATGTTGAAGAAATGAGAATTCTTTGAAACCATGATACAGGATTTATGAATTTGAGTCGGTTGCATTTTATTTCTAGTCACCATGAACTGATTTTGTAGTTTATTCAGTTTGAGACTAAATCAATTTGAGACATGCACATGGGACCAAGATATGGTTAGATTTACAAATTATATCAATTTTATTCTCATAGTTCATCATAGAAAAATCTATAGTCCTGTTGGATTGATTATCATTTTTGTAAAGTAGAATACTGTTTCTCAAGCTGCATGCAGTCAGTACTTCTCCATGATAGTCTAATACATGGCCGGGATATAAAATAGAAGGCAATCACGAAAGCTACATAGCTCACACAAACACAAAACCCATCACACAAAAAAAAAGCCACCATCACCACTGACTGGGGTGGACATGACACGAATGTCCATCCATGCCAGACATTTTCAATTGGGTTAATTACACTCAGACTCCCTATAATATGGGGAGTGTATAACTTATCACTCTTAAAGTTTAAAACTCTCACTTAGACCTCTTGCTCTCGGCCTGAGCTTTCCTGTCGGTTTTTTTTTTTTTTTTTTCGGTCCAAAGGATCTAAGTGAGAGTTTTAAATTTTAGGAGTGATAAGTTATGCACTTTTCATACTATAAGGGATGTAAGTGTAATTAAATCTTTTCAATTATTCACCAAGATAACATGTAAGAGACGGAGTATGGCATTATGTTATAACCACCATTTTGAGAAAAACTAAATGGTTTCGGGTTAATTTATCATCGAATCCTTTTTCGTGTGTGAACAACAACTGGTAGGCATAAATTATAATTTGTATGAGTTAAATATACCTTTATTATAAAAAAAATACACTATAGATATTGGATGGTCGCCATGTCAGACACCCTGACCATAGGCTTTGGCCCTTGGGAGAGAATGTGCAGCTTCTGAAACAAGCTCTTTCTTGGGGATATGCCTAACTTGCTTTCATATGCCCAAAGAAAAAAATCTACACAAAGCCTACACTTCAAACTGGTTACCAAAATATTCCTAGTTAGTCTCAATGTAACATAATAAATCAGCTATCCCCACAATCTGCAGCAACCTATGTCAGAGATTTGCTAACATCAAATATCTCGAGGTAATATTAATTAAATTCTATAACCCGCTTAATTCCCATGCAGTTCCTATTTTGTTTCTGCCAAAATCCTAGGAATCATGATTATTTATTTATCTTTAAATTGACTGTAGCTCAAAAATCACTTGGAGTTGCTCCCTTCTTTCAGCTGAGCAAATATTTAGTGATATCGCTCTTGATAGCCATCATTATTGATGAAATTATAAACCTAACCTGTGCAATGATTGCTTGTTTAAACTGTTTGAGTTGGTCTATCCAAACAATACGTCTTCTTCCAAATCTTAATTTCTTGTTCATATGTCCTATTACATGCTTGTGGTTGTAAGGTATTATGACCTTGTTCAGTAATCTGCATACATCACAAGTTAACTTTCATTCTCTACAGTTTGAAAAATTAACTTTGATAGTAGATGCAGTTGATTTGGAGTATGTATATGAATGCAGCATGGTAACAATAATACTTTTCTTAGAATGAACAACATTATGAAAGTTATGCATGTACATTTTTTATCATAAATCTTTTCATTCCTTTTCCTAGAACTTGATTATGAATATATGATACTCTGCTGATTTTTCATATAGCTGATCGTCCGCTTCTAACTTTCTTTGACGCGTAAACTCCTGTACTGTTGCCTTGTTCATTTAGACCTAATTTTTTTTGTATTTGTTTCATATAAATTACTTGGTATGATGAATTCTCAATTTATAGTTAGAGTACGTTAAAAAACATGTTGCTTCTGAGTTAACTGACACAAGATAGTGTAATTAGATATAATAGGAATGGTTTTCGTCATCCAAGTCTCTTTCATTCAAAAATGGCTGGCTAACAATTTGAATAGAGGGTTAAGTTTATCTATATGAGCAAGATATTGTAACTACGTATGCAGAGTACCACTTTATTCCTCTTTCTTGCGAGAGACCAAGCGTTATCTTAGATTGGTGATGCTTGACAATGAACTTTTTTGTGCTTATTTTTTTTGCACGACTCTCTTTATAGAAGGAGAATAAGTAAATGCTATCGCTGAGTTTAAATACTACCACTAGATATACAACTGGACGATTGGCATCTAGATATTTTTATTTGGTACTTACTCTCTGTATTATGTTTCTTCATGCTTGTACTTGGAAGTTTAATGTTTTCTTGGATAGAAATTGGCAAATGTTTTCTTGGACAAGTCTTGTTCGCAAATGTTTTATTCTTTAGGAAGTATCCTTAGAAGTATTAATGCTATATCCAACAGAAACCTAACTATTTCACTCTTGTTATATTCCCCGAGACTTGAGAATGGTTATTTTTGAAAGAATAATCTCTTGGGTCAATCCTTATTCTAAGGGATACTTTGTAAATTAAAATGACATGTTTTATGTTGGCTTTGAGGAAAAAAAATGAATTTTTTTTTTTTTTTTTTTTATCTCTTGAAGTAAAACTCAACAAGTTCTAACTATAATCATAATTATCTTTGAATTTTGAAAGCTGACTATTGACTCATTTTGGTAATGACTTGTGCTTGATGTTCTTTAAAATTTGGTGGACTACTGGACTTAGAATTACATTAATATCTATGGGGTTCAAAGAGAGTGTCAATGATTCAGAAGAATTTAATTTTATTCCAAAGTTTGGTTAAACTTTTTTGATGCAGGTAATGTACGCATCAAGGGATACGGTTGGGTTAAACAAAACTAGTGTTATATTAATTCTTATTAAAAAAGGTGATCATGGAAGTGATTTTTATTTTGTGCAGAGAAATTGAAAGATATTATTGATCTCTGTCTTCTGCTGCATGTGCAAGAAGACTAATTCTCTGCGTGGACTATTTGGAGATCATAATCTTAGGGAAAAAAGAAAATCTAGTAATGATATTTTATTGATCTTTTGAAATGCTGATGTTTGATTTCAAGATCTTAAATTACTAAGAATTGTATTAATTCTGTAATTTTTTTTTTCTTTTTTGCTAAGACGGGTCAATTGGGATTACTTCCTTTGATAGCTTACTCCAGAGTCATCTCTTGCCACAAGTTCTGTAAACCTAGATGGAAAAGATCCTTGTCAAATTATATTCTAGCACAAATTAATAATATAATAAATACACAATTTTCCCTCCCTCCAAGCATGCTGGACTCGATTCTGAAAAAATCTACTATCAACCAACTGGGCATCTCACAGTAGTAGAAGACATCCATTGTTGTCACTCTTAAGAACAAAATAAGGACATCCTGAGCATTCCCTTCCAGCACAATCCATTTTTCCTGGATTGCTTTAGATGTCTACGTCAGAGCCCCCCACAAGTCTCTAATCTTAGCCTCCGACACTGGCCATGAGGCTATCGAAATACTAGCGCTCCAACAAGTGCGTCAATATTACTCCACACAACATATCTTGCCCCTATCTTTGTGCCTTGCACTGAGCCATCAAAATTAAGCCTGAACTAGCTTATAGGTTAGAGTTCCCACAAAACCTACATGGGTACTTGTGCATCAGGTATAAGGCCAGATAATCCCCATGTTTTCATAACTCAACGAGAAACAACCGTATAGGAAGTTCACCCATAGAGAGTCAAAATTCCTTGACCAATGTAATAGCACACTGCACAGTTCTCACAGGCAAAAACTCTTTTATTCTAAAAGACCAGAACATTTCTACTCTTCTAAATCTTTTAACTTATAATGTACGTAAGTATTGTTTGGATAACTATTTTCAGTAAGGGTGCACCAATGACAGTACCAGATAGCATGAGCACCAAATCCTTTCACGCCTCCCAAGAACTACATCTTATTGGAAACCCGGGCCTAGACTTTCACAGAGCAAAAGCATATAAGAACTAGATATGACAGAAACTCATCTCTTAACCTGTATCGAGGACAAGTAAAACCAATCGCTATACCACGGTTGTCTAGGAAGCACCAAGAATGCGTGTAATAAATATAAGCTTCCACATCCAAATGCGGTCATGAGGAATTGCTATCGCCTTCAAAACCATTGCAAAATTAGCAGGGTTGTCATTCTGACACAATTCTTATAGATAATAGCTGCACGAATATCTTGAAGAGGAGTATCATGCTAAGGAAGCTTATTCCTAACTAGCGAGGGATCGAAGTCAAGCACATCACATCCATAATAAAATATAGAAAATATGCTCCAACTTAGCTCTCCTAGCTCTGATTTTTAGGGAATAAAATTTTGACTTTGCTACTTGAGACAAAAGCTGAGATATCAAACAATAATGGATTAGCAACCATAGGAATCTCATAAATTCAGGAGTCCTCAAGTATTCATATGCACTGACCATCTGCAACACTATTGGTAAGCTTTCTTCAAAATCTCTATAGTGCTCAAAATCGCTCTTTAGATCTATGACGAGATTCGAGACTTTTTCAGGTCTCAAAAAGAGAGTGGTATCTAATATTTGAACTTGGATCATCCTTGACTAGAGAGATATGATACCGTCAAAACATATTGCCAAATATTGCGTGAAGCAAGCATTGTGTATAATATCTAACCGTTAGGCTCCAAGCCTTTCCCCTTAAATGGTTGACAAACTCGATTCCAAATCACTAGATACATAACACAAGACCCAACATTTATATCGTATATAAATAATGCGGAACTTCTTATCAAGATTGTCAAGAACTGTCCTCGAAACCTAGCTATTAGTAAGCGTTAATCTCAGTATTATAGACAAAACTGATTCGAGTTGGACCTTTCTAGCATCAAGAAATGCCTCACACTTCCAACCACTTTACTCCATGACCTTTAAGATCCACACACCAAAAATCGTAGAGGCACCCTCTTAATCCATACAAAAATTTCCAAGTACTTGAAGGGCGTAGATCCAACATGAATGGTAAGAACTCTAGAATTTTTTTTTTTTTGAATCCGGACATCGACATCCTTTTTAAATAAAATTTTTGATTTACTAAGATTAATAGATTGGTTACTAGCCTAACAATAGCTCCCCACAGTTTGGTTAGGATCCTGGCTTTAGACAGTAAGGCATGTGCTTAGGGATGGTAATGAACGCATCCACAGGTCAAATTTTGGTCATCTCTATACAAATTTTTAAATTAGAAAAATAAAATATTATTTTAATTCAAAATTTTGTATAAAACGAGCCAAAATTTGATCTGTCGGCCGCCCATTATCATCCCTACACGTGCCACAATAAAGCAGTCGTTTGCAAACATATGTGTGCCACTGAATCCCTCATGCCATAAGTGACAACCCCATTTGCCTACCCCTCCATTGCTCCTTCTGCAAAGTATTGGTGAGAACTTCAAAAACTAAAATAAGCAAGTATGGAGATCAAGGGCATTCCTACCACATGCCCATATAGAAGTAAATCACTTTGTTGGCAAACTATTAACCAAGATGGTAAAAGAAGGATTACCAACATATCCAATGATCTCCTAACAAACCTTTGATGAAATCTGAATCTAAGAAGCACCATCTCCACAAAATTCAGCTTATCCAATTATAAACTCTCTTTATATCTACTTTAATACTAATCAACTTCACACCTCTAGCTAAAGAAGACATTAAGTACAAGATTTTCTATACCAAGAGAATATTTTTTGAGATACTCCTACTAGGCACAATCCTTGTTCCTCGGAAAATAATTTAGGAAGGATCATGTTAAGTCTATTAATTAGAATCTTAGAAATCAGTTTGTAAGAGAAATTATATAAATTTATAGCACGAAAATCTTTAGATAATGCTGAACATGGTCCATTTTCTCTCGGGATTGTACAACTCTACTGCAGAGGTAAGAAAACTGCGACGTCGTTCCAAAGATAATGCGTCGACCCTACCGTCTGACTCTTTTGAAGCATCAATATATAGCCAAAATATAGGAGTGCTCTCCACTTTCCCCGGCCACACCTCCTCCACCAAAGGAAGATGAGATGAATGAGGAGCCCATTTGTCAAATAACGTCGAAAGGTTTCTTCAATTTAGACAACTCTGATAACTTGACAACCATAGAAGAATGGTCGGAAATACAGGAGGGAAGAAAGAAAGCTTTTCACTGTCTAACTTAGGAATCCATATTATAATGGTCGTTTTCCATTGCCTATGAAGGAAGCCCAATGAGAAGAAGTACTGGATCGTCACCATAGTATCATCTTTGATAATTTTCTAATAGTGCTTATAAAAGTAGTAAGAAAAGCCGTGTGGACCAAGAGCTTTGTTGATACACATAGATTGCAATGCAATTTCCACTTTAATTATCGTTTTAGGTCTATAGAACTCAATATTATCCCCATTAGACACCATCTTAAAAACCGTATCCCGAATTAAATCCCGAGCACCAACTATGAAGGTACCTCTAGCCTATCTTATTCTAAAGTACTCCAAAAATTCTCTTGCAATCTTTTCTCAAATAATATGCGTCCCACTAGTTTCATGAATTCTAACCATAAGATTCTCTTTTTGTTCAGACTATAACAATGTGAAATGCGATTCCAACTCACGTTTGCTCTTAAAAGCAAATAATTTAGGTCATATCTCTCTTTTTTGTTTTTTCAGATTTTTATCTCCAAGTTAATTAGAATTTTACTTATGCTAGATTCTTATTTTATTTAAATAAAAATAAATTCTAAATCAGTATACTAATTCTAATTCTAATTCGATATGGATTCCTTTAATCAATTATTTTAGAGAGTAAATTCTCTTAGATAATTAATTACATATAAGACTTAATATTAGAAAACTGTAGATAGTATTAAGTATTTATTTACAAATTATTAATGTTATAATTTATTATTAAATTTTAATTAATTAAATAATACAAAAAAGAATACTAAAATGCTAAGAGGAGACACATGTACCAAGAGATAAACTTCAAAACGTCTTAAAAAAGGAAATTATAACCAATAGTCTTGTCTCTTATGTGATCCTCCTTTCGCATATAAAAAAATCGAATATTTGAGAAACTTGAAAGAGATGCAAAGAAGGAACTCCATAAATTCCTCCTCTCTATTTAAATTCTATAGTATTTCATATCACTCGAATCCAAACTTTATTATCCAAACTTTATTTTTGGAGATATCGAAGCGGAAATGAGAATTTTAAACTTTACATGAGAATAATTAATTGAATAGTCTAATTTCAGATTAGGTGCATGATAATGATTAATTTTATAGCCTAATCATATATCCTATCCAAAATTTGAAATTTGTATCCTAATCATATATCCTAAGATATTCGAAGCAATTGGACGGCCAGGATTCACTTCCAGACCATTTTTATCTTGGTCGGTGGGGCCCACACAAAGCCTTTTACCAAAAAGGTCAAAAAGAAAAAGAAAAAAAAAAAAAAAGAAGAAACACAGCCGCAGTTGGAAAACGATTATTTCGGCATCGAAATTGGTGGAGATAATTTCTCAGCTCCAGATAACCCAAAAAAAAAAAAAAAAAAACAAAAGAAAAAAGAAAAAAGAAAAAAAAAGAAAAGAAAAAGAAAAAGAAATAAAAAGAATAAAAAAAGGAGGAAGACAACAAGAGGCGAAGGGAGAGAACAAAAACTATTACCCTTTTCTCTTTCAATTGATTGGCGATTCTTCGGGGTTGCTGTTGCTCCATTTTTTTCCCCATTAAAATCTTTTTTCCTATATATAAAGGGCTCTCTAGTTTGCCTAGATTTTAGCTGTTTGATCGATTGGGTATCTGACGATTTCACAGCTGAGCAAACCCATTTCGTAATTTTTCCTAAGACCCCCTTTTTCTTCCGATTTGAATCGATTTAGGGGTTAAAGATTGAATTTTTAGCGATTTTTTCCTTGGTGTTTTGTCTTGATCTTGTGGGAGCCTAAATTGGGATCTTAGGTTGTTGGCATGTGCACATGTTTGTGTTAAAGAAGGAGGGTTTAAGGTTGATCTCGAACCATTGCGACACTTTTTGTAGCAATTGGGGTTTGATGGCTTTGAATAAGGTTCTGCACTCTACGAGGTTTCTTGGGTACAGCTCGCCAAGTGAGGGTAATGAGTGCCGTAGGCTTGATAAGCAGAGGGTTTGGTTTGATATGGTTGGCGGTGCCAGTAACAACGCTAGGGTTGGGTTGAGCTTGAAATGCTGCTTGGATTGCGGGGGTGGGGTTTCCGGGAGGGCGGATGATGGGAGTGGGAGGCGTCAGGTGGTGGCAGTGACCCCCCCGTTGTTTCGTGATCCAGGGGCGGTTCATGGGGAGGAGGTGGGTTTGAAGTTGGTTAATGGGAATGGGTCTTGCAAGCATGGAAGGCCTCTTGGGTCTCATAACCGATCTATGCCGGAGAAAATGGTGGTTGCTGTTGATGTGGATGAAGGTATTGTCCTCTATCATTATTCTACAATTTATATGTTTATTCTGCTTGCATTTTATGATATTGCTAATGCATTTGTATGAATTGTGGGATTAGTTGTTCTTTCTTTTGAGATGACGTGATCTTAGATTAGCTGAAGATTGCATGGCAAACTGCACTGATGACTTGTAGACTGCATTAGCATGTGCTTACATATTTGGTTGGAGCATGATAAGCTAATTTTCTCATTGCACCAGGGTCACTTTGAATGTTTTTTCGTCAATGAATGTACCACATTTGCTATGTATTTGGTTATTCCTTAGCATTGTTTTTATTGTCTATATCTTGCTTGCATGAATATTAAACACTTTAGGAGATGTTACTTTTCTGGAAAGAATGCCTGTGAAGTTACAAGGAAGTGCTTTAGCTCCTATACTTTTTTCCGTTAGGACATGGATATAAGGTCAGTTTTATAAACTTAGTCAATAGTCTCTTTTACCCATGAAGCATTATGTTTTTGCTCTTTTTGATTCTTATTCTTGGGAACTTGCCTTTTAGTTTTCCTAGAAACTGTATTGACTTTATTCTCTCTCCCATTTCCTCAAGATAAATTGTCTTTACACATGTAGTGGAAGTTCTACGTTCTCTAGTTTGTTTAAAATTATCAATAATGTCTATGTGCTTCATATTTTGTTACCTTTGTCCTTCAGTCATTCTCAGAAGCATCCATCTTCTTGTTAAGGAAAGATTAGCCTCAGTTTTGAGGATAAAGACAAATTTCATACTTTCTCAATGAGAAAGTTTCTGGGTAAAGAATAAGAATGTTAGGAAAGTATGGGAAAGCTATCTGCATGGACTCCGACTGGAAACTGTCTACTGGATATTCCATCAACTAAATAATTTTAGTTTTGTTTCTGGATTCTAGAAAATGTACATTTGTGCCTCTCTTACTGTCCAACTCCACCAGGATAGGAAACAATGAGTTTATTCAAATCTTTAATCTTCTTGACAGTTTACTAGGGATCAGCGGGGACCATGTTAAAATGCATGCAGCCCACCCTCCCATGTATAACCTCTCTAGGCTATAGCTCTAGCCCTCCTTAAGATGGGACAAAGTGACTGCTCTAGGATCTGCTTATTAATGTCTTTGCGATATACCCTATAATGTATAATGGGATTCACATCCCATGGTTAAAAGTTTCTGAAAGCTGTATAGTTATTACTGTACGCCCGAAAATTGAACCTTTGATTCCATTGCAAAATTGATGAATTACAATAGGAATTTAGATTACAAAAATTCCGAAGAATTACAAGAACGGGAATATTGGTGGATTCCCTTTTTAAGTGTGGGTACGGGTGGCGGTGGAGTCTTGTTGCTGCCTCCGTTGACTATCCAACTTGAAAGGGGATCTGTGAAGAAAACCTGCTCCTTCTGATCTCTCAACCCTCTGTGAAGAATTGCTCTGCCGGCTCCAAAGAAAAATCCCCCCTTTCTCTCAACTCCAATCCTGTATTTTATAGACTGAGAGAACCTCAAATCCGGATTGATTCGCTCCTGAAAAACCGGATCATGGAATATCAGCAAAGGAAACAAAATAAAAATACGGAAGATAACCCGCGGGTTGCCACCCGCGGGAGCTCCCGCGGGTGGCAACCCGCGGGAGACTCCCGCGGGTTGCAACCCGCGGGATCTCTCCCGCGGGTTGCAACCCGCGGGATCTCTCCCGCGGGTTGCAACCCGCGGGAGCTCCCGCGGGTTGCAACCCGCGGGAGGCTCCCGCGGTTGCATCCCGCGGGATCCCGCGGGATGCAACCCGCGGGAGTCTCCCGCGGGTTGCCACCCGCGGGAGCTCCCGCGGGTTGCAACCCGCGGGAGATCCCGCGGGTTGCATCCCGCGGGATGTCCCGCGGGTGGCAACCCGCGGGATGTCCCGCGGGTTGCAACCCGCGGGATCCTCCCGCGGGTAGCAACCCGCGGGAGCTTTCCCTGGTTGCACTTTTGGGTTCTCCCTGGTTTTCATATAATTTTTTATTTTATTTTATTTAATTATTTTTAGTGTCTACATAACCCCCTCCAAAGTTTTTGGAATTCTTTAATTTATTTGTAATGAATTTCAAAATACTTTGGATTTTTTTCTTTTTAAGTGGGATTGTTTGTTATTTGGATCTTAGTTTGAGTAGGAATTAGCATTAGAATAGGAAAAAGATTTTAAATAAATATCCAAGTCCTGTTTGGACTCTAATCAAACTCTGATTTTGGTCAGAATTTTGATTCCTTTCCCTATTTGAACTCCCGCTAATTCACTATAAATACCCATAGATCTCCAACTTTTTTCTCATAATCAGAAAATCTCTCGTTCTTTTATTTTGTACGATTACTTTCTCCTTTCTCATGGCTTCCGCAGGTACTTCGCAACCACATGATTTAAATGCTGAAGATCGATCAGTGGGCGTTATCGCCGATGAGGATCGACACGCAGGCGTCACCGCCGCTGTTGATCTCTCTTCCCTGATATCAGGTAAACAAACGGTCATCCGTTTACTTTAAAATCGCTTTTGCGGTGCACGACTACACAGTGATGACCACAGGATTGATCACAAATCTCACAAATCTACCCTGTTCATCATTTTTTTTTTTTTTTTTTTTTTTTTTTTTTTTTTGGACTAAAGTTTTTTTTTTTTTTTTTTTTTTTTTTTTTTTTTTTACAGTTCAGTACTCGACGGATCCTTTGTCCAAGAATAATTATTTCGGATTTTCGAGCAGTCCGAATAATCAATCTCACTTTGGATTCGACGGTCACATCCCTTTGGTTGAGGAGCGAAGTAGTGCAGATCGACGACAGAAAATTATTAGCTGCAACCCACTCACAGCTCGTGAATTAATCACGGATTCCGTCTTCGAAGGCGCTCATAGACAGATTTTGAAGAAACCGCAATTTCTTTTTGGGGATGCTGTCAACCAACGAGACGAAGATTTATGGGACAACGCCAAGTGGTTGAGCAATGTTGGAGGTCGCCATATGTTTATCCCAGATCTGGAGCGCAGCTATTCTTTATCTTATCTGCAGCGGATTTCATATCCCCGCATGATGTCTTGGCCAATTACCCGTAGCAGTCATGGCGTTGCGACCGGGAGATTTAACAGAAACGGTCCATTTGTCGATGGCCCGGCAAAGTATGTTACAGGTCTGTTGCCCAGTAGATTCGGCAAAGACTTACCTGTTGGAGAGCACCCGAAACGAGCAGACACCTTTATGAATCAATTTTCGGATGCCCATGGTCAATTCCCAGCTCATGATTTCCGCACTCCTGGATGGATTCACTCCACTTCGCGATCATGGTGGTCTCGGATGACCCATTTCGTTCTGGAAAATTTCAAGACACGTTTAGAGAAGCTTGGCCTCTATCGTGCGGTGCGCAACGTGCAATTTGGAATTCCACATAGTTCTCCTCACTTTTTCTGCATACTGGAGATGTATAATCCGGAGACCAACACCTTCTTCACCCCTGTTGGAGAATTGGGATTTGCGCTTCACGAAATGCATGAGATTTCAGCATTATCCATAGGCGAAACCCCTTATGAGGAGTATGTTCCGAATACGAAGGAATTGCTTCGCCTCAAGGCTGTTCCTAATGCATACTCAACTTACTGGGAGTTGATGTGTCATTACAACATTTGTGCTGATATCTCCAGGCCACGAAATCAAGGGGCGCGCCAGGCCCGAAATCAAGGGGTGCGCCATAAGGTTTGGGCAGAGTATCTATTTCAGAATCTGGAAAGATATGAGCGCAGCATCCAAGTACGGGTTGCTTGCGATATGGATACTGTCCATGAGAGGATTGGCACCTGCTTTGCAACTACCTACACTGCAGAATCTGATGAAGACGGGTTCAAAGCTCAGACTGTTTTCGAAAGTTATCACTACCAAGCAGCTTCCCCCATATCAGACAATGCTGTTCTCGCCGGATATCTAATGTTGTGGTTGAAGCGCTGTGTAGTGCCTACCTCGTGCCGCGAAACCGTTACTGTTGATGTTATTTACCCTGCAGTCCTGTTAGCGTTTGGCCAGCCTCTAGGGTTATTACCAGCTATGGTTTGCAGTTTGCAACGCGGCTTGAGGGACATAATTGCCCAATTTTGCAAAGTCCAACAGGCGGAAGATAAGGGTGGTAACACTATCTTCAAAACGCCTAATCCACGCATCGACCTGCCATTCACTTATCTAATGGCTTGGTTCGTATTACACTGTCCAGAATTGATGACTTCTCCTTCAGGACTTATTGATCATGCCATTCCTCATGTACAGCGTTTCGAAAATTGCTCATGGAATGGGAGGTACATGGCTAAGATTCGGCAAATCCTTGGGCGACATCAAAATTACCATATTTACCGTTGTTTCCCAAAATTTCTCGGAGGAAGTTATAGTAGCCAATTTGAAGATAGTTCTGGAAATGATGGCTATACATCCTTGCCATCGGGTTGCTTCTGGTGGCTTATTAGCATCCGGCCAAGTCATCTGGTTTTTCGACAGGGTCGAGTTTGCCTCATGGAGTCCTATACACCCAGTCGCTTCGCACGTCAGTTCGGATATGATCAGCTATATGTTGGCAATCCGAACTCTTATCTCCGTCGTGAGGGAAATCTTCTCGAGGGTGCACGAGGATGGTACCATTTTGCGGCTGGAGGTACAAAGGCATCTTTTACCCTTCCAAGCCAGTCACCCTCCCTTTTTGCATCAATGGGATTCTGCAATTGGTATCATCTTGCAGATATTATCCCTGGCGACTATCAGGTTAATCATTCCTTCTTAAGGCATATTGAGGCATCGCATAGATCCTCGAAAAAGGGCTTGGCGCGTGAATCCCAATCCATAGGCGCCTCTCTTAGTCCTGATAGCAATGATGGCGATGGACAAGATGGTACTTCTACCCCAGCTTCTCCTCATGGAGGTAGATCCGCGTCGAAGCGCTCAAATCCCAGAGGAGTCAACGTTCCTCAAAAGAAGAAGAAATTTCAGGCTCGGGTTGACAATTCGGTTGTAGGACGAACCGTTAGTCGTTTCGGTCTGCCGACCACGACTCAACCGGATCGATCGACCACGAGTCATTCAGATCTACCAACCGCGACATCTGTAGTTCCGTCAATCGTTTCATCTAGGAATGATTTTCCTATTACCACTTCGATGTTTGCGTCAGGAGGACACTTGTCTACTACAACTTTTCCGGTCTTTTCTACTGTTACACCCACACCGACTTCTTCTAGCGAGACTGCCAGGATGTATGGTTTTGCCGCCTTCTCCACTCTTGAGACACCTGCTACCGTAAATCCAGTCCCTAAGGCTGCAAATCTTGGCAGGAGTGATCCAACTATCCCGGATAGAGGAGCTGCGGAGCCGACGGGCACTGCATTGGACAATAGTGCACTAGACGTCTTCTTGTCATCTCCCGGCGAAGCCGCTTTGCCTAGCTCAGCACCAAAACTTGTCTCTTCTGGTGAGCGTTTTTTTTTTCTTTAAGGTTTGGACTTCATTCCATTTTTTTTTTTAACGCATATTTGCTTGTATCTCAGGTGGTGAAGGTTCAACGACCCATGCCTCCCCGACTGCCAGATCAGACTCTTTGGATCTTGTGGACTATTCTGGTGTAAGTGGGGACATTTGTGACCTTGACGGTCTAGGCTCTGATGGAGAGTTCGATAGTGACTACTTCTATCAACCCAGCATGGACAAAGCCTCTCACTTCCCTTTGGAGATCTCAGAGGCGGATAGACCTGAGAGATCTGGTTCTATTTCCATAGCCGCCACCAATGTAACCTTTCCACCAGGTATTTGCATACTCTCTTTTTTTTTTTTTTGCACAAATCTTTTTGATTATGATACACGACCGCTCTATTTTTACCAGACGCAGGTGATGCTAGCGCACCTTCCATGTCTTCTGCAGAGGCTCTAGTAATATCTGTGAACACAGAAAGCCTTCTTTTGCCGACATGCATGGTTTCATCACATTCTGACGCCATGGAACCAACGTGCGGCGCATTAGCCATGCCGCTAACATTGGCGACCTCGACAGCAGAGGTGATGACCACTCCAGCGCGAGTTGCGACCAATTTATTAGATGCGGCGGCAACTCCATTGTTAGAATCCCACATATCATCAGTACTCCCTACGGTCGCTCCATCATTCATACATCCTCTACCCGTAATCTCAACAGATTTGAAGCAGAATTCGACCTCCGGCTTTAGTGAAAGAATCATCAGTCGCAATGTCGAATTCTTTCTTGAACTTTTTTATGGATGCATTGAGGAGATTCTCAACGGAGAGGATTCTCTGGAGAAGGTTCATCCTCTCATGGTGAGTCACCTAGACCATATCACGAGGATTGGAGGACCGCAGCGAGCAGCTCCTTATAGGGCTCGATGGGACGAGTTGGAGGTCCAATTGTCATTACTCAACAGTTTGCGCCAGGCCGATCTTGCCGAGATAGCAAACCAAGAAGTGGCTCGCTTACGAGCCCAAAACTTGGCTCTTCACGCCGAACTTCAGCAGAATATAGAATGTCAGGCCCAACTCGTAGCGGGACTCCGAGGTTCTTCAGAGAAGTTGACTTGGGACCTGACCCAGATGGAGAATGATATCGAACACCGCCGTAACTCCGTAGACCGCGAGCGGGAGATCATTGCCAAGGCTCAAGCCTCAATTACTAATCTTGAACTTGAAATTCAAAATATTTCTGGCAGAGCATCTGAGATCTCACAGCAAAAGGATCAAACCGAACATGACATCGCTGTCGGCATCAGGGAGTTAGAAGAACTCCAAACTCGGGCTGCACAACAACCTCTCATGGATGAAATGGACTTGCAGAGGAGAGCTTTAGAGGCAGCGAGAGAGAGTCTCCACCGACGGCTGCAGGAAGTGGAAGATGCTTTGAAGGCTTTATCTCAAAAGTAATTGTTACTATTATTATTATATATATATATATATATATATATTTATTTATATTTTTTTTTTATTTGTAATAATACAGAAAGAAAGACTTCGCTATGTGCTGCTGTATCATCATTATTATTATCTTTATCTTTTCTTTTATCCTTTCTTTTATCTCTTCTTTTTATACACTTTCAAGTATAATAACTCAGACTATTCAGAGGTTCAGGACTTGATAGTGAGAGTTTTCAGATAAATTTAATCCTAAATGTTTAGCGACATATAGTGCGACCAATTAGGATTTACGAACATAGGCAGATGTATAATGTTAACGTGCCTAAAGACAAAATGTAAAGCAGAGGTTGGATGTTAACGTGCTTATAGAATAACAAACAGAGGTATAGTTTTAACGTGCTTGTAGTATCCTAACCGTTCAGTGACATCTAGTATGACGGGTTAGAAAAAGACAGAGGTATTATTAAACATATCTTGGGGCTCAACCTATTCAGAGGATCTAGTCGTGATAGGAATGAAGGAGCTGACCAAACAGAGGTAATTGTTAACGTGTTCGGTCTCAAAATTCTGACTATCAGAGGTAACTGTTAACTTGATAGGAAAGATGATTGTCGTCAGAGAAAACTTTTAACCTAACGACCTAAAGAGATTATGTTCATCAGACGTAACTTTAGACTTGATGAAGTATGATTTTTTTTGACAAAGGTAAAATCTTATCTTAATAAAGAATTGATCTAATGTAAGGTTTTTAGCAAACCCCCAGCTATCAACGGATTTGATTAGCCTTTACCAACTACCGTTTGAGTTGGGCTAGCCATGCTATTCCCCTCAGCATGGTGAGTTGTCAAGAATTTCGTTTGGGCTTAAATGCCAAACTTTTCCTCTTCCCTTTGCCTTAGCAGCTTAGGGCAGTGATGTATTCTTATATTCGGATAAGAATACTGTTGTGACAGATTTGTCGTGGGATTTTTAGCAAACCCCCAGCTATCAACGAGTTTGATTTTGCCTTTACCAACTACCGTTTGAGTTGGGCTAGCCATGCTATTCCCCTCAGCATGGCGAGTTGTCGAGGATTTCATTTGGGCTTAAATGCCAAACTTTTCCTCTTCCCTTTGCCTTAGCGGCGTTGGGTGATTCATGCTTTTTACCCCCAGCATTGTGGGGTTGGCGAGAAATCCATTCTCTTCCCATAGCCTTGTCGGCGTTGGGCAGTTCATACTCATTACCCCCAGTATGATGGGGTTGGCGAGAAATTTATTCTCTTCCCGTAGCCTTGTCGGCGTTGGGCAGTTCATACTTATTACCCCCAGTATGATGGGGTTGGCGAGAAATTTATTCTCTTCCCGTAGCCTTGTCGGCGTTGGGCAGTTCATACTTATTACCCCCAGTATGATGGGGTTGGCGAGAAATTTATTCTCTTCCCGTAGCCTTGTCGGCGTTGGGCAGTTCATACTTATTACCCCCAGTATGATGGGGTTGGCGAGAAATTTATTCTCTTCCCGTAGCCTTGTCGGCGTTGGGTAAAATTTTTTCCTTTATTTTAAGAATAATATTTTTTGAGAAATTTTCCATTAATGGGCGCCATCATTCGATCTCCATGCTGATTAATCAACCGGTATGCTCTATTTGAGTAGACTGTCTCCACTACAAATGGGCCTTCCCATTTCGGCTGAAACTTGCCTTTGGTTTTATGCGTGAGAATCATAGGACGCCTGACTGCTAGGACCAAGTCACCCACTTTAAAAGTTCGTTCCTTCACCTTTTTGTTGAAGGCCCGAGATATTCGCGCCTGATAAAGCTCGATTTGCTGTTGAGCTTTTAAGCGTTTCTCATCCAATGCTTCTAATTCCCGAAGTCGTTGGCCATGTTTTTCCTCGGTGGTCATTCTTGTAGCTAATGCCACCCGAAGAGAAGGAATCTGAATTTCTAGAGGTAGTATAGCTTCGCAACCATATACTAAAGAAAATGGTGTACTCTTTGTGGGTGTCCTAACCGTCGTGCGATAAGCCCACAGACAAGCCCCCAATTTTTCGTCCCAATCACGCTGACTTGAAGTGACAAATTTCTGCAAAAGCTTCACAATGGTCTTGTTGAATGCTTCAGCTTGACCATTTGCGGCCGGATTATATGGAGACGAAAATATGTTTTGTATTCTGAACTTATCACAGAATTTAGTATAGGCTCTGCTAGTGAATTGAGGGCCGTTGTCGCTGATGATCCGTCTAGGAACACCAAAGCGATAAATAACGTGGTGTTTGATGAAACTGACCACATCATTCGTTTTTACTTCTCGCAAAGGGACAGCTTCTGCCCATTTTGAGAAGTAATCGGTTATAGCCAGTATAAACCGATGTCCATGAGAAGATGGAGGAGCAATGGGACCAATGATATCCATTCCCCAAGTCTCGAATGGCCATGTAATTGTGGTTGGATGTAGGTACTCTGCGGCCTGGTGTATGTAGTTCGCATGTACCTGACATGCATGGCATTTCTTCGCATATGCCATGGCATCTGACATCATTGTCGGCCAGTAGTAACCCATTCTCTTTATCCGGTCTCCCAATTTAGGTCCCGGCTGATGAGCACCACAGGTCCCGTCATGCGCTTCTTTGAGTACTTCTTGTGTTTCTTGTTGTGATAAGCACCGAAGTAAAACTCCACCTGACATTTTCCGATATAAGGAACTAAGCTCAGGATTATAATAGAATTTTTTTGCTTCCTTTTTTACTTTTGCGGCTTCTTTAGGATCTTCGGGTAACATCCCGTAGAGCGCAAAATCGACGAATACGAACCGCCAATCTCTAGGTTCGAAGTTCATCCCTGACACATGGACCTCATTTGCCTCGAGTATCTCTTCAGGGCAAAGGAGCTCCCGGCTTCCAACCTCAACACTTTTAGTTGACTTAGCAGGGAGCGCTAATGTAGCAGCGAGGGACGCCAAGGCGTCAGCATATGCATTCTCGTGCCGTGGCACATAGTCAATATAAAATTCTTCGAAAGAGTCGGCAAGTTTTATCGTTGCCTTGTGGTAGGGTACGAGATGCTCATGTTTAACTTCGTATTCTCCTCTTACTTGATTTACTATGAGCTTGGAATCCCCATAGGCCTCTAAACGTCGGACCCCCAGCTGTTGGGCAATTCGCAATCCCGTTAATAATGCATTGTACTCGGACACATTATTAGAACATGGTTGAGTTAATGAATATCCTCGGGGGATCACATGGTTTTGCGGGGATATTAGAACCACCCCCACTCCAGCAGAGTTCTTTCTCGCTGCTCCATCAAAGAACAGCTGCCAAATCGGTTCTTTAGAGACCATATTGGCTTCCACTATCTCATCTGGAATATCCTCATAAAGTTTCGAGGATTGCGGGACAGGATGCTCTGCTAAGAAGTCAGCAATTGCTTGTCCCTTAATCGCCTTTTGTGGTATAAATCGCATGTCATATTGCGATAGGAGGATTGACCAATTTGCTAACCTGCAATTGAGTGACCCAGGCTTGGTCATGAGCACTCTCAGAGGATTTACCCGAGAAATCACATGGATTGTTTGGCCTACTAAGTAATGCCGCATTTTCTGAATTGCGAATACCAGGGCCAAACATTCCTTCTCTACTGGAGTATACCGATGTTCGGCACCTACCATAGTTCTACTAAGATAGTAAACAGCTTGCTCATGGCCGGAGTCATTGGTTTGGGCTAACAAGGCACCAAGTGAATGGTCCATTGCCCGAACGTATATTAAGAATGGTTTTCCCGATATAGGGGCTACCAATACCGGAGGCTTTGTGAGGTACTTCTTGAGATCTTCAAAGGCTTGTTGACAAGCTTCATCCCAAACGAACGACACCCCTTTCTTCGTTAGCCTGGTAAAAGGTTGGCACCGCCCTGAAAGGTTGGCGATAAATCTCCGGATATATGCTAGTCTCCCTTGTAGTCCACGAAGTTCTTTAAGGTTTCTTGGTGGCTGCATCTCTTGAATTGCTTTTACCTTTTCAGGGTCTAAATAAATACCCTTGGATGTAACAACGAAACCAAGGAATTTGCCACTAGAAACACCGAGAAAGGACTTAGTTGGATTCATTTTTAATTGGTGTCTTCTCATAATATCGAACACCGCTTTCAGATCCCGGAGATGATCGTTTTTATTACGACTCTTGACAGCCAAGTCATCCACATAACACTCTACCGTTTTACGGAGATGCTCGCGGAAAATTGTGCTCATAGCACGCTGGTAAGTTGCACCTGCATTCTTCAGACCGAATGGCATGACTGTATAACAGTACACGCCTAACGGTGTTCTGAATGCAGTATGTTTCTCGTCTTCCGGACACATTTTGATTTGATTATATCCGGAAAATCCATCCATGAAAGACATTCTTTCAAATCCGCAGGTGTTGTCAATCATGACATCCGCTATTGGAAGTGGAAATTCATCTTTAGGACATGCTGCATTGAGATCTCGAAAATCGATGCAGATTCGGATTTTTCCATTCTTCTTGGGAACCGGAACGATGTTCGCTACCCAATCAGGATGTTGTTCTTCTCGTACGAAGCCAGATTGTATAAGCTTCTTTACCTCATCTTCGATTGATTCCATCAGTTCTGGACGGAATCTTCTCTGTTGCTGTTTTACTGGTTTCGCATCTGGCTTAATATTGAGTCGATGCACAGCAACTTGAGGATCTAAACCCGGCATGTCTTCATAATTCCAAGCAAAGACATCTATGTATTCTCGAACGAGAGTCACCAGGGCGTCTCTTTCATTAGGAGGTAAACTCTCGCTTATAAATATGGGTTTAGGATTGGTTTCATCTCCCATATTTATTTGGACCACCTTATCTTCCGTAGGAGGTTCACGTTGCTCAAAACGCATGTTCCACTGGGCATCAAGATGCTTTACCAATGCTTCATCTTCTATAAGGGTCAGTTCATCGTTTTCATCTGGGGTTGGACTGACAGATGTCATGTTTACCGTCATCTCTCTGAATAATATACCCAGGTTGATATCCGAATCCCTATCGGAATCTTCCACATTCTGGCAAATCATATCTTCGATATCTGAAGGATCGGGTGTTGTGATGTATCCCAACCCCCTGCCAGTTTTGTGATAATAGTCCGGTTCTTTTCCTTTGGGTACGAATGAGGGAAGCGGATCCCGACGTCCCTTACCAAAGTTTAATCCGGGTTTATTGATGAAATCATATCCCATTTTTGCCATCATCCGGAATGACTTTAGTCCATAATGATAGAATTGAGGGGCTTCCTGAGCCTCACTCTCACTATCACTGGATGAGGCTATATGCGATTTAATTCTTCCAAAAAGAATAGGTTTTTGACCTGGTCGATGGGCCGGTACTTCGAACATCGCCCCATCTGCGTTTTCGATGTTTGGTTGTACCATCATCGATGACCTAATAGGCATGTGCATGGTTGCTAAAGTCTCAAATTCTGAGAGACTATCTGCATCCGTGCTAGTAGCTGAAGTTAAAGAATCAGTAAGAACACCAGGCAAATAAGCAAAGTTCAGATTCTCATTTATTTCCCACTCGCCTTCATCACTGGCGGTGTCATTTACATCTAGCTCATCAAGATTAATTACAAGAGGTTCAAAGCCTTCATTGGCAAAAAACACTCCTGACTCAGTATCCGCTTCATTTCCACTATCACATTCATCGTGTAGTGGGGGGTCGACCTCAGCACTTTCAGCATACAGAAGGGCGTCTACGAAGTAGTTTTCAACACCCTTGAATGGCTGTTTGTCAGCAATCAAAGTATGCACTTCTCTGTCTTCATCCACGTACTTCATGCATTGGTGCAGGGTGGATGGGACGATCATATTAGCATGAATCCATGGTCGTCCTAAGAGAATGTTATAAGAAGTGTCTGCTTCGATCACGTAACAGGTCACCTCGCTTTTAAGATCTCCGATCTGACATCTGAGCCTGATCTTTCCCAGAGGGTGACTGCCATTGGCATTGAAGCCAAAAATGGCAGTATTAGTTGGAGTCAGTTTGTAGTGAGGGATCCCAAGAAACTGCATAAGCCTCCGTGGCACAATACTCAAGGCAGAACCCGGATCAATCTGAATTCGACCAATTTCCGCTGAACCAATATACCCGGTATAGTACAGGGGCCTGTTGTGCTTAATATTCTTCAGCTGCATGTCCTCTGGTGTAAAAGTGATATAAGGGGCGTGCCTCGACACTGAGTTGCATTGCGGGCATGCCTCCTCAACCTCCTCCGGGAGATGGGCTAAGAAAGCTTCAGATTCTGCTAGGGCTTCTCTTAGCGCCTCTCTTGTAGACTTGGACAGGCGTAATAACTCGTACAGAGTTATTCTTGCAGGTATATTCGCCAACTGTGCCATGACATCAAACTGAAAAGAGGAACTTTGCTCTTCAGAGACATCTTTTCGTAGTGCTCGGTTGTATCTGAGCTCCTTTTGTTTTCCCTTGTCGGGAGTTTGCTTGGTAGTTCCTTCATTAGTCTCCTTGGTTGGCTTAGAGGGGCCAGCTTCTGTGTTTGAGAGATCCTTCAAGTAGTGTTTTCCAGATCTGGTTCCGGAAGGTGGTGCAGGCTCATTCTCCACCGCCAGAGCTGTCGCCTCCGATTCAGAATCTGTCAACAGCGGAATATCATATGCATCCTTCTCAACGGTTGCTGAGACGGCATTGCACATGCGCTTCTTTCCTCTTGTTTCAGTTTTCTTTCTGGTCCTGACGGTTATCCATTGTTCATCTTCAAGAATATCTGGATGCACCCAAAAGACCTCCTGCTTCTCTGTCGTGAAGGGGACTAACCCTTTCTTCTGTTGATTATGGGGGTCCAAATTAACCACTCTGAGCTCACCCTTTGGAATAGGTGTGAGCCCATCTGGTACCTCCAGCTCACCCACTGTAAATGTGGCCGAGTTAGCCGTCACCCTTTTTTGTTCAGCTTTGAGCTGAACTGCTCCGGCATCAATTAGTGCCTGAATCTTATCTTTCAAGATGAAACAGTTTTTAGTTGGGTGACCCACGATCCGATGGTATAAGCAGTAATTCGGATCATTGGTCTTTCCAACCTCTTCAGGTCTTTTGCTCTCTGGCAACTTGAGCATGTTGCGCTTAGTGAGCAAATTAAACATGGTAACAGTATGTTCATCCTTGAATGAATACTGTTTTTGTATTCTGGGTGAACCCGCTGTGTTGTTTTTAGCCGGCCTTTGTTTCGGCTTGGACGTATTCTCCACCGCCAGTATGTCTTTCCCTCTGGAACGGGGGAAATGAGATGTTGGCTTGTTCGAGGTGCCTCTTCTTGTAGATTGTTGTTGCTCTTCAAGGCGCCGGAGTATGTCTTCGGCCTGCTCACCTTGCTTGAGCAACTCTCTCCAAGATCTGGATTCAACCGGACCCATCTTGACTAAGACATCAGTCAATAAGTTATGCCTGCAAGTCTCCACGAGGGTCTCCTGCGTCATGCCATGCGGGCATCGCACGGAAAGCTCTCGGAACCGCTCGACAAAAGCTTTTACTGTCTCACTCTCTCCCTGCTTTGCTGCTAGCAGGGATGGTACCGAGACCTCAGTATCGTCTTCGAAAAATCGGGCCAAGAACTCACGTTCTACGTCGGCCCACGATTTAATCGTTCCTTGGGGTAGTTGCATAAACCAGGTAAATGCGGGTCCTTGTAAGGTACTCGCAAATATCTTGGTCAATGTTGGATCATGCCCCATCAAATGTCCTGTCTGTGACAGGAAGTAGAAGATGTGTTGCTGTGGAGAGCCTTTCCCGTCAAACGATTGAAGGTTTAACGGTTTGTAATTTGCAGGGTAGGGCGTGGTCTCCCATTCAATAGGATAGGGACGCACTATTCCCACTTCCTGCAACTTCTTTCGGTGAAGAAGGGCCTGTAGCTGGTTTTCCATCTTTTCCATTTTTTCCACCTGAGGATTAATGAACACTTTTACTCTTTCTTTTTCTCCTAACTGAGAAGGTACTTCTTCGTAATCGTCTTCACTGTCTTCCTCTACGCGGACATGTTCCTCTTCATGTTGTTTAGCGGATGACGAAGATTGGCCTTTCTTCGTTTGGGCCAGCAACTGAGTCAAGAGTTGTTTCATCTCCTCCATAGTCTCTTCCTGCTGTTTGAGGCGTTGTTCTTGCCTTTCAAGTCTTCTAGAGACTTCTTCCGGAAGATCGGCCATATTTACTGTAGCTTCCAACCCTCTGTTTGAATCAGAATAGGGTGAAGATACAATAGCAGAATATCTGTCTTCCTCTTCGTCAGATCCTGCAGCTAACTTTTTATAGTTCAATGGTATGGCGACTCCCCTCCTAGCCCGAGTGTGTCGGAACACACCCTCTGGCTCAACAGACACCCCCCTTAATTTTGAAGTGAACTCTTTGTCTGAGGAGTCACTTTCGGCAATCTTCTTGCCTTTACCAACCATGTAGGATGAAACGGCAGGCAGATCATCCCCAGGGCACATCTTTTTTACTATCCGCCTTCTCTTTGGCTCTGTAATCCGCTCAAAAACGGATTGTCCTGACTTGCATTTGCAGTTTGACAAGACGGCTGAGATCAGCCGTTCACAATGGCAGTGAGAATCGGGTTGGGATGTGCTCCTCTTTCGAGTAAGATACTCTCTCAAATCTTCGGGCTTATCTCCATTTACGTTCTGACGCCTCTTGCGCCGCAAGTTCTGTTCATAATATTGGTTGGTTTGTAATATTTCAGGGCTAAGGGCTTTCCCTGTATCAACACATTCTCTTCTATGGAGTCGTCTAGAGTGTGTGCTGGCTTGCGCAGTTGCGCGGGCCCCGCACACATTGGATTGTTCCTCCGCAGACATCTTCCCAGGTGAGTGCATGAGCACATCCTTATGTTTGTTTGAAGAGGAATGGGATGGTACACCTGAGAGAGTGACCATAAAGTTAGGTGTGCGCTGTGTGTTCATTGCGCGTGTGCCCGAATAGACACCAGAACCAGATCTTTTTTGCGGAGTGCAACCCGCGGATTGCAACCTGCGGGGTGCAACCCGCGGTTGGAACCGCGGGTTTGCACCCGCGGTTGCAACCGCGGGGTTGCACCCGCGGGGTGCAACCGCGGGGTTGCACCCGCGGGGTGCAACCCGCGGTTGGAACCGCGGGTTTGCACCCGCGGTTGCAACCGCGGGGTTGCACCCGCGGGGTGCAACCCGCGGTTGGAACCGCGGGTTTGCACCCGCGGTTGCAACCGCGGGGTTGCACCCGCGGGGTGCAACCCGCGGTTGGAACCGCGGGTGCAACTGCGGGGTTGCCCCCGCGCGGTGCAACCCGCGGTTGGAACCGCGGGTTTGCACCCGCGGTTGCAACTCCGTGGTTGCCTCCGTGCGGTGCAACCCGCAGTTCTTCCTGTGAATTCCCATTTTTGGATTCTTGGGCTGGATTTTCCGACTGTAATTTTCCAGAGGCGCTGTTCAGGCGGGCCCGTTGGATTTTGCGCCTCAAGTTTCTTTTCTGAGAGCGGGTGAGAGTTTGATTCAACTTAGGAGTGGGCGATGACGCCTCAAGTTTTCTGACAGAGTCAGTTTTAGCGGGCGATGACGCCTCATAAGTTCTAATAGGCGATGACGCCTTCTTCTTTTCGGTGGGCGATGACGCCTCACCTTTGCTCATCATAGCCCGGCGATGACGCCTGGGCTCCGAGTCAGAGGAAGAGATAAACTCTTCGTATTTTTGCTGATCAACCTCTACGATCAGCGTTTCGACAACAGATCCGATGGGTATCAAGTCGGACTGCGCCACGACGTTCTCCGTAGTGAACAGAGAGGCTCCCACTGTGGTCGCCAGTTCTTGTACGCCCGAAAATTGAACCTTTGATTCCATTGCAAAATTGATGAATTACAATAGGAATTTAGATTACAAAAATTCCGAAGAATTACAAGAACGGGAATATTGGTGGATTCCCTTTTTAAGTGTGGGTACGGGTGGCGGTGGAGTCTTGTTGCTGCCTCCGTTGACTATCCAACTTGAAAGGGGATCTGTGAAGAAAACCTGCTCCTTCTGATCTCTCAACCCTCTGTGAAGAATTGCTCTGCCGGCTCCAAAGAAAAATCCCCCCTTTCTCTCAACTCCAATCCTGTATTTTATAGACTGAGAGAACCTCAAATCCGGATTGATTCGCTCCTGAAAAACCGGATCATGGAATATCAGCAAAGGAAACAAAATAAAAATACGGAAGATAACCCGCGGGTTGCCACCCGCGGGATGTCCCGCGGGTTGCATCCCGCGGGATCCTCCCGCGGGTTGCAACCCGCGGGATGTCCCGCGGGTTGCAACCCGCGGGATCCTCCCGCGGGTAGCAACCCGCGGGAGCTTTCCCTGGTTGCACTTTTGGGTTCTCCCTGGTTTTCATATACTTTTTTATTTTATTTTATTTAATTATTTTTAGTGTCTACAATTACTATACCTAACTGTTTCTCAGCACATTGTTCATGCTGACTTAGCATTAGAGGAATACATACATGAATGATGCATGAATGATGCTGGATCTTGCATCGAATGCATCCTAGATTACATCCTTTTATATTGACTGGCTATATGTCCTAGCAATGCACCCAGTCCTTATTGGATCAAGATGTAGAATTACCAGTAGTGCAAATTTGATGGATGGCCTGATTCAAGTGCTTCCTAGATTACATCCTTTCATATTGAACTGACTATGCATCCTAGCAGTACATTCCTGGCTGGATCAAGTTGTGGAATTACAAGTAGGGGGGAGTTGCCCAATTGCCTGATTCAAATGCTTTACTAGATTATTTCCCATATTGAACTGACTATGCATACTGACAATACATTCATTGCTTAATGATTAAAGATATAGATTTATAAGTATGAAAGGCTGAACGACTCAGCCTTCCTGTTCTGCGACATTTTGTGTAAGACCATTATATCATATTTAGACGCACCTAATATTGAAAAACTATTTGAAGAAAAATAATACTTATGAGCTAGAAACTTTACCATTTTTATTTGTTTTTAAAAGATTTACATCCTCCTAATGTGCAACTGAATTTTTTTCAAGGGAGGGTAGAAACCAAATCTGGGTATAGACACGTGAATGGGTTTCTATTGGGTAAGAATCCTGGAAATCTAAAGTGTATGGGATTGGAGGATCTGATAAGGGAAAGGGTTTGAAGCTGATAAAAATCCTACACAATTTTTAAGGATCTGTCTAATGTTCAGGGATTGATAATTAAGCATAAATACTAAAAGCCTTAAGAGGGGACTTGTGCAAGTATTAAATATCACAAATCAAAGTCCTATAATGCAAGGCTATTAATAAAACTGGCACCAAATAATTAACCATGCCAAATGTTAACATAATTGGCTTATGAATGATGAATTCCTGAACCAAGTTTAGTACCTTCCCAAAAATAACAAAACAAGCCAAGCAAATCTCAGTAGCATCATCTTCAAGAATTATTCTTCATCTTTTTCTTCAACTACTTTCCTTCTCTTTCCAGTTAAGCAACTAGATAGATTTTAGTTTTCGTTAGTTATTTGTATATATAAGCATAAAAAAATCTCACTAGTCCTGGATATGGGAAATAACAATCAACTAAGTAACCTCTACTAGGAATTAATGGTTATATCTGTTCTCTTCTTTTACCTTTTGCATAGTGCTATTTGGTTTGCATGTTCAATGGACACTTGAATATATATCGAGGTTATTCAATTGAGGTACTCTCTTTGGTGGAAAAGCTTCTCCCCTAGACCATTTGTAATTGAGTCGTATATGTTGCACAGCTAGATCATATGTTTGTCTTATTTCTTCCCTCCTCACTTACCTTATTTCATCTGTAGGTTATACTCAGGAAAAATATTGTTTGACTTTGAGCTGTTTCAAAGTATCTCTATTCTGGTAGCATTTGCTTAATTAAAATAGGAATTTAGAGATTGGTTATGAGCAGAGAAAGAAAATTGACATGTGATCAGTTTGTATCTTGTCTTTGAAGTTCTCTTCCATTAAAAGATACCTATTTTGGAACTTGCAACAGGTAATTAAACCTATATTGTCGTTTGAATTGGTCAAAATCTACTTATAAGTCAAGCTAACTTATCGAATGTGTCATATATTGGAAAATACATATCTTAACATATAATACATAAAATAAACCATAACTCATAGATATATTGCTCAATATATACATGCATAAGCATATCAATTTCCCTGCATTATCATATCTTATTGGAAGACATGCGTCACATATCTTTGAAATATTGACAACCATGCTTGTTGACCATCTGAGGAGTTTTGGGTGGATGATAGACATATTCAACAACTTTGAATGTTGATTCAAGCTTCTAAATGTTGTAGTTCAAGATGAACAAAGAGTATTTTCAGATTATGCATTTGGTATGCATGGATAGGATTTAAGTTAAAATTCCACCTAAACACCTGGGGATTCCCCTCATGCCCTACATACTGACACATAACTGACACCATATGCAAGGACGTTGAGCAGTGTTCAAAAGAGCTAACGGGTTTTGAGTGCCCACTCCTACTGCCTAGATCCACGTAGAGACCCACTTAGGCCCGCCTAGGCCACATATGCTCTCTCTTAATCAGAACCCCTTGAAGGCTCCACTGCTTAAGTGGCTGTGTGGCCTGTTCTTTACAACGTTGAAGTGGAACAAATAAATTAAGGGAAGGAGAAGCTTCAACCTGAAACAGTCTGTGAATCTGCATGGAAACTTGAATGTACTGTTATTAAAAAAATAATTGAGAAGTTCAAACTTTTGGCAGAGTATAGATGCCAGGACATTGCCTTTGGCTTACATATCGGATGATGAAAATGAAAATAAAAATATAGACTTCTAACACACATAAGGCAACATCAAATTCTACATCAATATGTATACTTGCAACTATAAACAAAGCCAAAATGTAGAGGAAGTTTTTTATTTATTAACTTGTAGCTCACCCAAATTCCAACTTGATAACCAATGGTCCTTTGGGTTTAACCAAACAATAGCTGTTCTTTTATCAGTTATATTGCAATTCTAATGGTGTGAATCTCAGTTTTCCTATATGGGAATTAGAAAACTGATATTGCTAATTCTAACTCATCATGATGCATCCAATTTTCTGCAGTCCCACCCACCTCCTATTACATATGAAGTGAGTCTGTAAAATGCAAGTCATTACTAATAATTATAAGGAGAAAACTTTAGTCTACGAAATCTTATGTGAATGACTTGAGAACAAATTTCTATCCATTTGTAGCAAATGCATGTTTCTACTGAAGTTCTCATAAATTGTTGCAGCTATCCTTTTGACAATCTGTCAACTTCAAGATATTTGTTCAGTGATTCTTCACTTATTAACCCTTACGTCTATGATTATGCTAAGCAATCTAGTTCAATAAATAGGATAGAAAACTATTTGATCAGGTAAAACACTTGATTAAACTTATATTCTAATAAGTGGAAACAAAGCTATCTGATTGCTCTCAAATTAGAATGGTTTCTCGATAAAAGCAAGTCATCCACCAGTCAATATATGATTGGAAACTAAACGAACCCTTAACTAGCTTTTATATTGTGCACTCCCTTATAGAACTTGATGGATATATAGATCCTTCTCCTGACCTAATATTGATCTGTCCTCAAGCTCTACAATTAGGCATGGGTCAGATCACAGATCCAACCGTAGTTTGGGTAGAGATCCCATTTTGATACCTGTTTTGGACCCCTTAGTGGAACTTCTGGATAAAACACCCCTCAAATCAGGAAGTTTACACCAGCAATAACTCATTTAGGTATCTTATTTATTCGTGTTTACATGTTCGCTTTTCTGATGTTGTGTTAGAATTCTCCCCTATGAGGCATCTGCAGTTTCTATTTAAGAGGACTGCTTATATGACTAATGGTCCAACATCTTTTTTCATTTAATTGGTCTTGAGAATATTCCAATATATGCCGAGGACCTGTATGAGATTGATACTATGATATTTATAGTATTTGGTTCCTGCAGTGTTCCATTCTTGCAAATCACCTTTGCAAACAAAAATCTCCATACCTACCCCCTACCAACACCCCAATCCCGTTCAACCTAGGGAAATAATAATAATAGAAACAACAAGGACATCAACATCAACATCATGAACTACAATAACAACAATAATATCAACCACGACACCCTGTAGGCATCATCATAGCTTTCATTTAATCAATATTTTTGTCACTCTTTGCTGGAGTAAGTTATTTTAACATACAGTTGTATGTGCACTGAAACTAATTTAAAAAAAATAGACAGGTAATTGTTGAAGATGAGTAAAGAAAGTTTAGATGTGCCTTACTATGAAGGTAGCATTGTTGAAATGAATGCTGTTTTGTCCATCTTTATTCTTATATCTTAAATGTCTAATCCTAAGTACAAGTTTCAATTTTATATATCTATATTCTCCTTTGTAAGTTTCTCCATTTTGATTACTCTTTTAGGATTAATCTTGTAAGTGCACTTTTCAGCAGTGGAACAGGAAGTTAAGACTCTATTGGGTACACATTTCTAAACAGCCTAAACTTGTGAATTATTGAGTACACATTTCTAAACAGCCTAAACTTCTGAATCATGTGTTCCCTAGAGGTATAAAATGTTTTACTGTTGAAATTATCCAATAATATGATCAATTATGCATATATTTGTATTATATACAAATATTTCAGTATGTTGTATATGGATTCTAATGCCTATTGTTTCTGGAAGAGTGCAATACATCTCAAGCTCTATATAATAATTATCCAGAATGAAATTTGATTACTATTGCCAGTAAGTATGGTTGCATTATGTATTAAAGAAGTAAAATATTTATTGTTAACAGTCTTTTTTCTGCAATAAACTACCGCATTTGTCTGAGTTCTGACAGCCATGTCTAGTTTTCTGTTGAGACACTGAAAAATGGTGTACATTACATCCTGCAGGCCATTATTGATTATCAATTTTCATTTGAATGGAAGAGACTCTCTATAAGAATCAACAGAAAAATGTAAGTTAGTGGCAGTGATTGAAACTTATGGTTCATGGGGTTATCTTTAGGTAGTGTATGTTCTTTTTGTATTTGATGACCATTTTATCAGGTTGCATTGACCAAGGGTCACTTGCCCCAAACTACAATGAGCCTTAGGGAATGAGCACCAAGCACTGATATTCAATTGCATAACTTTTGGAGTCTCATTTAATCAGTAAGTCCTTTTGGAAGATGAAATGACGGAAAAATAATTCAGGAGGTTATTTTTCATGAGTGAATCTTTATCTCTCTAGATAGAGCGAACCTGAGACACTAATTAAATGAGAATTGGAAGTCATCACATGCTCATGAATTTAGCAATCCACCAGATGCTCATCTATTTGCCTATCTCTTCATTTGGTAATTAGATATTACCACATGTATGTTCATCTACCTTCCTCAATGGTCATGTAAATAGCAGTGTTTATTGTTTCATGATTGCCCTTGATCTTTGAAAACATTGTTTTGAGTATTGTATATTAGTATGATTGCCAAGCTTTTTTTTTCACATAATTCTTGTGCTATGTCATGCTGGTCAGTCATCCCCATTTTAAAGTTTGATAAGTTATAATTACATGTTTCCAATGCATAACCTGTGTCTATATGCGTCATGCTTGTTAAATATATATACGCCTATTCCCTTTTCTTATCTTAGGGTGCTAAATCCAAGAGTTTCTGTTCTTGAGTCATGCTGTTGTTTTTATGAGTTCATGAATTAGTATGGAGAAAATGTGCTTTCTTTTCTTTACAACTTAAAATAATCAGCTTGCAATTAGCTTATCATTGTTCTAGTTAGAGCTAGAAGTCAGGTGCTTTCTATTACCTTTTCCTTGTCATTATGATGTGCACAGAATTTAGGGATGCTTGAGAAATATCATACCAATACCACAATGTTTTATTGCTTATGGTTATGACTCAATATTCAAATCACAAAAATAATTCCCTCTCTCAAGAAATGCATTTGGTTGATTCAAACCCAACAGTGATCTCACTTTGGTATAACTTGTGCTTTGGTGCTGTTCATAGTAATTTGTTCACAATTTAAAATCATTGCTATTCTTTGTAATTCATGCATGATTTAAAAATTATTGCTTCTGATTTGCTCTTAAACGATTTTCAGTTCTGGGAAGCTTTCTCGCAGCACTGAACAAATTCATTGCTGATCGGTACTCATTGAACCACACATTGTCCGAGTACTACGTGTATGAGTTTTTCAGGGTAACCTTCTGTAAGCTCATGAAATTGTTTAATCCTGTTCTAGGTTCATTGAAGCTTTATTCTAGCTTGCCTCTGTGGTTGCTCTAATAAATTTTGGTTGTATAACTCCTGAATTTGCGAGCTGACTTGTTTAATTCTTTATTTGCAGATATGGAATTGTTCTCGGGCTGAAGGTACTGCCTGATCTATAATCCATTGTATGCCCTATCAGCAGTCTCTTTATTTCAACTTTCTAAAAGCTTTTTCTTTTGCCGTGGCAGCTGATACCCGCGTTCATGAGTTCTTTAAATCTCCTTATTTCATGTCAGGAATTCATCCCATTCCGGGAGCCCAGCATGCTCTTCGTAGACTTTCAACGTTTTGTAACCTTTCTGTTGTGACGTAAGTCTCATTTGCATGTTGTCTTTGTTAAATTCTTTGTTCTCACTTACAACTAGAAATGATCTATTTATTCATAATTTCAAATGATTTAACTGGTGGACCTTTTCTCTTTTCTTTTTCTTCTGTAAAGATCTCGGCAGAATGTCATAAAGGATCATACGGTAGAGTGGCTAGAGAAACACTACCCTGGCCTTTTTCAAGAGATTCACTTTGGTAACCATTTTGCGTTGGATGGGAGATCAATACCAAAATCTGAAATTTGCAGGTATGCTGGTTTTCCTTTGATGCCACAGTTGTTAGGCTTGGAAGTTTGATTTGGATGGGTATTGTGGTCAAAAGATCTAATTCTTTGCCTACAACAACAACAACTACTAAGTCTTTTATCCAAGTACTTGGAGTAGGCTACATGAACCAACAGATAGTCACGCCGGATCGCTCACACTGGTGATCCTTCTCCGCTCATTCCTATTGAGTAATATATACTCATTTAAAGCTCTAGAATTCATATATTTTCGTATTACCTCCATTCATGTTTTTTTCGATCTTCCCTTTACTCTTCAACTCCACTAGTGTTGTGCTTAAAGTTTTATCGTTTCACTGCCTGTCTGAAACCAGGATAAAAGAGGAGAGTTGTAGTAGGCCTATGACAGATAGCGTAAAATATTGTCACATATTATGTCATGGGCCAAAAGATCTAAATCTTTGTCTGATACATGTAAATTTAAGCTGTACCAGGTTATGTTTCGTGCCTGTGTTTAATGAGTAGGTAGTTTCTTTTTTTTTTTTTTTTTTTTATCCCTTTTTCCTTGGTACTATATGTGATTGGTAACCCAAGATAAAAGTTGATACAAAGTCCATGTTTGATAACTTTTGATTCACCAAATTTTGTAAATCCGTGAGCATAGTATTATTTCAGTAATATTAACACATTGCAGATGTGGACTCTATTACCAATAGAATGGGAGCAGTTAGTAAAAGATTACCATGAAAATTTATTTTACTCATGACTGAATTTTCTTGCCAAGTAATATGTGAAGCCAACATTACCTTGGTTGGGTAACTTGATTCAGTTTTCTTTCTGCAGATCCCTTGGAGCTCAAGTTTTGATTGACGACAACCCTCGATATGCGCTGGAATGTGCCGAAATCGGTATCAGGGTCCTTTTCTTTGACTACGAGAATTCGTACCCGTGGTGCAAGAATGACGTGGTAGCATCACACCCTCTTGTGACCAGGGTTAAAAACTGGGAAGAAGCAGAGAAGCATATAGTCTCATGGGCGGTGTCGTAGGAAGACTACTGTTAAAGACTGCAGTCTGATGCTCAGCTTCAATTGAAGTTGGGTACCTTAGTTCCTGGTGGTGGGATCATGTACAAGGGAACGATAGTTGGATGGGTAGTTGATAGAGATAAGATTGGATTTAGTTGGATTTGATTAGATTAGATCTGAGATATAGTTAGATTTTAAATGATTTGTTATTATCTTGTTTCAACGTGAGGCTAAATTTTAAGGGTAGCTTCAGTAAATATAAGTGTAATGTGGTAATTGGGTTCGGCTGGTGCAAGAGCCCATATATCTTGCAATCTCTGACCCTAAATATTCCTTGGTTCCTTGTGACAGTCAATTTCCTCTAGTAGATCGACTAGATTCGAGTTTTTACAGACTTTTTCTTACGTATTCCATGGTGTGATGGTTTGGATTCTTATAATTATACATGCAAATGGAATAATAAGTTAGAGAATGTATCGTACTGTAAAGTTCTGATAGATATTCAATAGTAAATATTTGCAGATCATGATCTGTTCTAACAACCCAAATGGCAAGTGAGGGGCAACAACCAAAGAAAGAAGCTTAGCAAGAGCACTTGAATTTTGTGATTGGTGCTCAACTTGAAAATCTGTGATTTGCAATCTATAGATGAAGCAAGACTTACCTTCTCATTTCATTTGGATCATAACACAACCAAGCGTACTTCTTCTCCCAAAGACTCGAAAAAATAGAAAACACAAGCATATAAACTTCATCTCTGAAAAGTTTTGGACCATAATCCGAAACCAAGTAAAAACTAAAATCTCTCAGTTCACCCTGTAAATAGGCCCAAAACCCTTGCCCCCAGGAGTATGTCTCTGCTGGTCCAAGGACATGTAAGGGATCACAGCCTCCTCAACTCCTGTAGAGGTGAACCACCCAGCAAGAGGCCCGGACGAGGGACGGCTGATGCCATGGTGGCCGATACCTGCTCCTTCTTTGCTCCTACGCATCGGACCTGAAACTGATACATGTCTCCAGTTCACGGCATTTGAGCCATGGCTTTCTTCGGTTGAAATGCTTTCATCGCTGTCTCCTTTCTTCTTTGCAAATCTCCTCCAGAAGAGCAAGGTTTTCTTCCATGATGTGTTCTGTTTGTGACTTCTTTCTTCAGTTGTGTTTTGGTGAGAGTGCAACAAGGACTCAACTTTTGCATCAGGTGCATATTTTCTTGCTTCTTCCAAGAACTGACCAAAAGCCAACAATAGAGTTTTAGTCGTCAACTAAATCGAGGATAGTAATACATTTGTTTTTGAGTATTTTGATACATAACCAGTGTGATCGGTAAATACTAGACCCCCTACATATTGCAATTTGGAACATGCATTCCGAATCATGAAGCACGAGCGTTTGAAATGAAGATATCAATATTTTGGAACTTCAAAATTTTTTTTATTATTGTTGGAGCAATCTTTTGACATTAATAACCATACAATTTATTTAATATCCTTAATTAATAAAACTAGTGGAAGAGATAGAGACTACAAACAAAATTCTCTTGGCACAATAAAAGAAAATATGCAAAAGCAAGACAATTCATTTGCATAGGTGTAAAACCTATTTCAAACGCATATTATCAAAAATTATAGTTTATTAGTAAAATGAAACTAACAAATACGAAGAGTTTGTTAGTTGGGAGAAAAGTATATCCCCTTAAACTTTATAATTTGACTAATTTACGCAAATATATAAACATATTTATGTATCCAAGTATACGATAAATCCAGAAAATAATTAACACATTCTTTTCATCCCTACGCAAAAAGACAATCTGAAAAATCATTATGCATTTCATATTAACATATTTTATTCCGACTAAGTGACTTGGAAAACACAACCCCAAGTGCACAGTCTTAGAAAAAAAAAAGTGTACCGACTATATAGATATTACTGATCTACATAAGAAATCGCTCGGGAAAAGACTGATGATTTGGCATTTTGGATCACCCTATTTCATTACGTGTTTCCTTTTTCTTAATGATTAACTCCATATAATTACTTTGATAAAAATGTCATAATGTTTATATAGTAATAAATATTGTATTGGACAAGTTATATCCAAAGAGAACATACCTTTGAGAAGTCAATCTGAGGATCATAACCAACCTCATTAGATTTTGTATTCTCATCCTTTGGGAAGACAGGTGCTCTCTTCATCTTCTCTGAAACCCACATGAAATTAGAAGTAAACTGAAATATAAAATATAAAGATATGAGAATTAAATTTTATGAAGCTTGGAGTGAGTAAACATCTCTACAAACACTCCTCTCTTTCAGACAAGTGCCAAAAACTAACCACCAAATTCAAGTGCAACGATCAAAAGATTAATTTTTTTCCCCCTCCAATCAATCAGAGATACTTTTCTTTGAGGAAAAATCAATCAAATTTTTTGAGCATGCATACCAACAAAAAGGAAAAAAAAAAAAAAAAAACAAAGGTTTTTTGTTACCTTAGAGCAAGAAAATGAAGATTATCAGTTCCCTTCAGTTGGTGGGTAGCAATGAATATATCAGTGGAGTGATTAATGGAGAAATATAAGTTACTATATACTGCATTAATGTGATAAAATAAGGGGAAAAAAATATGGATGGGCATTTGCTTGGTGAAATTTTTGGAAGGAATCAGAGAATTAATGATGAAATCAATCCAAGGCTTATGTTATGGATGGTGCATTGAGATTTATACCTTGGGCAGTAAAATTGAGTCAATGGCCTTAATTGCAATAGAAGGTCCTATTAAAGAAAGACAAGGTCATGTGCAAATGGTTCAAAACAAAGCAAAAATTGTAAAGAAAGCACAATTTATTTCTATCTTAGATGTGAAATAAACATTTTTCTCAAGGAAAATCTTAGGTATGTGGATGGTTTCAACAGTGTATACTCAATCTCATTGATATGTGATGGCCCAATTGAATTGCTACAATGGAAAATTTAGTGTTACTATATATGCACCAGATTTGTATGACATTTTTACCAAAAAAAAAAAAAAACAGATCTGTTACCATTTTAATGGTCCACTCTCAAAAAACCTGTCAATTCTGAAGCTAAATATAGAACTAAATATCTTTTACACTAAGTTGTCTTATTTTGGAGGGAGCAAAAAATTCAAATAATTTGTGGCTGATGCAGAGCTTGAGATTGTGCTTAGTATTCAAACTGCAAACAAGAACTCATATTTCAGGTCTCAAAACAACATTAATCCCAAATGCATCCCAAATTTCCAATACGGCTCCAATTTGCATTCTCAATGAAATTTTGGAATGACGAGTATCGTCTTAAAGAAAAGGTAATGAGCAAAAAAAAAAGACTCAACATACATTTAGCAAAGTGTTCTTCTGTAATCACTACACATAAATGCATGAGACCTTTCGATCCAACTGTAGGAATATCTGTGAGATGTACAAACACAAATCCATTTCATCTCCCGAAAAAACAACTCACAAACAAAAAACATATATTTTTTTTGAAGGAAATTTCATTTATTTATTGATTCATTAATTAAAAGAATAGGGTGCATAAGGTATTGGAAATAGTTTGGTTCTCTTATACAAAGGCCTGTCAAGGCCCTTCGAACAGTGCACTTACTGACATACAAATAAACTATATTGTAACTACCACAATATTGTTTCAATCCCTATGAACTGAAGGCTCTGTGAGATGTTACTTGAACCATAGCTCTGAAGAACTAAACAGCCTTACAGTGGAGCTGCTTATTCTGTACAATCCTTTATCCACCTGAAAGATCCTCTTTAGATCACAAAGTCTCGACTTTTTCCACAACCTTTATCCCATATGCTTCTAAGATGTCCAATGCTGTCAAAAAACACCAATAGCCATCAAGATTACATGTATCAAGATTGGACAACTTGCAAGTATTAAGCAAAAGTTTTGGATATGTACCTGGTATATAAACCTCAGGTTCGAGTGGTCGAATGACGCCTTTTGCTTGAACCTTGTTCTGAAGTAAAAGCTGCATAATCAAGAGAAATGAGATATATTAAGTTGTTTGCAACGTCAGGTTTTGTTTGGCCGGAGTGATGTACCAAATTGCATACCAGAACTCCTATTGCTGCTGGGATGCCAACAGTGAGAGCCATTGCTGTGGTTGTCTTCTCATTCTCAGTCTTTCCGAACTCCAGTAACGTAGCTCGGTGGTTTTCGTTCCGCCTTCCATCAGGAAACTCTACTTCCACTTCATGATGAAGAAGCACCATGTCCTGTGCGATGGAAGAACCAAGTCATATGAGATCAAGAACCTCAATGTTATGGTGTGCAGTACTTGTAGCTTTAGGTTATCCAAAATGCAGTGACTGCAGGACACTAACAAGTGCTAGTTCTACTATAAATACGAGGGCTGGCGAAAACTTTTATATTATATACTACATAAAGAAGAGCAAATGGAACATTTCAATATAGATTCCATCTGTCAAATCTTCCCAATTGGAGAAATGTTAATAGATAAATAGCTTTATAAGGGTAGGAGTACGCATGGATTTTACGGAAAGTTTTGGAATATTTAAATATAGATGCCATGTCAAATCTATCCAAGTTAGGACCATGGCTAGTTATTGGCAGGCAAATTTGGTAAAGTTCAAAACTAAATACATTTCAAAATTTCTACATTTAGATAAACTTTAAGCAAGATTCCACATTAATCTAAAACTTAAAGTTTATTATTTTTATTTTATATGCATATAATTATCACTTGACTCGTATTAAGGAGAAATTTTCTCCATTATATCCATTTATACTGACTATTTATGTATTGAGAAAAGTGTGCCTAGTTTGTCTCTTTATGTTGTAATTCAAGGTGGAAGCCTAAAATTTTTAAGTAGGATATCAAGGATAATCCAAATTGTTCATTTGCGATCTGCATGACATAAAAAAGAAAAAAAAAGTTGTATATAAAATATCAGGTGATCTAGATATTTCTGCATTATTAATCAAGAGGTCTTATTTTAATGTTACCTCTATTTAGAAAGAAATTGTTATCTTTAAGCTCATGACATTTTCTAAGCACTTATCTTTCTAGGAGAGAGAAACTATATGAGATAAGGGTAGACTTGACCATTTGTAGAAGTTTAGTTTTCATCATGTTGCTTGGTCAGACATCGGATTTAAGACAAGGGAAGTTGTCGGGTAAGTGATTTTATTTGTATGTATTGATTGATTTATTAATTATTACTTTTTGAGTGATGGTGTTGGGAACTTATAAAGAAAGGGTAAATAACAAAAGATCCACTCCAACTTCCCACCAACCAACCCAAAATAAAAATAATAGCAGCCATCTGTGCTTACCCTACTCATTGGTATTGACAGGAACATGAAATCACCAAAATGGTAACCATGCAAGTAGCAATTGGGACCTTAACTGAGCTTTTGATTAGGATTTTGCTGTTCTCTATCTAGTTTTAACCAACTTTCCTATTAGGGTTTCAGCCTTGGTTATAGTTTAATATTTTGGGCATTTTGGGAGTTGGAAATCCAAATTTGAGATGGTGAAAAGAGAGGCACTTTCCTCTGGCCATGACAAAGGCATGCCACATAATATGGGAAAATAGTTCCGTACTTTGTGGAAAATCCATGTTAGATATCAGTGCTTTTATTGTACTCTAGACCATAATGCTGCATATTTTCGTATTACAACATAATTATCAAAATTTTAGGTCAATATTCATGCTAATGTAGAGCATTTTGCATGAAAATTTATTTATTACTTAGATAATCAAATTCATACAGAAATATTACCATGTTCAATACAAATCAATCTCTGTATTATCAACACCAATAACAATGGTACAAACAAATTGTATTAGAAGAAAAACATAATTACCTGCTCTCCGCTACTGTAAGATAATCTCTCTTCCATACGCAAACACATAATGTCAAATGCACTTGAACATGCTGCAGGAATTTCCTCATCCTCATGAATTCCCAGAAACCTGATTTGCAGTAGATACTTAAGTAGTTAGGCAAATATGGAACTCTACTTACACAAAATTAAGTAAACATGGCTGCACTTAGTAGATATTTATGTCCTGCTAGACAAATATGATTTATGAGGGTCTTAATAATAACGGACAGAGGGAAGGGGGTGGAGGTGAAGAAAAGAACTAACAAAATTTTGATGTAGCATTAAATGATTTAGCTGGATTGGAGCGCAATTTGCTGTTCAATCATTAAACTTAAGCCTAATGTCTGTGTCCCGTAAATGGATGTAGTTTATCTCTATTCTCTACTCCTTCTAGCCTTTGATTTCTGAAATTTGGAGAAACAATGTATTTATGGAGATTTTTTATAATACTTGATAGACTTTTGCTGGACTCGCTTGGTTCATCCAAGATTTAGAACAAGAAACAAGACAAAATAATTGTAATTTAATTAAAAAAACATTGAAACGTATCAAAATTAAAAGTAGAAGCTTTCACCCAGGTTTTCTCGGAATTGGGCTTGTGATGATGGGAAATATGAGACTTATTTAAAAGTTTGAAATTAATTTTTTGCTAATTATCCATGCATATCTATCTATCTATATATATATAAGTAGATTCAATTAAGTTTAGTGATTCAGAGGGCTGGAAGTGTTTTACTTGATAGTTTTGATTGTCTTCATTGCTGTTGTCATTTCTTTGCAGCGCCCAAGCATAATCAACCGCTTGACCATTTCTTTCTCATCTGTAATCGATATTTCAAGATCCCCACTACGCTCTGAAGTCAAACTTCTGCCTTTCAAAAGTTCATATAGAAAGGCTCTAAATGTTGGTCTTTTTTCTCCTTTCAGCATAGGATGAGCTTCAGTGTCAAACAAACCAATCTTTGCTAGGCAAGCCATTACTTCACTAAACCCTGTAATAGAGACAACAAGTTTAACATATGCATCCCCACACAGATACACACGAGAAGAAAGGCAAAAGGTTCTACATGATGGACCAAAACTTTGATAACTATCTATCAACCTGATCAACAATAGAAAATTGCAATTCCCGCTATAATACAATGGTAAAACCTCTTAGCAAGTGGGTAAGAGGTCAGAGGTTCAAACCCTGCTTAGACTACAGTTTTGAAGGGAGTGTTGGGATAGGGATGGCTATGGACTAGTTAAAAAAAAAAAAAAAAGAGATTAAGAAAAAAACAAATTCCCTACAGAGAACAATTAAAAACTGAGGGGCTAGGCACGACGAGGACCCGTCTAACTACTACACTAAGTCCATACATCTTATGCAACTTGTATGCATGTGCATGCACACATTTGTGTTGCTCTTGGATGCATAAACTTAACCTACCTACTAGATATGGTAGGCTCTCATATCTACTAACAGCTGGTCTATTGGATCATCCAAACAAAACTCAAGTCATGCAATTCTCAAGTCATGCAATTAGTGTAACCACACTGTGTATTTCTATTGGATGCACAAGCTTTAACTCTATACCAAATAGGACAGGTTTTCCTACCCACCAACTCAATTTGCAACAACTTAACTAACTGTTCTTTCTGAGCTATGGAACATCCCTCTTCTAGTTGGCTGATGATAATTTGGCATCAAATCAAATGGGTTGATCTCAGGTAGATGCAGGCTGTAAAATTTTGCCAAAACTCCTCTTTTTTGCTTATATAAATTAATCAAGTGGATTGCTCAGTTTTATATCCAAATCTATTTGTTTATAATTTTCTTGTCTAGAAATTCAGCTTCACCGTGTAACTTTTTGACAAAATTTTGCCAACTTCAATGGAGTGATCATCACAGAGCCACTCCTAGAAGACCCAATTGTAGGTCTTGATAATTCTTATGTGCATGTTTTTGTGTGAAACAACAGAGTTCAGAATCTGACCTTGATACCGAAGGGTGGCACGGAAAATGGTTGACGCTTCCTTCCTGATTCGATAAAGATCCCCATATACTAAAGAATTTCGATTCGGAAGATATTCCAAAGCAAAAGCTGGTAGATCTGGTATGCAAAAGCTCTCCGCCGAATTGTAAAGTTCGTTCCCTGCATAAAGTTTATTAGAAAAGTAGCTTGCTGCCATTCTGAGACATTTTCCATAATCTTAAGAGAAAAAGGAATCGGCACTCATGCATGCAGAAACCATTTCAAAAAACAAAAAAATTTCCACATAGGTCCTATAGCATGTAGTCAAGAGGAATATAACAGATATGATTAATGATCACATCATGGAAGGTATGACATTGGGCCATGAGATTATCCAGCTCAAGAAAACAAGGTTATCTTATTAAACTGGATTGGTATTTTGGATATCCATGTTGAACCTCGCTAATATACAAGAACATTGAAACCTGAGGTTGGAGGCTTATCTAACAAACACACATCCATATATGAAAGCGCACAAATATCATAGACATCTATAACAAGAATCATTGAAATGGAGAGATGGGATATCTTTTTGTAAAAGAACAGTGTACCATTAGTATTGAACATCCATATTGATCATCATACACAATCTTCCTGTATGGATATTAAGAACAATCACTGACTTACCCACCCAGAGCTAATTAAACTGTAAATTCACATGGGTTCTACTAGGTGTAGAACATAATGCATGTGGGAGCTTGTGGCACACTGCATCCCTCCCACACTCAAAATCTTTGGAAGAGACATAATAACCTTTTAGTAGCTGGATTGCCTTTTGATTTGTAACTTCACTAATTTCTGCTTGACCTTTTGCAAGGGCATTTAATGCACAGTATAACAAAAACATAGACATGTGACTGCAACTGCTACAAACTTGACAAAGACTTTTACAAATATAAATATATGTTTGTGTGTGTGTTTGCACATGTCTGCATGACTGCATGCATGTGTTCGTCATGTAAGTTGTGAAGAGGCAACATACCCTTTCTAGGGTTTATCGACTTATTTATAGATGATAAAAAAGAATCCAAATATAAATACAATTTTCACAATAATACTATTCCTAAATACTTTAATAATGACTTTTGCAGTTGGATATTGGCCATAGGAATTTTTCATCATTTTATGTCATGCTTAATATTATCAGTTAATTGATCCAGAGCTTCACAAATGTGCCAAGGTCAGATCCTCATTGCTATGGTCTTATGATTGGTACTGCGGAGATTCTTATTATAAACTGATATCATCCTAATGAACAGATGCCCAATGTCAGTCACAATGCATAGTAAGGTTAAATTTTCTTTAAGGAATGACTTACCATCAACCTGTATGACATTTCCGTGAGACTTGTAAATTGCTGAGTTTCTACCTGCCTTAATAGCTCCAGCTGGATTCCAACTAAAACACAAATATAAAATAACTGATCAGCAATCAAAGAAATTCACAAGAACACATAGGTTGTGCTTGGTTATATTGGAAGGAAAAGGGAAGGGAAAAAAATATAAAATGCATAAGCATGAAAAATAAAATTAAGAAAAAAGGAAAATATGACAATGCATGGATAAAAATCAAAGGAGAAACTAATTTTTTATCTGCGTGATGTTGCCTAGAGAAAATTTGCAGTATATACCATGATGTTATCCAGTTTCTCACAAATGCTGATGAGCCTCTAGCAAGACATGGCACAATGTTTATAGGGTACTGGAGTGGTCATAGGTACAATGAAAATTTCTGTAGAAGTTGTAAAGACTCCTTTGACTGTACTTGAGTTAATATTCATAAGTAAAAATTAAGGTAAAAGTTAAAAGACTCCATCGGCTGTACTTAGTTAAAAGAGAAGAATTTTCCAAAATATACATAACTTTTTTTCCCCCTAAACGACTCTCTTGGAAAATAATTCCTAAAGTCGACTGATCTAGACTTAGCAAGTCCAGATTAAGGTTTTCAGAAATCCAGACTTGGCAGGTCAGGATCTTATTAAGTTAATAAGAATTCGGACTTACTAATATCTATAAAAGAACCCAACAATAATCAAACAAGAATTGGGCAAAAATCACAACAGATATGCAGCCGGTAAGGGTACGTTACCCTCTTAAAAGAATCTATGCATCATAACATGAAGTTTACACTTACCGATGAAATTACAAATTAGGTCGCCTATATTGATGGATCCAGACTGTTTTTTGTGATTTATTAGAATATTTAGAGTAATAAAAGTTTTCAATTTAATTTCTATAATTTTCTTTGCTATATAATAAGGAGACGACAACCCTAACTGTGTATGTATCTTACTATTTTTGAGTCTTAATATAACCCTAAGGTTCAAAAATCATGGGGTTAGAGTTTTCTAATGTATACATCTCATCTTCTAAAATTGAATAGCACATAACAATCTTAAAAGCCATACTATGACAGGCTTGATTGTACGATTAAGAACCCTCATTGGTATGGGTGACCTAACATATAATTTGATAGGTAAGTGTAAAATTCTTAGTTGCATACTACGTGTTGCGCAACTTATATATGTTGAATACGTCAAGTATCAATATGAAATATGAGAGAAAAGAAGAGTATTTTTGAAGAGGAAATTCATCAAGGAAGGACTAGTTGGATGACTAGTCGACTAGTTATTTGACCGTCAAATTTGTAGCAATAGGTTCTTCAAAGTCATCCGTCCACTCAATTGAAAACCTAGTAAGAGTTCAGCTATCTGTAATTGAACGTTGATTCGATCAACTAGTAGATTAATCGAGCACGTGAGACGTCAACGACATTTTCGGATTGTTTTGGTGGTTTATAAAAACCCTATGAATCTAGGATTCCATATGGTGCTTGTGGCAATATCTTGGATCGTTTTTCCACATTGTATTTTCTTCCCATAGAGAGTTTGTATGAGAAGCTCAAAGAGAGTTTGTTTGACACCTCATTGAGATAAGAGATCACATTGACTCTTATATTAAGAATTCGGGTGTGATCATCCAATCAAATCTCTCCTCTTTTCCATGTAACATACACTAATGTGACCAGTGGAACTACACAATTCTTGGCATTTGTGTTTCCTTGTGTTGTTACTCAGAATCTAGTTATTGATCTCATGTTATTGCAATCTTCATGGTTACCTATCCAATTCCTTGAGCTAAGGGGTCTATGATTCTCCTTGGCTTTTCTTGGAAGGCATTGTTGCTCTACCGCTTGATACATATAACCTCAACAATATATAGTTTAACTAGGCTACTTCAGAAGCATCTAGAGTGTGAATACTGCCACTTCAAATTTCAAACTGGAGCAACAAAATTAAAAATCTAGTTTGTTTGATGTGATCTAAACTATCTAGAAATAAAGGTTTTAAATGTCAACCCATATCAATACGAATCATAAATATTGCATCACATTTTGAGTTGTCCAATATAATATTGACACTATAATGTGTCAATTATTGCAAATCTGACATTACTGATATTATATGTCTAATATTACTTTTGATAGCATAAACCATCAACAAATACCGATTTTAAGATTTTAAATTAAGAGAAACTAAATTTTAATTGGTTTTTGACATTCTATTTTTGTATTGATCAAACGGTTACAAAATAGACATTTCAGGAAGAAAAAAAAAAAGAATATTTTACACTATTCATGCAGTATGGTTAACTTGTTCCATTAACTAGAGGCCAATCTTAATCCTTGATTCACAAATATATGTTTAATTCAAGTGAACATAAATCTAGTTTCCACTACAGCAGATTTATTGATGCTTACTGCTTCTTGTTCTCTACATTTATTCTTTTGCATGTAAATTTCCATCAACAAAACCCACTAGGTAAGAACTAAGAAATCATTGTACATGCATTCCAAAGTCCTTTCCAGTCCTTTTCATACAATATAATTATTTATATGTTAAGATAAATCCACATTTCATCGGGAATTATGCATACCAGCCTTCATTTTCAGAAAATACGATTAATAAGCCACAACAAATTTATGCATGATCAGGGTTTATTTGAATTCATAAACCTACTAGCAATTTAGCAACATTCATACCTGAACTTGTAGGCAAGTGGGTTGTTTGCAGCAGCTGGAGATGGAAGACCGCCACAATATGAAACGAAAGATACTACTTTCCCTTTTCTAGCATGTGCTTGATTAATCATTTTCATTGCCATCATATGATCTGCACATGCCACATAGAATACCTTAAGAACTAGAGCCATAAGCAGTATCGTCATCACATCAACTTGAAAAACTTCCAACATTAGTTCTGGCATAATTTAAAGAGTAAACTACAAAAAACTACCTAGAACTTTCACCATCTTCTCATAAAACTACCATAAATTTTATTTATTTCCAGAAACTACCATGAATTTTATTCGACTGGAATTCATGCTAACTATCACATAAACTTCTGACTTACATTCTAATGTTTCTTGTTACAATAAAAGAAGTTAGAAGTCTGCATGTGTCCAAGAAGTGTTTTAACTTAAAAGTATAAGATTAAGAATAAGGTTAATAAGCATTCAATACGTTTCCACTCCAAGGGGTGTCCAAGAAGAATAGGTGTTGGATATGTGTTCAGTACTGGTACGGCTAATTTTCTCATGCTACACAGGTAAAAACCTAATCACCAATTTCAAAAACCCAACACTAACCAGTTTCTAGTTCTAGTCTACTCTATGCACTCATTCAGGCACCAAAATTCAGTGATGATGACTCGATGAAGGTATGAAGACAATGTTCAAGGCCATGACTTGATTTTGAAAGTCTTACAATAGGGAGGTTTCTTGCCGAATGTTCTTTACTTTTTTAGTTCATATGTGAGGTTAAATAAAAAAAATTTTAAGATAATTTACTCAAATTGAAGAAGGATTGAAGAAGAAAGAAAAAGAATTTTCTTCGCTTTTTTTCAAACTGCTTGAGTTTTCATTAGTACTGTATGATTTTCCCTTTTCTTGTCTGAATGTGAGTTTTTAGTCACAAATTTGAGTTGATTGATGACTATTTTAAAATTGAGTCCCATAAGTTTTTCTCTTTTCATCTCTTAATTGCTTCTTCTTCACTTATCCATAATCTAGTATTAGCAATACAATTTATCATGCTCTAAGAGAAATTAAAATTTAATCAAATACATTATCCTTAAATGTAGATAGAGGACATCTACGATATTACAACTACCCCCCAAGTTATCAATGTTTATGAAATATATACATAGAATCTGGTGTGAATGCCCTGATATTGAACTTCAATTGTTTGGAATTTTTCCATCTAATATGGAAAATTTATATATGAAGATGAGATCCGATATTTAAAGTGTTGGTCTTTGCGAGCTCCTTACAAGGCCTCTATGTGAGGTTTATAATATTGGAATTATAATTGGCATCAGTTGATGCTTCATGGTATTGCAATTGATGTCTGACGTATCTTATAAGAATATTAGAATGATGTTGTAGGTATATGTTGTATCAGGTACCTCACAATCTGATATTAAATAACAAACCAGCCAATTTATACCTTGTCTGCATGTTTTTTTAGACATTGACACACCTTTACTACCAGCAGATGAGGAGAGCAACTGCCCTTCGTCGCCTCATTCTATTATCAGAATCATTTTTTATGCTATCACTTGTAATTTAGATACCAAAAGTTTATAATGATGCCACATGACCTCCAAATTTGCGTGAGATTTGCATGTTCCATTTTCAAAAAACATTAGGTAATATTGATGGGCTTCAAACATAGCAAAGTTAACGTGAAACACAGCCTATAGCTCAGGGGAGTTCAGAAAAAGTTGTTATAGTAAAAAGAAGGCGACATCTACAACTAGCAATTAGCTGGTTAAGTTGAAGAATAAGAAGAATAGAACACTGGATTTTCTAGAAATGATAAACGCCAGAGGAGTTTATTTAATCATCCAAAACCTCAGGTATGCAATTACGCAAACTAACAATGGATAAAAGCAAGCATCCTTTATCAGCCTAGCAAGTGCCAGTGAATCTTTTTAGGTCAACAAAAAAATGACATGACAATTTATAAAAAGATGCAAGAAATCCTATGTGAAGCTCTAAAATTTTTGAATGATTCAGTTACTTGTGCTTTTGCAGATTTAACCTTCCCCATTGAGCTTAAGTTTACTTTTTAAATAGTTACCAATGTTAATGCTACAAATCATTTACTTACGATAACAAATAATGAGTCACAGGTTAAAGGAGTGCTACCTATCCCAGGATCCAAGCCCATTTCACAAAGAATTGTAACACCGGCATCTTTGGCCTTTTCATCTAATTGTGCCATCGAATCACTAACATAGCTTGCAGTCACAAGATGTTTTTTATGCTGCCATAGAAAATTACTTGTTATTTCAATACTGATGTCAGGTACACATCAAATATGTGGCACAGAAACATATAATTGAACAATAAAAGAATAATTAAACTCATTATTTGAAGATTGAGAAATAAATCTTTCCATCATCGAAACACAAAATAACTAGAAACAGTACAGCATAAAAATACAAAGACAACAATGACGACCTTGATGACAATAATACTGCAGCAACAGAACCAGCACCAACAATAACGACACTGCCACATCAACAAATTCGCAAAATTTTGTATGTTCTGCAAGGATATCCATTTTATCTATGTAACTCTTCTAAGGGCTCTCATCAATTGACTTAAAAATGCTTTTCTCATAAAAAGTGGTGAGACAAACATCAACTGATTTAGAGTTAACTAGTTCTAAATGGCGAGGGAGAAAAAAATGATGTGCTTCATATGCTATACATATTTTTATCTCCAATTCTAATATTATATGTTGTTCATATAACATGTTGAGATTATTGTTGGATTTGAAAGTTTCTTATGTCGAGATAATTGCCAGGTTAATGCATAACTATCGGTCTAGAATATTGGGCACTCAAAACAACAAGATGCAACTATGATGCATGAACCTGTTACCTGTATCTAGCAAACAAAAAGGGCACTGGAAGATGGATTTTCATTTTGAATATAAAAGGAAAATACAAAATTAAGTAATTTTACAAAATTTCTGCCTTAATTTGTATGAAAAACTGGAGGTAATTTGTATGAAAAACTGGAGGCATTCATCAGTAACTTATCTTTGCAATATGTGATGTAAAATGTTTTTCACCTCGGGTTTCGGGCTCGAAAATTTGACCTTGTCTGTCTAACCTGCTAAATTAGCCTGAGAAATCCCATGATACACATAAAGTATAGGCCAGCATGACTTTCGGACATAATGGTGTTAACTTGAAAGTAAGCATGCCAGAAATGGCACGTGCTTTGACCTATTAGATCATTATATAAGGCTTCACATGTAGGATTCGGAATTCTGAATTAGGAGTGAGTCACGTCTTTTGCTGGATTAAATTTTGCAAGTGAAACTATTGCATTGACTGATATTTGGGAGCCTGATTATTTTACAACTTCAGAAAACTTACTAGTTTCAGTCATGAGTTTGCTAATGACATCATGGAGATCTACTAATAAATTTCTTCACAATAGAGGAAAAGTAGATGTATGTAAAGCATAATAAACATAGTAGACATCCACTTATCTTATTTAGAGATCAGAGCTATTGTTGTAAAACTGGCATTGACTGTACAATTACCTCTATGCATGCTTTTGCTATGGCTGCATGAAAACTTGGTGGGAGTAAGCTAAGTACAATTTCAACCTGCAAAAGAAAGAGTATGAGACTGATACATATTCCATGGCAACATATGGAGAATGAACCAGATGAAAGCACACACAATAAAATAAGACTAAAAAAGAATCATGTAACTGTTTTCAAGTATACAAGAGGGCAGGCTTAGAACTAAGCCGATTCCAAAACTAAAATACAACATCTTGGCGAACATCAAATTGAAATTACTCAACTAGGTCACCATGATTGGTCACCTAAACATTATCTAGTGAGCACAGAAAAACTAGCCCATGGAGCATACGGTTGTGAGTGGTAGAGCTTACGGTTCATTAGAAATGGACCCCTTGCGACACCTAGTACCTACTCTGCATGCCCCTCTCCCCCACCCCAAACACGCACAGACACACACCCATCTATGTGTGTGCTCCATTCTAGCACACACCCACTTAAGCACATACACATATGCACATGCACATACATGCGCTCAGATAAGAAGAAAAAACTGAAAACTTGCCATACATCATACAATCCAAAGGGAGCCAGGAATCAGCAAAGAAAATCCCTCATTTTATTTGGGGATCACTGTTGGTGAAAATACACATGCTCCAGTAGTCTATTGGACAAGGTGAGGTGGAATACTAGAAGGCATCTCTCTCTCTCATGTACGATAGTCCGTCATAAGTCAGTGCCCAGTAGCTAAATCTGGACACCTCGAAGATAACAATTGAGAGAGAATTTTTTATGTATCCTATGACGAACTAGCGATAGATGCTGAAGCCTTCCTCAGTTGCATGGCATAATGTATGCAAACCCAATTAAGAGGGTAGGGCAGGCAACAGACTGGAGCTGCTTCAATGAGCTACCCTGCCTAAGCGAATGGCAGGATGATATTGTGGCTCGAACTTCCTTGAAAAAGGTTCACCAAATTCAAGTACAAAAAACACTGCACATGATTGGGACATGAGGAGACTATATTTATAATACGGACCATGGAAGACTGTCTCAGGTGTAAAAGATTTGCTTTGGGATAATATTACCGACTCAGCCTTCTCTTGCAAGACTGGATGTGGGCGCCCAGTTACTAACCAGTAATTTAGGCAGACAGACCTCACTTTTGCTGGTGGATGATTCAGAAGGGAAGAATTGAAGCCCTCTTTCAGAGAAGCACCATCAATTTTAGAAGGATCACCAATCATTTTTCTCTTTCTAGACAAGGATATTTTGAATCAAGATGGGACACTCTAGTCCTCGACATCCTGTAGCTATATAATGGCAAGACCACGGCAAGACTGGGGTTTCAATTTCATTGAACATCCTTTTGGGCATAACTCAGTTACATGAAAATTACCAATCACATGGTAAAGTTTAGCTTTATGGCCAAGTGCAGGCTATGGAATCATGGATAATGAGTTAGAGAAGGTCTTTTATCTCATCAGATATTGGAAGTGTTGTGGTATAAGTTAAACTGAAACTAACTTTTGAGCATTTTTCAGTTAAATAAAAAAATTACCACCAACTGGATAATATAACTTAAGTTTTGATGGTTGGTGAAGGAAAAGGATACAGAAGAGGAAGTGGGGGTGGAGAGTGCACTTATGAACATACATATGTATATTGAAGAAACTCATATGACCAATAGAGCGTAAGCTTTACATATATAATTGCTGCTTGAATCCAAGTCCACATCTTGATCCAAATTTCTATTCAATGTCGATCAGAAGGTAGAAATTTGTTGACATATACATTGTAAATAACGTTACAACTGATTACTCCCCAAAACTATTAATATAACAAAGAAGAACAAGCATTCTTGTAATAATAAATGACCTAGTAGAGAAAACATTATTAGTCATTATAGTGTTTGGTAAAGGCAAGGAAATAGAATGGTCTGCACTTGTGTGGAGAATATATAATAGACAACATATGAGTATAAGAAAAGGCACTTTCATGCGTCATTAAATTGGTGGAAACTGTGTTTCTACATCATAATATTGGTGGTCATGGTAAAAAGTAATAGTCAAAATACCACAGTGCTTGTTTCAAGATCAAATGAAGCATACCTCTGATATACACTTGGAAAGACTTCCATAGTCCATTGCATCAAGTTCTATAGCTGTTGCATTCGCAATACTTTCAATGGTCTACAAGCAGAAATATGCATTCAGATATTTGCGTTTACATTCACTTTAGATATCAGCAATAATATATTTATTTCTTCATACAGATTAAATTTCCAGGAGAAAAACATTAACTTAATTGGAACCCTTGAAATGCATATCTTTATGGAAAAACAAAACAAGTAATTTATGCAGAAAAATACTATCTAGAACAGATGAAAAGGAAACTCATTCTTTCTAGCTTTAAATTTATGATGCCATGGATGTCCAAATTGAATTTGGTTTATCTTTGGACTTTGTCTTATACTGTGGTTCAGCTATGAATCTAACTTACATTAGATAGTTTATTCTCATTTCAATTTTTTGCCTGATCCTTTCCAGTCAAGGAACATGCAGAGAGTTGCCACCTTGGAATAAATGACCTCAAGGGATTCACACCAGGCTGGTAGCCAGCCTTCACAGCTGACCCAGTTATTTGGCAAATTCTTTTCTCCAGGACAAACCAATTTATCAGGAAAAAGGCTTTAGTAATGACAAGGATGACATGATATTTTTCAATACCAAGTATAAAGGAATGAAAGTAATCAGGGATGAAGAGCTAGACAACCCTCCTGATATGTTATTTTTCAATATCCTTAGATACCTAATGGTGTAATGATAAGAACTATATCATTCTTAAAGAAATTATTACCATACAAGTGCTATCAAGGTCCCATCTCGCCACACCACCACGATCTGCAGGTTTCTTGCATCATTTGAGATAATATAACATATAAAAGTGCAAACAAAGTTTCATATGTATCAATATTAAGCACCTATACTAGATGATCCCAAAATAACAAGTGAACTCTCTTCTGATGTGGGACTAACTGATAGCCAACTCATTCTCCATACAAGTTAGCAGGCATGTCTAATTCCTTTTCCAGTGATAACACATCCCATTTTCCAACAACTTTGTCATTCTCGATTCTTTTATCCCTAATTAGATTTGCTTAGTTCAAGAAATATGTTTAACTGTTGAACAATTCTAAAGGAACATGGTTAATCTAATATACATATATGAGATTTCTAAAGTAAGTCCAGTGAATAAGAAAGAGATTTCCTTCTGTGATTCCAATTGTTCTATGTAAATAAATGAGCACCATTGCATTTAGGTGATGTAGAATCCAATAAAAGCAATGATATGTATAATTAATCCAGGTTTCTTCCCCTAAATGAAACCAACAGATATGTCTTGATCCATATTTTCATGGTAAGGTTTCAAATCTTTCTAGTCTCAGGACTCTAAATCCTAGTCCTGTACCAAATCAGTTCTCAAGAAGGTGAAAACCTCTAAGCTTCTTTCGATGACTATAATATAAACATATCATTACTCCATAAATTACCAAAACTATGCATTCTTCTTTATAGATTTTTTTGGTTTTGTATTCTCCTATACACTTGCTATACGAGTATCAAGTATGGGTTATACACTAACATGACAGGTGAAAAAGTTTTAAAAAAAAAAAAAATCCACCAGCAACTATCCTAGAGCACCACTGAAAGAGAAAGAGTAACAAGAAAAATATTTCAATCAGTATCAAAGAGAATATTTAACTTCACGATAAGATTCAAATATTGAAATATCACGAGAAGAATTAGTAAGAACTGAGAACTTTTCATCTATATTATATGTAATTAAATTGTTTGAAAAGGAGTTTTTGGAGGAAACCCACCAAATTTTAAGAAAAGGTAAGAACTTCTTTGTCTGCACTTAATTAAATTGTTTGAGAAAGAAGAGTTTCCAGTTTGAAAACATAAAAATAAAAAAAATTAGAAGAGTTTCCAGTTTGAAAGCATACCTCCTCTGCGTCCTTCTTGTAAAGGGAAGCTACGATGACTTGAAATTCACTGATTTCTTCAACACCAATGCTTTGACATATTCTTAAAGAATAATTGGAAGAAATATTTCCAATTGATGCTAGAAACTCAGCAGCTGGTCGGCAAACTCGCCCTGCTCCTAGAATCAAAACCACTGGTCTTTTCTTAAAGCAAACTTGAGAATCCACTATAGTTTCACTAATTTTCCCAACTGTCAGAGATAATGCTTTCTCTTTGTTTAGCACTCCATTATTTATTGGATGTGCAAGAGAAATTAAAGAATCAATTATTTGATCGAGAGTGGTGGTATCATCTGCACCAACCTGTAGAAACCGCAGAAATAGCTTAAGTGACTAATAAAAATCAAGCATCAGATATGAAGATAATATTCAGCAGAGGAATATTTTTCCTCGCTGACATGTTTCACATAAGAGTATGCAGTCGACTGAAACATTTGATCGTAATAAAAGTCTTCTACCATCAAAAGTATACTAACATAAACATTAATATTTAGACACAAGAAGCTAAGTTACATGAAGTGATTATCAAGGACAGAACCCAAGCATTTGAACCATAAGCAGAGTTTTCAAGGGTTGAACTATCCGGACAACTCATCGGGGTCGTAGGGGGTGAACCGTCTGTGTAGGAAGTGCGGGGTAGAGCCCCCCTCAAAAAAAAAAAAAAAAAAAATCAATATTAAAGCAATATGAATTCGAAGATAAAATTATAATTCTATAAGCCGATACTGATCAAGATGTAATTTGATGAATTGTTTTAAAGCCTTGATATTGAGTAATATGTTCTTAGATTTTCTTTTCTAAATAACGAGGGAAAAATACCAATAAACTATGGAAATAACCAACAGCCAACTCACGGATAAGAGATGAAGACCCAACTTCTATCGGCAAATTGGAAAAAAGGGTTTCTAGAGTTTTAGTTACAGGGAGTTAGAAAAAGTAATATTGGAGGGCTAAAAACATAGTTTAGTCTTGACTATTCGGACTTAGGGGAGCAAACTTGTAATTTGAGGAGGAGCAGGCACATAAAAATTATAGATACTAATTTCTAAAAAATTTGAGGGCGGCGGCTGCCCACCCTAGCATAAGGGTGTCCACCCTTGATGATTATGAATCCCACACCATAAAATTGGATCATGAGAAAGACAACTTGGTTACGATTTTGCAGGAATGGATGCTTCATAGTTAAACCATATTAGTTAAGTAATGCTTAATCTGTTTAAACCCATCATACAAAGACTTTTTTTTGAAGAAAACCCAAAGAATTGAAAGTTGCGCATAAGGTTAAAGAATTTGAAAGCTCTTTTCGAATAAAAGTCAAGTAATGCTTAATCTGTTTAAACCCATCATACGAAAACTTTTTTTTGAAGAAAACCCAAAGAATTGAAGGTTGCACGTAAGGTTAAGGAATTTGAAAGCTCTTTTAGAATAAAAGTCATAGCTTGATCTTGAATCTGGGATTTCTTGTACTCCAGTCCCACCCCCTACTATGTGCTATATTGAAACTCAGCTGAAAGAAATGAAAGTAGAGATAGAACACATCTGTTTGTTAGCATTAAATCCTAAGACTGGTATAGAGCACATTTAGAATGAGAAAACTTCTATGATAAGCTTGTCCATAATTGAGATGCATGCCAATTATGGACTTTAATGAAGTAATGTTAAGACAAAATTGAGATGCATGCCAAAACACCTGTGATATTAGAATTGTCTTGCATAGAAGTCCTATGCAGAACAGATGCTTCTATATTAAATTCAAGCAACCAAATTTGTGGAATAAGCAAATAAGTACCTGAAAGACGAAACAGGTCTGCCATTTTTGAAGATTGTAAGTTAGATATGGATATTAGATTTTTTTAGTCAAAGAAAAAAAATGGTCACATGTGCACAAGCTTTGCGAGGAAACTAGGGTTGGTTTTCATTCTATTTACTCTAAGATGCAATTTTTGGTTGGTTAACTCCTCTCTTCAGAAGAAGGCTGCAAGTATTTTGCAACTGAGTTTTCGGTCAAATTTCAGAAATTTTATGTGTTTTTATTCGTTATCATGTTTAGATAGTTTTTAAAGTATATCTAACTAGGCAATGCAGGGCTCGGCTCGAAAAGTGTTAATTGAATCTTAAGTTTGATCCTTTTCCGCATTCGTCATGCATTCCATATAAGTAATATGTAAGCAATTTCTTTATTCTGTTTCGAAGTATTTTTGTTATTTATGCACACTACTTAGATCCCTTACCTTGATGCACATGTATACTAAAAAGCTAAGGAGACCAAAAAGAAGAATGGAAATCTGAAACCAGTGTACCACACTAACATATTTCATGTACTGAATGTTGAACGAACTTCATTAAAAGAAACTACCATATTACAAAATAGGAATAACATATGAAGTACCTCCTGTATTTAATAAAAACAGTCTATAGGTCCCAAAGAATCTCATTGGTTCTAAAAAAATAATCGCCGCCTGTAAACAAATATCAAATCTCCACACTAGGAAAAGCAAACAACACAAACTATTGAAGGCATTTATAGCAAGTTATGTAAAATTTAATTGAAACTACCAACAAAACCAAATGCCAGAAAGCAAATTATCAAAAGGACATGGAAAATAGCAAACAAGTAAATTGACAATGTAACAAGAAAAAATGATATCCTGTTTTGTAGAAGTTTACATACTTCGAGTTCAGAATAAGACATTGCATCTGCACTTTGCCCCACTTCACATTTAACCAAGTGAAAAGATCCACCAGCACTTTCAATAATATCCAACGCCTCATTAATTAAATGTTGATCAAACAAATGACCACTGAGAGATACCTGTCAAACAAGTGAGATATGCACAAGGAAATTACATTACAGTTATACTAAATTTATTTGTCAATGTGAGCATGTGCACATACACACAGTCCTCTGGTGAACATATAATACGTATCTTTCAGAAATTCAAGTCACTAATGTCTATCTCAAACATCTAAAATATGTTAAAAAAGGGAATTAAATGTTTTGGGACTCTGTTTTCTATCATCTAAAGCTTAAATTTTTTTTGGATATTAAAATAGTTCTTATAAAAATGCACGCATATGTATTCATGCACCCTGTTTAAGAATTATCAATATACTGTCATTTTGGTATAAAAATACATATAGACATATGTGTGCATGTTGTGTGCCATGCAAGAATCCACATGTTTGTGTGTGCATATGTACACAGAGGAGTCCCCTCCCACCCCTTTCCCAACACCCCACACACACACAAAGCTGGTAAGTTGCATTAATATTCCATTAACATTCATGTTATTGTATATTATAATTCCATCAAAGTTAAGAACTTAAATAAAACTTCAGATGATGATCTTTCCAAGTGCTTAATAAATTCCTTTCAAGAATGATTCCAAGCTATTCTTGTCCCTAACAAATCACATACCCTTAGACATTAAAAATGAATTCATATTGAAAAGGTAAAAACGCATACATGAACAAATTCTTCATAAAAGGTACATATAAGTGCATATGCGGTACATATCACGCATATGAGTGCATGTCATGTCTACAACTATGTACACATTCACATGTTTGTGCGTGTACATCCAGGTGCATGTGTGAATAGTTACATATGTACCTGCATACATGGTTTTGGTCACAATCCAACAATACTCTATAAAAGTGAAAATAATTTCTGTTGACTTCTTTGGTCTTCACTCTTATACATTAACTCATATTACATAAAATTCACTCTTTCATTTGTTATAGTTTCCACAAGAATTAATATCCATTTCATATTAACATAAACATAAAAGAAGAATGACAATATCACGTACATTTTACTCTCCTCCCTTGTGTTAAAAGTTTTCTTAACTTCATGAAATATTAATCCCAATCAATCATGATATTGATAGCAATGTTGTTTGTTAAAAAGATAAAGAGTCTGTCTTAAATTTATTACAACAATGTGTTTTTATTGATGTGTGAAAAGTCCATAATATTTAAAATAAGGGTTTTTCATATTGACAATTAACTTCTAATATAATTCCCAAAACACAGCTAAATTCATAATACTTCCACATTCCTTCATAAATTCTTAAGTTGGGAACAAAAACTCCCATCTATTAGTTCAGCCATTAGAATGTTTGAACATACTATAATATTTTCTTTTTCTAATCATAACTATTATATTTAATTTGTAACTGACCAATGTACCCCTATCTTCATCTTATTCATTGAAGTGACATCAAACTGACAAACGCACTTGTCCCACATCCGACCTTAGTGCAGCTCCTTCCATCTCCCTTAATTGTTATTAAAAGTGTTCACTAAGACTCACACTCAGATATATCCTGCAAGGTTCATCTTACAGAGGGTATTACATAACTGTAGCTATTATCCAACCAATCTAGAGTGAACATAACTCAAAAATATTCGACTTTATAAAATTACCTCTTGAATCATCTTCTACTTAGATTTGGAGTTAACAGTCCAACCAATATGAATAAGACATCTCACAGGCTGAGTTACAACAACTACAACAACTAAGCCTTTTATCCCAAGTATTTGGGGTAGGTTATCTCACACGCTGAGTTAATGTTGTATAATATATCATCAGTATTGTCTTTGGTATTATATTAGTTGTTTATCGGTTTTCCATCTAGGCACTTTACATGTAATGGTTTCCATCTAACTACTTTCTATGTAATAGTTTCTATCTAGCTCCTTCCATGTAGCAGCTTTTCATGTAGTGGATTCCTCGAGTCTTATATATATAGACCCCACGGGTTATTATTTGATTGAGCAATAAGTAAGAGCTTGCTTATCCAATCTCATACTTATCATCCATTGTGACCTATTCTTCTCGTTAAACTCATGTTTTCTCCCCATATTCTTGATTTGCCTTGAGTTTGTAAGGGGGTGTTAGTATAATATATGATTAGTATTATGCTTAGTATTGATTAGGTCTTTAGTGGCTTTTCATGTATTGTATTAGATGAAATAGATGCATATTTTTATCAAAACTTAAAGGAATTTGATTGTTTATATAAAAATACAGAGATTTGAGGAGTATTTTGGAAATTATGTAAGGTTTTAAGTGTGGATTTGGCAAAGACCTTCAAAATAATAATGACAATGTTGGTTATTAAAGTGAAGTATGCAAATTCCATCCCTCTAAATTATACAAGTCTCATTCAGTCATTCTCATTCCAATTTACAAAACCTTTTACTTTTTTCATTTTCTAATCCCTCTCATTCATTTTGAATACATTTTTGCTTTTTCTATTTGATAATCTTAAAACATATATACAAGATAGTCGTTGAGAAATTAGGATCTTTCATATACAATTTATTTTGAAGCAACTTTAGTGGAAAATTAATAATGTAAGGCCTTGTAGAATATTGAATAGAAAAGAAAAAAATAACTTTTTATTGTAACTTTATCTTCAATTGTGACTTGCATTTCTTGTTCTGTTTTGGGTAGACGTTGTTATGGAAATTGAGCTGCAAGCAGGAGGAATTGCAAAAAAACAATACCTTTTGTGTGATGACGTATTATCAAATTGCATTAGACTATGCTTATTTAAGTACTTTGTATCATAAGAGTGATTTATTATTTTAATAGATAAAACTCACTCTTTTACATATTCTATCAATGGATTTAATTTTTGTTAATTCGTTTTCGATATAAGAAATTTAAAGTGTATAAGATATTAAATAATAATGAATAAAATGTTTCTCTTTTGTTGTCACATTTCCATTTTATTAGTGACGAAATAATATAGCTTTAAGGAAAAAAAGACAACAAATAATAGGTTTTTTGCATATATACCATATGATAGTTAGCATTTACCCTCATTTACTCCTAAAAAATTTCTATTGCATGTCTAACCTTGGAAAAATATCAAAAGTGCATGTCCAAATATTTAAATTGCATTCATGCCCACAATAATACATCCATAATATAAATTTAGACAAGGATTTAATAAGTATGGACTAAACAAGCTAGGTTCATGTTTAATTCTTGAAAGTCATTATAAATTATATAGTACATGGTAAAATTGAATAATTAATTTCACACAGAAAAACATATGTCATAGTTAAAGAGAAAGCTGACATATTTGTATAGGTTAAAAATGATAAAATGTTGTCTTTTTCACGCTGATCAACGCTAGATAACCTTGAACAAGTTTCAATCTTAAGTGTGTTTAAAAGGAACCTTAAAAAATCACAAAAAAGATTGTAATATGTGCCTCAAAACTTATATTCCCCTACATAATTGGATTACTAAAAAAATAGTGATTATTTTGGCATTTTAATTAATAATAAATTAAACTTATGTTGATCTAACTTATGGACATGGATATGCACAATTGTCAATTGAAAAGAGTATCAATGCAATGTTTTTTCCCAAAAGGTATAAACGCAATAATAATGTTTGAGGCGTAAATGAGCAAGTGTTGACTTTTAGAGGGAAAATATGTAAATAAACCTAACATAATAAGAGTATTTCTAATTGATATTATCATTTAAGCAAATTTTCTGGATAGACACACTGTGATATGAATGCAAAAATTATATATCATATAGATAATAAGAAAAGACTTAAAATTTGCAAAATAAGTAAACAGGAAAAAAGAATACAGCAAATGTCTAGGGTGAATTAGGATTTTTTCTAAATGACTTTCAAAGAAGACAATGTGCATTTCCTTTAATATAATCAGATTATCTGTTGTTATTAAAGAAATCATCTCGTTTGATAAGTGTTTTAAATAATTTTGAAATTTTTTGTTCATATCATTTATATAAATAATTTATAGGATATATGAATTTCTATATAGTATATACATTCTTCTAACATTATATCATATAGTAGTAAAAACATTAATGATATTTTTGGTTTATCTTCTTTTGAAATTTATGAATATAAAAGTTTATACAATAAAGCATTCACATTGTGTGCATTTTATGTGATGACATAGGATTTGCATTTAAATTATATTCAACAATCAAGAGATAGGATTTGCATTCACTGCACAGGCACGTTTCGTGGTGCATGTGAATGTACACATGCCCTATTACATATGTGCACATGCATGTTTTTTGCGCACGCATGTGTGAACACATGCAAGCATATCTGTGTTAAAACAAATTACCAATGTTTTACAGTTCTTCCCTTCTGATGAGCCATTTTCAGGACTTGGTAGAGCATTCCTGCAAAGGATAAGAACGCACCATTAATGGAAATACTACATGAAATTAAACACACAAAACATGTGATTGTCCAGATTCAATGCATGTACAACCTGCTAATTTATGCTGTAACTAAATAACTTTCGGAAACTTAGTAACACACCAACTGTATCCAATATGATATCAGGAAATTGGGAAACAAACTAATCATTTTCAATAGCAACCTTTGAAAAGTAAGATTACTTGTCTACATGATCAGGGAAAATATAGAGCATGAAAGAACAACAATGAGGGTGTTCTTTAGCAACATAGTACCTCATTTATTCTTCTCTGGGGGATAGAAGCATTAAAACATGATACCTCATTAAAAAGACACTGTAATATTTACTGTAGTTCACAAGTCAATTCTAATATACTTTTCTGTGATCTTAAATTGAGAAACCAGAAGGAAAAAAGGATAATTTGCATAGTTTTTTGGGTAAATATATCAAGATAATTGTGTCATAGATGATGAAGACGGATGTTTAAAACTTATCATGCCTTTTCTTTGAGTCCTAACTGACTTCTTGAGCAAACCTTGACCAGATAGCACCACAAAGATTGGTGTCGCACAAAAAAAGTTGGCGGAGCTGGACCCTCAGTGTTGAAGTGAATCCAAAGGCTTCAAGGAGAATACAATTGTTCCACTATCTAGATTCCATGTCATTGCTATTATGGTTACAAATTGAACAACTCTAAAAACAGGAAGTTCTGTTAGTTCTTACGACAAATCCTCATTTGCCCATTATACCCCAAGGCCCAAGAAAACTCTTCTTCTTGAGGACAGTGTTAGAGGTTTTCTTAGGAAAGGCTAATAAGCATTTCTTGACGTCTTTAATTATAATTGACTTCATACAAGAGAGGAACAGTAACATAGACAGTCATAAGCCACAAATAAACATCTTTAAATGGCAGAGAGAGATAACCAGTGCCTCCCAACACTCCCTCCATTAATTAACTTATTCTATTGAAAAAGGACTCTTCATGGATAATTTCAGGATGCACGGTTTGATGGCAACCTGTCACATTCATGGTTATTGTACTATAGATTTGTCATCTGCAAATAGTTATGTATCTTCTTCCTTCTAAAAATAGTTCTAGAACTTCCATCACTTTTGTACATTCTACTTTAGTACTTATTACATGCATAAAGATCCATCATCAAGATTGTCTGGAGAGTCTTTGAATCAATACTTTCTGGAGAATACTGCTTAACATTTTTTATCCTGTTGTATCAGTATGACAAAGATAATAAGAAACGGTATTGCATAGAAACCTTCATTTCATACTCATATCTCCCTTACACTACCACTAAATATAAACCATTTTGCTGTGTGGCTTACATAGTTTTTTCCCCTTCAATAACCTACATTCCATGTAAACACCATTTCACTGTCATCCTCCAGATCCATGATTATAATATATTTATTATATATTTATGAAAATTAATCTTCTTAATAGTTGAGAAATAAAATCATGTTGATCAGAAAACGAAAGTCAAGGACAGTTAATACATAGTTCCTTGGCGAATATTGGCATCAGAGAAAATAAAAAGTTCAGCAACTTACACTGAAGAAGAACTTCTTAATCGATTAATATATGTATACATCGAAGTGAGCGCTCCCTCATGAGCTATGCAAGCTGCCCTCAAGTGGCGAGGCAGTTCTGCTATGTTCTTAGTTGAAACCAAGCTACCGACAAATTGAGACAGGATATCCCCAAAGTGTTGGGAAGCCTACAAATGACTTTAGAAAGTAAGCATACTGAATATACCACTTGGTTTGCAAGTAGTAAAAGATATATACACACACAAAAAGCTACTCTTGAAGCACAATTGAAGTTCCTCATTTTATGAAATAGAAGGAAGAGGACTAACCTCCCTCGAAAACTCTGTAGGAAGAATATCAACAGACGAACATATTACACCATCACCCTCCATATCATCATGATAGGAATCAGTGAAAGGGTCATACCTGATAATCAAAATAAATCTTTTAGAAGAATGGAATCTGAGAAAGTAATGAAAAATATGAGGTGGTAAGTTTAAAGATCAAACAAAAAAAACGAGAAAAAGAAGTTCATGGGAAACTTAATCACAAAAGACAATTCCTTAAAAAATTAAAAATGGATTTGGGTAAATTTAAAGATGGAGATATTTAAAATCACTTGAAGAAATGTGAACGCCATCTATCACAAAATTAATCTAGATATTAAATGTAACAACTTAAGATTACATTAAATAAGTCATACATCTGTTACCTTAAGAAAAACTAATCACAAACACAAATGAATTTCAAACAAGGTATGTATACTACTGGCAGTAAAGCTTAATCATTTTCAAACCTTTTTCTTATGAACTTTAAGTAAAAACGCGAATAAACATATTTACATCTATACTAACTGAAAGTTATGCAGTTATCTATATTAAACCCCATCTTTCCCATCTTGTTGATCTAGTCAAGAATATTTTTTTCATGACTGCATATACTTTTAATTGGGTGATGTTCAGTAGGTTCCCTATAGCCTGCTGGGATTTTGAGGTTTACAAAAGGTCTGTCTCTTGCCTGTAGTTTCCTAATAAGGGGGTGTTGACTGTGTCAGATAACCACTTCACCCAAAATCATAAGATGTTAGAGTTGTGGGCCAAATGCATATCACTAACATTAAGCTTGTCCACCACCTTCCCCCGAATTTTGGTAAATATATATTAGGTTTGAACCCCAGACCGAAACCTAGTGTCTGATATTACCAGGATTTCATGCTCATGGGCAGTGGGCACACAATGTGCGTGACGTGTGTATGTGTGTCTATATATCAAGAACTCCTAATAAATATCAGATTGTGCAGGCCATAAAATTTGATAAAACATTCATTTAGCTTTGTGCTCAAATTCTGGCACCATTTTTATGGGAAAAGGTTAAGACGATGATAGTGCGGGCGATATTCATGGTGATGGTGCCATTAATACAAGGATATATGAACTTGTATGTACGAGAAAAAATTGACATTACCGCTTTCAGTAACATATACATACATAAGATTTCATACCCATGCACCTAACCTACAGTTACTCAGCAGCAGCAATATGGGCAGCATAATGTGAAAGCAAGTTAACCCAGGCAGTAAAACCTCTTTCTCCAAGAGGAAGGTTCCGCTTTTGATTCCCAACGATGTTATTGGTGGATTAACTTGGGTAGTTAATCAAGCTACGGCCTTATTCTCAACAAAAAAGAAATGCAACATAATTACATTAAAATACAAGAAGATAATAAAAATGGAGTATCTGTTAGGTGGAACTGCAAATCACATAATGAACTTAACCAGATACATTTGTTTCTTGGAAATATTTAAGGGATACCTGAAAAAAGGTTTGTCTATGGATGCAGTTCTGTCAACAAATTCTATTGAACCACCAATATCACAAGTTATGTCTGAAATGCCAACAAGAGGACTTCCTTTCTTCGCTAGTTCTTGGAACTGCTTGGTGCTCAGCAACCTAGGATATTTCTTTTCCCAATACATGCAATTAACTGAACAAAGATCAAATCAGCTCGTATTGCCATTAAAGTTGCAAATTGACTAAAGGAATATTTATCAAAGAAAAATAGAATATGGAATGAATTTTAAAAAGCCAGAACAATTTTTGTTTTTTAAAGGTGGGAAAAGGATAGGTGAAAAGCTAAACAGATATTCACAAACATGCCTTATTATGATTCATAACAACTGTGTGCATACTCTTCTACCAGAAGTTGACCTCTATGTGATATTCACTTCCATTAGCTTTATAGCAAAACCCATAGATAATCTAAGCCTCTATCCTCATCAAATACAATTTTGAAATCTTGATGGTGACATTTAAAGGTCTTTGTAGCCAGAAATTATGCTTCTTGAGAAGAGTCTTGGGGTATCAAATTGTAGTAGCTACTATTCAGCTGCCTTCATTTGTTACGTTTTCTTAGCTAGTCTTTCCTTAGCTATTAGTTACGTTTTCTTAGCTAGTCTTTCATTAGCTATCAGTTACATTTTCTTAGCTATCAGCAACTTTCATGGCATGTCACTTGTAGAGCATGCCCTTGATACAGCCATCAGTTACATTTTCAGTAACTTTCACAGTAAAGTCTTAGCTAAACACTACGTGTCAAAACATTCCACCTTCAAGATAGACAGTGACCTGCAAGTACTGCAAACAAACTTAGTATTGCAAATAATAAACATGCTGCAAAACTTGCACAGTACCTATGCCTTAGGATATAGAAAAAAGAGCATAACATGTACACAAATTTGAGTACTGGAAAACTTGCAATTCCACTTTTTTCTCCAATGACCACATAAATCATCATATGTAAGTAAAAGTTATTATTTTACTATATGACATTTGCGATTACTAGGCACGTCAGAAGCTCGAAAGCTTAAATTGGTGTAAACAAATTCAGGTATAAAGAAAATTAGAATAAGGATGGCATTAAATAACCCTCACCAATGGCAGATGCATATGGAGCAATCTTCTCATGAAAAACAGGGATATAGCGTTCTGGATGTTCATAGTAGTCATGCTGCAAATGGTTAGCATAACAAATTAATAGTAATTCATATAATCAGTAGTCCTAGAAGAAACGTAAGTTACATAAATGAGCTTGTATGAAAATGCCTATGTAATTTAGCTTATGAAGGATGCACTGCACTAAACATAATAAGAGATGTCAGAGTGATTTTCCTTTTCTTAAAGGATGGCAGATATGTCAATATAGTAGTGGGGACCAGCAGTATGATATAAATTTTGTTACTTCTTTAAATAAACATTGCTAGCGTTAACAAGGAAGATGCGGTGTTCATATAATGAAGATAAATGCAAAAATATTTTTTTTTTGTAATATTGAGTAATTTACATTTTTGAGAAAACAAAATTGAGTAACTTACGTTGCTAAGCAGAGCAAAAGAAAATAAAATACCTTATCAAAAGTACATTCAGAATCCTTGGGGACAACCATGTCTTTGCTAGTCACAACACAACCAAATACTTGAAAAACTCTTGTTGTCGTTTGAGTTCGTTGAGCAAGAATCCCACCCTACATTATCAGGTGTTAATATGCTAAAGTTAAATGAGAAGATGATCTCATGATACACTAAGTATAAAATACTATGCTATAGTTGGCAAAGCTTATCTGTAACAGCTGGGATGTTATTATATCAGTTAGCACAGTACAATGATTGAAAGAACAAAATGGAGGATGTAAATAACACACGGAATTTCTGGGCAATAAGCTTTATCTATATATAAAATGTAAAAATACTGGTTAGCTTAATTAAATCGTTGTCCACTTAAAGAATTTCTCTAAGATAAAAAATCTACAATACATCATAATAATAATTAACGTAGCGCAGAAGCTAAAAAGGATTTGCTGGCAGGGAAATTAGGGTCTGCTAGTAAAATTGGGGATTTGGAGAATAACAAATTAGGATTCAGGTCTCGACATCCAAGCGAATCCGTATAGAAATTTTTTCAAAAGAATAGCAAAAGATTTTCAAGAGAATAAAGTCAGCATGCTAGGGTGCTCAAAAGTTTGAATATCATACCATCAACTATAAAAATATGTTTGTAGGCCTTATTTATAGAAAACCAACTACGCGAAATGCTCGTGCTAATAAACCAAAATCTAATAATAAAAATAAAATCTTAATATATCATAATCATATATAACCAAATCTAATAAAATCTCTAATCAAATCTAGGCCTTTATTTGTTTCTATAAATTCTCCCCAGCTCCAACGCATTCATCTCTAATGAATATGGTGACAACAATCATCAAGAATATATCTGGGTTGAACTGATTAGTATCCTCACACAAAGCATCTTAATCAGGCCATAGTGATGGCAATAGAATTGACATTTGTGTATGTAGGCTAAGCCAAGATGGTGGAGGGGGAACCAGTATATGTGATGAATCAGTTGCTGCGATGATTGCTCTTAAAAGCCATAGATAACATTAGTAGCAAACAAATATTACTTAATTCCTACTCATGACATTTTTATCGTCGAACAGGCTTTATTATACCTTGTCCCAATTATAAGTTCGAACTCTTAAAAATTTACTTCTTGTTATAAAAGGACTTAAAATGAATCGTAAACATCATGTGATCCCATGGACATTGAAAACTTCATAATTAGTGATAACTGTAATTTCTTTATAGCTGGTTCTAATAAAACATCACTAGAAGTCTCAATAAGGAACTTTGCAATATTCATCAGCTGTGAAGTATCTTCTACTTGTGACAGTGACTCAACAAGAACTTCTACGTTCAATACAAATTGGATAACTTAGCTGTCATACTTAACAAGGGCTTTAAGCTCCGAATCTATATCACTTTACTTTATACTCCGTTTAATTAAGCTTGTTTGTGAATCTACGGTTAGATTTGTTTTTGATCCTATCTAAGTAGGTGCATCACACAAGTAAATAAATCAAAATCTAATAATAAAAATAAAATCATAATCAAATCTAATAAAATCCCTAATAAAATCTGCGCCTTTATTTGTCTCCATCGATAATAGTTATCACCACCCATATAAATGGAAGTTGATAGTTGTAATATGGTCTCAAAAATGTAATATGGTCACAAGGTATATGTTCTTGATATAAAAAAACAGTAGCACTAAAACAATTATCCGGTCAAGCTGGTTCAGTCCAGGTACTACTAATCAGGAACAAATCCAGATTCAAACCAGTGATGGGTAGTAGACTTAGTCCCTGGCCAACAAACTATCATTATCAGGTCTGGATATACATTTACTGCTTCCACATAGTTATGGTAGAGTATTTAATATATTAAACATATCATACCCAACATGGTATGGTCCAGAACAGATGTGAGGGCAAGTAGGAAATCAGGTAGTCCTAAATGAGTAACTCTTAACATTATCAATAGATAGCTTATATCTTAATATTATTATTTAAATAGGTTGTATGGGTACAATATGAGTTACAAGTACGGATTTGATATGGGTACGCAGATATGAAAGTTTTGAAAATTCTGGATAGAAATGCATCATGGATTTGGAAATAATAAACTTGCGTGCATATATGAGTTGATGTTATCTATTAAAGTGATTTCTTAGCATATAATGGTTATAAATAATAATAATAACCAATTCTTCCTTAAGAAAATGAACATATTATATAACTGCATGTACAGGTCAAATAGAATTGTGAACTCATCACCTATGCATTAGTCATTAGATCTTTAACTTATTAGTCCTCCATAAATATCTTACATCTCTGATATGTCTAGGATACACTATGAATATTTGGATACATCAGAAGTGTCCACAGAGAATTGAGAATATCCTAGTAAGAAGTATTGGATATTTGGATATAAATTTGTCTCTTTTATTGAATTACCTGCACAACAAAAGATATCAATTTAAAGGGAAAAAAAAACTGATAATATTTGGAGCCAATCTGTCTGTAACTTCAGAAGACCATTTCAAAATGCAGTGAAATTGTTAGCAAGAATTCATTCATTAAATAACTAGTAGATAATATCATGCCACTCCTTTATCATATTTCATTTAGCTTCGAAGGACAAATTCATGCATTAACACCTAATAGACAACCATTCCAATTCATAGACAATTAGTAGGTAAGTCTCTTTGCATCAACTATATTCACCTCTGATAGAGATTTGATTAGGATTTGCTTAAAATTTGGTTAGATTTGGTACTTGTTGCATTAGGATTTGATTAGATTTGATTAGAGATTTGGTATTATTTTGTTGCTTTAGAATTCTCTATATATATGGCTTGTAAAACTCTAATTTGAGAAAAGTGATATGATTTTTTTTAAAGCATGTGATTTGCTTTATCAAATCTTTCCTCGAGTAATTCGTGAGAAAGTGGGCGTGTGATTCGCCTGGGCGAGAGGTCCAAATCCTAATTTATTCCCAAAATCATAAGTTCATCCTCAATTCCTCCACCACAAATCCTAAATCGTTTCCGTCCTGCGTCAAATTGGTATCAGAGCTCAAAATCCACATTTTCAGGTATCTGAGTCCAAATCCATCTCCATCTTCTTATCTTTTCATTTTTTTTCCCTTAGATTTGAGAAGAAAAAAAATTCAGGAAAAAAAAAAAGCTAAAAAAAAAATCTACAGTAGATCAGATTTTAAAAAAAAATCAAATTAAAAAAAAAAAGAAACAAAAAAAAGAAACAAAAAAAAAACGAAGAAGAAGAAAAGAGCAAAGGCCAGTTTGAGAGAAAAAACCAAAAAAAATCCCTTCTTCTCTTGCAATAAGAGTGCTTCTCCCTTCCTCCTTCCTCACGACGCCTCTTCCTAAAAAAACCCACCAACACACAAAAAAAAAGAGGACAGAAAATCCCAGCGCTGCCTTCAAAAAAAAAAAATTGCAACTTCCCCCTTCTTCTTCAACTTTAACCCATTCTCCCCCTTCCCGAGCTCCCAATCCACCTCGTCACCGAAGCTCCCCACCTCCAGTGTGTCTCCGAGACCCACAAACCGTCATACATATTCAAGTCCCCCTCCTCGCCACCCTCTTCATCTTCCTCCATCACTGTCACTCGTCGGCCATCGCAATAGTCCACCTCGTCTCAACAGTCCTCACCTTCGAATCCCCACTGCCACACCCACCTCCGCTCGTCGCTCTCATCAGAGAAGATCGACATCGAGAGTACCCTCTTTCATCAACAACAACCTCCGACCATCCACTCCTCCAACTCCTTCGGTGGAACTGATTTGCAGCCGCCAGAACCCTCAACGCCTGAAGAACTCTCCACTCCAGGAGCCACGTCACCTCCAAAGTCCATCGATCCACATTCCCCAGATCGAGACCTCGCCGTCATCTCCTCCCCCCACCACAGCCCTATCAGCAAGTGGGTTCGAGATTCTTTTCTGCACCCGACCCGGACATATTCAGATTCAATTTCAGCTTAAAAAAAACAGGTCTAAACCCAATTTTTACTACTTGACCTGACTAGGTTTGGGTTCAATTCAATTTGGGTTAAGACTACAGCACAACTAGACCGCAAAGAAAATTTCAGACCCGTTAAGAGTTATTTTGGGAGATTAGAAGCCATTTTGAGCCCGATTCGCACCCAGTTTGAGCCTGAGCTATTTTTAAGGTGTTTCTTAAGATTTCTACTCCAGAGTTTATGCAAAATTCCCAACACTGCTCGAAGGAATTCGTGCCTAAGTATGATTTACTCTATATCGAGGTAATTTCTAATCGCATTGTTATTCAGTCAGTAATATTTTGTACTCAATTCTTATTATTTGCATGGACTTGGATATTTTATTATTACTTATAATTTGCCACGAGATTTATTTGTGTGTTACATTATATTGCATAAATAGGAATTGCACTTCCTCGCATATAGAAACTTTCGGATATTAGGATATTTTATTTGATCATATAGTCACGTATTTAGTTTTGTGTCTAGAATTTTGCATACTCATCTGTGTACTTTATTGCAACTGCATATAGATAATTATTGCATGCTTCGTAGTGGCAAAAACTTTAGAGAAGTCATAAATCTTACTGAAATTTTGAATAAATTAAATGAAATAATGGATACTAATAAAAAAACTTCAAACTGGTTTAGATGTAATAAATACATATTTAGATAATTTAGAAACACAAGTCAATGAACAAAAACCTACTGAAAATAATCAGAGGAATGAAAATAGATAAGAAAAATATCATAATATTGGAAGAAATAATAATTTTGAGGAGGAACATCCACACAATGATATCACACGTAAAGTCAAAGTAGATATTTTCTCTTTTGATGACAGTTATGACCCACAATGTTTTTGTGATTGGTTAGCAGATATGGACCATCTTTTTAAGTGGTATGAGATGCCAAAAGTCCGAAGAGTCCGTTTCGCTAAATTAAAATTATAAGGGTCAACTAAAGTATATTGGATGTCAGTTGAGAGACGATTAGAAAGAGAGCGACAAGAACCAATTGAAACATGGTTTGAAATGAAAGAAGAATTTAGAAAGAAATATTTTCCTCCAAATTTTAAGGATCGCCTTCTTGGCCAGCTGTCTAATTTAAAACAGGAAAGTATGAGTGTGACTGAATACATGCATAAATTCGATGAGCTCTTAGTGCAATGTGATATTCAAAAAGACAGTTGTTTAACTCTTTCACGATTTCGCATTGGACTTAAACCCAAACTCAGACGTAAAGTGCTTACACATTCTTTAGATTCTGTTGAAAATGTATTTCAGTACCCTCTTAACTATGAGGCATATTTGCACACACCCTTTGATAAAAAGTCAACTTTCAGAACTGCGGAGTATCCAAGCAACAATCTGACACTAATGCTTCAAATACTAATACTGTCTCTAAAAATACAAAAGGTAAATCAGTCGCTAGTGAGCCATCAAAACCAGCTACAAAACAAATTGAGTGCTTCAAGTGTCGTTATTTTAGCCACTTTGCTTATCAATGTCCTACAAAAAATTTGTTAATAAATGAGATTCATAATATAGATGATAGTGAGACTGAAAAAGAAATTTACGAAGCTCGAAAAAATTTTAGTGATATTGAAGATGACCTAATAAATACACCTTTACACGTTGTTAGGTGTTTGCATTCTGTATCAAAAAATGAGGATTGGCGTAAATCTAATGTGTTTCACACCTATATCGCACACAATGGTAAGAGTTATAAAGTCATGATAGATGGAGGTAATTGTGTCAATATAATTCTAAATCGGCTGTTGACAAGATGGACCTCAAAGCTGAATCACATGTCCACAACCGTATAATGTAACTTGGGTTGATAAGAGTTTTCATGTTATTATTTAGTGTTGTCTTGTGCCTATTCAATTTTCGAGTTATAGTGATCATATTTGGTGATGTTTTATACATGGATTACATGGATGTTGCACATATTTTACTCAGTAGACCCTGATTATTTGACATATATGTTAAGAATTATGGAAAGTCCAACACCTATATATTTATGTATAATAAAAAGAAAATTGTGTTGACACCTCTACCCAAGAGACCATCTAAAAATAAGAAGAATGGATTAATAACACTAACTCAAGATGATAAATTGCTCCATTTTGTGCATAAAAATCATGAGCCTATTGAGTGTAGATTCATATCTCTTGACAAGTCTTATCCACCTATAGATTCATTTGTACCACTTTTACATCGTTTATGTGTGAATCTCCATAGGCAAATTACATTTAGTAATGATACTTATAAGTTTATTGCAGATATACTTGATAGAGTGCAGGTATTTCTAACTGGATCCGTGCTGATTATGATTCTACCAACGAGATTCCCTTTTGGAAATGTAGAGGTATTTCACATCCAATTTACGAACCCTTTCAAGTTTTTGCGGGAGTTTGTTATGCTTCCTGTGGAGTCGGATATTCCACCAGTCCCTGATATTCGCTCGATCATAATTGTTTCACGTGTGCCTTGGTGCTCTACTCCAGATGATCATCGAGCTTCTGCTTTATACCCGATATTCTTCACAACATCAAATTTTCAGCTCGCTCCACTTCATCCACATTCACGAGCTCCACCGCCATGGAAAAGCATGGAAGTTGATATTTGGTTCCAGAAATGTCTGATTTATACATATTTGGTATGGTGGAAAGGTTTTCCGGATATCGGGACGCTTGTTCGTCTTCATCCGATGTGCTTGATCTTCTTCCGGTCGCCATTCACCGGTGGTGAATGTTTCCAAGCGGGGGAGAATTGATAGAGATTTGATTTGCATTTGATTAGAATTTGGTTAGATTTGGTACTATCTTGTTGCATTAGGATTTGATTAGATTTGATTAGAAATTTGGGAAAATTTAGTATTATTTTGTTGCTTTAGAAGTCTCTATATATATGGCTTGTAAAACGCTAATTTGAGAAGAGTGAAATATGATTTTTTTTAGAGCATGTGATTTGCTTTATCAAATATTTTCTCGAGTGATTCGTGAGAGATTCGTGAGAGAGTGGACGTGTGATTCGCCTAGGCGAGAGGCTCAAACCCTAATTTATCCCCAAAACCCTAAATTCTTCCCCAATTCTTCTACCACAAACCCTAAATCGCTTCCGTCCTGCGTCAACCTTTTGATATCAATATTCCACTCCCCATTAAGGTCAGTTATGACAGCCAGCATTAAACTATAGTAGAATACATTAACCAGCTCTCACTTAGGATAGTTTACTTGAAATTAATAGGTACAGCAAGGTCCAGGTAGGGTAATGTATGTATGACCTGTCACGGCCCTGAATGAGAATGGTGCATCTGTGTGAGGGTTTGTCCCTATCAATCAATGACACTAGGATCCAACTCATTTGTATGAACAAATCCAACTTTCTGTTCTGATATATGCCCATTGGAAAGTGGTTGTAGTACAGACCTACGAATACAGGTTGGATGCAGGGTGATTACTGGTCAGGTCCAGGTCAGAGATATTTGTAGTAACTATAATCAAAAACAAAATTATTGCGATGATCAATAAAACCATGTCATGTCCATAGAATGGTGCATCTGTGTGAGGGTTTGTCCCTATCAATCAATGACACTAGGATCCAACTCATTTGTATGAACAAATCCAACTTTCTGTTCTGATATATGCCCATTGGAAAGTGGTTGTAGTACAGACCTACGAATACAGGTTGGATGCAGGGTGATTACTGGTCAGGTCCAGGTCAGAGATATTTGTAGTAACTATAATCAAAAACAAAATTATTGCGATGATCAATAAAACCATGTCATGTCCATAGATGTAAATACCTCTTCAACGAGCTCTGGAAGCTTAGATGCATCCACAAAAGTATGTGGCAAAAGCTTAAATATCTCTTGTGCACCCTGAGAAACTGCAAAATTTTAAAAAGAAAAGAAAAAGAAAAAGAAAAAAAAAAGCCTTTTAAGAACTTCGTATGACCCAATAAAAGCATGGACTAAAATATATACAAAAATGATGTTTAGAATTGTAATTAAAATGAAATCATGACACGATGCTATATCAAGGGAACTGCAGCTTCTTTCTTAAGCAGTTAAATATTTGCTTTCCAAATGAAATCTAACATTAGAATAACTAACCATAACTAGCAAGTTTTGTGCAGTTTTGACTAGTTTTCTCAGTAGTTAAAGTTGTATCTTGCCTTGTACATGCTAATTCAGTAACTGCTTATCTTTTGTATAACGTACAAAATTAAAAGCTTCTTAAATCTGTCTCCAAAACTCATGCGATTTCATTTTAGGCTGCACCAAAGTCCAATTCTATGACCTGATGTAGTTGCAAATCAATTCCCAAACTGACAGTTCGATTCAAATCATCAACAGCACAATAATCAATACCAAAACCTCAACACTCGAAATGACAAATTTGAAATCATACTCCTTAGTATTCATTTAAAATTGAGAATAGCCAGATAAAAAGGAGAATCAGCCAAAAGTTAAGTGTTAGAGATGCCAGGCTCAGCAATCCAGCCCTTTCCAGTGTTTTGATTTCTATTTGTTCTTTTTCTTCTTTTCTTTTGCTTTTTTTGGATAACTAGGATGCTTCCTCCAACCAAATTGGCATAGAGACAGACTTGGCGTGGACAATGCCTCATGTTCATCCATGTCTGGCACATACACACTGTAAACCCTTTTTTCACTGCAGAAAGTGCAGGATGAAGTTGTCCCCCCCCCCCCCCCCGCCCCCCCCCCCCCCCCCAATCACCCCAACAACCCCCCGCCCGCACGTGCTTGCCAAGAGACGACTCCCACCCAAAAAATAAAACCACATTTTATAGATTATCTATATAAAAAATTAAGTACTTTCATCTGTGAATGGCAACACAATACATATTATATAAGCTGAATTAATTTACATACTAAAAACACATATCTGAATGTCCTTTTATCAGCAATTAAGAGGGTTCGCTTGTCTTGTTTATTCTCTCATGAACCTATTTGTAGCACAAGAAAAAAAAAGAAAAAAGAGAAAAAAGGGCCACGCGCGCAACAGTGCGCCCCGAGTCTGTTTCCCTCCGCGCGCCCGGGGCGCCCGCACGCACAATTCAAAGCGCGCACCTAAACGTGGGCATTTCCATTTTACGTGGATTTCGCCCACGATCTCAATTTACAAAAAGTATAGGGGGGCTTTTCAGAGTTTTCAGAGAAGAGAGAAAAAACGAGAAAAGAGGAGAAGCAAAGAGAGGGTTCCCAGAGCGGAGTTTTCCAAAGAAAGGAGAAATATCAGAGCGATCGTCAGCTTAGAGAAAAGTGAGTTCGAGTTCGGACCGTCAACGAAGTGCATCAACGAGACTCCACTGCTACCAGAATCCACAAATTAAAAGGGGAATCGAAATTAATCATTATCTATTCTTGTAATCTCGATTTTCTTCTGTAATTTTCTTTTATTGTTGTATTTAAAAATCAAAATCACAATGAAAGGAAATTTGCAATTTTCGGGCATACACTATTCTCAGTTCCTCCAAACAGATCACAACTACAAGTAGAGAAGTAACATGATGTATAGGATCCAGATAAATGTTTAATTGTACAAAAGTAGAGATTAAGCTCTATATAAAGCATTAGATGAAAAAAAATAGATTACGTTCATGAATACCTACATGTGGCTCTACAAGACAACAAAGAGATATGCATCTAACATAGTGAAAGTGCATTCATCTACATGATAGAGATAATGCAACTGGCAACAATAATTTGGCTCTTGACTTCCGTTTACAAAATGTGAAGAATTACATGGAAAAGAATACCATCACCAACATCCTAACTAAAGCATTGGAGAGAGGTAGGAGAGAGGTAGGTATATAATTGGAGAATTGTCAGACCATACATAAATAACCATGTATACAGTAACAAAGAAATTTGAAATATATAAGGCCTGATAGGGAATATGTGCTCCTTACAGAAGTAGCACATGATATGCAATGCACAACGTAAGGGCACACATCAAATAGATCTTTGTCTAGTAAGTTTATGTCAAAATTATAAATTATAATATTTAAACCATGTGTTGCGAGCTATGCTATTCTCAGTAAATTACAAATTATAATATTTAACCTTTGAATGTTTCATCTCATGAATAAGAGAATAGCTAGCTTCTACACAGTCAGGTTGGTCTAGTAAGTTTATGTCAAAACTTAAATCATGAAGTGATCTCCATTATCTTTCCAATTTCCTATCGAATATCAACATATGAAATGCATAATTCTGGGCCAATGCTGAGTAATAACAAAGAAGTTTTGTTTTTATCAAATTACCATTTCCAGTTCCAGTGAATACGAAGACAACAGGAAAAATTCCACACGGCAGCCCCAGTGTAGCTATTTCTTCGCCAACAGCAATCACTGCAGCCTTGGCAGCAGCCAAAGAAGAATACATAAAAGATGCCCCAATTGACAGGAATGGTGTAGAATATCCGAGATGCAAGTATCCTGAAATTAAAATGAAGATCAGATTAAGCATTGTTAAGTAACAATATTCTCTCAAGATACCATGGAGATCCATGCTTAAATTTCAAATGTTTAAGGAATGGAATCCTGTACATGCTGCAAACATAGCAAAAAAGTCCATGTTTACATTTTCATTTTGTAAGAATATAAAGTAAATCACATGATCAGCTTAAAATTTCTAATATCCTTATCCTTAAAAGGTAGCTTGTTATTGCATCACGCTAAAAGCTCCGCTTAAAATTATAATTGAATATTGGACTAAAAGAGTTCTAAGCATGTTGGTCTAACTGGAAACAGAAGCATTTATTAGGATGTGGCAGTATATTTAAAAAATATAGTGTCAGTGACTAATTCTATAACTTTTAATAATAATTACCAATGTTGAAAATAATGTGTTATGAAACCCGTTATGTTGCGTTATAAAACCTAACAGAAAATCAATGTTAGTTAACAGTTAAACAGTCAAAAATAACTCAATGCACCGTAACGGTGCGTTTTTTTATGTTATTTAAAGTTATTTACAATAATTTTTAAATAGTTTTTATAATGACTTCGATTATTTATTTTGATTGTTAGCGAATTGCTGTAGTTTTTTTCACTTGACGGCTTATTGTTCGCTTATTTGATTGCTTGTGGCATTGTTAATTTGTACATCCTTATTTACTTGTTATAATTTCTTTCCAATTACTAACATTTTTTTTTGTTGTAATTCCTTTCCAATTATTGAAATTTATTACTTGCTGATTAAATTGAATTCTCAGCTAATCTAAAATAAACAATTAAAAATAACATAAATTGAGCATTACAAAATATAAATTATAATAATAATAATAATTGAAAATAAATTTGATTTCTTATTTAGATGATGACTGAAATTATGGGTGTGAATGTAATTTAATTTATGAAGATAAATATGAGAATTACTATGAAACTTGTTAGAAATTTAGAATTAATACTGGGATATAATTTTTTTATATTTTCTTTTAGAATTTTTAATTCAATTTATAAATTTTATTTTATATAATTTTATATTTATTTTTAATTAAATAAATAGAAAATTGAATAACCTACATTACGCGTTACGCTATATGCTATATAACCTAACAGAGACAAAACGTTACGTTACCGTTATCGTTATTTTATACATTGATAATTAATTAATTACTGTTAAAGGACTCTTCCAAGTTATGGTGAGAGTTGACTGAGCGAAATTATTTCATATTTTAACACGCCCCTGCATGTTGAAGGCCCATTTTATGGGCAGAAACCTGGGTTTTACGCAGCGGTATAATTTTTTTTAAAACCCGCAATTAAATGTGCACCCAACAAGAATCGAACCTGAGTTGCTCTGATACCATGTTAAACAACCCTTCCACTGCACCAAAACTCCGAAGTTATGGTGAGGGTTTCGAGAAATTATTTTATATTTTAACAATTACGATTAAAATTGGTATGGAAAACATGATAACAGATGGATGTGCTTTAGCTATTGGTCATGGCACATACGTTTTCCCAGTCCATGTAAGAAGTCTATGAATCCAGCTCTACCGGCGAATTTTCCAAATGCAAGCAATCTTTTCACATCTTCTCCAACAATACGCTCATAATCATATAGTGTCACCTTTTCAGCAAGAATCTACAAGCAAAATTAAATATCCAAAATCATATTTACATTAATACACTAAGGCCTTTGGAGGGAAACAACTCCTAGAAGTAACCTGGTGATGTAGTTACCTTATCTAACAAAGGCATGTTTTCACTCTGCCCCTTGTGGGTGTGGGAGAAGAACGCATATGCTCTATCTGGCAGAATTATCTCCAACTGCAATGGATGACAGCATACAAAGTTACACATTTTTAAGTTTCAAAGAACTAGTAAACCAGATAAATCATCTTATTACCTTTGGTTGTTTAACCCCTAAAATGAGACCACAATCAGATAGATCATCCGATATCTCACAACCAACATCGGCATATTGTGCATCATGATATATGCGCTTAGTGCAGGGCTGAACAATTATGCGATCAACTCCACTATTGCCCTTGCCACTAAGTAGTAGTCGAGCACAATGGGAAGGGGTAAGCGGGGCTCTCCTTTCCCATGCATTACAAGATTCAGAGAGGATACCAACAACTCCATTTCCCAACATGATGCCACTATCCTATCATTGCAAACATTAAAAGCAAATTTAAATTCTTTGGAATTGCATAAAGGGGACACTTTGGGCAATGTTTTGACTAATTTTCATTAAAACAATGGGAATGTGAGAAAGCTGAAGTACGCATCTTTAGAGTTGCCAAATCCATATCATATTAAGCAATAAAAAAGAAGGGAAAAAAGAAATAGACAAAAACAAGAAATAGGGGGGGGGGAAAACAAAGATACAAGCTTATTGCAACTTTTTTAAATCCATTTATATAATTTGGCTTCATAAGAATACAATTGGATGAAAGCAACTATGCCCATCTCATCACTCAACTGATCTGTGATTAACTAAGGCTTCAAGTATCTTTCAATGGAAAGTAGAAAACAGCATATCTAAAAATCATCTGTTTTTTTTTATTATACAAATGAAAAGATACATGAACTACTCTCATATCAGAGTTACCCTCTTGGCTCTCGTTTCTCAATCTTATAGAATAAAGTAAATTCCATACCACATGATAATCATTCATCTAATCCATCAAAAAGACAACATCAATATAGTGAAAATTTAAAATTTATTCCAACTAATTATTAAAAAAAATTTGCCAAATTCAACAACAGAAATTAGTAAACAAAGTTCTTACCATCCAAGTCATCTGCTCATATTTCTATAATTCAACAAAAATCAAGAAAAAAAATCACACTACAATATAATCATTCAACTTATCCATCAAAAGAAGAACATCAATAAGTTAAATTTACTGCAATAAAGCTAAATTTTTGCAACCCATCAGTCAAAATTATCTGCATTAGCTTAGAAAAATACTCCTTTTTTGGGGTTTTAGTCAAAATCAAAACCCACGTCAGAAATCAACGTTACAGTAGATACCTCCAAGAAAATCTTGAAGAACCCAAAAATTAATGCGAAATTTTTGCTACAGAGTTACTCCCTCCTGAGAAAATTACAAATATTGTTAAAAATGGGTTTAAAACGTTAGAAAGATCAGAGGAGAGAGAGAGAGAAGGATTAGTACCAGGGTTGAGTGCAAAACGATTGAGAAATTTTGAATCTTTTCGATCCCAAAGCGGAGCTCTTTTATTTTTGATTTTGAGCAAATAAAAAACATAAATAAAGGGTGATTGAAGAGAAGAGGAAGGGGCCTTGTTTGAACTTTATAGGCGTATCCCTTGTGGCCGGGAAATTCTAAATGCGCGCTATACTTGACATAGTGAGCACCATTTTCCCGTATGTTGTAAAGCACTTTACTTTAGGATGTGGTGCTCACTAATTAACATGCGGTGCGCATTTAAAATTTCCCATTGTGGCCCCACCGACTCCAAAAAAAAAGGCCACGAGAGAAGTGCGTGAATCTTTAAAAGTAGTGTGACTTTATCATTTTCTTCTTTCCAAATGCGCCTAACAAATTTTCAAAAGTTCAATCCTTTTATGAGCTTATCAATATAATTTGTTAAAAATTTATCTTTTCTTCTTCAATTTCATTACAAATTTATATTTTCCTCTTCATTCCAAATGCATCTAACAAATTTTCAAAAGTTTAATTTTATTAAGAGTATGTCATTGTAATTTAATGATGAATTTATCTCCTTCTTCAATTTCATTACAAATTTATATTATTCTTTTTATTCTCTCATGCTTTTTTTTTAAAAAAAATTTCTTGTATTAAACCCTAATAATTTTCAATATTCTAAAAAAAAAAAATTAAAATTTAATAATTCTGAAAACTCAAAAATATAAAGAACTCAAACCATAATAATTCTAATACTCAAAAATTTAAGGAATTCAAATCCTAATAATTTTTAGTACTTCCAATAAAAGAAACAATTCAAACCTAATAATTCACTATAATCATAAAATAAAAGAAATCTAAAAATTAAATTCGAAGTAGTTAAGATAATTATATTTTGTAGAATATTTTTTAGATGGGGTTAGCATTTTTAAAAGGGATTGGGATGATCGGCCTGCTGGAGAGGAGAGTGTGGCTAGACAGTAACAGAATTAACAGTGATAGAGAACAGATAGCTAAAAATAAAAGAATAAAAAGTAAGAATTACTTAGGAATATGATAGATTGTACTTTAAAAAAATTAAATTTTATAGTACAGTATACTAAGAAAACTCACTTATTTTTTAACTTTATCAAGAGTGTACTTAGGAATTTGGTACTTAGAAAATTTACTGGTGAATTTATTTCCTTTTCCTTTCCTGTTTTCCATCTTTTATTTTCTCTTCCTTTTAAATGCTTGAATCTAAAACTTGTTGTGTAAAAGTTGGTTTTATCCACCTTATTAACTATACTACAACTGAAAATAATAGATTATTTTTTAAATAATTATAATAATTTTCCAACTATTCTTAACTAATTATCTTTTTCACACTAAAATACTTATCAGTTTGAACATGGGACACCATTTTTGTTCAATTCTAGTCTCAATACCAACCAATAAATAATTATTTCTTTTCTTCTTAGTAAAATAAACAATTATTCTTTTATTATAAGTCTCAGAAATTGTAATGAGAATATTTTACTAATAATTCTATAATCTGTCCTGAGACCTTAGAGGTTATCACTATCTTTTATTTTTCCTCTCTTTTTTTTTTGCCTTTATTTACTTAACAAAGCTGACACAATATCTAAAAATGAAAAAAAAAAAATCATTTTCTTAACTTAGATTAATGTATCAATTATGTGAATTAATTAAGGTGAGAATTAAATAGTTAATTGAATCTACAAGAGAAAGGTTTCGTACATGAACAAGAAAGCATAGGAATTAAGACAAGTCACTATCCAAGAGTCTACTTCCATGTGAGGAGACTTTGCACTTGTATGCATCCAAAAGTCCAGGTCAGCATGCCCTTTGGACTTATCCTATTTCGACGCCCAGAATGTGACATGTGTACCTTGGAGTAGGTCAGTTCCGTCGGTGATAGGTGCACCTGATCATCCGACAAATGCTTACCTAAATAAAGGCCGGATAATGTGGGAGTGAGTTTATCACAGATCCATGAACTGTACCTGGTAATATACACGTGGACGAAGGGCTCTAAATAAATTTTTGAATTAGAAAAATAAAATTTTTATTTTTAATTTAACAATTTTATGATCAAAATTGGCCCGTTGACGTATCGATTACCATCCCTACCTGAGAGAAGCCAATATAGGTTTGACTCCTTGCGAGAAGTTCTGAATTCGGCTCCTATAGAAACTCAATTTGAATAATATTGCACAAAATATATGTGTGTGGGTTCAACTGACAAAAATAAATAAATAAACAAACTTGTAAGATGTTAGGTGTTTTTATATGAGTATAGTTCTATATTGGATAGAACAAGAAAAGTTTATGGGTTTAAATATAAGAGTTAGAGCATTTGCTCACTAGCTTAAACTTTTGGATCATATTTGTTCTCTGCTTTGTATTTGAAACCCATCATGCCCAAGAGATAGTGAAGCCGGTGTGAAGTCCAAGTGGTCGGAGGTGACTACTTTGGGTCTGATTTCCCACTGTCCACCACGTGGATGACAATCGGCTTTGTATTTGAATCCCATCATGCCCACGTTTCTCCCGAACATGAGATATCTTGAATTTGAAGAGAGAGAGCCGTTTTATTATTATGATCTACTTCATTAAGATTGCTTTCCACCAATTAAAATGGATTAAAACAAAAGATGAATATATTCATTTTTTTTTCCCATGTATCACCGAAAATATTATTTTTCATAGATTTGCATTATAGAACATATAAATAGTGCTTCGAGTCCAATGCCAAATGGTAGGAAAAAGCGGTGACACTTCGATTAATGTGCTAAAAAATGCAGATCTAAATCCGCGTTTCAAAATTTTAAACATTGGATTGAGTTCAAGCCATTTCAAATGCAATGCAGAACCACAATAAAATGAATTTTGAATTTCATATTACAGCCATATTTTGTATTTAGAGTATTTCAAAAATCCAAATTCTAAGAAAATATAAACTTTAGAGGGGATTTTGTTAACAAGAAAAATTATAGTAACCCACATATAGGAATCAAAGACAAGTACATTCAAAGCTATCACCATTGTGATAAAAACATGAATCAATGAGGCAAACAGCATTTCAAACCATGAAAAAGGTAAAACACGAACCCTTTGATTGCGTTTTGACTTCAAAACTTTAAAAGATAAGAATCATCCTTACTTACAGCGAAATGTAGATCTAAGCAAACAAGATGAGTTGCTAATAGCTAAAACGAGAATCATCAACCAGAAATCTGTGTTTCAAGCCATGAAAAAGCTAAAACGCGAACTCTTTGGGTCGCATTTCGACTTCATAACTTTAAAAGATAAAATCATCTTTACTTACACCCAAACACGTATCTAAGCATGACAAATGAGCTGGTAAAAGCCAAAAACACAAATCCAAGACTGAAATCTACATTTCAGTTACAAATTCAGAGGATTTAATATAGCAGTTACAAACCCAATGGATAAAAACCAGGAAATTAATCCTCTTTTTAAGAGGCTTTTAATTGGTCAGTTACAAGTTTTGGACTGAGAAAGGAATTTAATTATTTTTATTTGAGCACTTGTACTTAAAAACCAGAGTTCAAAGGAGTCCTTCTTGTTCAAGACTATCAGAAATTTTCAACAAGCTACCAACTTAAAAAGTTCTTCCTCGGATTGTCAATCTCAAGATCGACCTCTATAGCCACTACAAACCCCAAATAATAATAATAATAATAAAGAATCACCTTTTTTATCTTCTATAAACGGACAACTATTTTATTGTAATTTCCTTTTCAAAAACCAATAAAATCAAATTCATGGCCCACGTTATCAAAGTCATATTTTCATGAGGTTGATGTTATGAAGCATAATATATGGGAAATTCTAAATGCGCGCCACATTTTTCATAGTGAGCACCACATCCTATATAGTAAGGTGATTTACAACATAGGTGAAAATGGTGCTCACTAGGTCAAGTGTCGTGCGCATTTAGAATCTCCCATATTATATCTAGATATTCTGATTTCAGTGTCAAAGCATTAATAAGGAGAAGTCTTCTCTTCACATTCGAACGATATGGAGACTGTGGCTCGTAAGGTATTTGGGGCGTATGGTTGGGCTTGCTAGTGCTTCTCAATCTTTACCGGAGAAGATGAGAGCGTGTTGCGAGCCATCCCAGTCCACTTGATTATGAATGGTTGAGTCCCTATCGGAGTGTTAGATAAGATTGAAGTGGATTTTCATAGCTTTTTATAGCCAGAGGATCGAGGGTGTCGGGTATGATCCTGGTTAGATTCGAGCTCAGTGTGCCAACATTTAGATGAGAGTGGCTACGGGAAGCATGTATGAGCAAAGAGACTAGCTCATGTGTACTCTAGTTCTCATACTATATGGTCCAGGCTGATTCAGTACAAACTCCCCAACAATCTTCATGATCTCAGGTGTCAATCGGGCACATCTCCATGAAGGTTTTCGTGTTGGAATCAGAGACGACGCCACTAGTAGACTCGTTGAGGATCCATGGCTCTCTACTACATCTTCGTGTGACAAGGAGGACGTTGATGCTCGTGTTCTGCAGTTAGGGAACCTGCCAGACGGCTCTCTCACATGTCGTTAATACATTCAAGAGCCCCAAAGTCGTTACAAAATCATTACTTTGTTGGCATTTCGAGGGTTTCCAAGCTCATAAATATGCATTCATCCATCGACTAAAACTGCATCACAACGGAGTGCATCCCTCAACCTATCATCCATGCTTGAATATTTAAGAATAGATGATATTTTCAATTGAGACCAATTTGTAAACCCAAAACAACTCAGTTTCTGCTCAATGATCAACACAAAGGGTTCAATTAGCAGGGAATGATGTTACAAGAGGGGCAAGGAAAATGCTTTGAATGCTCCTCAGCATTCAAAATACCTATACAAACTCTGTAGACTCGAGAAAATTACAATTCAAAAAGGTTTCAACATGACTTGCCAAAGTACTAATGTTTCGTCATGATCGGTACTGACACTTGTACATGTAATGGTCACAGTTGAAGAAGGGGTAAAGCCATGACAGCACCAAATACTGATAAAAGAACCATTAATAGCCAGAAGGGGACTTTCTTGGTTTGCCCCCTGTTTCTGGCATTGTTTGCGACCACCATGTCACTGCCTTCGAGCCCAGTGCTCTCGGATGTAGTCGCCGGAGGGCTGGATTGCTCCCTGTCGGTTGTTTGCTCAGATATTGACCGCTCAGGAGCATGTAGCTGCTCATACTTGGTTACATATTCCGGGAATAGCTTTTTGAAGTTAGGACAATTTTTGCTATCAGCAAAGAAAAATAGGAAGCCGGTTATGATGGGATCTCACTCACCAGAAAAAAATAAATGAAAACAGATGGAAAACAAAGAATTGCAAGAATGTAATTATAAACCTACAACTAAAATTCTATAGAACAAATAAAAAATGCCTTTCATAAGGCACCAACATGTATTCATGACTAAACAAGTTCAGTGCATAGATGAGCATATCAACTATAAACTACTGGCATTCCAAGGCAATTTTATCAAAAAAGGCATCTCCTTTGAATCTATAACTTTCGCAGTTTAATTAACAACCAACAACTAGCAGGACTAGCAACGATAACTCAAAGATGATATTAGCTTGTCAAAGAAGAAAGGAGCCCAAAAATGAAGAAAATTCAAAGTTACATCTGATATTAGCAATTATTAGATTGCAAGGAAATGCAAAGAGAAAACCTATTATAAATTTCAAATAACCTTAAAGCAGTTCATGGAGGTACACTAACTCATTCGCTGTAGAATTTCAAGCTTGATTTGTCTATTCAACTTTGAAGTGTCATAACAGACTTGTAATAATTCTACATTGTCATATATTGAACTTTTGCATGAGACAATAAATAATTTACCTCTCGCAGTTGTATGCAAGTGACAGCTTTGCAAGTCGTCTCTTCTCATCATCTGTGGTCCTGATACTGCCAGTGGTTGGTCCATCATCCATCTGAATAGGAGAAAATATGCACAAGATTTAATATTTTGAACTAACAATCCACAAGAAACTTTTAAGAACATTTAACTTATAGACGTGTAGTCGCAGATGTTGATCCTACTTCAAACACTTCAGATCTAGAGAAAAACAACATCCTGGACCAAATCTGGGCTCAAGATAGGATGGAATCCATAACATGAAAGCAAGATTATCAAACCCAACAAAACTTGGCATGAACTAGTTTAAAATCTAACGCAAATGGAAAACTATTAAGAGCACCATACACAAACATAACTTTTTCCAACCCAATAAGTGTTAACTTATGGCTCAAATTACAACTCTGCACAAAAATCCCTGTTCAAAAGAATTCCCACAAACAAGGGAACAAAAGCATTGAGAAGGGAGTCAATGGATTTCAAGGTTCAGTAGCTCATCACCTAGGAGTATCTCAGTTTTCATTATATGAGCATTACTGAGCAAGCACAGCCGATTATACAGTCATTCAGCAAACCAAGTTGTTTACTTTTATTACCCAGTCTCCAATATGTTTCAAAAAATAAAACTGAGCTTAAATATATGGGAAATACACATAAGAGCAAAAGCGCAATACAAACTGTAATGACCCATAAGAACAGAAGAATAATAAGTCCTGTCCTATCTAAAATTAATTTAGCTAACTACCTGAAAACAAAACACTACTTGATATTCACGAGATATCAATTGCCAGCAAAGCTAATTCCAACAGGCCCAAATTAATCAAGGGTAGCCAATAGGATGCTATTCTGAATAAATTGGATGAAGGGACCTAGGGTTGGCATAAATAATACACAGATCATTGACAAAAAAACTTGTAGATTGTAAGGAAGAATTCTTGTTCCATCAATATAAATAAGTAGTTAGCAGAGAATCCACCTAAACCTATTCAAAACTGACAAACTCCAGCCTTGAAGCAGAAAAGGGTAGGTATCAGGAATCCAAAAGGAGCAGAGAGCTTGACTCCTGTTTCGAATGAGGCCGTAGTCATATAGGACAATCTTACTAAAGCTCAAATGTATGACAAGAACAACCTCAGGGCCACTTCTTTCATTCATCTATCTCCTCAAGTTAAACACAAGGGACGTAACTTTGAAGTTCTGCTGAGACACTAGTGACAAGAACATGACTACCATCTAATAAGACCAACTGTACATATAAAATCAAATTGCATACACAGCTTGCTATAAAATTGTTGATATACTCCACAAAAAAGAAGGTAAACGAGAATAGCAGTACCAAGACTCACTTACCATGAAAGACAAAAGGCCCGTAAGAATGCTGCATACAGAATTTAATTTAATCGGTCAGGGACAGAAAACAAAATATAAAGAAAATATTAAAATGTGTAGGTAGTATTAGAGAAATACAGATATACCTCAATTCCTATACTAATTAATATTACTTGGAACAACATATAAAAAATAAAGCAAAAAGAGTGATGCTTGTCATCTGTCACTTCAACTATGGATTAAGTTAGTTTGGGCATTAGTATTTATTATTCATTCACTTTACATAGTGAAAAACAAATTATGAGTGAACCTTCAAACGTTCTATAGCATAAGTATCAGCTTATCATCAGAAACTTCTAATTATTATTCTTACCTTGAAACGGACCATATTGGATTCCAACTCTCTGGGTGAACTGAAAGATTGAAAGATGATAATATTAAATTAGAAAGATCATAAAAAATTGAATCAACTACCCAGATGGAAACAACTCACAATACTAGAAACTTACAGTCACTCATAGATAGGCAGATCTTTTTGTGAGGGGCAAATCTTCCATTTGGAGTGGTCATGCTGACACATAGACAATGATTGGGATAAAAAAAAAAAATACAGTTATTAGAATTGGGCTAAGACTGCACAGACAGGATTCATATACAAGACTTTAGTACCTGATACTCGGAGGCTTGTATGGATATTCTGGAGGAAATTTGATCTTTCCATAGTAATATCCACCTTCACACAAACAAGAATGAAAACAAAGAAATAACATAAAATAAGAATATAAAATTGGCTAAGAGAAAGATAGACTGACATGAGCTTAAAAACGGGGGTGAGCTAAGCAGTAATCTCAACAAAAAAAAAAATTGAAAATAAGAAATAAATAAATAAGTACTAAAGAGTACCTGCAAAAGGTGTTCCTTCACTTCCTTCAAGAACATAATCTGAAAGGAGACATGTCAACATCAGTGTATGAGCAAGATATCAGAAACATCAAATTCTCAGTCGAGTGCCCTAAGACATTTGCTGTCCAAATTAAAGCCAATTTTCAAATATGTTTTGCAAAGAGCCAAAGGGAAAAATTTTAAGATACAGATAAAAGATGAAGGAGCATAAGAATTAATAATTAATCACATACTAGTTTCCAATTTTCATGTCTATGCACAGAATAAAATAGAAAAGACATGCAAATAACACCTATTGTAATAGAAGATTATCATACAAAAATGTCATTTATAATACACAACTTCGTAAACAACATAAAGAGAAGGATAGCAGGTAATAATTATCCCAAGGAGGGGAAACATAAATTTCGCAGGATTCATCACTAGTCATTTTATAGATTCAACTTACCAGTTTGTGAGACTATAGATTGCATATAATTTTGTCAAGTTCTTTTCGAATAACTTGACAGCACTAAGGATAAAAGTTTAAGGTAGTGTTATTAGGATGTATCAGTTACGGGTTCACATAACATTTTTTAAGAAACAATGCAGTCATAGATGATTTATTTCAAGCTCCAGTTATTCAGCTAAGACCGTATTGATATAAAAAAACATAAGACATAACTTCAGCAAGCCAAATTAATATGTTGATGTCCACAATAAAAACAGCAGGAAATTTCTTCACCTCCATGCTTCTTAATTCCTATGTAACTAAAAAGTAAGAAAAGATCATAGTTAAATCATGAATCAAATGTTTTACAGCTGTTCCATAAGCTACTTTACCTACTTGCAGTATTCACCACAACTAAATCAAAAGATCAACTTCTCCTATTCATTGCTAAATCAACACTACCATCACACAAAAGAACATAATCAAGAAATTTATAAAAAAAGAAAAAGATAAGGTAGTATCAACTTACGCCATTCGAGGATATCACTAGGGGAAGGACGGGCCACAACCTGCGGGACTGGTTCCTGCAAATATGTGAAAACTGCATTTAAAAAAATTTGGTAAAGGAGTAAAAGACTAAGCATAACCCCTACATAATACAGAAGAATCTTGCTATATCTGAAGCTCATTGGATTGCAATAGTTAATAAATCTTAGGAAATGAATGAAAAGCTCGTCTAATTTCGTGCATCATGAACTCTGAGCATTAAACATAAAACTAATTTCCTCCACTCGCTCAGACAAAGTAACTTCATTGCATTCATAAACTTAATATACACATATTGAAGATTCTTAAGAGGTCTGAATCAGCAGAGCCAAATTTCACAGTAAATAGTTAAGTTAAAATAACCACCAAATTGCACTATAATACCTCAATATAGAGGGATAAGCCTCGAAGCCTTATGTTTATGATAAGATTAGTCCACATAAATAATGGGAAAAGCAACTAGCTACCCTACCAAATTTCTTAAAACATACAACTTCATAATCCTCAGCTAACATGCAATTCCGAAGCACATCACAAGCAAGAATACAATAGTCAAATAGACAAATGCTAACAGCTGAGCTCTAGCAGTTTTTTTTAAACAACAAACAATTCCTTGAAAAGATTATTTTTTATCTTCTTTCTCTGCCAAATTGCTCCTCCTACAAAATAAAATAAATTAATTTTCTTACATATGGAAATAAATTTTTTCCAAATAATAAAAGTTATTATAATTAATAGTTAACCATGAAAACTTCTAATTGCCTCATCTGATATATCATCTAAAGAGTAAGACTGCAAACTTCTTTTTCATACTCTGATTTCATAATTAATGCATAGATTTTTTCAATGCTCGGAAAAATCACACATTAATGCAAACTGTTTTCACCAGTAATTAGATCTAAATTATGTATTGGAACAAAAAAAAAAGGTAGTTTCAAATATTTAATAGAAGAAAGACAAACAATCGAACCTTGCAAAGTGCATGATATTCCTTCTGAAGTCGTTTCACACAAGCTCTCTCTGCCATTAGCTACAGTTTATATCAGAGTGAAGCTCAAAACAATTTCTTTATTTTTGACGCTGAAACTCTTGTTATGCCTCAACTTAAATTACCGAAAAACGATAGACAGGGAGCTTAGAAGTTCAACCCTGCAAAAAGTAGAACAAGAATTGAAGAAAGACACAGATATTAGATTCCTTCCTGCAAACTAAGACCAGCACAATATCTAATAACAGAAAGTCAGCATTAGTTTTGGTAATCAAAGTCTCCTCAGAAGGCTCGAACCCCAATTAGAGTTGACCACATTTTTATATAGTTAAATAAGGAGAAAAGACAAATTTAAAATAATACCCTACTACTCTCAACAGTCAGCAAGCAGTAAAATAAATTTGGCCAAGCTAAAATGAGCTCCCAGTAGTAGAAGAATGCACCAATACCCAGGATTTTTCCTGCATATTAAAAAGATGGGGAAAAAAATAATTTGCTAAGCTAAATCAGACTAATAGCTAAGTGGTTTACAAAAAATTATTTGTATATCTAGAGGCCTTCGTAGTTATTATGATCCAGAGTCCTTGACACCTAGCTGACATATCCAAAATCCAGATCCAAAAATGGACAAAGTATCTGGTTACAACAGTATGCAGCTCTAAGATGAACAAATAAAGATGACGCGAGGAAAACAAACAAGGTAAGAAGATATTTATATACGTTTTGTAATAATCAAAAAGTCCAAAAACAGAAGAAAATGGAAAATGATTAAGAAAGAGATGGTTTGCAGAACATAGAAACCAAGTCAATTGACTATACAACCCAAGCAGCATTCCAAACTTTATTCTTCTGCTGAATACTGGTTATCAAGGTGCACATACAAGAGTGGCTGGAAAAAGAAAAAGGTTAAGAACAACCTATATAGCCGAGAGATAATGATCCCAAATTAAATAACAGCATTAATCTTACTTTTCAAAAACTAGTTGCTAACCATTTCATACTAGAAAACCCCAAGCATAAAAGTTTCAGAGTAAGTCTAGTGCTTCTAACATTTCACCAATCTAATAGTTGCCCCCACTCCATCTTTACACTAAAATCCTCCAAATCATCTGCACTTCTGCTATAAAATCCTCATTTTCATTGATTAAAAAAATATACATAAACAACTCAAAGATTTAGCAGCAAATTTCCTGAAAATGAAATTAATTGCCTACATCATGGCTAGAACTACACTTCATAGATGTGCAATACTCAGTTAAAATATTATCTTTAATGGATTGGCAGTGGGCAACCTCATTTATATAATGAATTTGAAGTTCAGGTCCTCGGTTCAAGCATGCTAATGTCACATTAGCACTTGATATAACCATATAAACAACAAACCAAACCAGTCAATAGTAAAAACCCTAAAAATCACAAATCGCAGAGTAAAAAAGTGCTTCTAAGAATCGTCAATCTAACCATTGCCTAGAAACCCACTATCTCTACAACAAATCCATCAAATCATTCACCTCACCGCTAGAAATTCCCTTCATTCTTCAATTTAACTAACAATTACGCAAATAAATATAAGAAATTAAAGATTACTTTCATATTTTCAAAGAATAAGATCAATTGCCCACGGTATGCTAAAATTCATCATAAATTACCAAACTTCGTACAAAAAAATCTCCACGATGCCGATCTTCACACGTGCAGGGTCAATTTGTAGACGAAGTGAGGGCAAAAGATCGAGATCTTACCGATGATTTGGCAACGGGTTCGAGAAAGGCGAACTTCGACGACTAGCTGATTGAGGATTTAGGGTTTCAAAGGAGTGAGATTTGTTGGGGATTGGGAGAGATTTGAGGAAGAAGACGACGGGGTCAAAATAAAAAGGAAGGACATACGCGTCGTCTCGAGGAACAAAGGCCCTCGATCTATGGACTTTCATTTAGAGAATAATTAATTGAAAACTTTTTTAATGGGAATTTCCATAACGGAGCACACCATTTTTTGTTGTGAACACACTTAAAAACTTTGTTAATATTACATATTTGTCATCAATTTTTTTATATGAATGATCTTGTTTTCAACCTTCCTTTCTCACTCCCTTTCTCCCCAGCAAGGTAAGTAACTTCACCAAAAAAAATAAAAAATAAAACCTAACACTAAGAGGCATAGCGACACCCTTTCTCACCAGCAAGATATGTAACTTTACCGAAAAAATAAAAAATAAAACCTAACACTAAGAGGCACGACAATCGGTGACAGAACAAAAGGAAATAGAAAAATAGAGAAGTGTTAGAGAGGGTGTGTGCTCATGACTGAGAAAACATGATTGGGTGGGGGTGGGGATGGCGGAGTTGGAGAGAGACTTTTTAGGATGAATGGTATGCTTACTAGAAAAAATCTTCTTGAGAGAGAGAGTGTGCGCTCACTGAAAAAAAAAAACTGTACTCACTGGAAAAAAAAAAAGTACCTTTAGAAACTCCCTTTTCTAATTATTATCCACTTTTGCAAAAAACTACCTACCAAAATGCTTTCTTTCATACTTTGGAATATAATAATATCATTTTGAAGCACTTCCAATTATACCAAAATTATTTTGTATTTTAATAGAGACTACATGTGGTTCATGGAGTGGAGTTCCATTGTGAGGGGGTGAAAAAGGAATTTTTGTCAATTACCATCTGAAAGCTTTGCACGGGAAATTCCAAATGTGCACCACATTTGACTTCGTTAGCACCATTTTCCCCTATGTTGTAAATCACTTTTCTATAGGATGTGGTGCTCACTAGGTAAAATGTTGTGCGCATTTAGAATTTCCCGCTTTGCACTCACCCACTCTCCTAGGATCATTATGCCCGTACAACTTCCTCGATAGACGGGAACTTCTAAAGGGGCACAACTTTTTTCCTAGTGAGCCCAGATTTCCTAGTGAGCCCAGTTAAAATTTAGAAGGGGATAAAATTTCTTAGTGAGCCCAATTTAATTCCCAAAATACCCTTATCCTATATTCCCTAAAATCATCGCTCCTCACTTCCTCTCCACCCCCAAACCCAAAATCCTTCTCTCCTCTCTTCTCCTTAATCCAACCCGCCGTCGCCGATGCCATGCTCCCCCGCCCGCCGCCCATCGCCGCAGCTACACTCCCCCACCCGCCTCCGCTGCCACACTCCCCCACCCGTCTCCACCCGCCCCCACACCCTCTGCCCGTCCCCCCCCCCTCCACCCCCACCCGGCTCCGCCCGCCTCCAAACCCTCCGCCCCTACCCCCTCCGCCCCCACCCGCCTCCGCCTGGCCCCCCACCCTCCGCCCGCCCCCACACCCTCCGCCCCCACCTGCCGCTGCCACACCCCCCTCTTCTCTTTTGGTCTCAGATTTTTGAGCTCTACTGTAAGTCTCCTTTAATTTAATTTTAATTTTGTTTTATTTTGTTTATTCTTATTTGCTCTGTAACTGCCCTGAAAACTGAAAACTTCTTGTTTTGTTTGATAATAATTTACATTCGAGAAATTCTAAACGAGTACATTTTTTTGTTAATTTTGTTTTTTAATATTTAGATTATAATTATGAAGAAAGTATAATATTGTAATCGTAGTTGTAAAAAATACGAAAATTTAGTTATTTTCTAATTATAGATGTTAATATTAAAATTTATTAATTAATTTAGAAGTTTAAAATAAATAGATAAAATATGATATTTGTAGCAAATTATACTTTATTACTACTTATTTGCACATAGAAAATTTATTGTTTTGATAAAAAAGTATCTATAAATGAAATATCTTTGTGTTACATAGATGGATCCGGCAGAATCTTCTCGCGTTCGACCAACTTCCTCGTTAAGGAGGAAGAAAGTAGCATCTCGACCACAAATCCAACGCCCGACACGAGAGAGAGAAATCGAACACCAGATCAATCCACTCCTAATGCATCCGATACGGCAATTATGACTCGAACCAGAAGCAGACGTCAACCCCCGAGAAAGACAAGGAGACAGTGATCATTGTGTGAGTTATGCATTGATATGGATAATGTATGTAACTTGAAGTGGCCGGTGTAAAATTATTTTTCCAAACATTTCGAGTTCTGATAAATTTATGGTTTTTCTATGTAATGAACTCTCTTGTTCGCTTTTTCTCGTTTAATATAAATACTATTTCATTGTATCATAATTGTGTCGTTGTTTCATTGTAACGGCGTATCCATGTTTCATTATTTCATTATATTGGTGTATCATGAGTATCAGTGTATTTGTGTATCAGCAGTATCATTATATTTTTTGTATCTGGAGTATCATTGTGTGTCGGTGTATCATTGTATTGCAATAAACGATGTATCAGTGTATCAATGGGTTGGTGTATCAATGTGTCGGTGTTCAATGGTATGTTTTCTTGCTTCCTTCCCTAAATTTCGATAATCATGTATAAATACTTACTAATAAAAGTCCTTAAACTGACGTTAATTTCATTACAACTAATGATAAATCAATTAATGTAGGTTAATAGACTGGATGAGGCAGTGACCGATGTCAAGATACTGTTCGGACTGACAGTCCGAAGGAACGGGATTCGTTCGGACTGACAGTCCGAACGAATCCCATTCGTTCGGACTCTCAGTCCGAACGAATCCCATTAGTTCGGACTGTCAGTCCGAACGGATGCGAGCGGGCGGGAAGAAAGGAGGCAGCGGGAGAAGCAGAGGGCAATATAGGTAATTTTTTTTCAGGGCATACTTGTTATATAGTGGAAGTTTTAACTGGGCTCACTAGGAAAAACCTTGTGCCCCTTTAGAAGTTCCCTCGATAGACGAAGAGCTCCTCGCCACTAAAGCTAGAATTGAATTAGCCCATTTCCAAAAAGCCCAAAACTAAAAACTTCAGCAAATGGAAACTAAGTCCAGATCTCTAACTTGTCTTGGTTGCTATTAGCAAGGAGGCCATCCCAATTACAGGACTAAGAGTTGATGATGCTCATCAATCCAAGGTCATATAAAAGATATGCCCAATGTTTCTTTTGTATTCAAATAATGAAAATTGCATTCAACTTCCGCCAAAATTTTGAATTACTGCCAACTTATACTAAAACATGCCAAGCACTACCTGTGACCGACTCTTTCGATAAACTTTCTAACTTTTGTTTGGATCTCTCTTACTTGGATATCTCATTTCGGTTCCGAAACTTTAAAAAAAAATAATAATAACAAAAAAAATATGAATCTCTCTACTGACAGCTCTATCTTGCTGAGTTGTCACCTTCACTTTACTCGCATATTATGTGTGTATGCAAGTCACACACACGAAATGAACTCTTTTTTTATTTATATATTCTTGTGACACATAATAATTATATGTTATCTATATATCTCCGCAAAAAGAAAAAAAGAATTCACAAAAATATTGGAGAAAGCAAATAAATTTATAAGTCACTTGAATGCATGTTTTCCGAAGCACAAAATTTATATTCTGCAAACCTATACTATTTTGTCTTAAATCAGCTGAAAAAATCAGAATATTTCTTAGGGTTAATTACAGTCAGACCCCCTGTAGTATTGGGGGTGTGTAATTTAACACCCCTGACTCTCAAAAAAACCCCCTGGAGTTAGCTATTTTTACTCTCCTTTTTTATTAAAGTGCACTTTTGTCCCTCAAATTTCTATTCTACTCTCATCCCTCCCTTTAATGAGTGTGCTGATTAAAAGGAAGGATAGCGATAGAATAGGAATTCAAGGAACAAGAGTATATTTTAGTAAAAAAAAAAAAGTGTGAAAATAACTAAATTCATGAGATTTTTCGAGAGTTTCAAACTTCAGGGGTATTAAGTTACACACTCCCAATACTATAAGGAGTCTAACTGTAATTAACTCTATTTCTTATGTACATGGGAAGAACCCACAGCATCTCTTGAAGAGAGTATAGATATTGTCACAAACAAAGTCTTAAAACAATACAATCAAGCCTCACCTATTCAACAGTGCCAACGAAAATGCTACCCCTAGGTTCACACCTTTATAGGATCGACTGGACTGTACAACTTAAAGATCAATAATAGTAAAAATAAAGGCAACAACTGCCTGAAAAAAAAAAACTCATCAACGACATGAAGTTTGGGTAATGATGGTCCATTACAAAGACAAGCAACTAAACCGATGGAAGCAAGAACCCACAAGCAACTAACAACAGTATATTGAAGTAACGACCAACCAACGATAACAAATGTGCCTACTAAGTGAGACCACAGACATTATTAAGAAAGCTTGAGCTCTGACAACCAAATTCAAGAGGAACATCACAGCTAAGTAGTCAATAACAATCCATCTGCATCTCAATTCAAACAGATTGAACACAGCTTATGTCACGTTTAAGTCTGAATAAATAACACAACTGGTAAGTTGATTCCCTGGATGAAAATTTAACCATGGTTGTCTTGAATCAGAAGAATCACTGTGGGGTGAAAATAGAAGTGTACATCACTGGCGAGTACATGGATGCCCAATGCTGATGGATGTTATGTCAATCTCGGCATTCTTCAAGAGATTGAAAGCCTAAGAAATGTTGTGTAGAACAGCTGTTAGACCAGCATCATTCAACTTCAGGATCATCAAACTCTTCAACTCATGGAATTTACAGTGCCTACTCTCTGTTTATTCAATTCTTTGATGGTACGTGTCGAGATCGTAATGATCCAGCTGTTCTGCGAATGTTTTGGTTGAAAACTTCTCAGTGACGTGACAACGTGCCTCTTTACCCATTTTTGCTTCCATCTCAGGATTGCCCAAGAGTTTCGACATAGACTTTGAGAATTCAAGAGGTAATGGGTCTTTTGACTGTTTCCACCGGGCCCCCGCTGTTGCAAGCAATCGCTGGTTTCTGTGCTGCCATTGCTTCTATGGGAACGATACCAGAGTGTTCATCCTATGGAGAGCAAACAAAAAGCCTTTATTGTGAGGTTTCAATATTTGTATGAATCCCACCAAGAGACGCATGCCTTCCAGCCCAAAGTAGGTCGCAGTGATGAAGCTGTGCTTACTTTGGGGGTATATAGAATGCAGAGACATTCAGAGAGCAGTGCATTTCTCTCTGCTGAGCAGGATGTAACAAAATTAACACGGCCTGAAATTCCTTCAATCTCGGCCAAGCCTTTAAGTTCCTCTAGATACTCAACATTTTCCTTGAGACGTCTGCCAAAACCACCTAAAGAAACAGAACCACAGACAAAATGGATGTAATGAACAGATAAAAGAGAGAATGAACTGTTGAGAGATGACTAGTAATAGAAATGATAGATATAAGTAAACATACTCTTGAGGAATAACCTATTTTACATTATTCATGCCAACTTTATTTTGATCCTTCTCGTAAAATGACATGTTGAGAAACGACAACTAAATTCAAAATTGAATGGACATAAACAAACAAACTGTAATAACTTTCCACTTGATGGTTTTTGCACCTTAGAAACGCCATGTGCCAAGTTCTCAAACGACCACCAATTTCATAATATAATACTTTCCTTTATGGATAAAAAGTGAGACTACAGGGATCTTCTGCCTGGTGACCAGCAGAAAATATTTAATGAATTACAAGTCACCCCCATATCATGCATGATGCCTGAATCTCAAGCTTCTATAGAACATTTAGCACTAGATATTTAAAGACCTTTGGTCTCTGATTGTCTCTACAGAAGTTTTCCCAGACCCTAGAGACATCTAGTGCTGAGAGACCAACCAATTAGCACCAGTCTCGGTTACAAGCCTCTTCAAAAAAAAAAAATGGCCTTTCACCCTTAGGCCACAAGAACCCTTTTCTCCATTCAATTTCTGCCAAGGGCCACAGACAAGTCTGTTAACTTACCATTCGCTTAAACATTTATGATGAAACTTGACCTCGATCCCTCTAAAAAAAAATGTGTACTCGTATTTGATAAACACTACAATGTTAAGTTTAGTGATTAGACTTTAATAGTGCATTATTAAATCTCAGACATTGGTTCAATTTTTGAAGAGATCGTGTGGTTAGTACTTTGTTTCAAAGACTCCAAACCTGGGGGGCTAATGTTAGGATACTTGGAGTTGTATAAATATCATTAAAAAATTATTTTTGAGAGACTCTATTCTATTCTCATTTCTTTTTTCTTTTTTCTAATGTTTAATTTCTCAAATGATAATTGAAGAGCTTTATTTGTGAGACTTTGTAAAGAGATGATTTTTATGAAAACTATGATGATTCTCTCTACAAGCATGAGCAACTAATCTCCTATTGGTGGGAGATGATGAGACAACCCTAGATCTTCAATTGGCTTGACTTTCACACTTTTATGTTGTTAATTGTTCAATATCTTTATTATTAGATCTTTCTTCTACCTTTTAGATTAAAAGTGAAAATTGAATATTTTGATAACTTACAACACTTTGATATTCCATAGACGTTCAAGCATGGAGTATGCCTAGGGTTTGACAAATTATTGTATATTTGTTTATAGGGCATGCTTGGGTTACTATTCAATTAATTTGCAAGTAATAATTTCTAACGAGGATTTAATAACTAGATAAATTTTTATGATTTAATTTAAAATTTTATGATGATATCTTCGTGCTAGGTTAAACCACATGATCAATCTAGTTAAGTTAATTAAAGAGGTTCTTGCCAACCAAAAAGAGAATCTAGGTGGGATTCTCTCAGCCTGCCGATACTCTCCCCTGATTACTTTATCAAACCTTTTTTTGCTATTACATTAGTATAGACTTCGTTTTTACTTGATTGTTGCCATCTTCAGTGCTCACCCAGAACGATTTACCCAGAACAAAAATCGCCAGTGCGACGTGCAAAGAATAATCTCGGGTTATCTTCCGAGTACTAGTAGTATTATCTACTGTACTTGGGAGCGCATTGGTCATAAACGCATCACTTAAACCATAACAGAATCTAAAACTGCCAAGCTTTTACTGACTTGTCAAAAGAAACCAAAGATACTTGATAGTAGTTCAACAACATAACCAAGTCTGTAAGATGCACATTCTTCAGTAGCCAAATTAAAAACCTGCACCTAAATTTTTCACCGGAAGGCCAATGCAAAGTTGTACCAACAAGATTATAAATAAACGAATAAATAAAAGTAAAAGGGAAGGAAAAGTAAAAAAGATGTTGCACTTATATTTTACAAAGAAAGACCATAATAACTACATTTTCTTTGAAAAGCATAAGAAAAGAAATGAAAACTTCTATAGCCTACAGAGTGTGAAACAAACAAACTATACATAAATTGCAGCATAACCTAAGGTCATTTATCTAATGGCACAGAAAAGTTTAAATAGATAAGTAAAAGAGAAGATGCAATCTATTATCCACAATGGATGAAGCATATACCAGCAAGGATAAAATCTCATTTAAATTATTTGAAGAATAGATAGTGAGAAGTAATGCATCTATCATAAATAATTGTCCTCCCAAAAAGAGACTAAATCATATATAAACAAAATCAGTAGTCATTACCCATCAAAGTCAATTCAAATCCAACATGCACGAGATTTACCCCAAAATCATAATATCCTTGCTTGTTCTCAAAAATCAGAATCCTTTTGCCAGCTAGAAGGTCCAAACTCTTGAAGAAGGCTTAATATTCACTACTCCGACGAATTCTTTTCAGTTGTTTAAGCCATATTAATTAGTTTTCTTTTAAGTACAATTTTTGAGCTTTGTCCTATTTCCAGTAAAGATTAATTCCATCAGTTCCTAAAATAATCCTATGAACTGCTTGCTCCCTCTCCTTCCATTACCCCAAAAAAAAAAAAAGTTCTGTGTTTCCTTCTTTAAAACTTCATAATTTATATACTTTTTACTGAACAAGATAAAAAACAGCAAACACCCAATACATATAGATGATAGATGCCAAGAATGGTGCTTACATGCTTTACAACAAACTCAGTGATAGAAAAGCCAAAATCTTCATTTGTTGGATCTTCATTGAAGTTAAATTGTGGACTGCTGATAAAATTTACATGCAGATCAAAGGTTGGAGAATTACTCATGAAATTGACATTCAGATCAAACATCAGGATCTAACATGACTCGCACTACATCCAATCAGAGGTTGGAGAATTATTCATGACATTAACATTCAAATCAAACATCAGAATGCTAACATGACTCACATTTAGATTGAACTCAAGAAAGACTTAACATTTATGTTTAGATTATAGATATCTTAGGACATTCTCATCACTGAATCACCTAGAGAAAATTATTCGTATGAAAATTTTATATAATCTTCAGTAAAGCTTCAAAATTTATTTTTAAGCACAATTCATTTGATTAAACCTAAAAGCTCAAACGAAAGTTTTTAATTCACATTTTCATGCCAATTCTCATTTTAGCCATATAATTCAAAATTGAAATTTTGTATTTGTTAAATAAAAAACTAGTACCATTTATAGGAATAATAATTAAAGAAGTAACAGGAGTTCTTTTAGGAGTATATGACAAAGTGCAGGAGTTATTTAGGATTAAATCAGGGGCAAATTTGGGAGGGGTAGACATTATTAGAAGTTAGTTGCTTTGTTTTGACTGCTAGTTCACTTTTCTTACTGTGCAAGGGCCTAAAATGGATGATAAAAAATGAATGAATTTCAATTAGCTCCCAAAACAAAGCAAAAAAAAAAGTTAATAATGATTTTTTTTAAATTTATCCTAATTTAATTCTAAACAAACCCATTCCGTCCTATACCCCTAGAAAAGCTCCCATTACTCCTTTAATTATTTATTTTAAAAAGGCTCTCATTATTTACTGAACCAAAAATGATTATTGGATCTTATTTTATTGCTAAATAGGAGATTGGAATGACAACTTAAATAAAAAAAAAATTCCTTCAGAGTTTTCCATTTAATCAAAACTTCCCTTCCACCAAATGTTTGTATTTACTTTTCACAAAAGAAAAAAATGTAGTTGTATTGAGTTTTTCGTTATGAAACTCTCTTGACAATCAATATAAAACATTCAAATGATTTTTTTTTTTTTTTTACTTCATAAGTTTTTTTAAATTTAACCTCCTATTATGGATGAACGAGTAGAAAATATATTGAGATCCCTAATCTAAATATAAATCTTGAGTCTCTTCTGGTTCAATGTCAAGAAGAATCTGGACAGCAGTTTGGTGTTTTAATATGAATATCAATATAAGTGATTCTCCAACAATTAATCTAAATATAAATTATATAATCAGTCTAAAACTTGATCTCGAGGAAGAAACAAGAAATGAAATCGCCCTCCTGCCTATAAATTTTTTGTAAATGTAGGTAAGCATTATTGTTCTCTCTCCCCATGGTTTTGAGCATTTGCCCTTTTTCTGTCTTGATGGCGTAAGAAGTAGATTCTGCATTTATTTTTTGGTAAGGAAAACAAATTATTTACAGATGAAAGAGGAAAAGGGACACAAATAGTCAATAGGGTCATTTTAGGAAATGACCAAAGTAATGCTCAGCGGAAATTAGTCAAAAAATGTAAACAACAACTAAAAGAAACAAACGGTGAGGCTAAAGCAACAGGAAAAAAAGATGGAGGAGCATTACAATGCTAAGTTTTTTGCTAAATCTACAAAGATCATGATCCAAAAATATATAATTTGGGAAAAAAATTAAAGAGGCTACTATTTTTTTGCTACTAGCTCACATAACTTGCCTGAGGTGGCGGCTCATTTACAGTAATCCCATATTACACACACACATACATAATGTTATACTAGTTAGATGAAATTAACAATCTCTAAGGTATCAAAATTACATATTTGATGTTTATATATAATGTTTTATATAAACGTATAATATGAGCTTGTATCCCCGATATATCGTCGAATGTCCGTGATCCGATATAAAAAGAATCCATCCAATAATCATCCCGATATCCGATATTTAGAATGATTGTGTCTGTGTAATATCATGCCCATTTTCCATCATTCTTATATATTAGCCATAGTATGATGCTTGCTAAGTCATTATCTTTAACGAAATTGGTCTAGAACTAAAGTAAGCTCCAAATGGGCTAGTAACTACCATATGCAAATACATTGGTTTAATCTCGCATAGTTGTAAACCATAATTTGCGTCATTTTCTATCTTTCTAGCAAATATTTGTGGGTGATAGAAGTAAGGTGATAGAAGTAAGATGAGGACGAAACCAAGAGAAAAATCACAAGAACGTGGAAGGTGACTACCTGCAATTGGCTTCAGATAAACTATGCTCAGGAAGAGTACTTCCCAAGGAACGAAGCATTGAAAATGCCGGAATTGCTAGTTGAAGGTTCTTTCAAACTGATTAATGGAGAGGAAATTCAACCTGGAGAAACAGAAACAGCAAAAAGATTCAGCAAAAACGAAGAAGTTAAATAATCTAAAAGAAAAGTTTACCAATTTAATATATTTCACAATAAATTCAGGTATTTAGCCCTATATGATAACAAGAGATATACAAGCACATCAGTTACTTACAAGCACATGGTCCATTGAACTGGTCCACATTGACCGCAGGGTAAAGAGTAGAAGGCTTTACTCCTCTTGAGTTAAGTCCTGCAAAAGTCTTGGCAAAAGTAGATGCAGTAAATCCACTGTTAGCAAGTATTAAATCAGCCATACCTACAAGTATCATTCATTATCGAGTAGAAATGTCAGATAAGCATGAGTAATGAAGAAAAGAGATCAGTTAAATGCATAGTGAAAAGAGGATATATTAGTTTAAAAAAGACAGGAATGCAGGTCAAACGAGCCAGTAGTTGCCTCTTCAAGCATATCAATTGGTTTGCGATACAACCTCCCGGCCAAAGTTGTTTGTTGTGCAAGCAACAAATCAGGAAAATGACAGTAATATATTATCTGGAGAAAATCAAACTGATTGACATGTTTCTCACAATACAAAAACATATTGTAGTTAGACAAAAACTATGGCCATCTATAGTTACAATGGTCATACAATTATGACAAACATTGGGTTGCACAAGAAAATGAAAAATAAGAGTTCAACAATGTGAAAGCATTAGTTCATTTCATTTCATTGAACAGGAAGATTTTTCTTCTTTTTTTTTTTTTGTGCATTTATTTTATTTGATTAAACAAGGAAACAGAGTTCTTTGATTTGATGCACTTGCATGCATTCCCTTTCCTTGTAACCAAGCACGGGCAATAGAATTTACCATTGACGATCTTCTAATTTTACTCAGGAAAAAGAGTTATTTGATTTGATGCACTTGCATGCATTCCCTTACTTGTAACCAAGTACAGGCAACAGAATTTAGTCAATTTACCTCTGCCGATCTTCTAATTTTCATATAGGGGATGACTGCAGAAACTTGATCAACCAGTACAATGTCAAATGAGGACCAGCAGAGGAGCACACAAAGTGCAACAAAGATACAACGAAGATATGCACAAACTGCATGGAAGCGGTAGAAAATATCGCGAGGCAGGAAATCACCATACACTGTAACTGGAAAAGGACCTGAATGACATACAAGCAATAGAGAAAATAATACAATTATATCAACAAGATCAGCTCAGTTGAAAGGGGGACAGTAAATAGGTGCATAATGGAAAAAAGTGCCCTGCTTTGCAGAGCATTATCATTAAACTTATCAGCAGACTAATCAAAAGTTATAAAGATACATATATGCTCTCTTATAATAACAGGATTATCAAATAATCCGAAAACAGTTAAAATTGACATCATATGCATAAGCATCAATTCTTCATAAAACAGGCAGATACATATGAGCTCTCTCTTAAGATAACATGATTATCAAATAATCCAGAAACAGTTAAAATTGACATCATATGTATAAGCATCTATTATTTATAAACCGGCACAAGTCAAATCCCTGTAGCAAATTTCTGAAAATAAGCTATCAAATGCTATAGCAGCAGATGTGTGCTGCATGCATCCTACACTTCATGATTCAGGAAGCATTAGGAACTTTTGTGATTTTGGTCACTGAAGATTTTATTTCTAACTAATAAGGTCCGTAATAATCTCACCACCAACAGTCTCCTCAAAACAACGGTTTCTGTCATGATGTGATATGAAAACATGAACATTATGGCCATGCAATGCAAGTTCGACTGCTGCATCCACAATCAATCTTTCAGCTCCACCTACATCATTAATGAGACTTCTTATACTAGCAATTATACATCTCAATAGTAATGAGGATACTATTAATAATATAACCACATAAAAAAAAACCTCAAATTATATTTAAAGCAGTGCTAGCAGATACGTGGGACTCTTCTTTTTGTGGCATAGTCTGGGGTACTTTAATTTTAACAGTATATACGAGGCAGAATTAATTGGATCGATATTTTAAAACTTGGGAGCATTGCTAGGGTAACATCAGATATGCATGTATTATTCGTGTCATGCAGACAAGCAGAGATGTTAGCATGCATCAGCAGATAAATCTAATAGTTATGATCGTATAAATTTCAAATTTTCAGAAATGGAAAGCATACTACTTGAAATAAAAAATTATCAGAATTTTGACCAAGTTAAACAAGTCCCAAATCCAAACTATAATGCCCATAGTGGAAGTCTTGAAAACCGTAAAGAAGTCTATTAAGGACTAAATTCTAGCACTAAATTCATCAAACGAGCTCCCCGAATTAACTAGTCATGGGTTCTCTTCTTTTATTTCATGGGTCGCTAGTTTTTGGCAGTCCAAATCAGGAACACACCAAGAATCAGTGTGCAAAAAACATTATGCAATTTGAGAAGGCATATGACAGATCTACCCTAGTGAAGACATCTTGTTCCAACCAAATTAATCACCATCTCTTTCTGTGATTTCACAACATAACCTTCATCTTGTGCTCTCTTAATGACAATTGATCTCTTTGAAGGAAGAAATGCTTCATTGTTCTTCTTATGAAAACAAAAACGGTGCTGAACAGATAATTCAAGGAAAGATTTGCCAAACAGGACTTCGAAAGAGTGGGAAGATAAGTGTACATTAAGTAGGCCACAACACCTCTATAACGGATTAGATTCATCTAACTGCATCAAGGTAGGTTTGTAAAGAGATTGTGGAAGTCAAATTACCAAGCTGAGACCAAAGTTCTCATAATCATAACCTAATATCAAAGCATATTAAGAAAACAAAGTAAATATTTTCAGTGGAAGCCCTTTCAATCACTAATACAGTTGCTAATTTACTTGCCAGTCTACCTCCTCTCCTCCATTTTTACTGTGATAACAAACTGCTTATGCATGATTTGCTGACAGAGACTTCTGCATTTTGATATAACACTAGCAGTCATATTTGTGTTGAATATTAGCAATTCTCCAAAATCAACGCATAGGCACAGCTTTAAATCTCTGTTCCGACGTGTGCATGGTTGGCAGGCTGTGCATGTGAATACATAGGTGTCCGGGCATGCATACGCGCACGCATATTAGGATATTAAATAGGTCCTTCCACCCTCTCAGATATGGGGAGATCAGTTTCTTTCATTATATTGATGGAACAACTTGTATTTGTAATCTCCTTGTCACACATCATGTGTCTTATCAACTCTCAAGTTCCTCAAACAAAAGCATGTAGATATACAGTTAAGCATACACTACACTATCTACCTGACTTAGTGTTCGAATATACATAAAGACTTGCATAAAAGCATATAATTACAAAAAATTAACACGTAATATTAATCTTCTACAATATGTCAAAGGTTTTAAATATTGACTAAAGCGGATAAATCGCATTGGAAAATTTTATAGCGGTTATCGTTATCGGGGAAATATAGAGGATATTTTTCAAATATCGGAATATAAAAATATATGCATATATCATAGAAAATAAATATGAATAAGGTAATTCATACATACATCATAAAAAGCTATATATATATATATATATATATATATATATATATATATATATATATATATATATATATATATATATATATATATATATAACACATTTAGGATATACTTATTTTGATATAACACTAGTAGTCATATTTGTGTTGAATATTAGCAATTCTCCAAAATCAATGCATAGGCACAGCTTTAAATCTCTGTTCGGACGTGTGCATGGTTGGCAGGCTGTGCATGTGAATACATAGGTGTCCGGGCATGCATACGCGCACGCATATTAGGATATTAAATAGGTCCTTCCACCCTCTCAGATATGGGGAGATCAGTTTCTTTCATAATATTGATGGAACAACTTGTATTTGTAATCTCCTTGTCACACATCATGTGTCTTATCAACTCTCAAGTTCCTCAAACAAAAGCATGTAGATATACAGTTAAGCATACACTACACTATCTATCTGACTTAGTGTTCGAATATACATAAAGACTTGCATAAAAGCATATAGTTACAAAAAATTAACACATGTAATATTAATCTTCTACAATATGTCAAAGGTTTTAAATATTGACTATAGCGGATAAATCGCATTGGAAAATTTTATAGCGGTTATCATTATCGGGAAATATAGGGGATATTTTTCAAATATCGGAATATAAAAATACATGCATATATCATAGAAAATAAATATGAATAAGGTAATTCATACATACATCATTAAAAGCTATAATATATATATATATATATATATATATATATATATATATATATATATATATATATATGACACATTTAGGATATACTTATTTTAACAAGTTATATTAAGCCAATGAATCCATAACCACTAGCCAACTATAGTATCTTTATAAATGGCAAGTTAGATCATACAAAAATTAAAACGGATCAACAAATATATAAAATTTTACACAATGAAAGGAGAAAGAATAAATAATTTAATATCACGTATTCATATCATGTCCACAAGTCCATATAAAATTATAAACTGATAGTCCAAACAACATGCATGAAAACCCATGAGTTTAAAACTTAAAATTAAACTCAACCGATTTTGAGTGATTTAGGGCGGTTATTTTGCATCTGATATTGCGGCCGCAATATCGGCTTGGATATGATATTGCGTCGTTATTTTTCTAAAAACACTAAACGCTGTGAAACTGCTTATATCATTGAGTTTTGTAATAAAAAACGCAATAACAATCACAACGTCGATATTGCAGCCAATATTTAAAACACTGTATATGTAGCTTTTGGTCACAGATGGTCATGGGTGTCATATTAGACATTAACAACACACCATTTTTTTTCAGTTTGCGAAATTTACTTTGTGAGAAACAATTAACTATTTGAGCTTAAGTTCAATAGATAACTTCCAATAATTAGTAGTATTAATCCATTTACAGATATATAACTATCGTAATTAATCTCAATAAACTTTAATAAATATGTTAACAAACAACATATGTATGATAATTAAGATACTTTTGTGTAGTCATCACATCTTGGGCAAATAATAATATGATTTACTTGTGTGTGTGTCACTATATAACAAATCTCTTTGTATCATGATCAAAATGCAACTTATGTTTATAAATATTCCTTTCCTTAGAAGCTCAAAGCTTGAACATTGACCACTAATAACCACTAGGAGAGCTACATAAATACAATAGGAAGATAGAATATTACCCCCAAAATATTAAGTAAAAGTGTAATTAGGATTTTCTTGGTAATTCAAACGACAATGGAAGGAGTATGCATGCTACATGAGTATTTTTGGTGCTAATTAGTGAATCCAAAGGATCTGTTTAGACCTAGATCAAGAATACATGATAGATTTAAATCCCATCATAGGAAAATAAAAACTTTAATCTTAGACTGAGAAAGTAGAAGTTGAGGAGTAGAAGAAAATGAAAAAAAAAAAAAAAAGGACCAAAGAATGGATTCGAAAAGTTAATAGAAAATTTTAAAAAGGCCCAGTTACTAGATAGGGATGATAATGAACGTGTACACGGACCAATTTTTGGCTCGCCTTATTCAAAATTTTGAATTAAAAATGAATTTTTCATTTTTTTAATTTAAATTTTGAATAGAGCAAGCCAAAAATTGACCCGTGGACCTGTCCCTTAACATCTCTAAATTACTGGATAGGAAGAAACGGAGAGAAAGAACGGATGTATGGATACCAACCCACAAATTCACAAACAAGGAGATACACAAGCGCATAGTAAGCATGTTTTCAACTTTTTACAAGAAAATGATAGAAAAGGCTACTTCATACTTGTCTACAAAAACAAAAAATAAAGTAACCAAACACTTTCCTTTTGACTTGATTCCTGTGTCCCCCAAGCAGGGGTATTTCCAAATGCATGTCTCTCACTATAAAATAATGACGTGTATGTTGTATAACAGAAAGGATTCAGCACAGGAAAAGTATTAGCTTTCTAAAGCTTGAAGGAGACAATGGAGTTAACTGACATCTGACTTTGACTTACCATGATATATTAAATCAGTTAATAATGCTGATTTTCAAATTTTCAGTTCGGTTATCAATTTTTTTATATTTGAAGTGAACAGCATGCAATAATCAGTTGCAAATTTATTAGGCAGGCGGTTTGTCAAATCGTTGTTTATAAAAAACTTTAAATCAGCTACCAAACATAAGTGGACATAAGGTTAAAACATATCCTGAGAACCAGCAAAAAGAGAAATCCAATACAAAAAAGAATCATGACTTATTTTGAGATATTTGGAATCTGGATATTTGAAGCCATGCTAAAAAATAATGATCTTCAGGTTTCAAGCCCCATAAATTAACAAAAAAGATAAAAGGAAAGCAAGATGAAGATCAAGATGGATGATGACGATCTTTAGCTTCTGGCCTCCACTTGTCACCATTTTTCAAAGGATTTCTTATAAAATAATCTTCTTCCTCTAACGATGAATTTGAGGGTTTTTCTTCACCTTTTGAGATCCTGCTCAGATACATAGGCAAAAGTCACTTAAGATGTAAAATTAAAAATTACAATACTAAATTCTTTGAGCAGTTTCAGTAGTACAAATAGCATTACAGCATGATGCAAGATATTTTATTCAAAAAAATAGAGAAAATTTGAGGTACATTGTAATAACCCTATCTCAAATAGTACTATATATATCAGATATGAGACAAAAGTTTGTATAATTTATAATTATTCCCATACATATATAAATTAATCATAACTAACTTTTTTGAGGGAAGAATCTATATTTAAATATAAACTACTTTAATTCTTGTTATTCTATCGAAGACTTAGCATATCCGAATGAAAAAATAATTGCCGGCATTCCAACGCCCAGATTCTGGGTGTAAGGCTTTACATACATAAATAAGGAGGAAAAAAAGAAGTGAGAGTACAGAAATAATTTTGGCCATTATCATATGCTACACTAGTGAAGGTAACTCACTTTCCTATTCTCTTCTATACACAGTATATGTTAACCTTCTTTTCAATATTTATTCTGCTCCTTTGTAATAATTTAGTCCATACCAAGCCATTAAAAAGATGCTAATCTCAAAAAACCTATGAATCTCACAATAGGTGGTTTTCTGAGTGAAAACTATACTCTTCTATCGAAGAAGGAGGAAAAAAAGAAGTGAGTACAGAAATAATTTTGTCCATTATGATATGCTACACTAGTGAAGGTAACTCACTTTCCTATTCTCTTCCATACACAGTATATGTTAACCTTCTTTTCAATATTTATTCTGCTCCTTTGTAATAATTTAGTCCATACCAAGCCATTAAAAAGATGCTAATCTCAAAAAACCTATGAATCTCACAATAGGTGGTTTTCTGAGTGAAAACTATACTTGAACTTAACTGTGGATGTCGGCCAATTGTGAATGTCGGACAAGGCTTAAAAATATTGGTCTTTTAGCACAATCGGTAGTGGTTTGTCGATTAATTGACTAATAACTTGTTGAAAAGTGTTCAGAAGCATCATCAAGTTTATACTCATAGGTTGTAAATACAAAAGGAGTTGTCAAGGACAGATAAAGGAAGAGAAAGATAGAGAAATTCGTGTGTGAACCAGTACCCTATGAAGATGCCATCAACAATTTCTTGATGAGAAAGCATTTGTGCATGCATAAACGAACAAGTAGAATTTTTTTGCTCTGGTTGGGTGAATAAAGACACTGCAGTTTAAAGCAATCTATTAAATATCAGCCGAGATATTGATATATAGCATATATATTGTATCTTATTTAGAGGTACATGATACACGATATACTATATAATGTCGGTCTGATATTGTTGATAATTCAAAATCCCCAATCCGATAGATGCCAGATAGTTTCAATCAAGCAACACTTATACTTGTTCAGATATTTTAAACCTTGGTTTAAAGAAGTATACAATGGTTGTTTTGCTAATTCCCTCCAGAAAACCACTTTAGGATTTGCACAAGAAGTTTTTAATATTTCACCTACAGTCCTATATAAAACCAAGATACCTTTTTGCACATTAATTTGTGATACTCTCTCCTTGCTTTTCTTCCATACTAATTACTAACAATGTTAAGACATAAAGAAAAATGAAAGTAAGATAAATAGATTCCAAGACTACTAAATAAATAAAGACCGATATATAACTTTTAAATATAATTACTAACAAAAAATAAACTCTATAACATGATTTAACAAAACAAATAAGAAGCCCTTGTGCTCCGTCCCATGAAGCACATAAACTTCAAAGTGAGTTTCGTACTCATGTCTGATACATATCCGACACCGACACTTTAAATGACACTTGCTGACATGTACACACCGAAGCAATGTTGGATCTTGAAAACCTAAAACCTTATATATAGGAGCTAAGTCCATTTTCAAAAAGTCATATAGATCTCATGTCAAGACCATGTCCACTTTCAAAAAGTCAAAGAGATCATGTGTTGAGCACTATAGAATTGTGCATTGTCTAAAAAGCCAAAAAAATCTTTTAACTTAAAAGAAATACTAATTAATAGACTCCAAACATCTTGCAAAGAGAGAGACTTTACAAGGTATTTGTCCATTAGATTGAATTCAGATTCTTTTATTTAATATAGTGACCATTCAAATTTATGTTTTAAATTATTAAGGCTTTCCTTTCTACTTTAAAATATGTCTTTGTATAAATGTGCCCTTATTTATGTCATTGGATTCAAGTGCCGCAAATCTTACTTTTGTAGGGTTTGTCGTATCTCCGCGTTCGTGTCGTATGGTATCTGTGCCCATGTACATGTCCACACATCACAAGCTCCATCTTTATAAATATCATGCTAACTGCTACCAATGCTAATGGAAAATAAAAACTGAGTTATGAGTCAAAAGTCGTTCTTGAAATACGATAATACACACACACACTTGAAATTGATATATGTCACACACACACACACACATATAATATCAATGTACTATTTCATACCTCCATGAAATATACAAGATGACTATATGTTGTCCTTTTTTTTCTCAAAAAGAAATACGATACTTAATGATTGTTAGAGAAGTGTACTAAAAGCTAGATTGGCCTTCTCTGTCAGGCAGCACCCCGGCCCACTTTGCCTGCTATATATTAAGGGAGAAATGAAGACTTGCTAATGGCATATACACAAAAATAATTTAATTCAAGAATGTATATTGTTCAAGTGCTAAATGATATTAAAGAAATATAAATTGGATTATGATTAAAAAGTCATTCATGAAATCTGGTCGTCAATTATAGTCAGAGAAGTGTGCTGAAAGCTAGTCGAGCCTTCTATATGTAGTTATCATGGGAGAGAATAAAAAGTATGTCTGCTTGCTAATGGAATACAGAAAAGATTGATTTAATTGAAATAAATTAAAAAATTAAAAAGTTTCTTTTTTCCAAAAGCTAACCGAAATAAATTTTCAACGTCATGCCAAATTAAAAGTCTTACTCTAAAATGGAGACAATATCAAATTTATCTTAAGCCAGACAACAATAAGATCTCAAGATGTTTTATGCGTATACTTGACAATTAACAGTAACACATACTAGTAGATGATAATTGAGGTAAAACCTACAACAGATGAAGTAAAAAAATCTAGGTAAAGTTATAAATAAAGAACGAATCTTTCATATTCAAACAAAACAAATTATATTAAACCCTAAATTCTAACACAAGAATCCAAATTGGCAAAACCCTCGACTCCACATGAGGAAATTTAACCTAAATCCTCCATCCCAAAGCACGAAATAGATCGAAACTTTTTAACATTCCCACACTAAAATCACGAATCAAACACGACCCGAGTCGATAAACCCCCACGAAATCATAGCCACTGGATCACCTAGCACTCAACGGAAATGACGAAGGCCTCGAGAGCAAGTACAAAGAAATGGAGGCAGGAGCTCAACCCGGATCAAGAGCGCAAGCCAAGGACCGGATGGTGATATGCCGTGAACTAAAGATCAAATTTTTGGGAAGAAAGCAATGACTTAATCTGAAATTGAGGCGAATAAGGTTGAATCGGGGATCATAATCCACTGCAGAAGAAAAACCTCACATAAAATTGGAAACACGTACAAGGGAAAAAAGAGAAAAACTCTAAATGTGCACCAGACTTGACATAGTGAGCACCATTTCCCCCACGCTGTAACTCACTTTAGCATAGGCTGAAGTGCTCACTAAGTAAAATGTGGTGTGCATTTTGAATTTCCCGAAAAAAGAAAGATTGTGTACGTTAGGACGAAAAAGTGGCTATCGGAGAGAGACGGGGAGACCTCACGACTTAATGTATAAATAATTACTACTTTGCCATAAATTTTTGGAAAAATAAAAAAACTCTTATCCTCTTTCTTTCTCAGTGAACACCATTCTCTTCATTTTCTCTCTCTTTTTTCTTAGTGATTACCAATTCGTTCAAATTCACGGCCAACACAAGGGGGTGGAAGAAAAAAGCAGAGAGGAAGTTCTCTAAAAAGTGAAGGGAGAAAGATGGGACCGGAACTAGAACTAGAGGGAGTGGTTTTGTTGGATGGTTATGAGGATAAAGTTGGAAATATGATGGTCTTCACTAAGAAAAAATGATCATATTTTAAAAATATATGATGCTCACTAAGAAATTGGGCTCACTAAAAAAAAAAAAATACGCTGGTGCTTATAGGGATAAAATTGAAGATAGGATGGTGCTCACTAATAAAAAATGGTTATATTCAAAAACATGTGATGCTGACTAAGAAATTGGGCTCACTAAAAAAATATGGTGTGCACTTAGAATGTTTTGAGAGAGACGCGGAAACACAGATTAAAGAGGGAAGGTTCTCTGGGCCGGATTTGAATCATTTGCTGCTCAACTCGACCCGGCCGACCAAATCATATTCGAGTCAAACCTCACTTGCACTGGGATATATAGCCTCAAAGGTAGAGTGGATAAATATGACCACAAGCCGCCATTAAAAGAAGAATAATAAAAATAAAATAAAATAAAATTGGAAACTTATGCCTTTTGCATTCGATTACCTTTTGAATTACTCCCAATTGTCCACTTCTTCTTTGATTTTTTTCAGATAAAACCTACTTGATTATCTAAATTAAATAACATAATCGATGTTTGAAATTAAAGTTTGAACATGAAACGTTACAAACTCAACTAATACGCCTCATTAATCATCCACTTCTTCCTTAATGATTGTGAAAAAAAATAATATATGTAATTTCTATATAAAATGCTATTTTAATTTTCACACATCGACAACTATTGTGAAAGGGTGATAATACACATTGCAGCGTGTGGGGTTGTGAATCCGAACGAAGCATTGAATTCATGGTGGGCGCAGTAATGTGATTGTGTCCCCATTTGCGATGCAACATGCGATGGATCCAATAATCGAAGTAATCACTGATCAGAAAGTTCAGTGTCAGTTGACACATAACTTATCATGCTGATGGGAATGTAAAATTGTCCGAATTAGTGCAAGTACTTGATATCCAGAAAAATCAAAGAAGAAAGAAGTGAATAGTAAGGCACAATGTTTAACGTTGCTTATGTTCATATTTATCCTCCTCCCTTCGGAGGCTAGTGAGGTTTGACTCGAATCAGATCTGCTACCCTAACATATTTAGCCCAAATATTTAGCTTTGATATATTTTAGTGTTTATGAAGACTGTTTTGGGAGTCAGCCGATGCAAATTAAACTTATTTATCACATATATGAAGATATGGAACTGTGGAGAAAGAAAATAAAATAATTATTAATGCGATCGATCTGATGTAATTATCTTTTATTTCGTGTAACCTATTCTAAGTAATTGGGAGTAAAGGGTTAGTCGTTATTTCATCACTAATAAGCCATGAAGAGAAGTCCTTACCACAAAAACAACATAAAAAATCAGGAACCATAAAAGAATTGGTGAGAACCTGGAATGCAATGAGAGTACCCACGTTACCCAAAAAACAATTATTGCTACGGCCTTGATGTAGCATCACAATTGATGGGAGTTTCCAAAGGAGCACACTAATTTTCCCAGCGAGTCCATTTCTCTTTATTTTTTTTTTGTCGGACTCAAAATTCAGACGCTTATAAAATGGGCTCACCAGGAAAAAATGGTGTCTTCCTCTGGAAACTCCCCGATTGATGCAGACAACACAGCACTCAGCTGGACGCGTTATTATTGCAGACAAGACATGGGGCCCCAGAGTCTGGACGCGCGATACGCATTCTTATCAAAATTTGATCCGGCAGAATCTCTAATCGGCAGCGATTCGATAGCTCATTTCTAGGGACACGTGATATATATTTTATAAAACCTGTCAACTTTTCCCCACTGTTAGATTTGATAGGCGAGCTGCCATCACTTGAATAATGCCATTTGGTTTTGGTTTTAGTTTTTTTTTAATATTTTTTGGGTAATCAACCATTTGATTTTAGTTACACTCTTAGAAAGCTTAAGTTATTAAAAAAAAAAAAAAAAAAAAACACCCACATAGTATAGTGTTTTCTCTGGGGATGCGTATAAACTATTTTATATTATATAAAATCTTAATACCTCACATGTAAGTGATCGAAACCTAAGCCTATATAGAGAGCGAAATCGAAATGATAAAACTTCAAAGTTTGCTACGAAAAGTATACGTACTATGTATGGCTTTTCTATAACAAGGTATCGGAAAAACGTTCAGGCTCCGTCATTAAACTGATTCACATAGGTCTAAATCAGAAAAATAAGCGGTATCATTTTTCCTTTACAAGATCTCGACTCTTCGGAATAGTTGGAGAGAGCCAGAGCCCCGCCTCCTCATCAGTTGATATAAGGTTTCAATTTCATGAAACCCCCCCAAAATATAAGTAAGAAATTAATGGATCGATTTTAAAATACATTATATACACATGCTCCTACATTTCTAAATACATACTTTACAATCTAATATTATTTACTCAAAATATATATATCTAAAATTGTTCAAAAGTGGATATTTGTTACAGTTTTAAATCGATTAATTAATCTCTTTGTTATGTCATTTGGGGTTTTCATATAATTTAAATTCTATGGGTTTTACATAACATAGAAAGCTTATGGGCTAAGAAAACTTTAATACTTTGTGAGAGTTTATTCTACTTTAACCATTTATACAAGTTAAATAAATCAATTTCCACCTGTTTTCATTAGATATAAAATAAAGTGTTATAAATATAAACTCTGGTACCACTTGTTACAAATATGAGGTCTAATATTGCTTCTTGTGCAGTGCAGCCAGTGCGGAAGTAAACAAATATGGCTTAGGTTAAACACAAGTAATAGGAGAAAGCACAGGTAGAAAGATCACACTAGAAAACACCAAGGATTAGAAATGGTTCAAAGCAAATTCTATGAACGACCAACTAATCAAATCTTTACTATTTAATAATGATTACAAAAATTACAAACTTTTAGAGTTCACAAATTAAAACTCTCTTAATGAAGACTCTCAAATCTTTCCAACTCTCAAATCTTTCCAACTTGCTTTGTATTGTGTTTCCATTACAGAAACACTCAAAATGCCATGTTTTAGGATCACAAATGACATACACTTATCCAAATACAATTTTTTTTAAAGGAATCTAAATAAAGATCTAATTAAATTTTATGTGCATCTTGATGTACTCAGCACCAGAAATTGTACTCTTTTCTCTTTCAATAAAGTATATCGAATGAACTTTCTCAAGGATGTAGGTCCATAGTCTTTCTCGAATAAACCTCGTTAATTCCAATTTGTTGTGCTATCTTTTTTCGCTTAATCTCCTACTTAATTACCAAATTTGTGTTAAGTCCAGTCCAAACAATTTACTCGGATGGATTTTTAAACAAATATATATATTTAACGATTTCACCAACCAATTAAACTAGTGCTCTATTTAACTATTTAACAATTTACTCGAATACAAATAGACATGGCAGAGAGCACTAGTATTTGGGAAAAGGTAAGGGTTACGAAGAGGTACCGAGATTTTGCTATGATCGTTGTCACGTTAATATGCTAGAATTTATGGAAAGAAAGGAATAATAGGATATTTCACGACGTTCCTCATTTCTGTGGATGACTGTATAGCCATAATTTGTATGGATTTTTTTTTGCCAAGTCAGTTTTCGACAGGGAGCGAGTTTGCATATTCTACGATAAGGATAACTATCTGCGAGACGATAGCCCACCACATGGGGGAACTGCAACCACTGATGGCCCGAATCTTTGACCTACTAGAGCATTGGAGTGGAGGTGCACGCATTGCCATAGTCTCTTACCCTTCCATATTTATACATGAAATGATGTAAGGGCGTAAGCTCAGGATTATTATATTTATTTAGTATTAAACTTTGTAAATTTATTCTTGTATCACTGTTCTATTAATTTTCACTAATGGATCGTGGAGAACAGTTACCGGCCGTTCTTCACTTGAAAGAGAAAAAAAAAACGGATTCTACCAACTAAAAAAAAAAACACTACCGCTCAATTTTTATTTTTATTTTTTGCTAGGTAGGAGCCATTGGAGCTTGTGGTTAAAGAGAAGTAAATACTGTTCGGTAACATTGTTAGCAAAAATAACAGAATAATACTAATGCAACAACCAACGGAATCAAATAATTAACCGAAGAGAAAAATAGCAGAGACAGAAAATACGCAGATTTAACGTGGTTCGGCAATATACCTATATCCATAGGGACACGATTGAAAATTTCCATTATATCAAAAAAGAATTACAACTTTCTAGTTTTCAACTACAAGAGAATTGACAAAAAAATCACACAAGATTTTGAGATCAAACCCTAACTTTTTGTTACAATGATTTTCCTCTTTATTTCGACCGCCATAAAAACCCAAAGGTATCCAAAAGAAATCTGCACGCTTCCTTTTCCTTTTACCTTAGCCACAAGGGCAGCCGCCTCTTTTGTTTTTTGCTTTTGGCCTAACCCTGTAGCACAGAGACCAGCAGTCACAGTCCAAAAATAATTGCAATGACCAGCAATTATTTTCTTCTCTCTCACGCTGCAAATTGCCACCCTTTTTGTTTGCTGCAGTCGCCCCCAACAAACAAAAGCAGCAGCCAAGCAAATATTTTTCATTTTCGGCTCCATCAAAAATCCTAGCAATATATATACATACATATATATATATATATATATATATATATATATATATATATCATAAAACATTATTGAGATGAAATATTAAAGATAATAATAAACAACTACCAGCATTTTAAGTGGCTGTCTATAAAGCACTACCCTACGTATATTTGATTTCCAATCTATCCATTCAACTCTCAGGTCCTACTCCATCAATGTCTCCACCTCTTCATCTCCTTCCTCTGCTGCTACTCATAACAATAACAGCAACCTTCTCACCTGCTTGCTCTGCTGTGAGCATCACTCATCTTCCAGGCTTCAGTGGGCCCCTCCCTTTTCAACTTGAAACTGGGTACGCCTGTTCAATTTGGGTGCTATTGTAGAATCTCTCGAGTTTTCTCTTCTACCAAATAATTCTTGCAGGTACGAGAGCGTGGGAGATGTGGAGTTTTTCTATAGCTTTGCCGAGTCGGAGGGGAACCCGAGCCAGGACCCGCTTCTTCTATGGCATAGTGGAGGCCCTGGTTGCTCCGTCTTCAATGGTCTCTTCTGTGAAATGGGTAATTAAGTTAAAGCACAAATGGGTCCATTTTCTGCAATGAAAAACACCCAAATCTCCTTTGTGTTTTTATTTATGGGGTTATGGTGTTTAAAATGTCGTTAGATCATCAATTTCTTGAAAAGGATTATTCGTTCGATAGATTTAACTTGGACCACGAAATCCTACTAGAAACTGCAAGTTTTCGAATTTATTTGGTTGGGTATTAATGTACGACTAGTGACAACCGTCTCATTCCAACAAACGGAAAATTATTATCAATAAATTGCAAATAAAACAAATCCAAAACTAAAAATAATTTTAAACTGTACATTAAATTTGTCCTCCGACATCAATTGCATATTGGATTTTTTTCATTTATTTCGAAAATTCAAATTCTAAACCCTAATTTTGCTTATCACACTGAATTCGAAGAATTTAAAATTCTTTCTAACTTTTTGAGAAATACGAATATAAAAATTTTATACTGTTAGGAAATTGATGAGTTTGTGAGAGATATATATTTTAAAAAATATTTAAATATCACAAAAAATATTTTTTTGGTTTCTAGAGAGAGAATAGTGGAGGAAGATGACATTATTAAATTTTTTTAAGAAGTCTTAGAGATTTGAGATTTAAAAGAATAATTTAGTAAAAAAAATAATGACAAACTTGTAATTATTTGTACGTTTTAAATCTGTGCGTAAATATTAAATTTTCGTGTGAAAATAGAATTTTCCCCGGTGGGTCTATCATAACTTTTGCATTTTTATCTCTGATTTAACGTATTCAACTATTGAAAAGATAGTTCAATCATCTATAACTTTCTCCTACATAAATTTTTGTTCAATTATCTATAACTTTCTCCTACATAAATTTTTTGGATCGGACATTAATCTCATCAAATATTTACTTGAAGTTGATGGACTTTTACAAGACTATGTTTAACCATGTTTTTGCAGCGTTCTTCATCTCTAGTCCGTCCCAAATCCTCTTCTAGGAACACAGTCAACACGCATGGTACTTTTGATTATTATTTTAATCACAAATTACCAATATATATTGTAAAATCCATAACAAATTTAATTGCCTCTTGCATGAAAATCCTTAAGTTGCGACTGATCATTGAGAAATGGATTTTTATGTTATGACATTCTCCAGTCCAAAGAGAGTTGTTTTTGGTTAACTTTTTGAATGAGCGGCCAGCGGATTTGGAGGTGGGTGTGCTTATAATAGTTTAAAGCTGAGAAATTTTGTTTTTGAGGAACAAAAGTTTGCCGCTTGTAGAATGGATTCATAATGCTGGACTCAACCATTATACGAGAGTCTAGTTTATTGGTGTTTCAGTACATGTTCATTAAAAAAAAAAACAATAAAAAAACTAATATGAATGTGCCTCAATAAACATACATGTTATTTACATCTTTGCTTGTTCTACAACGGTTATCTTTCATCTTGTTAGTATGGTGATTGCTTTCATCACTCAATTGCATCATCATCATGCTTGTATTAGTTAAAGTACAAGATACATAATTTTCAGGAATCAATTACCTTTCAATCTCCTTATATAGTTTGCATGAACAGGTCCTCTAGAATTTGTACAAGCTGAGTACAATGGAAGCTTGCCGTCTCTGATATATAATCCTTATTCTTGGACAAAGGTAATTCTCTCCCTACATATTTAAGTATTATTTTCTTTCCTCCCTACCAAACTTCGTCAAAAAATTTTATAGGTTGCAAATATTATCTTTCTCGACTCTCCAGTTGGGGCTGGATTCTCATTCTCAACAAACGTTAATGCCTATGAGATCGATGACACAATTGCATCATTGCAAATATGTAATTTTCTCGTAAAGGTAGATTCATATTTCTTTCACCAGATTTCTAAATAACTTATTACGTACCAACTCTATAAACTTTACAAGTTCAAGCAGATGATTGCTCTATTCTGTTGCAGTGGTACCAGAGTCACCCAGATTTTCTATCGAATCCTCTCTACTTTGGTGGTGATTCATATGCTGGAAAAGTTGTTCCAATTGTCGCCCATGCAATAGCCACGGGTATAAATTTCTTTTGCTTTAATCCCTCAACATGGTTTGTTGACTAAAACATAAATGGTGGATTGCCTTGTTACTAGATATATTGATCATCACTGCATTAAGTTGGTCTTGAATCTTGTTGATTGAAATGCTGATTGTTAGATAACATATGTTGAAGTATTTATTTTTATTTTTTATTTTTTAAAATCAGAGTTTGAATTCAATTGCATCGTTAATTGGTTAATTGTGAACTACAGGTGAAATATCTCCGCTACTAGCCAATCTCAAGGTATGTGCTACTAATAGAGGGTATATGCTTATTGGGTTGATACTCTTTTTGTTCTTGTTCTTCGTGGATGAAAATATTCTGGTGTCATTTAAAGGAAAATATTTGTGTAAAATCACCTATAGATCCTATTATCAGACGGTAAGATCAGTCATAATATTATGCATTTTATTAACCAATTGGACAATTGATTGTAAAATATATGGTATGCGTCTCAACAGAAACAACAAGCATATTTATATATCATTCTTACGAACTTGTATATAATAAATGGGATCTATTTACATGGTTCTCAGTTCACCTAATTAATTCCTTTTGAAGACTATTAAGCTATTTTTTTTTTTTTTTATATTTCATATGATTCTTCTAGTTCTCTCTTGAAGCATTCTTCTATTTATACGAGATGACTCGTTCTAAATAAAAGATACTTTCTCCTTTGCTTATTGTTTACATTCTTTTTTCCTTTTTTAATAACATCTGCGGTGTTTTGATATATAATTTTGCTAAATATTGCATAATCCTTGAAAAATCCTTGAAATTGATTGTACTACATAAAAAAATACCTTACTCCTGTTCAAGCAAATTATACCTAAGGGTAGTTATGACCATTGTTTAAAATAGCAAAATCAATATTGTCATTGACCAACTATTAATCGTATCAACCAGCAATATTAGGCGTATCCTATACGCAATTTCAAATATATATATATATATATATATATATATATATATATATATATATATATATATATATATATATATATATATATATATATATATATATGGGATTACTGTATGTGAACCATCAATTCTGGTAAGCTGCATGAGTTAGCATTAAAAAATATAATGATCCTAATATCAATAATATCATATCGATATTATACGTTGTATCGTGTATCCTGCACCTCAATAACTAATGCTTGATATGCGATATGCTGATATTTAAAACCTTGGTTATGATAGAATGAAACATCACAAACCTTTTTGACTTGTGACACTAAGCACTTTTAGTTCGTTGCAGGGTTATTTAGTTGGCAACCCAGTAACAGATGCACTATTTGATTTCAATTCCAGAGTACCTTTTGCTCATGGGATGGGAATTATATCAGATGAACTCTATAAGGTAATTTTCTTTTGTTATCAACTGTTTGAGTCTTTCATCTTCACTATTACGATGGGATACTAGCTTGGATGTATATAAGTTTAGTCACAAACTGTTATCCTTTACTAAAATTGAACTATAAAGCCAGTAAGTACTTGATTTTCTTTTTTTTTTCTGCATTCTCTATGAATTAATGGTTTATAATTTTTATAACTGTGTCTATTTTATTACTGAATTTCGAATATAATCTCGTAACAAAAGTTAATTATGTGCTGTTCTCTTAGTGCATGCAAGATGCACTATTGTATGTATCTTAGCGTATAGTGGTTTGCGTGTGCATGCATGCACTCATGTAGTAAACATGATATCATTGGACATCTATGCTTGCATATAATTTTAATATGCCTGTTGTATGTGCTTAATGTTGAGATTATTGAATGGTGACTGCAAAATCAAACGTTGGTTGTTGATATTGAGTCACCATCCATATCTTACAGAGCCACAAAGTGTTTAGTTGCTTGCTAGGGTTTCACTGCTCACATAGGAAGATTGAGGAAAAGGAGTTCATATAACTCTGATGTAAAACATAGTTTGTAGTAATAACATCGCAATTATGTTATGTTACATTAACAACGTAACGTATAATACGGCGACCGCAAAATCGTTGTTGATTGTTGATATTGAGTCACCGGCCAAACCTGACGGGCCCTGCATAGTAGTTTCTTTGCATGCTAAGGTTTCATCGATTACATAGAGAGATTGAGGAAAAGGAGTTCGTATGATTCTGCTATAAAAAAATAGTAATAATTTCAACACAGTTGCTGTTGGCAGTGAAAATTTCTAAGTTAAAAGGATTTTCCACAACAGAACGCGGAACTAATTCAATAGCCCTGCGTTTGGTTACATTAGCCCCGCGTTTGGTTACATTAACCCTGCGTTTGAATAAAACACGGAGATGTTTGATAGCTCCGCGTTGATTCCGCAGTCTGGCTTGTATTAGCCTCGCGTTTGAGTAAAACGCGGAGATGATCAATAGCTTCGCGTTAGCTCCGCGTTTTGGTTATTTAGCGCCGCGTTTTGATGCGATTAAAGCTCCGCGTAAGCAGATAACCAGAATCTCAAATTGATTGAGATTATGATTTTGGGCTTATCCAAATACCCGAATCAAGTCTAATCAGAATTCCATCAAAACTAAGATATTTGATTGGAATCCCTGATAATGACGAGTTCTATTTAGATAGAAACTCTTGCATTAATCTGGGGCTATAAATACCTTCCTGGTGAAACCCTAGGGGGTCTTCTTTTTGGTCTTCTTTTTGGGCATTCGAAGTCTCCTATCGATCCTTTGGCAATTCAAGTACGCGAGAGAGCCTTGAAGCCTTTGCTGATCATCTTCTGGAGTTCTTGAGAAGTTCGAGTTATGCGAGAGAGCCTTGAACAAATCAAAACCAGAGAAGATCGTCTATATTCGGCCGATATCTTTAAAAGAGAAGATTTCGACGTACCGATCGTCCAAAGGAACTACTATAGATCCCATCGCCACAGATCCCACACAACTATTGTAAAAGAGAGAGATTGAACTATAAAATCCTCTCGTTTGTTCTCTTTTTATCTTGTTCACTTCTATTGTAATCTAAGATGTGTTCAATGGAAGGAAGCGAAGAAACTTTTGCGACGAACAAACTGGCGACCACAGTGGGAGCCATCTGTTTCACTGATGAAGAGATTGTGGCGCAATCGGACGTTGACTTGATCGGATCCGAAGTAGATACGCTAGTCGTTGAAATCGACCAGCAGAAGTACGAGGAGTTCCTCTCCTCCGGATCGGGTGACTTGGATGAGACACGGCACTATCGTCGCATGTACTCCAATGCCCGAGTGACGGGTAGAAAGGTATCCACCGAGAGACGGGGATCCTTGGAGACTGCGGCTATAGAGCTGGAGTTCACACAAGAAATCCTAGCCGAGGATGAGCTTCCGATTGCCGAAGAAGACTCGGGAACTGGACTGACCAGGACCCAACTCCGGAACAGGAACCGGAGAGCGAGGCGTAGAGCCCTCAAAGCCCGCCTTGGACGCGGAGTTGACTCTAGAGGACGCGAGGCTATGGTCCCTCGCAAATTGGCTCGCGCTACCCGCGAGACCAATCTCTACCGCGTTAAACGCGAAGATACAACTTGCCTTAAAAGTAAGGAAAAGCCAGCGTGTGATTTTCCACGCGAGGCTGGTAATACTGGCGAGTTACGCAAGATTCCTGACACTCGCGAGTTACGCGAGTATAAAAGTTTTTCAAAGCCAGCGTGTGATTCTCCACGCGAGGCTATTACTGTGCCTAGCGAGAGACGCGAAGCCAGTAAGGGTTGCGCTAGTCGCAGAATACCCAACACTCGCGAGTTACGCGAGTATAAAAATTTTTCAAAGCCAGCGTGTGATTCTCCACGCGAGGCTATTACTGTGCCTAGCGAGAGACGCGAAGCCAGTGATACTTGCAATAAACGCAAGACTTCTGACACCCACAAGCAACGTGAGGATGATTGGCAGATAGTTGTCGGTCGTAAAAACCGCACTAAGCGCGAAGTTATGATCTGCGTTAATCGCAAAGATAAGCCAGCGTGCAAGAACTTTCCTTCACGCGGGGCTATTATTCCAGAAGCTAAACTTCCAAGGACACACCAAGCCAGCGAGAAACGCGAGGCTAGTGTGGATAAGCGCGGAGCTATTCTTGAGGCCCGCAATGTGAAACGCGAGGCTATTCCTAAGCCACGCGAGGATCGGTCCGACCCCAGAGTCAGGGTTGATCAATCAAAGAAGCTTCAGTGGATTCCTAAACACTTCAAGAGTTGAATGGACCTCTTGATTCCATGGCTAGAAGCACTGACCTCAAGGAGCATCTCTCTAAAAAGAGAGGCATAGACCAACTTCAAGTTGAACATAGTTGCTATTGCCAGCAACTTATGACAGCAGTATCAGCCGTGATGGATAACTGTGGCTGCAGCAAGAACAGGATATCTGTGTTCGACCGATTAAATGAGTCAAACCAGAATCCTGCTAAGAAGACAAGAACCACTCCCCTGAAACAAGGGAGAAGCTGTAACTTCCAACATGGTAGGAAAAGGGAAGAAAATTGCAGAGACGGATGATGATTCAGAATCGAGCGATGATGAACCTCATCGTATTACTCGACTAAGATCAGGAGCCGTCCCGCCCCGAAATTATAAGAAGCTCGCAGGGGGTTCTTACGACGAGAACAGCGATAATTTCGCTATAGCCTCGCCCCCATCCTCTATATCGTCTCGGCTACAGAAGTCGGTATCGCACATGGCAGATAAATCTGGTGATATCAATCAGAGATTTGAGGCTCAAGAAAGAATGATTCGAGAGCAACAGAAAACGATTGAAGACCTTAAGATGCTACTTTTAAAAGTTGTTGAAGATAATGCTAAACAGGACAAGAAGACTCCAAATGAAGAAGAACAGGAGGAGAAAGCCCACTCGATGCATGAGGAAGAAGATAGATTTTCTTTCCATGATCCGCATGAAGAAAAGCTTGAAAAGTTACAGAATCAACTCGAAACCTTGATGCGTAAAAAAGAGTTGAAGGAGTCAGGGGTCTCTAGACCATATCCAGCAGAATGGGATGTGGTACCCTATCCTCCAAAGTATAAACCGCTCAAGTTGGAGCCCTATGACGGGAAGGGATCGCCCAGTCAGCACATCTATTATTTCTTGTCCCAAGCAGGATACTTAATGGGTAATGATCCCATCATGACCAAAGTATTTGCAAGTACTTTGCGAGGGCCTGCCTTTACTTGGTTCATGCAGCTGCCCCCAGGTACTATTAATACCTGGTTAGATGTTGAGAAATTATTTCTTTCACGTTTCTTCGAGAATGACACCGAGATTACGGTTCATTCCCTCCTTGCAACTAGGCAAGGAGAACAAGAAACGGTTAAAGATTTCATAGAAAGGTTCCGGGAGAAGTCCGTACATTGTAAACACGGAATGATCCAGGAAACTCTAGTCGAGACCTGTCGACACAACCTTAAGACCAATGTGCTTCTCAAAATGGGGGCCGTAGAGTCTAAGACGTGGAGGGACCTGCTCAAACAAGGAGAGCAAGCTGAAGACTTGATTCGCCGAGTCGAGGAATCCCGCGGATCAAGAAGTGCTGGGGGTAGTATGCCATATACCCAAAACAACAGTAATAAGAATAAAGGGAAAGCAGTCATGTCGTCAGAAGCTGCTCCTCAGAAAATCGGTCCTCCGCCAGAGCCAAAGCCTCAAAGTCAGCGAGGATTAAGGCAAATCAGACCGCAACAAGAAAGGAATTACACTTTCAAGACGGAACAGACGCATATCCTCTTTCACCTGCTCCAGAAGAAGGGAATGCTAAAACTTCCGGAGAATAAGAAGTCAGAAGATGCGGGTAACACTAAAGATCCCAATTACTGTCTTTATCACCAGAATGTTGGGCACCCTACCAGGGATTGTTTTTCCCTTAAGAACAGAATCCAAGTACTAATAGAGGCTGGAGTTCTGACGCTTAAGGAAGAGCAGAAGAAAGTCACTGCCAATATGGCAACTATAATGGTCGGAACCCACGAGTTTCCCGCAGGAGTGACCCCAATCCCTAAGGGTAAGATGGTCACGAAGAATCTTGATCCGCACAATAAAGCCCAAGAGGGACTTGTCCCCGTAACAACCCAAAAGGGGGAAGTTATGTAGGTTCACCCCGACTTGCTGGAAGATGAACAATGGATTACTTCAAGAAGTCAAGGGAAGAAACGGGCTGTTAATGCCATTTCTGCGGATATAAAGGGAGAATATATAGCTTCGGGGGCCTTCACAGATTCTGAAGAAGAACCTGAAACTATGGCCACCTATCAAGATGGGGCAGGCCCTTCCGGTACTCGATCTGGAAAGACATATCTTAAGGACTACACTAGAGTGGATCCAAAAGATATCTATGCAGAACTCGCAAAGCCTGCGAAGCAGAAAGGACTTCGTTTCCAGAAGAATCCTACCAGAGATGGAGCCAAAGAAACTCCCTTCAAATTTGACATAATTGCGCAGTTGGCTAATATTCCAGCGCGAGTGACGCTTTACGAATTGTTGAGATTATCAAAATCAACACGTGAAGCTCTAAGAGAGGCCTTGGCAGACTCTGAGTCGTTCCTAGCTCAGATTGTCGAGCCGGCCATCGAAGAGCGGGACTCTTGCCCCCACTGTCATCAAGTGAGGAGGCAAGTCCCACAAATCATTCTCTCCAGAAGACATGCATGTGAGGAATATAAAGCATAATAGGCCTTTATATTTCACTGGATATGTCGGGTCCACAAAAGTGGACCGAATTCAGATTGATCCAGGTTCTGCACTCAGCGTCGTGCCCAGTAGATTGATGCAGCTGTTGGGGATTTCCCTTCATCGCTTGACACCTACACACACTACCATATATGGATTCAACGCTAATAATAGCCATCCTCGTGGTAAGATCCGATTGCGGTGTCAAATTGGAGACTTGAAAACGGAGGTTACATGCTACGTAATTGACGCTGACACCTCCTACAATATTTTATTGGGGCGACCTTGGATCCACTCTCATATGATAGTTCCGTCGACTCTTCACCAGTGCATGAAATATTGCGATCAGGAAGGAGAGGTCCGGACACTAATTGCTGACAAGCAGCCATTCAAAGGGTTGGAAAATTACTTCACAGATGCTGCACTCTACAAGCCAGCACATGAAGCCTCCAATGACAGTCTTAGCAAGTCTCCAAAGCCCGACGACAGTGGCAATGAAGCCGACACTGAGTACGAGCTCCTTGGAGAAGATGATGGGGGTGATTACGAAATCAACCCTCACCTAGATCTTAGTTTAGGTCTTGATAATATAGTGGATGTAATAGAAAGTGAATGGGTTATTAATGAAAATGTAAAGTTAGTCTACGAGCATGCTGTAGCTACTGAGTCTGAGCCCTCTTGTACCTCCACCGAAGCGGATGGCCTGACCGAACTTGAAGTTCTGGCGGCATACCATTTGCCCCTCAGGTCTTCCCTCCTCTCTCAATTAAAAATAACCGAGGATCAAGGGCACTTCTTTGAAGTGCCTCCCCGACAGAAGTCCTAAAGGCCGATCATGTTCGGCAAAGTGGCCACGTCGCCTCGACAGAGACAAAGTAGTGAAAGTGATGAACAAACATTACCTCAATTTCACTTATATGAGCAAAGGTCCCGACAGATGATGGAGAAAATGGGGTATAATTTTACCCAGAAGCCGGGATTAAACTTTGGAAAAGGGCGGCGGAATCTCATACCCTCGTTTAGACCGAGAGGAAAGAGTCCTGATTATTATCAGAAGACCCGCAGAGGGTTGGGCTATGTATCTACTCCACCCTCATCGCCATCCAAAGATGAAGAGAGTTCTTCGGATAAAGAAGAAACATCTTCACTAGATCATGATTCAGATATAAGCACCGGTGCTTGGTTTCAATCGTTGACAATCAATATGGTTTCAGTCGCGCCAGAAAGCGACGAGCCAATTGACGTTCAAGACGATGCTTGGGCTAGGCATATGGATACTCTCTGGGATGTCCGCTTTGAACAGCGTGACCCGCCCACAGAAGACAAATTAATACAGGTTAACATGGGAACAGAAGAAAATCCGAAACCCATTTTCATAAGCGACACACTAACTCCTTTAGAAAAAGAGGAACTTATATCCCTTATCAAAGAGTATATAGATATTTGCATAGAGTTATGAAGATATGCCTGGGCTTGACCCTCAAATTGCCACACACCGGTTAAATATAAAAGAAAATGTCAAACCTGTTAAACAACAACAGAGGCGTTTTCGATCGGAATTGATGGAGGCAATAGTTGCTGAGGTCAACAAGCTTATACAATCCGGGTTCATCCGTGAAGAACAACACCGAGACTGGGTGGCAAACATAGTGCCAGGTCGCAAAAAGAATGGCAAAATCCGGATATGCATTGACTTTCGAGACCTGAACGCTGCATGTTCCAAGGATGAATTTCCACTCCCCATCACCGACGTGATGATCGATAATACTTGCGGTTATGAGAGGATGTCCTTTATGGATGGCTTCTCAGGTTATAACCAAATAAAGATGCACCCGGATGATGAAAAGCATACAGCTTTCAGAACGCCACAGGGGGTATACTGTTATACGGTGATGCCATTCGGATTAAAGAATGCTGGTGCCACTTACCAACGCGCAATGAGCGCCATATTCAAAGAACACCTACGCAGAACAGTGGAGTGCTATGTGGATGACTTAGCAGTTAAAAACAAAGACAAAGAAGATCATCTTCACGATTTAAGAGTGGTCTTCGATCTTATGCGGAAACATCACTTGAAGATGAATCCTACCAAGTCGTTCATGGGGGTATCCAGCGGGAAGTTTCTAGGGTTCGTAATAACTTCAAAAGGAATTTTCCTCGACCCGGAAAGGTAAAAGCGATTAGCGAAATGCCACCTCCCCGCAATCTTAAGGAACTAAGGGGATTACAAGGAAAGCTCGCTTATATTCGACGCTTCATATCCAACTTATCTGGACGATGCCAACCATTCTCCAAACTTATGAAGAAGGGAGTGTCCTTCATATGGGATGAGGCATGTCAGCAGGCTTTGATGACCTCAAGGAGTACCTTACTAAGCCTCCTGTACTAATGGCACCAGCCCCTGCGCAGCCCTTCCTTATATATGTAAGGGCCATGGATAATGCTTTAGGAGCATTACTTGCTCAATATAATGAGCACGGCCATGAACATGCCCTCTACTATTTAAGTAGAACAATGATCGGGGCCGAACAACGATATACCCCAATTGAAAAGGAATGTTTAGCCCTAGTGCTTGCTGTTCAGAAAATGCGACACTATCTTTCAGGACAAACAATTCATGTTATATCACGGGTTAACCCCTTGAAGATTCTAATGACCAAACCGGGATCCTTAAATGGCCGATTGGCAAAATGGGCGCTCTTACTATCGCCCTATGACATACATTTTGTCCCTCAAAAGGCCATGAAGGGACAGGCAATCGCTGATTTGCTTGCAGACCATCCAATTTGGTCCCAATTAAAGCAGATATCGGAAGTCAACACAGTTACCAAAGAGTAACCTTGTCAAATGTTCTTTGATGGTGCCGCAAGACGATTTGCTGCTGGAGTGGGGGTTGTGCTAATATTCCTACATAAACATATATTGCCTAACGGTTACTCATTAACAGAACCGTGCACTAATAATGTAGCGGAGTACAATGCGCTTATTATCGGCTTAAAAATAGCTCTGCAACTGGGGGTGAACCATCTAGAGGCATATGGAGATTCTAAGCTCATTGTCAATCAGATGACAGGTGAGTATGAAGTCAGACATGAAGCCCGAATCCCCTATCATCAGCTGGCTATTGAGCTAGCAGGATATTTTGAACAATTCTACATATATCACGTATCTCGAAACGAGAACATTTATGCAGATGCTCTTGCCGCATTAGCTGCAACGCTGGCAATCCCGTCAGGTGAAGCTAAAAGCATCACCATTGGTAGTAGAGAACTCCTCCACCCAGACGTGGTATCTCAAGTTGAAGAGGTATGCCAGATTGACTTAAAGTTAGAACCCCGTGATTGGCGATTTTCGTTTGTGGATTATGCCTTACATGGGATATTACCAGAAGATCCTAAGGAAGCCACCTCAATAAAGAGGAAGGCCCAAAGATTTTATTATGATCATAAACTTCAGATTTTGTATAGAAAGTCAAGAGGTGGTCTATTGCTACGCTGCATATCGAAAGCAGAAGCAGAACAAGTGCTGAGAGAAACACACAATGGAGTATGTGGAGCTCATCAGCCCGGTCCTAAACTTGGAGACCGTATAAGAAGGCTAGGGTACTACTGGCCGAGCATGGTTACAGAAGCAATGGCATACGCTAAACGATGTCATGCATGCCAAATACATGCCAATTTTATTCATCAACCCCAAGAATACTTGCACAATACCGTCGCAAGCTGGCCATTTGAAGCCTGGGGAATGGACATTGTAGGGCCAATAACTCCCCCGTCATCCAGAGGACATCGGTTTATTCTTACAATAACCGATTATTTTTCAAAATTGGCCGAAGCCGTGCCCATGAAAGAGGTGAAAACGGCAGATGTGATCAAGTTTATAAAGCATCATGTCATTTACCGATTTGGCGTCCCTCGACGGATCATTCATGATAATGGTCCGCAATTCATCAGTCAGGGATTCTCCAGATTCTGCAACAAGTTCAGAATCAAAGATATCGCTTCTACACTATATAACCCTGCGGCTAATGGGTTAGCTGAAGCCTTTAACAAGACGATCATCAAACTCCTTCGGAAGTACGTCTCTTCCAATAAACGAGATTGGGATGAAAAGCTAGGAGAATGCCTGTGGGCTTATCGCACCACCGTTCGCACCCCGACTAAATCTACCCCGTTCTCTTTGGTTTACGGAAGTGAGGCTGTCTTGCCTCTTGAAATCCAGATACCATCATTAAGAGTCGCTTTAACCACACAGATGACGACAGAACGCCATCAGCAAAGATTGCAAGAACTAGAGGCGTTAGATGAAAAACGTCTCAGGGCTCAACAACAAATTGAGTTGTATCAAGCCCGAATATCTCAAACGTTCAATAGGAACGTCAAACCAAGGATCTTTAAGCAAGGAGACTTGGTTCTGGCTGTTAAAAGGCCAATGGTGCTAACCGACAAGACTAAGGGTAAGTTTGAACCCAAGTGGGAAGGACCGTTTGTTGTGGAGACAGTATACTCCAGTGGAGCCTATCACTTAATGAATCAAGACGGTTACAGGATGATGATGACGATCAATGGCAAATTTCTGAAGAAATACTATTATTAGTAACCCTGGAGAAACGCGTCTTCTTTTCTTAGGCATGCGCAGTTTGGCACCTCTGACCTAAAACCTGGTGTGTTTGGTTCTCAAGTTTGAACCACCATCAGTCTTTTTATTAGGCATGCGCATTGTGTGCCTCTGACCTAAACCTGGTGCGTTTGGTTCTCAAGTTTGAACCACCTCCAGTCTTTTTATTAGGCATGCGCATTGTGCGCCTCTGACCTAAACCTGGTGCGTTTGGTTCTCAAGTTTGAACCACCTCCAGTCTTTTTCTAGGCATGCGCAGTTTGACGCCTCTGACCTAAACCTGGTGTGTTTGGAGTACCCAGTTCAAGTTACGCGAGAGAGCCTTAAACCGCCTCCAGTTTGGTTCTCAAGTTTGGACCACCATCAGTCTTTTTCTTGGGCATGCGCAATTTGGCGCCTCTGACCCAAAACGTGGTGTGCTTAGTTCTCAAGTTTGAACAGCCCCCAATCTTCTTTGAGGCATGTGTAATTAAGCGCCTATGACCTAAAAAGTACGAATTGCCCAATGGGAAGAGAACAAGTTTCTCGCCAACCCATCATGCTGGGGTAAAAGTATGAATTGCCCAACGCCAACCAGGCAATGGGAAGAGAACAAGTTTCTCGCCAACCCATCATGCTGGGGTAAAAGTATGAATTGCCCAACGCCAACCAGGCAATGGGAAGAGAACAAGTTTCTCGCCAACCCATCATGCTGGGGTAAAAGTATGAATTGCCCAACGCCAACTGGGCAATGGGAAGAGAACGAGTTTCTCGCCAACCCATCATGCTGGGGTAAAAGTATGAATCGCCCAATACCGATAAAGTAAAGGGAAGAGGAAAAGTTTGGTATTTAAGTCCAAACGTATTTCTCGACAACTCACCATGTTGAGGGGAATAATGTGGCTAGCCCAACTCAAACGGTAGTTGGTAAAGCCTTATCAAATCCGTTAATAGCTGGGGGTTTGCTAAAAATCCCATATTAAACTTTAATTGTTATTTCGGTTCAAGAAATTGAGTATAAACGATACCGAGATAAATCGTTTTGACGACAGGTTATTTGTTAGGCAAGCAAATCTGTTTTGAAGCCGGCAAATAAAAGAGTCAAAAGAATCATCTTTATTAAAAAGGTGAAGATACAAAAAGAATTTCAAAGAAACATCGTAAGGTTATCTCTCTCCTGTTTACGAAGTTCTTATTACAAGGAAGATAAAAGCGTAAAGAGAGATGAAACTATTGGCCTCCCAGGAGTCTCAATTGGTTTATTGTCTCGTCCAAATTTCTACGATGAGAAGCCTCCACGGTTTGCTGAGCTTGCCTACGCAACTCATCATCACTTATTGTAAGTTTTTGCTGACGAGATTCTTCTATGGCACGATTCCTGGCCATCTCTTCCTGCTGAATCTGCTCCTGCTGGACAAGCAACATCTCCCGTTTCTTGACAGATTCTCCTAATCGGAGTTCATTTTCTATCAAGGTGGCCCGAGCTCTCGCAATCGTCTCCTGGGCTTTAGAGATGGCCGCCTGACTTTCCTCAATTCCGAAGTTTACCCTCTGCAGGTCGCCAAGAACGGATTCCCGACTGGCCTGGAGCTCTGTCAGCTCCTGAGACCATCTCTCCTCCTGTTGCCTTAAAATATTTCTTTGAGATAAGGATTCTGCCCAAAGCCGCGCCAGTTCTATCTCAGTGATCGCCTCCACATCCGCCTGACGGAGTGTGTGTAGCGTGGTCACCTGCTCTTCTAAGGCTGTAAGGCGGGCCCGGTATGGAGCTGCTCGATCTTGTCCACCGAATTCTTCGATATTTCCTAAATAGCGGAGTAACAGTGGACGTGCGAAGTTGAAGAAATCGTTTCCAGCAGTGTACCCGTCGCGCTACCTGTTAGTTGCGCCCCAGGTTTTGCCACAGGCTCTACGGCCGAAGGAACTGAAATCTCAGCAACACTTGGAGCTTTGGCAGGTTCATCCTCCCTTGCCAACGCTGGGGGTACAGCTGAAGCCAACAAGTCGGAAGCAAAGTCGGAAGCAAGTTTGATAGCTACTTCTTGGGGGACTATCAAGGTTTTCTGTGCCAGTTTTTACTTCTTACCCTGCCTTTTCTTTAAAGTACCGCGGCGTTTGAGAGTTGGACTCAGGGAACGACTGACAACAGGCTGAGGAACTCCACCAGCACCAGTATTGTCGTCATCATCACCGGCATCATCGTCTGATTCGCTGACATCCGAAGGCTCAGCCGCAGCGCCAAGGAATTCTTCCATTCCTTTTATCCTTATCCTATAAGCACCCTGGCGGCTAATATAGAGGGCTTCAATCTCTTTGCAACAACTGCGATTGAGAGAGAAGCCGGGCACGTCAGCATTCGCAATATTGAACCAATTGCAGGAACTGAGGGTCATGGCCAATTCTGGCACCTTCTGGGGCAAGGAGAATTCAGCCTCGGTCCCGCCCGCTGCAAAATGGAACCAGCCACGAGCGCCTTCGTATAAATTCCCCTCGTGAGCGAGATCTTTATTTGGATTGCCCACATAGAGTTGAGAATATCCAAACTGGCGAGCAAAGCGACTCGGAGTATATGGCTCGATCTGACATTGGAGATCTTGACGATACACCAAGTGTTCGGAACGGATGTTGAGAAGCCACCAGAACGCTCCTGCAGATAAAGTAGTGAACTTATCTGCTCCCACGGCATCTTTCAGCCTTGTACCATATCCTCCGCCGAGAAAGTCAGGAAAATACCGGAAGATCTCGTAATTCTGAAAGCTACGAAGAGTCTTCCGAATCTGGGACATATAATTCTGCCTCCAGGAAGAACGTTCATACAGTTCTACAAGGAACCACTTTTCGTCCGAACGACGCTCTGGTGCACTCATTAAGGAGGGACAGTGCAAGACAAGCCACGCCATCAAATAGGTGTAGGGCATCTCCACCCTAGGGTTTAGAGTTTTCGGCTGGGCAGTCTCCTTCGACTTGTCCTTTCCTTTTCCCTTGACTTTAATAGTAGGGAGGAAATCACGACAGAGCACCCTCAGTCCATATTGCAAATTGCATACCATGGCGGGAAGGAGTCCAAGGGGTCGGCCGTATGCAAGAAGAACCGCTGGATATACCACGGTCACCGCAATCGCTTCTTTGGGCAATGACGGCACGACGCATCTTTTGAGCCACAGCATCAAAAACCCGGCAATGAGACCTCTGTTGGAGATCGGAAATTGGGCTTGATAGTGATAGCTCTTAAATGAAGTACCGGGACCGTATCCATTCTCATTGGATTCAGTGGTATAATATAATAGATGACGGCCCTTAGCAATACGGTGATCAATCTCTGAGCCATAGATGGGTGGATGACCATGGATAATGGCCGAGCTATCCTTAGAATTTAAGTTGGCAAAGAGATATTCGGCCCATTTCTTGTGGCCAATACGGTGATTACGCGCACCCGTCAAGTCAGTGCAGATATGATAATGGCACATCATCTCCCAGTATGTGGCATGGATGCGCTCATCCCTCGCCAGTAGCATGTTCAACTCATCAGTGGTAGGGATGTACTCCTCGTAAGGGACTTCGCCCATCGAGAGCCCAGAAACCTCAAACATCTCGTGGAGAGCGAACCCTAGCTCACCCACTGGAGTAAAGAAAGTGCAGGTTTCAGGGTTATACATCTCCAAGAGACAGTAAAAGTGATAAGCACTCTGGGGAAACCCGAATTGGACATTCCTGATGGCTTTATACAAGCCAATATCCTTTAAAATGGGCTCATGAGAATCCAATATGTACTGAACAAGATGGGCCCACCATATATTGTTAGAAGAATGAACCCAACCAGGCATCCTGAAGTCGCTAGCCGGGTACAGATCATCCTTCGCCAAGAACTCACTTAAGAAAGTTCAGGCACGAGATGAGACTTCTCCCACTGGAAGCTCCTTGCCAAATCGGCCTGGAAGCAAGCCAGTAATGCATCTGGGGGAACCGTCTTGATAAATCCCTTTTGCACCAAATTTGCCTGTTGGGACGCCATCTTGCTCTTGAGTCAGTCCCCACTTTAATTCCCGAGGCATTGCCAGCCTCTGAAGATAGACCAGAGGATAGCTACGATCCATTCTAGACAAAAACATCAACATTTCGCCTGAGTTATATCGCCAAACACGTTCCCCTTCAGAAAGGATCTCATCTGATTGATCCATCTGGTCTCCGAAGAGGAAGGCGGGTTTCTCCATCGCCTCTCTATTCACAGTTTCGAAGGCTGCGTCAGTTATGATTTCTCGCGCAGTGGTGGGATGATATTTGATCAACTTCTCCTCGCGATCCTTCGGGTCTGGTTTGTACAAGGGCAGGATAGTAGTGAAACGGAATTGGCCTGAGGGATCAGAACCCCCAGCAAAGCCGAAGTAATTCTTGTGGGGAAGAGATTCCATCGAATACCCTACTGCACAAAGAAACACCAGAGTGAGAGAAGTTTCTATAAGACAGAAAAATTCTCTAAGTATGGACGCGCGAAGCTAAAAATTAGAACGCGCGAAGCTAAGAGTAGCGCCGCGCGAAGCTAAAAATTAGACCGCGCAGAACTTAAAAGAGCCTCGCGTTTTTAGCGCGACTGCTACTTAAAAGAGCCTCGCGTTTTTAGCGCGACTGCTACTTAAAAGAGCCTCGCGTTTTCAGCGCGACTGCTACTTAAAAGAGCCTCGCGTTTCAGTGCGACTGCTACTTAAAATAGCCTCGCGCTTTAAACGCGAGGATGACGCGATAACTTCGCGTAAGAAGGCAGTCAGAGACTTTTCTTCTTCTCCAAGCCTTACGGCAGGAGTACGACGATCTCGCCGGTAAAAGAGTTGATTGATCAGTTAAATTTAAGCCAAATCACTCTAGAAATGTTCTAAAGAGTCTCGATGGAAAGATTCTTACCCCCGATAGGCGAAATGTGGGCTGGCGCGTCGCTGCCTTGGCCGTCGCCACCACTGCTTGCGCCAGTCGCCGATGATGGAGCCGCTCGAGAAGTAGCACGAGTCTTGGGTGCCATTGTTGAGAAAAGTCGACTGAAAATCGGAAGATCGGGTCGCCTAAGCTCTGATCGCCTGAATCTCTAGGGTTTCTGGAAAATTCTCAAGAAAAATGAGAAGAAAAGGAATAGAGATTTTATTTAAAAGAGGGAAACCGCCTCTTGGAGTTCGGCGCGGATTTCGGAGAAAATGACTGATCAGTTACTCCCTAAAACGCGGAGCAGATAATCCCACGTGGTGATATTGAAAAAGCGAAGTCACTTAGCTTCGCGCAAATTCCGTGCAACCACTAACGCCAGGATAACTTGGTATTTTTAACCTCGCGTTCTCATAAAGAACTTGGATTTTCGGCCAAGTTAAAGTGATCATTATCCGATCGTTTGGGTATTATCAGTCTAAGTTACGCAGAAGTGCCTTAGACTATTTTACCAAAATTATTGACCATCTATTTGTTTAGCAAGCAAGTTTATTGAAGCTGACAGATAGAGAGGAAAATAATTTGCCTTTATTTATAAAAGAAGGAAAGATTACAAAGAGGGAGTTATAGCTCTCCCAAAAGCTTTTTACATGATCAAACTCATCAATAACCAAACAGTAAGATTTCTTTACGGGGTGTTGAACCTCATTTCCCTGGTTCACATGCAAAAGAACAGTAAGATTTCTCTAGGGGTGTTGAAGCTCAGTTCCCTGGTTCACATGCAAAAGAATTCAAGATTGCTCTACGGGGTGTTGAAGCTCAGTTCCCTGGTTCACATGTAAAAGATCTCATCTGCAAATGTCAATTAGGATTTGTCATCCGAAATGAAGCACGAGAGGAAAGGAAAGTGCTGCACTGAAGCGCAATTCTGAACTCCAAGTACTGCAATTCTGCACTGCAAGTGCTGCAGCTCCTTATTTACAGCCCTTTCAGGAGTTTATCTCTCGGAACCAGAGCTTGAAACCTGCAACTATGTTGTAAATCATATGCTTCTGATTTCCTTAGAGTTACTTTTGCTGATGAAGATCGATGGATCTGCATACATTCCTCTTCAGAAATGATTGGACTTACTGCAAAAGGAACAGAGTTTCCAAAAGAATGAAAACGCGGAGCTAAGCTAACTCCGCGCACAGTTGAAGAAATAGCCTCGCGCTTTAAACGCAGAGGATGATGCGATAACTTCGCGTAAAGGGGGACAAGATTTCTTTCCGCTCTTTCCTTCTCTTTCAAATTCATAGCGACTGCTAATCAAAGATAGCCTCGCAATTCATAGCGACTGCTAATCAAAGATAGCCTCGCAATTCATCGCGACTGCTAATCAAAGATAGCCTCGCGGATTCATTGGGACTACTAGCAAAACCCCGCGTTTCAAGCGCAGGGATGACATAATAAAACGGCAATCTCGCCGACAAGATAAGCAATCATCCAGGATAAACCAAGCCAAAATATCTCAGAATGGTTCTTAGAAAACCAAGAGATGAGGTTTTTACCTTCGGAAGACGCTGCATAGACTGGTTCGCCGTCGCGTCTACCTTCACGGCTGCTGCCATCAACGCCGGCCAACTTGCGAAAAGCCAAACTCCTCTGGAGAGACATCCTAATGATGAAAATCTATGGAGAATTGAACGAAAATCAGTTGAAGATCATTCGTGAGTCACTCGAGTTCTCAGAAATTCTTCGAATGAGATGAAGAAGAAGATGAGCCGGGAGCTCTATTTAAACAGAATTTCCGTCGCTTGGTATTCGGCATGGAAACTCAGGGTAATTAATGACGTAATTACTCATTTCACTGAAGACGAAGTGAAGCTGATTAGCTCCGCGTAAGTGAGCGTAACGCGAGATAGACTTGGTATTCTAACTCCGCGTTTCAGTTTAGATATCCAAAGTATTTCAAAATCTGCTGAAGTCTTAGCCATTTTGAAAACTTTGGAGGGGGTTCTGTTGGCAGTGAAAATTTCTAAGTTAAAATGATTTTCCACAACAGAACGCGGAGCTAATTCAATAGCCCCGCGTTTGGTTACATTAGCCCCGTGTTTGGTTACATTAACTCTGCGTTTGAATAAAACGCGGAGATGTTTGATAGCTCCGCGTTGATTCCGCAGTCTGGCTTGTATTAGCCTCGCGTTTGAGTAAAACGCGGAGATGATCAATAGCTCCGCGTTAGCTCCGCGTTTTGGTTATTTAGCGCCGCGTTTTGATGCGATTAAAGCTCCGCGTAAGCAGATAACCAAAATCTCAAATTGATTGAGATTATGATTTTGGGTTTATCCAAATACCCGAATCAAGTCTAATCAGAATTCCATCAAAACTAAGATATTTGATTGGAATCCCTGATAATGATGAGTTCTATTTTGATAGAAACTCTTGTATTAACCTGGGGCTATAAATAACTTCCTGGTGAAACCCTAGGGGGTCTTCTTTTTGGTCTTCTTCTTTTTGGGTATCGGAAGTCTCCTATCGATCCTTTGGCAATTCAAGTACGCGAGAGAGCCTTGAAGCCTTTGCTGATCATCTTCTGGAGTTCTTGAGAAGTTCGAGTTACGCGAGAGAGCCTTGAACAAATCAAAACCAGAGAAGATCGTCTATATTCGGCCGATATCTTTAAAAGAGAAGATTTCAACGTACCGATCGTCCAAAGGAACTACTATAGATCCCATCGCCACAGATCCCACACAACTATTGTAAAAGAGAGAGATTGAACTATAAAATCCTCTCGTTTGTTCTCTTTTTATCTTGTTCACTTCTATTGTAATCTAAGATGTGTTCAATGGAAGGAATCGAAGAAACTTTTGCGACGAACAGTTGCATCACATTAACAAAGCAACATAAAATAACTACATTATGCTAACAGCGCAACATAAAAAAACTATTCCTATTAGGTTTCAAGACACGTTAAAATATGTCACGAGTGTGTTATTTTCTATATTGGATAGCAGATAAACCATGCCCATGGACAAGTCTTTTAATGATATCTATGAATGTATAAATGTTCATGTCACTTATTCATTTATATCATTTGGGAACTCAATAGGAAACTATTTCTAACTATTGATTTAGATTAAGAAAATTTAACCTTCGAGGTATAATAAACTGGGTTAAGACTAAGTTCTAGGTTAACTAGCGATTGGGTTAATTGTGAAAAATATCCAACTTTGTGTCTAATAACCGTAAGCTATATAAGGGGATTCTGATAGATTTTTGCCGAAGAGAACTTGTTTGCATCTTTAATGAGTTTGTAGCTGTATTCTCAATCTGAGAGCGATTTCTTTGTGTAACTTTGAGAGATTTGAGAGATCCAATGTTGAAGTTCGTTTTGGCTTGTGGATGTAGGGCTGATTGCGAACTACGTAAAAACCTTGATGTTCTTTAGTTTGATCTTCTTGATTTGTTTTCTTCTAAAATCTTGATTTGTCGATATATCTTTTCGACAAGGGGAGTTTATCAATGTAGGACAAGTTAAAAGAACGAAGGGAAAACCGAAGAAAATATGAATAGAGGTGATACGAAAAGATATGGATTCTAAATGTTTAAATGAGGAGATATTACTTGATAGAAATGAATGGAGAAGGACTATCAAAGTGATTGATTCGGCGGGGTTCTTTTTTTGGTTCATGTAGCCTACCCCAAATACTTGTGATAAAAGGCTTAGTTGTTGTTGTTGTTGTATTTGTCGATGTATCTTTGAATCTTAATAATTCTATTTCTCTTTTTGAAAGTCTTCCATTTGCACAATAAATGGTATCACCGTATCAGAGCTTGTATTCGCAACATATCACCAGCTAGAATTCAAATAAAACTTCTGGTATCCATTTTTTCGGGAAAAATACAGATACCCCTGGTGGAATTTGCTCAAAACTCAGATACCTTTATGAAATTTACCCAACTTTTTTTCTATGAGCATTTCTAAATATGCCCCCGTTGAGCACGCATTGGAGCTAGAGTATCCACATAATTCTGAGGTGTCTCTAAATAGGAGGTTTTTAAGGACAAATGTCATATATTTACTTTTACTTTTCTTGTTTAAGGTAATCAAACATATTTTTCTTTTTTCAGGAAATAGAGGAAAATTGTGAAGGAGAAACTTATGACCAGCCGAATCCTCTCAATGTGCAATGCTACAACGCACTTGCTACAGTTAACCAGGTTAGCTTCTATATTCTCTTAAAAAGTGAAAAAAAAAAAAAAAAAAGTGTTCGGCTTGACACCTTACGATGCTCAACACACATAAACTATTTTCTCTCATATACAGTTTTATTCAGAAATCAATACCAAATACATTTTGGATCCAAAGTGTACGGAGAAAATTGTTACAGTTGCAAATAGGAGGTCTCTGGGGAAAGCGATATTTGGAGATCTCCTACTACCACAAGCTCCTAAAATGGAGTGTAGACTTGTAAGTGGGCCTCTGAGCTAGTTTGTGGACTAGTTCATACATTTCCTAGCATACATGCTATGTTGATTCAAATAGCATTTATCAAGTTCTCTTCATGCAGTTTGTTCCTCTTATTCACCAATTGTTACCTCTCATCTGCTACATACAGGAATATGGTTATTATCTATTGTACATTTGGGCAAATGACAGAATAACAAGGGAGGCTCTTCATGTGAAAAAGGTAACATACATCTAGGTGATCAGTATTCGACGTTACTGAGTCAATATACTAGTTACGAACTAATATCTGACGCTAGTAATGACATGAACATCAGGGAACCGTAAAAGAATGGGTGAGATGTAATCATAGCTTACCTTACACAACACAAAGTATTTCTAGCACTTTGATGTATCATCAAAATCTAATTCAGAGAGGATACAGAGCTCTCGTATACAAGTATGTTTTGAAATATTTTGGCCTGCTGCTTGCATTAATCTTCATCTTTCTTGGAGGACTGTATCACAGGTCGAGCTGAATCTAATATTTATGTGCAGTGGAGACCATGATTTGACGGTTCCGTTTCTGGGGACACATGCATGGGTAAGGTCTCTCAACTTCTCTGTTGTTGATGAATGGCGATCATGGCGTGTAAATGGTCAAGTAGCCGGGTGAGTAACACAATGCCGTAATTATTTGATTTTAGTTCCACTCTTTTAAAATACATATATGTGAATTATAACCAAATCAATTTTGTTATGTTTTCATTAGATATACAAGAAAGTTCATGAATGATTTGACGTATGCGACTCTTAAGGTCAGGAAGGTTCCTCGAGTTACTTGAATCGTTGATCACATGATTTTATCTGAGTTCTCATGTTGTGTTCGCTTTGTTTCTCACCTTGATTATGCAGAATGCTGGGCATGACGCGCCATACTACCAGCGAGAGAATAGTTTTGCTATGTTTGCTCGATGGATTTCTCGCGAGCGCTTGTGAAAGCTCTTTCATGTCGAGGCAAGTGGTGCCTAAAGGGCCTTGTTGTATTGTAATTGCCGATGGACCATAAATTGATACGGTGAAAGGGCCTTGTTGTATTGTAATTGCCCGATGGACAATAAATTGATACGGTGCAATTATAAAACAAGATGATTTTAATATCCAATAAAAGTCTGTATTTGTTTGAAGGGTTAATTATATTTAGACTTTCTCCTATAATAGTGGAAGTGTGTACCTTAACACATCTGAAGTTTGAAATTTAAAAAAAAAAAATCTTATGGACCGTTATCACTATTAGTGAGGGGTTAATTATTTTTACTCTTTTTTTATATTAAAATGTATTTCCTATCTTTAATACTTATTTTACTCTCACCTCTCTTTTTAATTAGCGCGCGCACACACACACTCTCTCTTTCTAAATCGCCCTATGTTCTAGAGTCGCCCTATGTTCCTCGCTGCTTCTTTGTCTGAGAGAGAGAGAGAGAGAGCTGCTTCTTGAGCTGCTTCTTGGTGAGGGAGGAGGGAGCTGCTTCTTGGTGAGGGAGGAGGGGATTAAGGGAGTTTTAGGGACGCCTTATGCCCTAAGTTGGTTTTGCTTCATGCTTCTCATCTTTTCTAGGGGTATTTTAGACTTTTTATAATATGTGCCTCACTAACTCACATTCAGTTCACGCCGTTAGGATATTCAGGGATTTTTTTGAGAGTTTCAAAGTTCAGGGGTATTAAGTTACAGACTCCCAATACTACAGGGGGTCTGACTGTAACCCTTGTTTATATGATCGCTTGATAACATAATACTACAATCATCTATGTGGGGACTCCCGAAAGGCACACCTGCTTGCTTCGAACTGAGAGCATGATAAGTTTTAAATATAAAATCGTAAGCCAATTTAATTCAAAATTTTAAGTTGATATATAGATATTTTAATTTTATATTTACACTCATAGACTTTTCTTATTCTGTATGAGATTATGTAGACTCCTTAACAGTAAAGAATAGAGCTTTATTTCATAGTTCGTTGAATTAGGCCTAAGTCATGCACAGGTCCAACAATTCTGGGCTGAAACTTTGACGACTTTGCTGTGATTTTGTGAAAACTAACCAACCAAGGCAACTCTGGAGTAGATTCGGCCACAATGAACTATCGACATGATAGTGTTTGATTTGGCTACTATCTTCTGGTGGGTGGTGATGCAACTGAAACCATGACACGGGGGAAAACTGTCGAGGAAGTGTGATAGTAGGTATGAATGAGAGTAGATAGGTTCAAAAGCTAGTCATTGGTCTCTCTTATTCAAAAATTTGAATTAAAAAATAATTTTTATTTTTCTAATTCAAATTTTTAATAGATTAGGTCAAGAATTTGCTATTGGATTCGCTCATTATCATTCCATATATATGTGTGTGTGCGCGTGCGTAAGATAATGGAAATGAGCCGCCATATCAGGTAAGTTACTTGAGCTGCAATTCATTTTCATTATTTCTAATAATTTTTTTCTTTAAAAAAAATCTTTTGAACTATGATCTTGACCATTTAGGGTTCACTCATACATAAGTTCATGTGTTTTCACTTTGATTTGATCTTCTATTAAGTAAATAGAAAATTAACGGTTTTCAGTGAATTTAATATTTTGTATTTACTTGATAAAGACAAATTAGATTCAAAATCCATAAAATTTGATCATATAGAAGCTAAAAATGTATAGATCATGATTAAAAAAAGGTTTGAAAAAAAATAATGGGATTTTACTTTTTCGCTGCTAACTCATGAACTTACCTAAACTGGCAGCTCATATACAGTAATCACACACATATATGGGATTACTGTAGGTGAGCTGCCAGCTCAGGAAAAATTACGTGAGCTAGCGACAAAAATACAATAATCCAATAATTTTCCTTCAAACTTTTTCTAAAATTAGATTCTATAGCCTTTTAACTTTAACAAAATTAAATTTCAAAAAATTTGGAGTTCATTTACACTTTTATCAAGTGGTTACAAAATGTTTATTCATTGAAAACCGTTAAAATTTGTGTTCACTTGATGGAGGACCAAATTAAAATTAAAATCCAAAAAATTGGGTATGAGTGAACCCTAGGGGTCGAGATAATAATTCGAAAGAAATTTTTAATTTTTTTTATTGGAGATTAGTGGAAATGAACTGCTGCTCAGGTAACATGTATGAGCTGTCAGCTCATTTCCATTTTTCTCATATATATATATATATATATATATATATATAGATATATGGGATTACTGTATGTGAACCATTAACTATGGTAAGTTGCATGAGTTAGCGTTAAAAAATATAATGATCCTAAATCTTTTATCAAAATTTCTTTGGGATTATCATCTCCACCTCAAAAACTATTTAAAATGGAGTTTATTTGTCACTTAATCAAGAGGATACTATTTTCTATTTAATGGAAACTATTAGTTTTGTATTTATGTGATGAAAAATCAAATTAAAACTATGACTTAAGAAATTGGGAGTGAATGAACCCTAGAGGGTTTAAATCATAATGTAAAAAAAAATATTTAGAAAAAAATTATCAATGATAGTGGAAATAAACTGCAGCTCTGACAACTTATTTGAGTTGTCAGCTTATTTCCATTTATTCACTGTATATATGTATATATATGTGGAATAGCTAATTTCTTTTTATTCATTGCATATATGTATATATATGTGGAATTACTGTGTATGAGCCAGTGGTTTAGGTAAGTCATACGATTCAGTGACGAAAAAGTAATGATCTCATTATTCTTTTTTCAGTTTTTTTAGGATCATGATTTCTATCTTCTTAATTTTTTTTAGGATCAAATTCTATGAATTTTGAAATTTATTTGCCCTTTCATCAAGTGGATATAAAATATTGTATTTTTTGAAAACCATGAATATTGTATCTACTCGATGAAATATCAAATCAAAATTAAAACTCAAAAAATTAGATATAAGTGAATTCTAGGGATCGAGATCATAATCCAAAAGAAAATTTGTTAAAAATATTATTAGGGATAGTGGAAACAGACTACAACTCAAGTAACTTACGTGATACGACAACTCATTTTCATTATTATCATATAGCGTGCGCACACACATGTTTACTGCCACTCAAACCTTAGATGAAAATAGTATTATCCTACTAAAGTTTGAATAGAATACTAGTTATTTCACTCTAAGTCTAATTAGTATTCATTAATTTATGATCACATTTGAATACTCGATAGATATGAGATATGAACCCAACATTATAAAGGAGTGAGAGCTCAATCTTAGGCTTCAGATTATGGTGCTCTTGGCCCCTTAGCGGCCGCTAGCTCACCGTATGGACTAACTAAAATGTTAAAAAACACAATCCAAAGCCATAAAGAGAGTTGGTTGAGTCCAGGCAGGTCAGGAAATGTACATAATAAATGCAATTGCTTACACTTATTGGTTAACATGGTTATATTTATTGCGATGCATGGATAATATTTATTTATTGGGAAAATTCTAAATGGGCACACAACTTGACTTAGTGAACACCACGCACCTTAAACTGTAAAAAATTACAAGTTTGATATTTTTTTTGACAAAATTAGCATTCATCCTATTCTCTTCTTCTCAACACAATCACACGCACACACCCAAACCCGTAAATTCCCAACTTTTTGTGCTTCTGAACCCTAAATCCCTAATTCCATTCCATTCAATCTTGAATTCATTCATTAAAATATTTTTTAATTTAAATTAATTTAAACTATTCATCAATAAAAAGTTGATAAACACCATAAAAAATACCATAAGAAAAAAAATTAACTTCTTACCTAAACCTAAATTAGTGTCCAATTTTTTTTTTTATTACTTAAAAATTTTAAGAAAAGTTCTATAATTAAATGAAAGAGAAATTAGAGTACATAAAAGCTCCTCTCAAAGGGAAATAGAGTTTGAGATGAGAGAATGGGAAAGTAGATAAAGGTTTGAACGGGACAATATTAATATTAGAAGAATAAGGTGCTTACTAAGAAAAATCATTTCTTTTTAAAAGAGAGGATGTGCTCACTAAGCAAATGGTGTTCAGTAAGTATGTGCTCATTTAGAATTTCCCAATTTGATTTTGTAAGCAAATGAGAAAGAAATCTAAACTTCCGCATGAAAAGGAACCATATTTATTTCCTTAAATTTGTGTGATAAATATTGAATTCTCTTTGGGTTGGCAAAGTACCATGTGGCTTAATTGATATCTTGGTGGGACCCCTCAAAGTGAACAAGGAATGAAATGTGAAGGTTGAAATGTGAAGGTGACAAGTGAGGGAGTTGAGATTGAAGGAGAGGAGGTGTCGGTGTGTCAACAATGAAGAGTACCAGAAAGAGAGATGGGGACTGAGAAGTTTGGCTGTTATGTGCTTGTTCTCTCCTTTTCCCTTTCCGTTTTCCCTTGGGAAATTCTAAATGAGCACACAACTTGACTTAGTGAACATCAAATCTTGTAAAAAAAATTATAAGTTTGTCGCATCCTTTTTTTGACAAAGTTATACTTGATTATGGTCTCGTTTGGATATTTTATCAAACACTTAGAATATGGCGATAACGAAGTTCAAAAGATTTAGTCTTGTTCGAGTATTTTGTCAAACACATTAAGTGTGCTGGCGAGATCCCCGTACTTGACATACATTGTTATGAGGGTATTGGGGAAGATGACAGAGGATGAGTGGAGGTTGCACTTGGTGAGGGAGGCATGAAGCTAGTGGCGTGTAGGCTGTCGGCTTAGGTGAGAGACTGCTGTGAAGAGGGGACTGGGTGGGCGATTAAGAGGAGGGGGCAACCGTTGGACAGAGCAGGAAAAGGGACGAGCGGGAGAAAGAGCAAGTAAAGAGTGAACGGAGGAGAGAGGCGGTTTGAGAGAATGCGGGTGAGGGAAAAATGGAGAATGTGGATTTGAGAGGATTAAAATTGGAAGAATGTGGGTGCTCACTAAAAATAATCCTCTCTTTTAAAAGAGACTTACTAAGTCAAGTGATGTGCTCATTTAGAATTTTCCCCTTCCCTTCAATCTCTCCATTAGTTGAGATTACGCGAAAGTAATTAAATTGTCGGTAGAGTTGAGAATGTTATACGGGTTAGAGTGCTAACCGAAAATTTTAATTTTAATTTTTAATTTAAAAATTTGAATAGGACAAGACGGGCCAATGACTGACTCTTGAACTTGCTAATGACAAATCATATAGCTACTTTACTAACAAACTTAAAAAACTTACCAGTTGAACTAAGCTTTAAACATGCAATTTTTCATGGGAATGATACCCTTAAATTAGAGAAATATGTTATACAAACATTAACATTACATATAAACTTTACTTATTTATTTTTATTTTATTTTTTGCAAAATTGAATGTGGGCAGGCGCCACACTCGACATTGTCAATAGCATTATTTCTAAAAGTTACAAAACCCTAAAAACCAATTGGCTAGAAAAGAAAAATAAATAAATAAATAAGAAATTTGACGTTGCATCTTTCTTCAAATGTTGCAAATTGATAGCTTCCAATTTAGGAAATAATAATTTGAATATCATAAATTAATTATTTATTTGTATCTATTTTGGTAATTTGGAAAAAAAAATAAATAATGGAAGACAGTTAACTAGTTAAAAATCTCTTCCTCACATAAGTATATGCAAATTTGTTCTTCAAAAATCTATTACCTCCTACTTGTTAGATTAAACCTATCAATGGTGTGAAAGAGCCATGAAGCTCATTTTCTAATAATTTAGACGTTGAAAGAAACATTTGGTCAAGTGAAGCCACATAATGAAAATCTAGTTGATTTCTGTTATGAAATTCATATGTGAGTATAGTCCCGTATCAGATTGAACAAGAAGAGTTTAAGAATTTAAGTACAAAATAGAGTCTCTATCTATCAATTTAAGTTTTTGGATCAGACTAGTTCTCGGCTTTGTATCTAAAGACCATCATGGTTCTGCAGGCATGATGTTTTTGTTGATAAATTCGTGTCTATAATCAACTAATCAAGCATCTCTCCTGCACGCGTGTGCTAAATTTGTCCATCCAAAATTTAGAGATACATTAGTTGTATATTTCATCGTTAATTCAGTTTGGCATCTATTTGGTTTTGACTCGTTGAGACAAATTTAAGTTAAGACCCCTACGTAGATATGCATATATTTTTTAAAGCAAGCATAAACGAGTATGTGTTACTTATTGTAGAGGGGAAAAATTGCTGAAATGTGTCCATACGCGAGAGGCTATATAGCCTCACTATCCTGAACCTCAGGGAGAATCTCAACAAGATTCCAGATATTTCAAATTAGTTTTGACCATAATTTGAATATTTAAACCTTATCCAATCACATCAAAAGAATTTTCAAATCCATCTAAAGAGAGGGACTCAATATTTGAGCTGATCACTTAAGCTGTGTTTGGTTTGAAAGAAAAAAAGAAGAGATAATAAAGAAAATAAGATGGAAATTGGTTTTTAACTTGATGTTTGGCTAGTAAGAAAATATATATTTTTTTCATTTCTTTTAAATTTTCTCTCAAACCAAACAATAGAAGAAATTTTCTTTTTCCCTCATTTTTTTTTCTTGTCATTCATTTTTCTTCAAACCAAATCGAGCCTTTTAGAAAAAATCGGGTTTTCATCCTTATCTATGAGGAACAAATCCATTACGGTCTTGTACATAGAATATCTAATTTGAGTGATTTGCTAGAGATCAAATTTGATTCTAATTTGGATATCCAATTCAATGTTGAAAATAACGCATTATGAAATCCGTTATATTGCATTACATAATCTAACAGAACTCCAGTTCTACGTAAGAACTAGAAATAACTCAGTGCGCTATAACAGTATATTTTTTTAATGTTATTTCACGTTATATTACGTTAAATTACGTTATGTTAAGTTATTTACAATTTTTTTTAGTAATTTCTATATTATTGTTGATAATTATTTTGATTATTAGTGAATTGCTGTAATTTTCTTAATTGATTAGTTGTTAGCTTGTTTGAATACTTGTGAAATTGTAATTTGTTAATTTGCGATTGTTTCCTTATTCGCTAGTTGTAATTCCTCTTCGGTTGTTTCCTTGTTCGCTAACTGTAATTTCTCTTCGGTTGTTAAAATAAGATAAATTGAATATTACAAAATATAAATTACAACAATGATAATAACTGGAATTGAAATAAAAAATTAGAATCTTACTTTCTTGTTTAAATGATTACTGAATTTATGGTTACAGACTTAATTTAATTTATGAAGATAAATGTGAAAATTATTGTAAAACTTAATATAAAATTAGATAAGATTATATATTACAAAATAATTTTATATTCTTTTTTATAGATATTTTAAATTTATTTTCAATTTATAAAAATTAATTTATATAGTTTTATATTTTATTTAATTAAATAAATATGAAATTACATAACTTGCGCTTATATATTATGCTATACGCGACATAATCTAATAGAGCCAAAACGTTACCGTTATCGTTATTTTAAACATTAATCCAAATCCTAACCAATTATACTTGATCCGTATATGGGTAGTTAATTCATATTCAAAGACATCAAGGAAGAGATTTCCAAATACATCCAAAGAAGAAATGAATATTTAACCATATCGTTTACATGGAAAGTCAAGTTTCCATCCTTATTCCGAAGGAAGGTGATTCAACCAACTTTTTTTATCATATCGTTTACATAGAAGTTGGATTTCTATCCTTCTCTTTAGGGAAGTTGATTTTGTTGAATTCATGTATGTTTGAACTTGAATCTTTGAGTCATTTCACTAGTTCAAAAAAAAAAAAAAATTGAATTAGGTGAATGGAAAATGGTTTCAAAGAGGAATACATAGCAATGAGAACAAAAAAGAAAGTGTTCGACGTAGTACTCATACTGGAAATTATGATCAAGGATTACTCTATCAATCACCATCTACTTCAGAGATACTTTCTGAAACATTTTTTAAATCCAAAAGTTAAATATCTTCACACGAATTAGTGAATCAGGCAAGGTTCTTTTGTGCAGAATAAGAAAGAATGGATCAATCTTTCAAAATTTCATTGGAAATGGCGAAATAGAGTCAATCAATGTCGTATGATTCAAAAGAAAGACTCAATGAAATTAGATTTATATAAAAAAGAAAAAGACCAATTAATTCATTACACGAAAAAAAATTACTATGCAGTGAACTCATCAATAAGTCAAAAAGAAAAAGTGAAAAAACATTACGGATATAATCTTTTGTCATATAAACATATAAATTATGTGAATAGTAAGGACTCGTATATTTCTGGATCAACATTACAAGTAGAGGACAAAAAAATTCCATATAATTTCAATACAAATACACTAAAATCCGAATCATTTTATAAATTCATAAGTATATCTATTAGTGATTATCTAGAAAAAGGATCTATTATTGATATGGACAAAAATATGGATAGAAAATGTGGGTTTATATAGGATTGTTTGTTCCATGACATTGTTTATGTAAAAAGAGGAGAAACCTTGAGCACCATTGGTGGTTCTACGCACCGCCCGCACGCGCACGCTCGGTTTTAAGTCTGTTAACTAATAACAGTAATAAGTCTGTCCATGTTAATCTAAAACATTAGCAAAAATTTTATCCAATAGAAATTGATTTAACTAACTTATAAATATGCATCAAGAAGGATTATTTAAGAGAAGGGGGGCAAGATCCCTAATACGAGCCCATGAGTAGCGTCCAAGAGAAGACAGCCAGCCGCCCCTGCCTCTCCCTCCCCATCTACTATGATTGGCGGATCGTCAACGAGGTACAAGTACGAGTACGAGGTACAAGCACATAAAGAATCCATAAATAAAAGAATCCATAAATAAAAGAGGAGATTGCATCACTGTCATCTCCTTTAGTTTATATTTCTTTTTTCTTTTTCATTCATAATCATTGTAATCAAATATAATGGAATTGAAAGAAAGAAAAAAAAAAAAAAAACTTTTGAGCAAACAAGAGATGATGACGGTAGACTTCTCTCATTGTAGTCATTGTAATTCATAATGACGACTTCTCCTACTGTGGTCACTATCTCTTTAGGAAGAATTCGTTCCCTTTCATTTCCATTGATTTGAATTACAATTGACTACAAGTATGAAAACGAAAAGAATAAAAATAGAAAAATACGAGAGAAGGAGGCCGTGAATCTATCTCCTTTTTAACCTGTGGGGTCTTCTTCGCAGTAAAAGCATGCTCTCTGTTTTTTTCGCCAAAAACGAAAGCCCTAAAGCCAAACAAGACTCCACTAATTGGTTTTTAATTGAAGTGGGTAGTATTTGACCTGTAATCCAATTTAGCTAAAGATGGTTGTGATGCGCCTTTTTTTTATGCTCAGTTATCGAATTAATAATATTGTTAATTTATGGACATGACAGAAAGAAAGAGCAGATTCAGGAGTGTAGATACCAAAAAAAAAAAAAAAAAAAATCTTTTTTGCTAAGTGGGCACACCCGCGGGTTGCACCCGCGGCCCGCGGGAACACCCGCGGGTTGTTTTTCGTTGTTTTCCGTTGTTTTATTTCCTATTTTATTTTCCTGATATCTCGTGATCCGATTTTTCAGGAATAATCGAGCCGAATTTTGAGGTTCTTCGGTCTATAAAACACACGAATTTTATCGGAGAGAGGACTTTTGGATTCTTGGATTTTGGGAAGATTTCGGGCGAGCTCGGGAAATTGAGAAGCTGAGCAGAGCCATCTCTTCCAGTCGGACGGTCAACGGAGGCATCAACGAGACTCCATCGCCACCCGAACCCACGAAAAAAAAGGGAATAAATTAATATTCCCGTTCTTGTAATTGCTCGAAATTTTTGTAATCTCAAATCTTCGTTGTAATCAAATAATTTTGCAATGGAATCAAAGATTCAATTTTCGGGCAAATAAGAACTGGCGACCACAGTGGGAGCTCCTCTATTTACCACAGAGAATCTGGTGGCGCAGTCCGACCGGGTGCCGATTGGCTCAATGGTTGAGACGCTGGTCATAGAAGTTGACCAACAAAAATATGAGGAATTTCTTTCCTCCTCTGATTCGGAGCCTAGGCGTCATCGCCGGGTAACGATAAAAAAAGGTGAGGCATCATCGCCCACCGGAAATCAAAAGGCGTCATCGCCTATGAAAATTTACGAGGCGTCATCGCCCGTTGAAATTTACGAGGCGTTATCGCCCGTTCCAAAGTCAAGCCAAAAGTCAAACCAGTCCCTGACCCGCTCTCAGAAGAGAAACCTGAGGCGTAAGGCCCAGCGGGCCCGCCTCAACAGTGCCTCTGGAAAATTGCGGTAAGAAAATCCAGATAAGGAAATATCAGAGAAGAAAAATTCCAAAAATAAAAATTCGCAGGCAGAAATGCGGGTTGCACCGCACGGGGGCAACCCCGTGGTTGCAACCGCGGGTGGAAACCTGCGGTTCCAACCGCGGGTTGCACCCCGCGGGTGCAATCCCGAGGTTGCAACCGCGGGTGGAACCCCGGTTGCGCCTCGCGGGTGCAATCCCGAGGTTCATGTAGATACCAAAAAAAAAAAAAAAAAAAAAATTCTATTTTTTGCTAAGTGGGCACACCCGCGGGATGCAACCCGCGGATCCTCCCGCGGGTTTGTTTTTCGTTGTTTTCCGTTGTTTTATTTCCTATTTTATTTTCCTGATATCCCGTGATCCGATTTTTCAGGAATAATCGAGCCGGATTTTGAGGTTCTTCGGTCTATAAAACGCAAGAATTTAACCGGAGAGAGGACTTTTGGGATTTGGGGGGAGATCCTTTCGGGAAGAGTCCAATTTCCAGAGTCCAAATATCCAGAGAGGAGTTCCTCAATTCAGAGAGATCGGATCATCAACGGAGTACAGAAACAAAGCTCCACCGCTGCCAGACCCACAAAAATAAAGGGGAATCGAAATCAATCGATCCCCATTCTTGTAATCTCGATTTTCTATTTTGTAATTTTTCTTTTATTGTTGTAATTCAAAATTAAATTGGCGTATAAAGGAAGATTCAATTTTTCGGGCAAACAAGAATTGACGACCACAGTAGGAGTTTGGGCGGCGCAATCCAATCTTTAAATTTTTTTTTTTGGAGGCTAGGTGTAATCGCCGGGTAACGATAAATAAATGTGAGGCGTCATCGCCCACCAAAATTGACAAGACGTCATCGTCTGTCAAAAAAAAAAAAAAAAATTATGAGGCGTCATCGCCCATAAAAAAAAATGACAAGACGTCATTGTCTGTAAAAAAAAAAAAAAAAATTATGAGGCGTCATTGCCCATAAAAAAAAAAAATTATTATGAGGCGTCATCGACCATAAAAAAAAAATTATGAGGCGTCATCGCCCATAAAAAAAAAATTTTTTTGAGGCGTCATCGCCCATAAAAAAAAAAATGACATGACGTCATTGTCTGTCAAAAAAAAAAAAAAATTAACAAAACTGGATACAACTCCAAGATGCAACCCACAGATGGAATCTTGGGACCCGCGTGGACGCAACCCGCATATGGAAGCGCGGGATGCAACCCGCAGATGGAATCTTGGGATCCGCGTGGACGCAACCCGCATATGGAAGCGCGGGATGCAACCCGCAGATGGAATCTTGGGACCCGCGTGGACGCAACCCGCATATGGAAGCGCGGGATGCAACCCGCAGATGGAATCTTGGGACCCGCGTGGACGCAACCCGCATATGGAAGCGCGGAATGCAACCCGCAGATGGAATCTTGGGACCCGCATATGGAAGCGCGGGATGCAACCCGCAAATGGAATCTTGGGACCCACATGAACGCAACCCACATATGGAAGCGCGGGACGCAACCCGCAGATGGAACCTGGGTCACCCGCACTTTTCTCCCTCTCTCCCGCACAAAAAAAAAAAAAATAATAATAAATAGGCAACAAAAAAAAAGAAAGGGTGTTATCACCCACAAAAAATTGATAAAGTTAAAAAAAAAAATAATAATAATAAATAATTAAAAAAAATATAGAAAAAAAATAACATGCAGTATGAGTGCTCTACCCATGGTTTGTATCCCACGGATGCACCCGCGGATGCCAAAATAAATAAATAAATAAATAAATAAAACAAAAAAATTAATTAAAATAAAAAAAATATAAAAAAATATAAAAATATAAACAAAAAAAAAGCAAAAAATAAAAATAAAAAAGATAAAAAATAAAAAAAATAAACAAAAAAATAATAATAAATAAAAATATATTTGCAAGGCCTCATCGCTTACCAAAATAAATAAATAAATAAATAATAAAAAATAAAATGCTAGGCGTCATCACCTAAAAAAAAAAAAAAAAAATTTAAAAGGCGTCATCGTTTATAAAAAAAAAAAAAAGGATATCATTGCAAAAAAAAAAAAAAAAAAGAGAGATAAAGAAATAAAAATGTATATATAAAATAAAATAAAATAAAAAAATGATGAATCGCCCAACGCCGCTAAGGCTACGGGAAGAGAATAAATTTCTCGTCAACCCCACCATACTGGGGGTAAAAAGTATTAATTACCCAACGCCGACAAGGCTACGGGAAGAGAATAAATTTCTCGCCAACCCCACCACACTGGGGGTAAAAAGTATGAATTACCCAACGCCGCTAAGGCTACGGGAAGAGAATAAATTTCTCGCCAACCCCAATATACTGGGGGTAAAAAGTATGAATTGCCCAACGCCGCTAAGCCTACGGGAAGAGAATAAATTTCTCGTCAACCCCACCATACTGGGGGTAAAAAGTATGAATTACCCAACGCCGACAAGGCTACGGGGAGAGAATAAATTTCTCGCCAACCCCACCATACTAGGGGTAAAAAGTATGAATTGCCCAACGCCGACAAGGCTACGGAAAGAGAATAAATTTCTCGCCAACCCCATCATACTGGGGGTAATAAGTATGAATTGCCCAACGCCGCTAAAGCTACGGGAAGGGAATAAATTTCTCGCCAACCCCACCATACTGGGGGTAACAAGTATGAATCACCCAAATGCCGTTAAGCTACGGGAAGAGAATAGATTTCTCGCCAACCCATTCATACTGGGGATAAAAGTATGAATCGCCCTAAGCGGCTAAGGCAAAGGGAAGAGGAAAAGTTTGGCATTTAAGCCCAAACGAAATCCTTGACAACTCACCATGCTGAGGGAAATAGCATGGCTAGCCCAACTCAAACGGTAGTTGGTAAAGGTAAAATCAAACCCGTTGATAGCTGGGGGTTTGCTAAAAATCCCACGACAAATCCGTCACAACAGTATTCTTATCCGAATATAAGAATACATCACTGCCCTAAGCTGCTAAGGCAAAGGGAAGAGGAAAAGTTTGACATTTAAGCCCAAACGAAGTTCTCGACAACTCACCATGCTGAGGGGAATAGCATGGCTAGCCCGACTCAAACGGTAGTTGGTAAAGGCTAATCAAATCCGTTGATAGCAAAGGGTTTGCTAAAAATCCTGATCAGATAAATCTCCTGTCACGTTAAGATTTCACCTCTGACAGCAAAACTTTTCTTGTCATTTTGCTCTAACAGAGCAAGCGACACTCTAAAATATTAGTCAAGTTAAAATCATACCTCTGACATCATAATTCAAAATCAAAAGAGATAAAATCCTAATTAAATCGATCCCCTGTCACGTTAAGATTTCACCTCTGACAGAAAAGAAAATTTACACTTCATCAAGTCCAACATTATAACCTCTGATGAACGTGCTTTTGATATCGTTAAGTTAAAATCATACCTCTGACATCATAATTCAAAATCAAAAGAGATAAGATCCGATTAAATCCCCTGTCACGTTAAGATTTCACTTCTGACAGAAAAGAAAATTTACACTTCATCAAGTCCAACATTACAACCTCTGATGAACGTGCTTTTGATATCGTTAAGTTGAAAATCACCTCTGATGAAAATCATCTCCCTATCAAGTTAACAGTTACCTCTGATAGTCCGATTCCAAAACTAAATACGTTAACCGTCACCTCTGTTTAGCCAGCTTGTCCCTATCACGACCAGATCCTCTGAATAGGTTAAGCTCCAAGACACGTTTAATGTCACCTCTGTCTTTTCCTGATTCGTCATACTAGATGTCACTGAACGGTTAGGATTAAAATAAGCACGTTAATATTATACCTCTGCTTGACCTAAAATAAGCATGTTAGCATCATGCCTCTGCTTGTCCTCTAATGAGTACGTTAAAATCATACCTCTGCTTGTCATTGAATAAATGAATATATTAACAGTTATCTCTATCGACCAAATCTTTTAAAAGGTCTATAACCAAAATTAAAGAATCCAAAGTATTTCGAAATTCAGTACGGTTCAATATAGAACTTCGAAAACTTTGGAGGGGTTTATGTAGATACAAAAAAAAAAAAAAATCTTTTTTTGCTAAGTGGGCACACCGCGGGTTGCCACCCGCGGGTGTTGCATCCCGCGGGAGGGGGGATCCCGCGGGTTGCCACCCGCGGGTTGTTTTTTGTTGTTTTCTGTTATTTTATTTCCTATTTTATTTTCCTGATATCCCGTGATCCGATTTTTCAGGAATAATCGAGCCGGATTTTGAGGTTCTTCGGTCTATAAAATGCAAGAATTTAACCGGAGAGAGGACTTTTGGGATTTGGGGGGAGATACCTTCGGGAAGAGTCCAATTTTTCAGAGTCCAAATATCCAGAGAGGAGTTCCTCAATTCAGAGAGATCGGATCGTCAACGGAGTACAGAAACAAAGCTCCACCGCTGCCAGACCCACAAAAATAAAGGGGAATCGAAATCAATCGATCCCCATTCTTGTAATCTCGATTTTCTATTTTGTAATTTTTCTTTTATTGCTGTAATTCAAAATTAAATTGGTATATAAAGGAAGATTTAATTTTTCGGGCAAACAGTTGCAACCGCGGGTGCAAACCCGCGGTTCCAACCACGGGTTGCACACCGCGGGTTTCCCTCGGGTTGCACTCGGCAGGAAAAATCAGGGGTTGGTTCTGATGTCTATTCGGGCACACGCGCAGTGAGCACACAACGCACATCTAACTTTTTGGTTACCCTCTCAGGTGTACCATCCCGTTCCTCTACAAACAAATATAAGGATGTGCTCATGAACTCACCTGAGGATAGGTCTTCAAATTTCTCTTCGGATGAATATATTCATGATAGAATCCTCCAAATCCCGAAGAACAAGTCAGATGCGTGCGAGGCCCGTACAACTGCGCAGGCCAGCACACACTCCAGAAGAATCCGCAGAAGGGTTGGAGAACAATCTAATACTAGAAAAGAGCTCAGCCCTGAAATATTACAAACTCTCCAGTATTATGAACCAAATTTGCCACGCAAAATGCGTCAAGATGCAAATAGAGAGGAGAAGATACCTCAAGATTTGAGAGAGTATCTCAATTGGAAGAAGAACTCCTCACAAAATATCCCTCACTGCCAATGCGAACAGCTGATCTCAACTGTTCTATCAAACTGCCAGTGCAACTCAAAACGATCAGTTTTTGAGCGGATCAAACCTAAAAGAATGCGAATGGTGAAAAGGGTGTGCTCAGAAACCGATCTGCCTGCTGCCACATCGCATATGGTTAATAAAGGCAAAAAGGTGGTTGGAAATAACCCCTTGGATAAGGAAATCACTCCAGGATCAAAAGGAGTTTCTATCGAACCAGAGGGCGCGCTTCTAGAAGAAGTCTCTGAAAGGCTTGAGAGACAAGAAAAACGTCTCGAACAGCAAGAAGAGACCATAAAAGAAATGAAACAACTTTTGATTGAGTTGCTGGCTCAAACTAGAAAGAACCAATCATCACCGTCCATTTCTAGTCGGCAGAAAGGAAAACGACCTGTCCAAATAAATGAAGACAGCGAAGACGAAGATGAAGAAGTGCCTCCTCATTCAAGAGAGGAAGAGGAAGTGAAAGTTATCCTCAATCCTCACGCAGAGAAAATAGAGAAGATGGAGAACCAATTACAAGCTCTTCTTCATCGCAAAAAGCTACAAGAGGTGGGGGTAGTCCGTCCATATTCCATAGAATGGGAGACCGTACCCTATCCTGCAAAATATAAACCGTTAAATCTTCAATCATTCGACGGTAAAGGTTCGCCGCAGCAACACATCTTCTATTTCCTCTCACAGACATGACATCTCATGGGGAATGATCCAACTATGACTAGGATATTTGCGAGCACTTTACGGGGGCCCGCATTTACCTGGTTCATGCAGCTACCCCAGGGAACAATTAAATCTTGGGCTGATGTAGAATGTGAGTTCCTAGCCCGATTCTTTGAAGATGATACAGAAGTCTCTATATTATCCTTGCTAGCGGCGAAGCAAGAAGAAGGCGAAACGATCAAAACTTATGTCGAGCGGTTCCGAGAACTTTCTGTTCGATGCCCACATGGCATGATGCAGGATACGCTTGTAGAAACCTACAGACATAACTTGTTGACCGATATCCTAGACAAGATGGGTTCGGTCGAATCCAAGTCATGGAAGGATCTGCTTAAGCAGGGTGAACAGGCCGAAGAAATACTTCGACGTCTCGAAATGCAACAGTCTGCAACCGGAGACGGTACAAACGAATCTCCATTCCATTTTTCCCGTTCAAAAGGGAAAGACATAACGGCAATGGCGGTAGAAAGTACACCGAAGCAAAAACCATGGCCAACTACAAGCAACACAGCAAAGTCACCAAGACTTCAAAAGCAGTATTCGTTCAAGGATGAACATACTGCTACTATGTTCAACCTGCTCAGCAAGCGCAAGATGCTCAAGTTGCCGGAAAGCAAGAGGCCTAAAGAAGTAGGGAAAACTAACGATCCGAATTACTGCCTATACCATCGGATTGTAGGTCACCCCACAAAAAATTGTTTTATCCTAAAAGATAAAATTCAAGCGTTGATTGACGCTGGAGCAGTTCAGCTCAAAGCTGAACAAAAAAGGAGTTAGAGCTAACTCCGACACATCTAATGTGTGTGGTCTAAAGGTACCACTTGGGCTCACAACAATTCCCAAAAAATAGGCTCAGGGCGGTTAATTTAAACCCCCATATATATATAAAAAAAAAAAATCACCCAACGCCGACAAGGCTACGGGAAGAGAATAAATTTCTCGCCAACCCCACCATGCTGGGGGTAAAAAGTATGAATTACCCAACGCCGACAAGGCTACGGGAAGAGAATAAATTTCTCGCCAACCCCACCATACTGGGGGTAATAAGTATGAATTACTCAACGCCGACAAGGCTACAGGAAGAGAATAAAATTCTCGCCAACCCCACCATGCTGGGAGTAAAAAGCATGAATCACCCAACGCCGCTAAGGCAAAGGGAAGAGGAAAAGTTTGGCATTTAAGCCCAAATGAAATCCTCGACAACTCACTATGCTGAGGAGAATAGCATGGCTAGCCCAACTCAAACGGTAGTTGGTAAAGGCAAAATCAAACCCGTTGATAGCTGGGGATTTGCTAAAAATCCCACGACAAATTTGTCACAACAGTATTCTTATCCGAATATAAGAATACATCACTGCCCTAAGCTGCTAAGGCAAAGGGAAGAGGAAAAGTTTGGTATTTAAGCCCAAACGAAATTCTTGACAACTCACCATGCTGAGGGGAATAGCATGGCTAGCCCAACTCAAACGGTAGTTGGTAAAGGCTAATCAAATCCGTTGATAGTTGGGGGTTTGCTAAAAATCCTAATCAGATAAATCTCCTGTCACGTTAAGATTTCACCTCTGACAGTAAAGCTTTTCTTGTCATTTTGCTCTAACAGAGCAAGCGACACTCCAAAATATTTGTCAAGTTAAAATCATACCTCTGACATCATAATTCAAAATCAAAAGAGATAAAATCCTAATTAAATCGATCCCCTGTCACGTTAAGATTTCACCTCTGACAGAAAAAAAAATTCACACTTCATCAAGTCCAACATTACAACCTCTGATGAACGTACTTTTGATATCGTTAAGTTGAAAATCACCTCTGACGAAAATCATCTCCCTATCAAGTTAACAGTTACCTCTGATAGTCCGATTCCAAAACTAAATACGTTAACCGTCACCTCTGTTTAGCCAGCTTGTCCCTATCACGACCAGATCCTCTGAATAGGTTAAGCTCCAAGACACGTTTAATGTCACCTCTGTCTTTTCCTGATTCGTCATACTAGATGTCACTGAACGGTTAGGATTAAAATAAGCACGTTAATATTATACCTCTGCTTGACCTAAAATAAGCATGTTAGCATCATGCCTCTGCTTGTCCTCTAATGAGTACGTTAAAATCATACCTCTGCTTGTCATTGAATAAATGAATATATTAACAGTTATCTCTATCGACCAAATCTTTTAAAAGGTCTATAACCAAAATTAAAGAATCCAAAGTATTTCGAAATTCAGTACGGTTCAATATAGAACTTCGAAAACTTTGGAGGGGTTTATGTAGATACAAAAAAAAAAAAAAAAAAAAATCTTTTTTTGCTAAGTGGGCACACCGCGGGTTGCCACCCGCGGGAGAATTCCCGCGGGTCGGGTTGCCACCCGCGGGAGGATTCCCGCGGGTGCCAACCCGCGGGGGGATCCCGCGGGTTGCCACCCGCGGGTTGTTTTTCGTTGTTTTATTTCCTATTTTATTTTTCTGATATCCCGTGATCCGATTTTTCAGGAATAATCGAGCCGGATTTTGAGGTTCTTCGGTCTATAAAACACACGAATTTAATCGGAGAGAGGACTTTTGGATTCTTGGACTTTGGGAAGATTTCGGGCGAGCTCGGGAAATTGAGAAGCGGAGCAGAGCCATCTCTTCCAGTCGGACGGTCAACGGAGGCATCAACGAGACTCCATCGCCACCCGAACCCACGAAAAAAAAGGAAATAAATTAATATTCCCGTTCTTGTAATTCCTCGGAATTTTTATAATCTCAAATCTTCGTTGTAATCAAATAATTTTGCAATGGAATCAAAGATTCAATTTTCGGGTAAACAAGGAGCAGCCTAGTACAAGCAGGCAACTAATAGGAGATGCAAGGAGCATGCGAAGGAGGAGGCTGAATCTACTCATACTGACCGCATAGAAGGAGGAACTAGGGGAGAAACACCACATGGAGAACACATGCAAAGAGGCATCTCGACAGGGTAGAACGAGTCACAGATAGGAGGATCATCGATTGAGTAGGGAGAAGAGGAGCATGAAGACCAAAAAAGGAAGACGAAGCAAAACAATTATCAGCGCAAATTTGAATCTGTAATCAAATATATGTATTATTAGACTCGGATAGTGGAGCATAGTAAACCACATAACTATAAATTTTCTATTTATTAGCACATTTTGTTAAAAGTTATTTAATGAAATAAGAGAGACTTACCCACCGAATTTGCTAAAAAAAAAAGAATGCTAATGCAACTGGCATTTACAGTGATCATATGCTACATAGAAGGCATCGACTTTTGCAGGATCGAAATTATGTGATCAGTTAAAATAACCAAGCTGACATTTACAACAAATATATAAAATGAGAGGAGGAAAAAAAAATATAATAAAAAAATAATCAGACTTGTACCTTCTCTATTTTTCAATATCGAACCCCATCTAGTGCAAAGGAGTTTTCTATTGCTATTATCGATCATGATATGTGCCTTCAATTTTGATACTTTCTTAAAAATCACATGTCTTGCTATCTCTCACAAACTAAATCGACAGAGATTGAAACCGTTCAGTTTTAGATTCACAAGTTATGAATTTGAGATTAGATTGCATGTGCTACGCACCAACCTGCAGGGCAACACATAGGTATGGGACAGCAGATAAAGGGATACATACACACGCGCTCCTCATTACGATCACTACAAGTTGAGACAGCTAGGATGGATGGAGAGAGAGAGAGAGAGAGAGAGAGAGAGAGAGAGAGATCAGCTGACACATGGGGAAGTAGGTATCGTGCATGCATGTTGAGGTATCGAATCCAACCCCACAATATATAATAAAAGAGAGCACGTAGAGAAAGAATGGATTGTGGTTGAAGGAAAGCATCAACTCATGCAAAAAGAACTTGGAGTACATCGTCCTATGATTATTGCATGCTAGCTCACAAAGACTCAATCTAACTGTTAGTTCTAAGTTGTCGGGAGCCTCTGAGTTGGACTCTACATGAGGATTAAATTTTGATCATGTTGCAAAACGTATTATATATGTCTCCGAGTATGACTAGAAAAAAAAATAAAAAATATATTAATTTAGATTGAGGTGTTTTAATTTTTCTTTTGTTATTAGTTGTGAACTGAATTGTGATGAGATCATATATATGAAACTTTCTGAGCATGCATGCATACATGTAGTAATTATCACATATCTGAGTAGCAATCACATAAAAATACAAAACAACATATCACAAGAGCATAAAGATTTACGTAGTTCATTTCAAATTGGACTACGTTCACTACTGTCAGAAGATTTCTTCACTATTTAATAAAAGGATTTACTAGTACATGATGAATATATATATATATATATATATATATATATATATATATATATATATATATATATATATATATATATATACACACACACACATATACACATACACATATACACATACACATACACATACACATATACACATACACACATACATATACATATACACATACACATACATATATACACATACACATATACATATACATACATACATATACATATACATACATATACACATACATATATATACATATACATATACATACATATATACATACATATACATACATACATATATATATATATATATATATATATATATATATATATATATATATAGAGAGAGAGAGAGAGAGAGAGAGAGAGAGAGAGAGAGAGAAATGGAAATGAGCTGATAGCTCACGCAAGTTACCTGAGCTGCAGTTCATTTCCACTATCTACAATAATTTTTTTAAAAAAATTTCTTCTGGATTATGATCTCGACCCCCTAGGGTTCACTCATACCCAATTTCTTGGGTTTTAGTTTTGATTTGAACCTCCATCAAATTAATACAAAATTAACGGTTTTCAATGAATAAAACATTTTGTATGCACTTGATGAAAGGGTAAATGAACTCTAAAACTTATGAAATTTAATCCGAAAGAAGTTAAGAAGGTAGAGATTGTAATTGTAAAAAAAAATTAAAGAAAAATCATTGGATCATTATAATTTTGCCATTAGCTCACGTAACTTTTCCTGAGCTGGCGGCTCACCTACAGTAATCCCATATATATATATATATATATATATATATATATATATATATATATATATATATATATATATATATATATATATATATATATATATATAAAGGGAAATTCACTAGCGGTGTTGGGAGTTCCTTCACCGCCGCTTAGGTGGTCCAATAAAATTATTACACGTAATGCCACTTAAAACTCTCTTAATCATGCTTTGAGTGACGCCACGTGTAATAATTTTATTGGATCACCTGAATGTCTGTAAAGTAATTCCCCCATATATATATATATATATATATATATATATATAGAGAGAGAGAGAGAGAGAACAGGAAATTCACCGGCGGTGAAGGGAGTTACTTCACCGCCGCTTAGGTGGCCCAATAAAATTATTACACGTGGCGCCACTTAAAATAACAAATAAAAGAACTTTCTTAACCACCTTTTAAGTGATGTCACGTGTAATAATTTTATTGGGCCAGCTAAGCAGCGGTGAAGAAAGTCCCATCACTGCCGTTGAATTTACCGTTTCCTCATATATATATATATATATATATATATATATATATATATATATATATATATATATATATATATATATATATATCCGCAGCACGGCTATGATGTGAAATCACCTAAATACCCCTCCAAAATATTATCGCGGATTGGGGCTAATGTTATTACCTCAGGCTCCTCAAAAAACTCAAAAAATTATCTGTGGATTGGAGTTTGTGTGCATGTATGTACGATGACGACTTCAAGCCAAAGATGACAACTGATGCCAACTTTATTAGTGCAAGATTGAAAGCATTGATACATGTAAATATTTAGTAGAAGGTACACTCATGTGCGGGTGGATGATGGCTTTATTCAAAGAAAAGAGGAAGAAATCATATTAATTAAGTGGGAACACTACATGGTTACTTTTAATATTGTACAAACTTATCACATTAGTATTATAATGGTGCTTAGTTAATTAAGTGACCATATGAAGCATCAACTTGAGAACTTGAACTCATAATCTCTCACTAACAGGAGAAGAATAGATACAAAACTCATGGACTTTACTGGATTAATTGTGGAAAAGTAACATCTATTAGAAATATATTTTCAAAAATATTATCAGTCATTATTAACACAAAACCGAGAACAAATCTGATACAAAAACTTAAACTAATAGATAGAGACTTCAATTTTGTATTTAAACACATACAGTTTTTTTGTTCTATCTGATATGGGACAATACCCATAAATGAATTCCAAGCATACACAAAGTACACTTTAAACCGTTTAGAAAAAAAAGAGATATACATAAATGTAAGGTCATTTTTAATTAAAAAATAAGCATGCGCAAAGGACATATATAAGATTGTTATATTATACTCTTGATTTATTTTTCTTTAAGCATATTGAATTTATCGTATTAGTCCATCAAAAATAATTCACTAAACCTTTTATTTTCAAAAATGTTTCATAACGTTTTCACTTCTAAGTACCTAAACTTGTTAACTTGACATTTGTTTCGATCATGATGATATAATCTAGAAGTGCATGTAATGCTTTTATTTATTTTATTTTATTTATTTTTTTTTTTTGGTCAAACCATGCACTTTGTCTGCACTGGCCTTAACTTTATAAATAAATATCAACAAACATCAACGAAGCGCACAGGAAGGGACCAGACATGGGGAAGGTAAGAAAGAAAAATTATAATATTTTAAAAATGTTTAATTTTATTGAGAAAGATTGTATTGTCGGTTCACTTTAACCAAAATCTTTACTCATTTTATATTTTGCTTCATGACTCTGATGGAGATGTGCACACGATAGGATGAGAGGGAAAATTTTATTTATGCACGACAATTTACTTTTAACGTATATGCTTAAAATTTATAAATAATTACAAGTTCATCATTTTTTTTAGTAAGTTAAAATTTTAAATTACAAATCTCTAAAATTTCTTAAAAATTTAAAATACTGTAATTGTTTTCATTCTCTGTTCTCTCTAAAATCTAAAAAAAAATATTTTTTTTTGTGTTATTTAAATTTTAGAAAGACACATCTCCTATAAACTCATCAATTTCCCATTTGTGTTCTTCAAAAAATTAGGAAGAATTTTAAATTCTTCAAATTCATTGTTATAAGCAAAATTAGGGTTAACAATTTGAGTTTTTTGAAGCAAATTGAAAATTTTAACTTGCAATTGATATCGAAGGACAAATCTCTAGTACGGATTAAAATTATTCTTAGTTTTTTATGTGTTTATGTTTGCAATTATGACGGATGTGAGTAAACAGCGGAGCAGGGCTTAAGGAAAGTTTGGAAATTTTAGAACTCAGTCACAATAGACGAAAGTAGAAGAGAGAGAGAGGGGAAAGGAATGCTCAATTTGGGAAAAAAAAAATTAACGTAGAGAGTAAATTGGTGATTTTTTTTTTAAATGGAAAGTTGATGTAAAGAGTAACTGAACATCAAAAACAATTTGTTGTGCCTAAAAAGAATTTAGGGGGTGGGGGTGGGGGTGGGGGGGGGGGAGGGAGTATATCAGCAGTGAGTAGGACAAAGTCGAAAAAGATGTGAAACGTTTGTCCTTGAGAATGTTAAGATGAATATTGTTTTCTAAAACTAAAAGTAGATAATCAGAGAACATACAAAAAGACAAATAATAGGATTGTTAGTGTCGGCAACATGAACATGAAAAAAAGAGAGTGTTAGTGTCGGCATAATAATTCATGGCCAAGGTTTATTGGTGATAATCTCATGAATTCAAGATCTATTTAGAATGCAATTAAATCTTGGACAGAATCAAATACTTACTAGATATCCCTTGATAACTGCGGTAGGATCTCCTCTATTTGCATGCATGGAAAAAAAAAAAAACTCAAGATCTGTAACTCTTTTCTTTCAAAAATTTTTACATATAAATACTCTCTTAGCTCCATTGAAGGGGAGGGCAAACGGAAAAAGGGCTAAAAAGAAGAGGACAGAGAGTCATTCCGTGTGATTGTATGCTTGAGTTTTGACTCTTAAATTTGAGGGGACATACATAAATAGAGGTCATAAACAAAAAAATATATGTCAAAAGCTTAAATAAATACATGTTTGCTGGTAACCGGTGTAATTCTATTTTGTTCATGTAGTCTGTTCCAAATACTTGGAATAAAAGATTTAGTTGTTATACTACTATTCGAATTTTATTTTTGTACGAAGATTAAATTTTTTTTTTAAAATTTTTTTAATCTACTTTCGCTATACTACCAATAATGAGGTACTTTCTTTTCTAATCTTTTAAACTTTGTTTGAAAGATAAAGAGACTTGGTTATTTATTGTATTTTCAAAAATATTTGGAGGGATTTATTAGTTAAGTTTTGACTGGTAATTATTATTATTATGATAAATTTAGAGAGAAGAAAAAGGAAGAAGATGAGAGAGGAGCATCCTACATATTTAGCAAAGTTGCAATAGAAATTAGACTTTTTTAATTTAGATTGTATCTTCATAAATGGAAGATAAATATTTATACATGGAAGATTAAAATTGATATATTCATGACTAAACTGTACTCCAAAAAGAACCTTACAGCTGTCTCTTCCGGGAAATTTTAAATGCGCACTGTATGTTACTCAGTGAGCACCACGTCCTATGGTAAAGTGATTTACAAAGTAAGGGAAAATGGTGCTCACCGAGTCAAGTGCGATGCGCACTTGGAATTTCCCGTCTCCTCCTCCCACTAAACTCGATATAAACTCACGCGCTTCCCTATCTCACTCTACAGTCTCTCTCTCTCTCTCTCTCTCTCTCTCTCTCTCTTTCCTCACTTACACACCTCCAACGACCCCCTCCTCCTCACTCTCTCTCCCTAACGGTGCCGTCAACAATCAACATGCCTTCTCCCCCTCCTCTCCCCGCCGTCATCCTCATCTCCCTCCTCCTCGTCATTTCCCCATCCACCTCCCTCCAACCAGAACGCCCCACGTCACCACCATCCAAACCCCGCTCTTCCAAGGAGGCGGGCAGCGTCCCCGGCCCCTCCTCCTCCTTCGCCTCCACTATCCAATCCACCATCTCCGAGATCGAGCAGATCGTCTCCACCATCTCCAACTTCGCCGGCCTCCTCGGCGGCGACCTCCGCCTCTCCTCCGCCGTCTCCGACTGCCTCGACCTCCTCGACCTCTCCTCATCCGAACTCTCTCTCTCCTTAAACCCCGTCCATGGCACGGGAAACCGCCCCTCCGACCTCAAGTCCTGGCTCTCCGCCGCCCTTGGCAACCAGGACACCTGCCGGGAGTCGCTCTCCGCCACCTCCAGCCCCCTGGGCTCCCTCGTCGGCTCCGCCCTCGACTCCGTCACCTCCTTCGTTTCTCAGTCCCTCTCCCAGGTCTCCGGCAGGGGCGGCGGCAGCCGGAAACTTCTGTCCGACGGGGAGTTCCCCGCGTGGGTGAGTGCGAGGGATAGGAAGCTGTTGCAGAGCGGTGGAGGAGGTGGGGTGGGGGCGGACGCGGTGGTGGCTGCGGATGGGACGGGGAACTACACGACGGTGGGGGAGGCGGTGGAGAAGGCGGCGGGGGAGAGGGAGGTGAGGTACGTGATATATGTGAAGAAGGGGGTGTACAAGGAGAATGTGGAGATAAAGAAGAAGAAGTGGAACATAATGCTGGTGGGTGATGGGATGGACCGGACCGTGATCTCGGGGAGCAGGAGTTTTATTGATGGGTGGACTACTTACCGCTCTGCTACTGTTGGTAAGTGAAATTTTACTTTTGGTACGTGAAAGTTTTTAGTCCCACATCGGTCAAATAAGTAGATATATATAGTCCTCTTTTAAAGTTGGCCATTGATGATGTGGGGCCTGGCACACTCACCGCTTGCCATAGAAACGGACATATGAGAATGTTCGGAAGTAACGAGAGTAAAAAATAAAATTAGCAGTAACTTTCAAATACTAAATATTAAAAGTTTTTTAGAAAATATCCTTATTTTTAATCTTTATGAGGTGTGGACTTAGAAAGTGAAATACTAATTAGAAAATTGGTTAGTGTAATTAGAACTTTACCTTTTTCTTTTATGCCTTTTGGGCAGCATAATATTCTATTAATCTTTTTTATGTTCTATCTTTTTGAAAAATTACTAGTTTTAATTTATTTAAGCATGTTAAACAAATGTTGACATAGATTGCTAATTTTTGATGCAGCACACTTTAGGCACAATTGATTCGACTTATAGTGAAATGGGTCCAGCCTCATCGCAAGTTACCAACCCTATAGTCTAAGTACACACCCGTTCTAGCACCAGCATTTGTTGCGAGGACAACACGCAATTGAGACATCAAAAGGAGGAAGCATTATTAACTCAACCTAAAGGAGCAATTATGTCAAAACTAGTAATTATCAATTGAAGCCTTAGTGAGTCGAAGGGTATGTTTGGCTAATTGGAAGTAGTAGGAGTGAAGAAGAAATTAAGAAGTAGATTCTAATATGGAAGTAGAAAAAGAGATTTTTTCTTTTGTTTGTTTGCTAATATTTGGAAGAAGAAAATGCATTAGGAAGTAAAGAAAATATTATTAAATTGATTAAATAAAACAAGATTTATAATATTTTATTAGGTTTTTATGTATAAAAGTATAATTTTTGATGGTAATGATGGTAAATAAATAAAAAAAAATAATTTTTTATCTTGATTCTCTACTTCCTAAATCTCTTCCAAGCAAAAAGTGTGAGGAAGAAAAAATTGAAAGTAAGTTGCCACGTAAGTGCCTATCACCAAATAAGAAGTAACTTCATATTTACTTCTTTATCAAACAAACATTTGAAGTAGTACTTCCATGCAAACAAACACACCTGAAATCATCTTTTTTAACCTAATCTATTGATATACTTTGCTAATCATGGTTAACATTCCATTACAACTCGGATAGATATTAACCTCATCAATCTGTTGAATAGGATACGTAAGAATAGGTCACCTGAGAAGTAGATCGAAACTCGAAACCTCTTACAAACTGAACCTATGTTATTAGAGATATTACTCATTGGCGATACATGTAATTAAATTGGTAGCTCAACCTTTCCAAATTGACACATTTAGAAAATGAGCCCATCCCATACATTTTCTAATTTGTTTGTATTGAGCAATACTTTCCGACCATTTATAGTTTGACTATTTGCAATTCAACTACTATTTATATGTCAGTCTCAGATGGATAAGAATAGACAAGTCAAAAATCTTATTTTTAATTTAAAATTTTGAATAGAACAGAATGATGTATATATCCATTCTCATCTTCTTTTTCTAGTAGCTCGAATTCCTATGTGAGTGAACGTATAATCTAACCAAGTGCTTGTTCTCATTATGGAAAATACATGCTGTCTGATTTAGCTTAAATACGATCATTTGGGCTGGGCCATCAGCCCAAAATTTGCACCGACTGGACTGCACGATACATATACATCTCTGTGTCAAAATAATATCTTATTATTTTATTATTATTATTATTATATCAGTATAAATTACTGGAACAATAACAATTAAGAAGGATGATAGGCATTTGGACAGTTTCCACCGGTATATCTCTAACTTGCGAGCTATTGCCAAACGATAACCAACAGATACTCTAATATCTTATCCCTGCAGGTGTCTCCGGCAAAGGGTTCATTGCTCGGGACCTAACAATCGAAAACACCGCAGGGCCCTCCAAGCACCAGGCAGTCGCCCTCCGCTCCGACTCGGACCTCTCCGTCTACTACCGATGCGCGTTCCGAGGGTACCAAGACACGCTTTACGCCCACTCCCTCCGCCAGTTCTACCGCGAGTGCGTCATCACCGGAACCGTAGACTTCATCTTCGGCAACGCCGCAGCCGTGTTCCAGAACTCCCAAATCCTCGCCCGGCTCCCGTTGCCCAACCAGAAGAACTCCGTTACGGCCCAAGGGCGCAAGGACCCGATGCAGAACACGGGGTTCTCACTCCAATTCTGCAACATCACAGCCGACTCGGACCTGGCAAGCTCGGTGAACCAGACCTACACGTATCTAGGCAGGCCGTGGAAGGAGTACTCACGGACAATGGTGATGCAGTCGTATTTGGGGACCGCGGTCAGGCCCGAAGGCTGGCTAGCATGGCAGGACGAATTCGCGCTCGACACCTTGTATTATGCCGAGTTCATGAACTACGGGCCTGGATCAGGACTAGGGCGCCGGGTCAAGTGGCCAGGTTACCACGCGATCAACAGTTCGGCTCAGGCGGTTAACTTTACGGTTTCCCAGTTTATTGACGGCAACTTGTGGCTGCCGTCGACGGGAGTTAAGTACACGGCGGGGCTGACGGTGTAAAGGGAGGCAAAAACTGTATGTACGTAGATCTGTAGAGAAGTGTTGTGTAATGTTGGTCTCATAAGTTGAGAAGGATTTGTTGTGCTACTTGTTAAGCATTCTTTTTTGTTTAGTGACATGGCGAGATGATTTATGGTAGATAAAACTATGGAATATGTATAGTTTGGTTGTTGGTTAATTTGGTTTTATATGTGCCAAGATGTTTTAGTTAAACTCGAGAGGATTGCTCCTATTTGAGCCCCCAGACTCTTGAGAGAGTATTTTATGTTAGAACGAAACTGGGGTATGCAAATAGTACCATATTAAGGGTGTATTGGATACATGCATAATAGTTATAATGAAATGATGAGAATTAAGATCAAATGATAACTTAGTTATAATAAATTTCTTAACAACTCCACTGTTGAAAGACCCTCCTGAGGGTTTTTAACGCAGCGGTATAATTTTTTTAAAACTAGCAATTAAATGTGTTAAAAACCCTTCCACTGCACTAAAACTTCGAAGTTGTAGTAAAGACTGAGGGAAATTAATTTATATTTTAACATCCACAATTTTCATTGGATTCTAAAAATAACTGCAACCACCATTCTTTTTATTATTGTTTTTTTAATATTTTTATTTTCCCACCAACCTCTTATATTTGGGAAATGCCATTTGAGAACCACTTTTCTCATTGAGCCCCCTTTCCTTAGTTGAGAACTAATCTTCTAAACGGTTTTCATTCGGAGATTCATCTTTGAACTATTTTAACATCTTCGGGATTAATCCACGACTAGAGAAAAAATATAGTTACAAAAAGTAATAACAAACTTGTAAATTTTTTACAACTTTATATTGAAATTGTAAAAAATTAAACTAGTGCATAATTTTTTTTTTTTAGCAAACTAGCATAAAATATTTATACATTGGTGCATATTGGTTTCTCTTAATCATGCATTAATCTTATATTTCTTTTGTTGAGCAAATGTGGTTGTCAGTATTAATCTTGATTAGCAAAAAACTATTATTTATCAATCTTGCATTCCTTTTTCATTACATGAATGGTCCACAAATATTCTACTCCAACATTATAACAGCTAGTATACGATACCGAGGTCATTGTTTTTTTTTTTCCCTAGTAAAATTCACACATTTTTTTGAAACACTAACTAAATTGAGTCTCTACTGAAATCCAACTCGAAAATCATCACAAATTAGAGAAAAGTGATCTTATTAGAGACAAGACTCGTTGAATCCAGACATCTTACTTTAGCCTTGATACTGAACTAGTTTGAGAGCTTTGATCTTAGCAGTGCATTGAAATCAACAAATGGGTCAATTTCAGAAAAATTTAGATGCCATTTCAACCCAACACATGGTGTCCACAATTTCACATGATAGCTGAGCAAAGCACAGCTGCGTAGCTTGAATTGCATATCCATGTTTGATATCCACCGGGCCATCTTTATGGATATGTCTCCATAATTTTATTTTTGTAACTCAAGCATTTTAATAGAGCACGCTAAGGATTGGTCTTTGGATCCGTCCGTTCTCATCTACGAGTTTTATTTTCTTCCATTTATAACCCATTATCATTTTTCAGCTTTATTTTCATCCATTTATAATGCGTGCTCTACGATATCTGAGAACCTAAGATGCAAGAAGAGAAAACCTAACTAACATCTTCAAATTGGAATATGCGATAGAAAGTGTAAAGTAGGAATATGAAAAGCAATTACACTTCCAAGCGCAATGCAGGATTTTCCCTTTTTATGTAAGTTGCTACCATCTTATGGCATTTGCTACAATTTGCAGTTGACCAAATAACGAAAAGCACTCTATTTGCCCGTTATGTAAATGGAATTCCATTTACATTTTCCAACTCTTCTCTCAATCATACTAAGGGAATTATTCGACCTATACGTGTTTATATTGATGGAAATTTGATTCCTTAGAACAAAGATGATAAAGAGATACATATGTACTAGTTTAAGTATTGTATCTTGAGCCATGTACAAAATTTAATTATGTATATAAGAGAACAATAACAACAAGAATATTATATATTTTTTTCATTATTTTGCATTAATGGAATGCATAGGGCTCCAGCTCACTGTAAGAATTTCAAAGAACAATATGAATACTATTTCCTTATATTTGAATTCCCCTTTTAGTAGTTGACTACTTATCACATGTAGAACCTCGGACTAAGCACTATTGATCCAAGTATTTTAAGTATGCTCATGTGAGGGGCTCATTCAAAAGCATAAAGTGCAAAGTACACTATTGTCTAAAGAAAATAAGAGTAAAGAGAGGAAAATAGGAGGATGATAATCTAGAAAAATATATAGTAGGAGATTCGACTGCATGTTGATATTGTATATATCTTTGTTTTTATTAGATAGACTATCATGAATCGATTCCCTTTTTTAGTTTTTACTAAAATATATATATATATATATATATATATATATATATATATATATATATATATATATATATATATATATATATATATATATATATATATATATATATATATATCTACATTAGTTTTCATTAGCATAACGGTGGATAATTTTGCTCGCATTTTATTAATCTGCGCTTAACGAAACAAGCTAAAATATATAGTATTGTGAATAATACTCCAGTTTATACAATGTGTTGAGTGAGAGACAAATAGTAGGAGATTCGACTACATGTTGATGTTGTATATATCTTTGTTTTTATTAGATAGACTTTTATGAATCGATTCCCTTTCTTAGTTTTTATTAAAAAAAATAAAAATAAAAACAAATATCTACATTAGTTTTCATTAGCATAATGGTAGGTAATTCTGCTTGCATTTTATTAATCTGCGCTTAATGAAACAAGCTAAAGTATATAGTATTGTGAATAATACTCCAGTTTGCACAATGTGTTGAGTGAGAGACAGAAAAAAATTATATAAGAATGAGATAAACGAGAAGAAAATAAACACAAGACTTATATAGAAAATCTTTTGACGTGAAGAGAAAAATCACGGAGCAAGCTCCTAATAACTTCGACTATAATGAAGTACATAAGATTACAAAACTCTCTTAAGAACTCACTAAAAAATATATCTTGAGAGAACAATACTTTTAGATAATACTATCTCTATGAATACTCTCTACAGAATAGCTTACTTGGATAATATCCACCTTTGAATATATCTTCCTTTTATCGGTATAGGAAGATGACCTAGAACCTTCTCCATATATTCTTGAGAAATAAAGACACTATTCAAAGAATATCTCAAGATAAATACTTTGGATTAACGCAATGAATCTCTAATGCTAAAATCATGCATCATATATCAAGAACTCAAAGTGCGCACGAATTCTAAACGGGTGCATGAATCTCATACGAGCGGGCTCCAATGCAAATATCATGTATCATGCATCAAGAGCTTCGAGAGAGCACGGAATTCAAAGAGTGTGCATGAATCTCATAGGTATATGGACCGAATTCCCAACATACAGTCATACATAGTAAGGTTGATCCGATCGCACATCATCAACACAACCCCCTCAAATCAAGCATAAATAGACTCCAAAGATAACCAACACAATCAAACCAAAATCAACAAAACGATGATGCTGTTTCCCATCATCCGCTTCATCTTGATCCTTCAATCTGTTTCTTGGGCCGCCGCCAGCCTCGAAAACACCTGCAAGAAAGCTGCCGGAAGCGACTACTCCTTCTGCGTGACATCTCTCCAAGTGGTTCCAGAAGCTCATACAGCGGACGCCAAGGGCCTCGCAGTCATCGCAACAAACTTGATCCTCGCCAACTTCAGTAACAACATAGATGCGATCAATGAGAAGCTGAACGGTACAGAATTCGCGAACGGTAGCGTTAGAGCAGCGTTGGAGTTGTGCGTGGATAGTTATGAGATGGGAGTCTCTGAAGTCAGGTATGCGCTGGAGAGGATGAAATCGGACGGGATCGTTGCGGATCCGGATCTTTTGAGCGGCGCTTCGGAGGCGCCCGGCGAGTGCGAAGGTGCTTTTCGGGGCGATGGTGAGAAGTCGGTCCTGGCGAAGGAGAATGATCTTATATCTAGATTGATTACGCTTACTCAGAGAATTATTGCTCTTGAGAATGAAGCTAAACTTATTGGGAGCACTGTTTAAAAATATATGCGTGCGTACGCTGTGTTGTTGTTGCATTACATGTATTTTGATGTAAAAGGTTGAAACTCACTCCCTTTTATTGGCAATAAACTAATAAAAATATATATACATATATTTCGGTCACGTGTGTTTTGATGTAAAAGGCTGAAATATCTCTCCCTTTTATTGGCAATAAATTAATAAAACTGAAATCCGATTACAATAACAGATGAATAAGATAATCGTAGAAAATTTTCCGTTAAAATTGTCCATATTAATAGAATGTTAAGAATTTCGCTCGTCGTTGTAGTCTTAAAAACGGAAAACTATCCCTCAAATCACATATCATGCTTAACAAATCCGAGATAATCTCCCAACTCCTCTTCAATCTCAATCTCCCCGCCCTAAAGATAAGTTTCTCTTACTTCTAGTAATCAAATCTTGTGTTTGTAGATGCCAATATAGAACTAGTAATAGATCTGATTGAAATCTGTTGTATAATACACTAGACATGATTATCAATCTCCTAAAATAAATATTATACCGTCTAGCTAAGACACATCAAAGTCGTGGGTCGATCTTTGCATCTCTGTCTGATGTTATATTTGATTATACGTATCATCCATCTATACTACTATATAAAGAAAATACTCTGGGACAGAAAAAATTTGAATGAATCGAATAACATCTTCACTCTTACCTCAAGGGTTAGAATGATCATTATGCTGAAAGAACAATATAGTCACTTTGTCTTTCTTGTTATCGATGGCAGATTACACTATCACGCTATGCCGACATTTTGAGGTGGTTCCTATTAAAATACAAAATAATTTCTCTTAACTCTCACCATAACTACAGAATTTTGATATAGTAAAAGAAATTTTCAACATAATATCAGAACAATTTAGGTTCAATTTCTACTGGGCTTATGAGCAATCCAGTTTAATCCTCTTTGACTAGGATTTTATACCTAAGAAAATTCTAAGCTATATAAAGGCGTTAGAGCACCTGAAAGAAACTTTTTTACAATCTTCTGAGGGTCTGTCCTATTTATTTATTTATTTATTTTTGAGAGATTTTTTTTTTTTTTATCTTTAAAAGAATTGAGAGACCCAAGATTTGTAAATGCAAATATTATTTATATTGGTTTGATTAGATCCATAGATGAGGACCAGAGTTTCGTCGGTTGTGGATCACCATCTCAAAACTATTGTCGATCTCTATCTTGATTTAAGCTTACATTCTACAGCATGTTGTTGATTTATGCAAAGTCTTATTTATTTTGTTGAAATCAAACCCTAGTTGGTGCTTCTTTGTCTTGAAAATCGACCATCAAACTAGAAAAAATTATATATTAACGTTATTTGATGCAGAATGAAAGCGGTAATAGATCAAACCCGAATTTTCGATTACATGATAGCTCGAAATCAAATAGGATTCTCGAAACTATGAGATAAAATCGGAATTCACGAGATGAAATAAGAACAATTTCTTATGAATTTTAGTCTTACTAAGAGATTTTATCACTATACTATAGTAATACTTGTACTTGCATATTTGCAATCTCCAAAATTAACTAGGGTTTCAACCACTCCTAATCCACCCAAAAATCATCGGTCATCAGCCTACCCACCCAGGTGTCAAAACGACCTTTAAAATTTGGCGGGAAACACGGCCAAAGACTCCTTTTCCTCAACGGTCAAGAACTAACCTTAATCTAATGGAGCCTTTGCTTTTCTGAGAGAAAGAGAGAGAGAGAGAGAGATAACAACTCATCAATACCATCCTAATTATAAAGACCATCTCTCCCCCCTTCTCATCTCCCTTCCTCTCTGCCCTAAATAATAATCACTGCCTCTCTTAAGAGGCAGAGAGAAAAGAAGAAGGGGGAAAAAAATCTTAATAAAAAAAAAAACAGCATATAAAATGTCGGCATTCCAAGACTTCGGCCCCCTCTCGGAGCGGCGGAGGGCTGAGAAGCAGCAAGCTCGCCGCAAGCGGATCGTGATGGCCGGTGGCGCCATGTCCGCCATCATCATCGTGGCCGCAGTGGCTGCAGTGGCCGTCGCCTTCGTCAACAGGAGCAAGGACGCGTCCGGGTCCAGAGTCGGCTCCGACTCCTCCACTGACCCCAAGAAATCCTCCGCTGCCATCGCCACCAGCAGAAGGATAATCGAGGCCGTCTGCTCCGAGACCGATCACCAGAAGGTCTGCATCTCCAGCCTCACCGAGTCCACCAACGCCACCTCCAAGCCCAAGGACATCGTCATGGCCGCCGTCTCCGTCGTCTACGACAAGGTGGGCGAGGCCTTCGGCAAGTCCAGCCTAGTCAAGTCCGAGGACCCCCTCGTCAAGGGGGCCGTCGAGGTGTGCGAGCAGCTGCTGGACGACTCCAAGAGTGACCTTACGGACACCATCACCCGCATCAACGTCACGAAGCTGGAGGACCTCCCGAAGGTCGGCCCCGTGCTCAACATCTGGATCAGCGCCGTCCGGTCCTATCAAGAGACCTGCGTCGACGCTTTCCCCGAGGGCGCGGACAAGGACAAGATGAAGGCGGCGATGGAGGAGGTGAATGAGCTGACGAACAACGCACTGGCCGTGGTGTCCAAGGCCGGCAAGTTCCTGTCGGCGTTGAAGATCCCTGGGCTCAACCTGAATGCTAACCGACGGCTGTTGTCGGCCGAGGAGGAGGAAGAGAAGGGCAATGTGGATGAGGAGGGGTTCCCAGCGTGGGTGGAGGAGGGCGAACGGAGGGTGTTGAGGGAGAGCGCGTCGGCCGGGCTCAAGCCTGACTTGGTCGTGGCTAAGGATGGGAGCGGGCAGTTTGCGACCATCAACGATGCTCTTAAGGCTGTTCCCTCCAATTATCCTGAAAGGTATGTCTTATAATTAATTTCTTACTCTCTCTTTTTTTTAACTTTCTTTTTTTCCAAATAAAGACTATCAATATGGTAAAGGTGTAACTAAGGTGCAATCAATTTATCGTCCACATTAGGTATAATCTTATATATTCCAAATAGATCGTGTATAAAAAATCATATAATTTTAGATACTTCTTTCGATCAAGAGGCCTTAATTGCCTTATTACTGGAAAAACTTTCATTTTGTATCTATCCATTATACGGTCTAAATTTATGAAAAATATATAATTTTCTTTATAATATTAATTTTAAATATGGAATTCACAACTAACAGTTTGAATCATTCACATATTTTCACTATGTTAAAATTTAGGATGCCTCCATACACAACTTCTTATTATGCAAAAATCTTAAATATACATTTTCACACACACACAAATATATATATATATATATATATATATATATATATATATATATATATATATATATATATATATATATATATATATTGAAATATGCACACTTTTGGTTAATGCTACACTAGTGTCTATGTTTTGCTTAATTTCTCTCACAGAACTTAATATTATTATTTTATTTTATTTTATTTTATTTTTTTGGTTGTGGATAGGTTCGTGATTTATGTGAAGGAAGGTATATACGATGAGGTAGTGCTTGTTAGCAAGAAGTTCCTTAATCTCACCATGTACGGTGACGGCAACACAAAGACCGTCGTCACCGGAAATCTCAACTACAACGCTGGCGTACAAACATTCAAGACTGCAACCTTCTGTACGAAATTTATTCAATTTATATCGTTTCTATCTGTTAGATTTTTCTCTTTTTTAAAAAATTAATACTAGGTTTATACTATCCACGCACACCCTGCAGCTGTCACTGCGGACGGATTCATGGGCCTCAACATGGGGTTCGAGAATACGGCTGGGCCCCAAGGCGGCCAGGCCGTGGCCCTACGCGTCCAGGGCGACTCCGCCGTGTTCCTCAACTGCCGCATGGAAGCGTACCAGGACACCCTCTACGCGCAGGCCAAGCGCCAGTTCTACCGCAACTGCATCATCTCGGGCACCGTCGACTACATCTTCGGCGACTCGGCCACTGTGTTCCAGGGCTGCGTCATGGCCATCCGCCGCCCGGGCCCCGGGCAGCTGAACGTGGTGACGGCCCACGGCAAGGTCAACGCGATCGAGAAGACGGGCTTCGTGATCCACAACTGCAAGATCATTGCCGCTGACGACCTGAAGCCCGTGGAGGCCACGTTCAAGAACTACCTGGCGAGGCCGTGGAAGCCGTTCTCGACGACGATAATTATGGAGACGGAGATTGACGGGCTGATCGAGCCGGCGGGGTACCTGGCGTGGGGGGACACGGTGGTTGGGCAGGACACGTGCACGTACGGCGAGTACAAGAACACGGGCACGGGCTCGGACACTAGCCAGAGGGCAAGCTGGAAGGGAGTGAAGAAGGAGCTGAGCAAGCAGGAGGCGAATCAGTACACGCCGGCGCTTTTCCTCGTCGACGTGGCGTTCTGGAGCAAGAAGTCCGGCGTGCCGGTGCCTCTCAGGCTGGGCTTCTTCAAAAGCTGAGGAGGAGGAGGAGGAGGAGAAGTGTGGTTGTAAAGGGGAGGAGGGGACGTAACTGGTTGGTGTATTACTTTGTGCAAATGTAGAGGGGATTACTTCTTTATTTAATTGTGTGTAATACATTTTTTTTTAATACCAAGTTAATTTTTATAAAATGGGGTGCATGTTTTTGAAAATCTCTATTGCTGCAAAAAAAACTCCAAAATTTGCCTGCAGATTGAAAGTCTATTTTACAGGATTTAAATCTAACTTGCTCTGATATCATTTTGAAGTTTCTTTCTACTATACCAAAACTCCAAAATTATAGTAAGCACTGTGAGAAATTATTTTGTATTTTAATACATGTACATCAAATTGATAATCTACGCATCTTGGTATATTATTTAGACTATGTTTGGTTTGATAGAAAATGAAAGAAAGAAAAGAAACCAAAGTGCTTTCTTTAAAGATTTATAATGATACATTTTATTGTTGGAACAGTGATATATTTCAAATAAATTTATTTGAGTAGTTATTTTATTTATTTATTTTGGCTGGTAATATAGATGTCTCTCCAAACTCTCTGTATAGATTAACAATTCGGTGAGAGAGTAGGTATTTTATTTATAAACCAACAACATATTTTCAGCTAGGATTTGGTTGTTCACGTTAAAAGCTGAAATTCATCTACCTAAATTATAATTATATACTATATTAAGAATGGTTGTAACCTAATTTATACAAAATAAATTAATAAAGTTCATGTAAAAGAAAATAATTCCCGTTACATCTCAATTATGAATAATCCATAAATAAAAACATTGCAATTTAAAAAAAACAAAAACACCCCAAGAAACAAATCAAAACCCCATCAAGAAACATAAACTAATTAAATTCTCTCACAATCCGGCTAAGCAGGGCACCCCAGCCTTTGAAATCCAAGAACTCCCGCCCAAAAACCCCCCAACCGTAAACTTGGCCGCCTGCTCACCATCCATAGCCCTCAGCCCCTTCCACTTCACTCGATCCCTCACCCCCGCACCGGCCCCAAAGTTCCGGCACTCCGAATAGAAAATCGTGTCCGGGCCGTCGTCCCGTTCCATGGCAACCACCCAGCCGGGTCGATAAACCCGTGCATCGCCGTCCTCATGTAAACCATCGTCGAGTACGCCTTCCACGGCCGGCCCAAGAACACGTTGACTGAGCTCAAGTCTCCGTCGGGCCACACCGTGCAGTTGTGGATCACGATGCCCGTGTTCTGGTTCGGATCGGCCTTAATTGCCTTGTGCAGCGATCGTGTCCTGCTGGCCCGGCATGGGGAGCCTAGGGAGGATGTTGCAGCTCTGGAAGATGACGGCCGCATTGCCGAAGATGAAGTCGACGGTGCCGTAGATGTTGCAGTCGCGATAGAACTTCAGGAGTGTTAGGTGACAGATCTCCTATAGTACAGGGGTCTGACTGTAATTAATCTAATAATAATAGAAATGAGCCGATAAGATCAATCAAGTTATCTAATCTGCAGTCAATTTTTACGATTTTTAGTAAATTTTTATTTTCCAAATTATTTTTTTTATATTGATTTCTAGGGTTCAATTGGATTTTTAGTTTTTATTTGTTCTTCCATCAATTAGACATAAAGTTAATGGATTTCAGTAGATATAATATCTTAAATTTCCTAATAGAATGGTAAATAATTAACAAAATCCATAAAATTTAATTCTAAACAAGTTAGAGCTATAATAAAAAAAAAAAAAAGAAAAAAGTTAATACAAATATTACATTTTTGTGTTAGATTACCTTACTTTAACTTGGCTCTTTTACAGTAATCCTGTTTATGAAAATTTTGTTATCCACCCTAAAATCTGAAACTTTTGTTACATTTGAGCTAGGCTACATTTACACTATTTTTAGCTCGAAATCTAGTACTAATTAATCTAGAAAAAGATTAATTAATTTGTTTTACTTTCATTCATTTAATAATAGGAATAGATTAGCAAAAATAATTATGGCGATTGAGCAGACCGACCCTATGGAGTTATTGTAATTAATGTAATGCGACCACCATAAAATTTTAAATAATTTTCAATAAAAAAAAAAATGCTACAACTTATTGATTGGAAGCATTACCAAATGTGGCAGTGGAGTAAGTGGGCGTGCCATCGACAAAATTCAAGCTAGCCGAAACAATGGCTGCGTCCATGCATGCCATCTCCAACCATCACCACATTCCACTTGCTCTTCTCAACCCTAACATTCTCATCGTAAGTCCCCTTCTTCACATAGATCACAAACCTCCTCTCGCTCTTCTCCGATATCGCCATGTACTGCCCTCGACCCGTCCTTGGCCACCACGGCATCCGCCTTCTCCCTCAACCGGTCCAAACTCTCAAGCAACCTCCGATCGTGGTGCGAAACCCACGAAGGCAGTTCATCGGATTTATGGCTAGGCAATCGCAGGAACTTGAAATGTGAGACCTCTGACAGGATTGCTAGGCTGTTGCTGGTGAACTCCGTCGAGTTCCTCATCAGTTCGGCGACTCTAACCTTCGGTTCGCCCGCTGCATCGGCGAATCCATCGATACAAGTGTGTTCGTAAGTGATGGCCGCACTGACCCATGTCTTGAGGTCGTCGACAACACCATCTGATGAGAAATCAGCCGACGAGATTGAGCTTTTGAGATGATCTGTGGCTGATTCAATCAGGTCAGTACGGTCGTTGAGCGCGGTCAGTGACATTTTATCTAGGGTTTCCTTGATTCTGGCGTAGTTTTTGATACTTTTAGTAGCCATGGCTAGTTCATTTATCGCGGATAGATCGGTGACTTGGTTGTTTGGCTTTAAAATTTGGAGGGAAGAGATGTGGTGTTGCCAGGTGGCAGACGGGGAGAGTTACAAGAGTTGGCATTTTGTAACTGTTTAATTAAAAGGAAAAAAAAAAAAACATTTTTTTTGTAATAATGGGTAGCAAGTCATCTGAGCGTGGGGGCACTTCTTTCTGGAGTTTCAGCGGACTGGGTCCAAATTTTTTGGAACTTGAGTTCACACATGTTCGATCGTGCACTCAACGTAAAGTCTTCTGGACCTCTGTATTAGGTTGCAACGTTCTTTTTTAAGTCATTACAGCAGGTATAAGGCTTTGTATTTGAGTTGACATTCTCTTCATAGAGTCTTCTGAAAAATCAACCTATCCTCACTTTCATATCAATCCGTTAGATCTTCGATATTTTGATATTAGTCGTTTAAATATTTAATTTATGATATTAGTCTTCCGAAACTATTAAGTTACTTTATTTTAATCTCTCTGATCAAACAAACAAATAAAATAGCAAAAGTAGCTTTATTTCGACGATTTTTTTTTTTATTTTTTTGCAAACAAATGCACTATTAAAGTAGTGGAAAGTAATATTAATTTTATTTTATTTTTATGCAAACAAACACACCCTTAATGCAGGCTACTCTGGAGGAGTGTGTGCTAGAGGATTGACCTAGAAAGCGCAATTAACTAGCCTATTCATCAATCGTCCAGTCCGCTTCAGATCTATTGTTTCATTATAGAAATTTTTTTCCTAACAACCTAGAGAGCAACACTGTAGATACATGTACTTGATTAGTAAAAAGAAAAAAAAAATAATCTATTCATGTGTTGTTTGCTAACATTCCGAATAGACAAAAAAATCACACTACACAAATATTTGTAACTAGCAAAATTTAGAAACTTTTTCCAAAAAAATTCTAAAAATTATAAATATTAAAAAAAATTGTAACTAAGGAGATAGACCGTAGTTTGAAGTTACGGATTTTAAGTTAGCGTCCAATTTTCTAGAAAATTTAGAATATTATATCCTACCACCTAACAAAAAAAAAAAAAAAAAGAAATTCCGAGAGAAACCACACATAAAATTCTCATAGGTGTGCTCTTAGAAATTTAGTATAGGCTAAGGTGTATAAAAAGGAAATTTCAATTTATTTAGGAGACAATTTAGTATAGGCAGAAGGTGTGCTCTTACAAATTTAGTATAGGTATGAGGTGTGTCAAAAGAAATTTAGTTCATCCAACCCATCTAGCAAAATATCAAAAAAAAATAAAAAAAAATTACATACATCTACCAAGCAAGAGTAATTATCAAACAAAGTTTTCTAGTAGTATATACTTGCTCAAGTATTTTTAGAAGAACTAGATGAATCTCCCACAATAAAAGGAATTAAACCTAATCAACCCCCGTGTCCAAAATGGGCCTCCTAGATCTACAGCAGCCCACCATCGCGAGGAATCGCCGGCAACCACTCCTGCCCAAGTGTGAAATTATACAAAGTGAACCCTGACGCCTGCGTCTCGTTCATCCGACTGTACCCCGGCCACTGCACTCTCTCGCTAGTGTTTGCCCCCGGCCCCACGTTCCCAAACTCCCCGTAGAACAGCGTCTGCAGCGCGAACGTCCCGTTCCACTCCGCCCACCCCGCCGGATCGATCAGACCGTCCAGGTGTGACTGCATGTACACCGTCCTCGAGTACTCCTTCCATGGCCTGCCCAGGTACGTCCTGGCCGACCCCGGATCAGCCTGCAGGTCCGGAGCGGCCGATACGCTGCAGTTGTGGATCGAGATTCCAGTGGTCTGGTTCGGGTGCTGGCGGCCCTGGGCCGTGATGGCGTTGATCTGTTTGGGCAGTGGCTTGCGGGCGTATATGCTGCAGTGCTGGAACACGGAGGCGGCGTTGCCGAAGATGAAGTCGACCGTGCCGTAGATCTCGCAGTCGCGGTAGAATTGGCGGAGGGAGTGCGCGTAGAGGGTGTCTTGGTAGCCTGTGAACTTGCAGCGGTAGAAGCTCGAGAGGTCGGCGCTGTTACGGACTGCGACGGCCTGGTGTTTCTCTGGTCCGGCCGTATTTTCGAAAGTTATGTTTATGGCTATGAACCGCTCGCCGTGTACCGCTGCTTGCATGCAGGTGATAGTTAGCAGCATATATATTAGAGTTGTTGAAGAAATTAGGGATATTTACTGGTTTGTACTTCAAATCTTTATATATTATGATTTAGTTCTCCAAATCTTCATATTTAGGATTTAGTCTCCAAAATCTCCTAAATTACTGTAATTTAGTTCTCCTCCTTAACTTCCTTTAATTTTTGATCTGATATTACCATTTTACCCCTCCTTATTCATTCTTTCTCTTTCAACTCTCTTCTCTTCCTCTCTTTCTCCTCTCTTCTCCGTTTCTTCATTATTCCTCCTCTCTTCTCCTTCTCTTCCTTCTCTCTTTTCCCAATAAAGAAAAAAGGAGGAAGAGAGAAGGAAGAGAAAAGAGGAATAATGAAGAAAAGGAGGAGAGACGAGGAGAAGAGAAAGAATGAATAAGGAAGGGTAAAATGGTAATATAAGGTCAAAAATTAAAGAAAGTTAGGGAGGGGACTAAATTGTAGTAACTTAGGAGATTTGGTGGACTAAATCCTAAATATGAAGATTTTGAGGACTAAATTATAATATATAAAGATTTGAGGGACAAACCGGTAAATACCCCAAGAAATTATTAGATAGTATTGAAAATGAGAAACTTATATAGATTTAATTCCAACAAATTAGAGTTGCTAAAGAAATTATTGGTATTGAAAAGTAGAAAAAAAATTAAAGATTTAATTCTACCAACTAGAGTTGTTAAAGAAATTATTAGTATTGAAATGGGAAAATTATAAATATTTAATTCCAACAAAATAGAGTTGTTAAAGAAATTATTAGTATTGAAAATTAGAAAAATATTAAAGATTTAATTCCAGCAAACTAGAGTCGATAAAGAAATTATTAGTATTGCACATTAGAAAATAATAAAGATTTTTACCAACAAATCAGAGCTGTTAAAGAAATTAGTAGTATTGAAAATTAGAAATTAACAAAGATTTAATTCCAACAAACTAGAGTTGTTAAAGAGATTATTAGTATTGAAAATGTGAAAATAATTACCAATTAGAGTTGGTAAAGAAATTATATATAACTGAAAATGAGAAAATTATAAGAACTTAATTCTAATTTTTATATGATTGTCGTGAAAAAACAAAGAAGTCTATAACATGTACTTATTATAAGACATAATGTGTTTGATCAAAAACGTACTTTGATCCAAATTGCCTTCTTACTCAATTAGCTAGAGAAACTACTACATAATATTATATCAATCTGAGACTCAGACAAAGATTTTTTTTTTTTTTTTTCTTTTGTTAAAGATATGTGAGACATTCTGATAAATAATAATCTTATTGAATTTGTATACTCCGATTAAATAAAGTTTAATTTTAAATGGTCTGAAATTATGGTTAAAACCACCTACAACACATGCAACTTTTTAAAATTTGATCATGTATTTAGCAACCTAATCTCTAAAATATGAATTTGGGACGCATCTATGTTAGCAAAAACAATATATATATCGATAAGATAATCTACAATGTGGCTTAATTGTTCATAAAAAATATACCCAGCAACAAATTGAATGAATAGCCCACAAGATTATTCGCCATTAACAAGTTAGACATTGAGTTCTTACCAAATGTCGCTGAATTGTACGTGGTCCATCCGTCGACGAAGCTCCGATTCCCTGTTATCACCGTCCGATCTATCCCTGCGCCAATCATGACCAAATTCTTCTTGTTCTTCGCCACCACAATGTTCTCCTGATAGATACCTGGCCCAATGTAGATAGCGATGTAGCCGTTGTCGATCGTCGTGCCGTTAGGCACGAATTGGACAGCGTCGCCTATCGTCGAGAAATTCCCCGATCCGTCTTGGGCCACCGTCACCCACTGGCTTATCGGTATATCTCCTTCAAGAAGGTGGCGTCCAAATTCAGAGCCATGCAACTCTGGCAGCATGTGTTGGGGTTAGCACGTGAAAAGCATGTGAGCACACCAGTAAGAACTTACAAATCTATCATTTCTTTTTGTTACTTTGTTTTTTTTATCTCAATATTAATTTCTCAACGTGGCGTGCTCATTTAGCATTTCCCTTCGTTTCGGACAAAGATATTTCGGACAAAGATATGTGAGCTGGCTGGTCCTCAAAGTGGAACGCGGGTTCGCGGATCCCAAACGTAGGCGCAGCTACTCGTGGCAAGTGGGCACGTGGAGTTCTGACACAAAACGGCGGCGAGATCACTCAGTGGGCCCAAGTAAGTTACTGTGGGTCCCATACACGGGCTCTCAAAGATAAGGTTCACTGTATTTACATAGCTACGTCTATTATTCTCCTTTATATAATATACTTCTACAGACTGAACGTAGTAGTACATCCAATAATTTATGAAAGAAAACATACCTTCTTATTTAGGATACAAAAGAATTTTCCTGTAAGAAACTTAAATATTGGACACATGAAAACCATTTAAGCTTGTGCCGATTTATATTTGACAAATCATATAAGTTCAGATTTCTTATACTTATACATAAATCAACTTAGGTATTGTTAACATGAAAATTTTTTATGAGTTGCAAATCGAGTTGAGGTAATCCAAGGTGCAATCAAGTCGAACATGAGAAGACTGCCAACCAAAAAATGAGTATATATATTTGAAATATTAATTTCAATTTAGATCAGACATCTCCAAAAGTGTTTGTTTCTACTAATAGGACTGGCTTTATGAGAAGTCACCTAGTCACCTATGACTCGAAAGTTTATGGCCAACATGGCATCATATGTCAAAGAAAATATCTCTCTCTCTACTGGGGAGTTTCCAAACGAGCACACCATTTTTACTAATAAGCCCACTCCACAACGGTTCGATCCGGGCCACTGGGCTCACTAGGAAAAATGGTGTGCTCCTTTGGAAATTCCCCTCTATCGTCAGCTCCATATCAAGAAAGAAAGCATGCAAAAGATAAGGTTCAGCGTGCAAAAATAACTGTTACAAACTGCTTTAAAATTACCATCCAAGTAAAATCACCAACCTGACACCGAACCGGCCGGCCCGCCACCGGTCCGGTCCAGCGCCGACGTGACAAGCTCCAGCGTCACCCCGTACAGCCTCGTCTCGTTGCTGAACGCGCAGTACAGCTCCGGGAAGCTTCTAGAAGCTTCCAGCCCATCATAACAAGTCTGCTGGTTCGTCACCAGCGCGCTCATCAGAGCCCTTACCCGGTCGACCCGGGTCCGGTCCAAGACAGTCCTCTTGGGTCCGAGCTCGGCCTGGACCGCGGTGAGAAAGTCCGCGCTCAGGGCCGCCAGCTCGCCGCAGTCGTCAAGGGCCCCGCGGCCGACCTGGGGCCCGCCGCTCAGGCGGGGCTTGGATAGGTAGCCGTCGATGAGCTTGGCCGTTCGCGTGGCCTGCTTGAGGGCAGCCTTGACGGAGTAGCGGCCGTAGTCGTAGGGGTCGGACCGTAGCTTTATCGGCGAGAGGATGGCGCGGCAGAGCTTGGGGTAGAACGACGACTTGCATGCAGCTGACGTGGACTGGGAGGAGACGGCGGTGACGGCCTCCGCCATTAAGGACATGAGGAGGAGGAGGAGAGGGACGGTGGGGGCTGACGGCATTATGACACGTCGCAGGTGGAATGATAGAGAGAGGGTGGAGTGGGGAGGGCGAAGGGGATGCGAGGGTTTATTTATGGGAGGAGAAAAGCGCGTGGGAAGTTCTAAAGGAGCACACCACTTGTTGGGTGTCCTAAAGTTGAAAAAAAAATTTAAGTTTGGAATTTCATTTCGTAATGTTTTTTTTTTTTTTTTTTTTTTTTGCTATTATTAGAAATTAATTTCTAAGTACTGTTAAAATTGTTTGAGTGCTAATTTAAACAGTTTAGAGGCCGTTAGGAGACTAGTCCCGGCTCAGAAAAATTGTCGGTGTGCTCCTTTAGAGATTCCCAAAGCTTGTTGACGGTGAGTTGAAATGACGAAAATGCCCTTGGTGTTTTTACCCGTTGGTGAGGTTGTTAATGAGAGGATTGAAAGCGAAGATTGAATATTAATGGTGGAGGTGGGTTGGGTTGGTATAATGGGGGGAAGCAATAACTGAGGGGATATCAGTGGTAGAGAGAGAGAGAGAGAGAGAGGACAAAGAAGTTAGGTGATAAGTTAAATCTCTGTTAGGTGATAGGTGATAAGTTAAATCTCTAAACTTCTTAAGGGGTTACCGTGTCTACTCAAAGATTAGGCATTTAGATTTGGCGTTGTAGTGTAGAGCAAAGAGGTTTTTATTTTGGTCTCTCTCTCTCTCTCTCTCTCTCTCTCTCTGATCTCTCTCTCTCTCTCTCTCTCTCTCTCTCTCTCTAGCTGTGCAAGAAAGGGCACACCGCTTACAGAATTTTATTGCTATGTCACAATGATGCTTACACTAGAGCAACGAGATAGAAATATTTAGTTCAAGAGTGTGTGTGAGATAGAAATATAAAGCTTGCGCGCGTGTTTGTGAATGTGTGCGTGTGCTCAAACGCGCACTCTCACACACCATCGTATGTACATATTTACATACATCTCCACATATATATAAATACAAAATGATATACATTCATTTATGTGTGTATCTTGTGATTCGTTATTTGATTGGGCTGCGGTCTAGGAATGCCTACTTTTAGTGAAATACTCTCTTGAAGAATGGACTTAGGAATTTTCAAACCATTATAAATATTGTATTTTCAGTTGTGTGATTATATTTTGTGGTTGCTTTTTTATTGCCGCTGCATACAAATTTAGCAGTCTCCTAATTAAAGTTAAAATTGTGATAATCCTACGCTTTCTTTGTTTCAAGTATTTTATTTAGGAGTGAATATGATCGTCGACTCCGACCAACTCCGGCGGCTTCCGCCGACTCTGACCGAAATTGGTCGGAGTTCGGTTGGAAAAAATTTTCGACAGCAGTCAAAACCTTCTATCTTCGGATTCAATTTGAGAACTATGATTTTCGACTGTTCATCCAACTGAACATCCAAAGACGAATTTCACCACCGATTCCGACCGAAATCGATCAGTCGGAAAATTTTTCAAGCGACACTCGAAGCCTTCTATTCTCGGATTCGATCGGAAAATTCTGATCTCCGACTGATCAATCAATTCAACATCCCTAATTTTATTCCCCTCTTATCTTTCTTGTTGCAGCCTAAACCTTGAATTTAAACCCACACATGAAAACAAGAAAGAGAACCTTCTATTCTCGGATTCGATCGAAAAATTCTGATCTCCGACTGATCAATCAATTCAACATTCCTAATTTTATTTCCCTCTTATCTTTCTTGTTGCAGCCTAAACCTTGAATTTAAACCCACACTTGAAAACAAGGAGGAGCTGGACTCATCTAACAAAATAAGAATTGATGTTCCCAAGACTTCTAGAACTTAGTGCCCATCTCCTGCTTCCACTGTATCCAAGGATTTTCAAGCCCTCACTTTGTCCCAAGATTAGTTCTGTGCCCCCTTTGACTTTGTAAGCTACGTACTCTAAAATTCTGAGTAGATGACTGTTGGAATTCTAAAAAATAAATTCAAGATTCTCAAGTCAAATTCTCCAGCCGTGTTAAATGGGACTCTCACTTTTAGGATGCTCAGCCGGTGGTCGTTAGGAAATTGGAGTTTTTAGATCGGATTCGAAAATAGAAGGTTTTGATCATCGTTAGAAAATTTCTCCAATAAAACTTCGACCAATTTCGATTGCAGTCAGGCGAAGTCGTCAGAGTTAGTGGTAGAATTCAATTTTGAACATTCAGTTAATCAATCGGTCGGAAATTGGAGTTTTCTGATCGGATCTAAAAATAGAAGACTCCGATAAAAATAAAGGGAGACCAATTTTTTCGTCCGAACTCTAACCGATTTCGGTGGACGAAGCTGTGGGAGTCGGCGATCGTGTTTATCCCTATTCACTTTGTAATTCTGCTGCACCTTCAGCTAAGAATGAAAATAGAGGGAGACTAATTTTTGATCTACATAATTCTAAATTTTGAATTAGAAATATAAAATTTTTATTTGTAACTTAATTTTTTTTTTTAAAAAAGACCAAAAGTTGACTCTTGTAACTGTCAATTCTCATTTCTAACATTGACTCCTCTATTTGAGATTAGCCCTTTGGTCTCCATCAACAATTCATTGATTACTAGGTTAAGTTTTTTTTGGATAAAACTATTTTGTGTTATGGTTCCAATATAATTTGATATGCAATTATGGAGTTCATTTTTTTTTTAGTTGAAAAAAAATTAACAATACCTTTTGTTGAAGAGATGGAATTGGAAAGTGGCTTGTTTTCTTCTCCGTGAGATTCCAGTATAAGCTGCAAAATACAGCATTTGCGATAAATTTACAGCAAAAAGCACATAGATATTTACTGCAAATTTACAGCGGAATCTTGCAGCAAACATTTTGCAGTAAAGCAAATGATGGATTCAAATTTTTTGTTGCATGATTTTGCTGAAAATTAAATTGATATTGTATTTTGCAGTTTATGTAAGTAATTAAAGAGAAGGGTTAATTATACTCAGACCCCTGTAATATGGAGGTGTATAACTTATCACTCCTAAAATTATAAACTTTCACTTAGATCTCCTGGACTGTGGAAAAAATATATTTATCTGAGCTTCTCTGTCAGTTTTTTTTTTGCGGTTCAGGGGGGTCTAAGTGAGAGTTTTTAATTTTAGGAGTGATAAGTTATACATCTCTCATATTACAGGGGGTTTGAGTGTAATTAACCCTAAAGAGAATACAGCTTTACATTTTCATTTTACAACCGCATTTCCTTTAGGAAACAACCTTTAACTACGAAACCTTTTCCAGATAGGTGCACCTTTGAATTTGGAGTTGCGTCATAAATGACATATACAATAACAATAACAACTAAGCCTTCTATCCCAAGTATTTGGGATAGGCTATATGAAGCAAAAGAGAATTACGCCAGATCAATCATATGGATGATCAATCATTTTCTACTCGTTTCTATCGAACAATGTATCTTTATTTAAATCTCTAGCATCCATATCTTTTCATATCACATCCATTCACATTTTTTTGGTCTTTTCTTCACTCTTTTAACTTGTCATATGTTAATAAATTTTTCTTCTCAAACTGGTATATTTATAGATTTATCATCATGCGCGTTTTTCATGCATCTTCTCTTTAAGAGGGGCCACGGTTATCTTAGCACGAATTTAACTTCATTTCTCACTTCATCAATCCAAGTTTTGCCACACATCAATCAAAATTATGCACATCTCTGCTGTCCTTGTCTTCTATGAATAATATTTTTTTATAGTCCGATATTTCGTATCATATAATAAAACTAGTCCAATAGCAGTTTTATAAAAAATTTCCTTCAGCTTGCATAAAACTTTTATTGTGCTCCGCCATTTTTCCAATCATCTTTTATATCAAAATAGCTAGAATTGTATCTTTCCAAGATTTTAATGTAGTAAGATTACCTCTAGAAAATGTGTGTTTGAAACAAGGGGTTTTTACATATCTTTCCCTTAAATCTTTAAAAAGTAGAATTTAGTCCCTCAAATTTTTATATTTATAATTTAGTTTCCCATCATCCAATCATATTTTTGGTCCGAATTTCCCGTTATACTCCTGAATTACTTTAGTCCTCCCTTTCCTCTTCCTCCTCTCTTTCTCTTCTTATTGGGTTTTCTTCTCTATTTTTCTCCCCTCTCTCTATTCTCTCTTCTTATTGGTTTTCTCTGAATTATTTCACTTTAAAAATTAACTGGAAGGGAAGAGAGAGAGGAGAAGAATGGAGAGTGGAACCCAATAAGAAGATGAAGAGGGGAGGAAGAAGAAAGGAAAGACTAAAGTAAAGTAATTCAGGCGTATAACGGAAAATTCGGACAAAAAATATGGCTGGGGGCTAAAGTGAGGTAAGTTAAAAGATTTAGGGAACTAAATTATAAATATGAAGATTTAGAGGATTAAATTCTAATTTTTAAAGATTTAACGGACAGATATGTAAAAACCCCTTGAAACAAATACAAGCCAACCGGCCAATCAATTTGGTGTCTAAATGCTGCATGCATTGCATTCAAATAATCACTTTGTGAATTTAAATGTAGAGGGATTGGAATTTGAAAGAAAGGAAATGGTTTGACTTGTGAGTTCAATTGTGAACTCAAGGCTTCAATAATTTCGTCTCTCTTTGCACACCAACGCGGTTCTTGGTGTTCATCAATCACAAACCTCTAAAACCATCAACATTGCATACATTTTCTGCATTTGGATGATGACCATGACCGATAACCCCCTCCACTCCATTTGTTTGGGGTTTTTGAGGATTCAATCATTGTTGTTTGTTGAGAGCCCAATACAACATAAAATGTGCCAAATAAGAAGATGCAGTACTCTTAACTCGAATAGTAAGGTATTGGATATAAAATAAGAGTAAGTATTGATTATCGTCTATAGATAATTTTTCAAGTCCTGTTACTATATAAGGGTTGGATGAGAAATATTCTTCGCATATTCTTATGAATATAGTGGGGATCACATCTAGAACGGAAAATCCAGGAATATTCTTGTGAAAGTCTCACTATCTTATAACTGGCTCTAAATTTTTGGGTTCAAAAATCATTTCTGTTTGAAATGTGAATTTTAGTTTTTCTTTTATAGCTTGCTAACAAAGGCACGCTTTGTCTTTATTTAAATTGCGTGGAAGCCCACTCTAGACTCAGGTGCTAGATCGGGTCCAAACTATAATAATTTAGATCCGGCCCATAATACGTTACTTAGGCCTGCCAAATTCTTTAACCCGGCCTGCTAGTCTACCCCCACATCGCAATTGGGCCTATCGATGGCGTACCCGAAACCGGCAACTTCGCCGTCCACAAGCTCCCATTTTGTCTCTCTCCTCCTTCTCTAAAACCCTAACGATCCTCTCTCTCTCCCCCCCCCCAAAACCCTAGCAATTTCTCCGTCCAACCTTTTACCTCTCAAAAATGATCATTTTCGCGCGCAAAAAGCCCCCAATCCCGATCCAATCCCTCATCTCAATCCTAAATCACGCCTCGATGCTCTCCGAAAACCCTAACTTCCCCCGCAAAAGTCGCCCCTTTTCAACCCAAACCTCCTCCAAATTCCCCGAGTACGAGATGCCGTCGGTGACCTGGGGTGCGATCCAGGGACGCAAGGAGCGGCTCGTCTCCCGCGTGATCATCTCCGATTACCTCAAGTCCGTTGGCATCGTCCCCGACGAACTCGCTCCCATCGAGCTCCCTTCCACCGTCGACGTCATGAGGGAGCGTGTCGAGTTCCTCCAGAAGCTCGGCCTCACTGTCGACGACATCAACTCCTATCCCCTCATGCTCGGCTGCTCCGTTCGCAAGAACGTCATTCCCGTCCTTACCTACCTCCAGAAGATTGGCATCCCCCGTCCGAAAATGGGTGAGTTCGTCAAGAACTATCCCCAAATTTTACATGCTAGTGTAATCGTCGAATTAGTTCCCGTAAGCAGGTTTTTAAGGGGTCTAGATGTCGAGAAGCAAGACATCCCGTATGTGCTTTCGAGGTTCCCTGAGTTGTTTGGGTTTAAGCTCGAAGGGACAATGAGTACCTCGGTCGCATATTTGGTTAGCATTGGGGTCTCGCCTAGAGATATCGGGCCGATGGTCACGCAGTTCCCATACTTTCTTGGGATGAGGGTCGGGACCATGATTAAGCCGTTGGTCGAGTATTTGATTGGATTGGGGATTCCGAAGAGGATTATGGCAAGGATGCTGGAGAAGAGGACGTATTTGCTCGGGTATGATTTGGAGGAGACTGTGAAGCCGAATGTGGATGCACTTATTAGTTTTGGATTGAGGAAGGAGGCATTGCCGATGATTATTGCACAGTTTCCACAGATTCTTGGGTTGCCGTTGAAGGCGAAGCTGTCAACAATGCAATATTTCTTTAGTTTGAAGCTTAAGATTGACCCGGAGGGGTTTGCAAAGGCATTGGAAAGGTTGCCGGAGATTGTTAGTTTGAATCAGAATTTGATGATGAGGCCAGTGGAGTTTCTTAGGGGGAGAGGGTTCTCGGATGGTGTTGTGGCTCAAATGGTGGTGAAGTGCCCACAGTTGCTTGTGCTTCGAGTGGAGGTGATGAAGAACAGTTATTACTTCTTTAAGAGTGAGATGAGGAGGGGAGTGGAGGAATTGATTGAGTTTCCTGAGTACTTTACCTATAGTTTGGAGTCGAGGATAAAGCCAAGGTACCAGAGGCTGGCTAGCAAAGGGATTCGTTGTGGGTTGGGGTGGTTCTTAAACTGTAGCGACCGGAGATTTGAGGAGAGGTTGCAGGGGGATTATATAGATGGGGAGACTATGGGTCCATCATTTGTTATGGGTGGAAAATTGGAAATGCCGGGGAGTGAATTGGTGTCTGAAGAAGAGGATGATGAAAGTGATGGTGAAGTGCTTTATAGGAGGACTGTCCAACTTTAATGATTGATTTTTATCAGTTTGGACTCCTGGTATTGGAAGCCAGATGCATTAGGCTGGTGCTGGCTATATTTTTGTAAGTTGTATACTTAGATTTTCCATCATAATGGAAGAATTTTTTTACGGTTTGTTCTCTTTATCCAACAAGTTTTACAAAGCATTAACTATAGATCGTGGTATTAAAATCAGACCAGTAAGCTCAGATAAATGTAGTTTACCTTGAGCAAGTATGCTTTATTAATATGTTAACTGTTAATGATTCACATAACATGATTTTACGTTGAAAATCGATAGGGAAACTTAGTACCTGACTTATCTCAGCTTATATCTGCAAATTAGGTGGTTAACAATGCATAAACTAACTAACAAGCCACTTTTTAACAATTTGGATGCTACCTTTTTGGAAATTACCTCTCTATCTATCAATGGCTTCATTCCACCTAAACATTTTCCTAATCCTACTCTTTTTGTTAAAAAGCAGAGGGCCTTTGTTGACATTGGTCGATGCCTTCTGCCCAGTTATTGATGCATGTGTTGACATTTGTTGGTGCCACACTTAAGTCAACCATGGCACAGTCTTTATCATGTGACTTGATTGATCCTTTGGCATCTTAGATTTCGTCCATGCCATAGCTGTTCACTTTCACACAGACACTCAAAATACTTTTGCTCTCTTGTGGCACATTTTGGCTGTTAATCAACTCTTTCACTTTTTCCAGATTATGTGTTAGGTTGGTTCTTGCTAAATTAGCTTTTATGATAGCAAGACCTGATGCAATAGATGGCAAGATAGTTGTTATTTGAGTAAATAGATGTCAGCTGTTGATTCGGAGCCTTTGTTCGAAGGTCAAAGCATTTCTAGTAAAAGTAGGATAATATATCTCTCAAGATAGGTGTAGGGAAAGAATATGCATGGAGTGCAGTGATATAGCTTCCAGGAGCCATTTGGAGAGTTGTAATGCAGTAGTTGTAGTCGAAACCAGCTCCTCTTTGAGCCACTGTTTGCATGTGTCCTCAAGAGATGCATCGATAATATATATGCTGAGGATTTAAGAGCTGCAATAAGGAATGGAAATGTCTTTAATTTCACCTCATGCCTATGATTTTGTCTTTCTGGTGTATACCTGATAGAAGTCTAAATTTTAGCCTGTAATGGAGGGGTAGGTTATCGTAATGCATACACCCCAGGTGTATTTCAATACATAAATGGTAAGCAAATCATTCTCTCTGTTTATGTATACTAGGACTCAGTAAATTTTTTTTTTCTTGTGTCCATGTCAACAAATGTGGTGCTATTACAATGCATTAACTTATATAGGCCATGATACTAAATCAGAGTTTAAATAGACTTATTTAAATTATATATTACATTTAAGCAATATGTTCTATAAATATGTTAAATATTAATGTTTGACATAATTATGAAAAATCTCGCACGATTTATTTGGAAAATTACGAGGAAGCATTCTTTCACTTACCAGTGTCATATACGTACTTTAGGTGGTACATTAATTGATTAAGAGCATAAGCATCAGTAACAAGCCACATGCTAACTATTTAAACTTTACCTTTTGGTAATTACCTCTGTTCTTATGTAGAGTTTCTTTTTATCAAATATTTCCTAATCCTTTTTCTCTTTGTCAGCAACCATCCTAGTAATACCTCGACCCCTACCTTCCTGAGACCCCATCTAGTTTATGATGCATATGACTCAAGCATGGTGTTCAATCTTAAGCTAACATCAGTTGAAGTGATTGTGCTCTTCTGTGTTTTCTATCCTTTTGTAACTTTACTGTAACCCCACTTCAACTGCTAGATTCTTTGTATACTTTTTAATTTTCTTTTCAGATCAATATGCATATCATCCTGACACATTCTGTTTTATTATTATTATTATTTTGCATAATCCTCTTTAAGTCTTATCAAAGCTTAACCGTCGTGCTCTATATTAACCTAAATCTTCTCTCTGCTATAATTTGTAAGATATCTTGTGAAATTTTATACCCTTTCTCTGCACTATTCAGAACTTGACTGATGCAGCTGGTGTATCGATTCCGACTTTTAGTGGCTATGATATGGGAGGTTATTCAATATATTGTTTTGGTGCTGTATTGGCTGTTGTATGAGTGTATTTGGTTACAGGTATTGGGTTGTTGGGTATAAGCTTTGGGTTATTGGATCATGGGGCTGTCAGGTTATAAGTTACGATTTCATATATCAGAAAGTAAAAATGTTGAAAACGTAAATTTAAACGAATCTTCTGCTCGCTTCTTTTTCTCTTCCTTGTCTCGACCCTTTTCTTCTCTTCTTTTGTCTTCTCTCCAAAGATTGTATCCATGGGCAGCCAAAGTAGTAGGTAGCTTGTTTGTTCTTCTGTCATACTTGTATTCTAGTCAAGTGCCCATCTTATTTTAACTCTGCATGGATTTATTATCTATAGAACTCATAGTTTATTTTACTATATATGTCCTTTAGGGCATGCCTATTTATGAGTATGGGGTTCTTATATCAACTCATAGAACAGGCAATACATTAAAATGGCTCATCGATTATCCCATGAGTAACGGATGGAGTGTTTGTCATGGAATGTTTTGTCCTCTTAAGCTGACATAAAAATGATTACTCATTGATTAGATCTTTCCTCATGAGCTGATATAGATTAAGATGACTCATATATTAGCCAACTATCTCTCAACCTAGCTGTTTTTCTGGTTCCTGCACGATTTAAAGCAGCTATTTGATAACTTTTATGGGATAGCTTCATAACTATTATGCAGAACCTTACTGACGTAGACCAGTCCCAGTGCTTTGTGCATCGAAAATGGTGATCTGTTAACAGGTGTGGACTCGGTGGTTTGGTGGTAGGCAGGTGGTTTTTGGGGAAGGTAGGTTGCAAATCTCAAACTTGAGATTTTGTTGCATGTCTCAAAATTTAATTTTCTTTAATTGTTGCATGTCTCAAATCTAATATTCTTTAATGAGATTAATCTTTGCCTCTGATAGTTTTGGTTGTATATGGAGATATTCTTAGAATGCCTGATTTAATTTTCTTTGGGAAGATGAATAAATTATTTGGAGGTTGCATTAAAAGATATTTCCAGTTTTATGTATAAAAGAGTAGTCATTGAGGGCTTATCTTAGCAAAAAAAAGGTTGGATAAAGTATTTGTTACCTGTAAGTTGGCTAAACAATATTCCTCTTGAGCTTGTTATCATTTCTAATCCTGTATTCTCTCTATATTATTTTACTAGCTTTATCTGGATGTTTGATAAAAGCACCTTGTCAAATAATAGTCTCATACATCGTTGAATTTAGGGCCATCAGTGAATGCACACTCCGGAACAAAGTCATAACCTGCATATGTATGTTGTAATATGGGACAGCTTTCTTGCTGATATTCTTCATTCTTGTGTTTTGTTGGAATGTTTTAATTCGTAGGCATGTACTTGATTTGATTTTGTAGTTGGTATGATCTGGCATGATGCAAATTGTTTGATGTCATTTATTGGCAGCTATAGTAGTATAAGTAGACTGTTATATATTCAATTTCTTCCAAATGTGAACCTCTTGCATGCTTAAATCAGAACATCTATGGTTTTTAGTCTACAGCTGGGCTGGGGGCTGGAGAGAGAGGGGGATGGGGGTAATTACTTATATTGAGCGTCCTAATTGCCATTTGTTATGTTAAACATTTTGCAATTACCCCCACTACCGATGTTTTTTTTTTTTTTTTTTTTTTTTTTTTTTTTTTTTAATTCAGATTGTGTGGAGTTCTCACTCTTGGGTTGGAGAAAAGGTTAAATCTTTCCTCGTAGTGATTATTGGATTATCGGAGCTCCTAGGTTCCTGGGGTTTGACAGAAATTGATACTTTGTTTCTTTTGATAAGCCTGTTATTACATGATTATTGTTTGTTTTTTTGTCTTACTGGTATTTACGAGATGGTTTTAGAGCACAGTTTTCTTTGGGGATTGTGGTGAATCTCTTCCGAGAAATATAGATGATGATGATGATGATGATGATGAGAGAATTGGTTCACCCTGATAATGTAGAGTGGTCTAGCATTCGTTCTTAGTAGGCTTGCTTTGCATTTCGGTTGAGTCTCAAGACTCTCAACCTAAAGCTTTTTCAGTTTGGAGCTACGTTCTCTCATCCAGGCCCATTTGAAAATGTTAAAAAGTTTGCCTGATTTACCTTGTTAGCCCACAATCCATTTGGACAAAGTTTTGTTCTGACATGGTATTAAAGCATCAAGTACTATTAGGTAAAATGGTTCAACCCTTACCACTGGCAATTTTGAAGTATGTTTGTTTCCTTCATGCTCCTGTCTTCCAACATGAGATTTGATCATGATAGAGATCCTTTACACGTCTACCAAATGCCCACACAGGAGAATGGCAAGGATTAGGTTTCCTAGGTATATAATTTATGCTCACGACTCATCGGCATAAGCTATTTGGTGAAGTGATTTTCTGATAGGAAAGTTGGGACGTACTGGCATAAGTTACTCATCCAACGTATCGATTAGGGGATTATTGCCTCAATGTTAGCGCTTCAACTTGGCCCACAAAAATAGATAACATATATTTCTTTTTGGCTTGCTTTGATCTTTGTTTAGGCTTAATAAGTCAAAACATTCATACAAAAAACATTCAGCAACGTGCAGATGTATTCCTTCTTCATCCATAGAAGGCCATTCCAACAACTGCTTGACTGATAAGGAGAACAAATTTGGAAGGTACAACTACTGAAGAAAAAAATATGGTGATTTCCAGATCAAGTTGAACAATTTTATGAGCATTATCATTCTCCTTAAGCAGCAGGGAATTCTCGTTGCGCACCTCCCAGGCACCAATGCACATGACAACTTCTGTGGCTGCTGCAATTAAATAGTTGAAAGCAAAAGAAATACTCGAACTTTTGAATTTCGTGATGGCATCCTGCAACTGATTGGGCCCATCTGTGTAGACTTTTGAGCAATCCACTAATGCTCCTTTAGCCCCTTCTGATACCCCTGTGCTGTTCTGCAGGGCCTTTATTTTAGCCAAATTGTGTGTGAAGTTGGCTTTTGCTAACTTGGTTGCTACGATGGCTAACCCTGACAAACAGAAAATGGTAAATATTCTCTGAGATAGATAGATAAATATGTGAATTGTTAGTTATTTCCTGAGGATATGTCTACAAGTACGGAACTTACCTTGATTGTCAGCTTTCTGGTTTTCAGGAAAAACCTGAAGAGATGTGATGCAGAAGTTGTAATCCTCACTATCTGCAGTATTGTCTTGCATATTTCTGCAAGGGAGGCATCAACATAGAACATGCTTTGTATGAGCAAGAAGACAACAAAAGGGTATATAAATGCCTTCGTCATTTTCTGTCTGGTCTATTGTTGTCTATTCTGTGAATGAATATATAGACTTGTTAGGATATTAGCTCAATATACATAGTATTTTGTATGACAATAATAGATGTGGAAATAAAATGTGAATCACTTTCTGTAATTTATGAATATTTTCAAATAAATCCCTATTTCATGAATTGTGGAAATCTTCATGAATACTTAGGCAGTAAGAACTACAATTTTACATCATAATGTAAATTATTTATGTACATACCTTGTTTCTGGTTTCTTCGGAAATGGTAGATTCAAGCAAACAATATCTTTCTTTTTTTGGATATGTGAGACTTGCAGATTATTGTTATATGAAACCTTGCAGTTTTGCTGTACTGAATCACCAGATGGAGTAGAAAACTTTGAACTTTGCTCAATGTCGAGATTAGTCACCTGTACTCGAGTTAGAATGTCAACATATTGGGATTCTAAAGATAAATCACTCTCAAAGATGACTTGAACTGGATGCCTAGGACAGAAATCAAAATGTTTGAGGATTTTATAATCAGCCTTGTGCGCACAGTTTTGCTTGAGAGGGGAGCCTGGATTTATTGTTATAGTGGAATAACCACCAGTAACTCCAAAAGTAACCTCCAAGAGCTGCATTAGAGTAGGTTTTACTCTAGCAAGTAGTTAGAGCTTGTAGCTTATCCACATTACGTTACATAACAGATACGCTGGCTGCAATAAAGCCATGTAACATCACTATCAAGTAATAATTATCAATTACACATTTAAGAGCAGGGCTAATATTTTGACCGGGGGTTAGCTGAAGAAAAACACTAGTTTTTTTACTATTACAATTAGTAGGAGCTCAAGGAACTGGAAATAACAGAGGATCTGTATTTGTTTTGTGTTTTTTGGGGTAATATTTTGTTTATATGAATTGAAAATTTTCAGGAACATGCTACGAATGAATGCAGTTTGAATGAATGCACAGTGGCTACGATTTATATAAATTTATGGTTCATTCACGATATCTCCACTTCCATAGTTCTGATCATGTTTCTGTCTTCAGCTTGAAGCAAAAATGGTATGATTATCAACCCAGGAGCTTTTGGTAACCAGTTAAAGCTATTTTACATCAATTATGGTCTGTTCCAAGTATACGATGGTTATGCAGCTCAGATGTTCTCATAATTTTGTTTACTTTGGTTCACAGTAATATCTATACCTCGTTATGATGTTACTAGTTATAATTACGCCATATTGTGTACAGGATATGGAATTCTCTAGAAACACATGTCCTATCATTCGCCCTCCACACGATATCTGGCTGATCAGGATCTTCATGGGGTCGTGGCACATGAGCAAGATAGAATGATGCAAGCAATTGTGCATCTTATGTGCAAATATGTTGACAACGCACGCAGATAACTGGGTTGTGGAGATATCGTGGAGAAATCCCTGACCGCGTAAAAAACTGGGAGGGCTTTCACTTGGAGCTTCACATGACATATGTGCAGAGCAAGGATGTTGCACAGATGGATCTTCTTTGTCTCTGAATCCAACTGTAATAATCTCAAAAGCTCATCATCTTGTTTAGCTTAATAAGTTTTATGTATTTTGGCTTAACATCCTTCTGTTTAAGCTTAATTGTTTGAGTAATTTGGCATGGTTTGATTTATGATGTTGTCGTAGGGAACACATTCTCAACAATGGATCACAAACTATGGAAGTGTCGAGAGTTCTACTAACACAAGGAATCATTGATGTCCAAAGCCTCTATCCCTGTGAAAGCCTCAGGTTTGAATGTTATCCTAGCATTTTCTTTTTTATATTTTTAAATTAACTCTAGGGTTAGGGACTCTCACTTCACCAAAGAAGCCTATCTAGTGCATATAGTTATGTACGCTTTTTATACAAATATATATTGTAGAGGGAGTTCATCCCCTCTGAGAGCATCCGCCTAATATTCCACTGGACACAGATGAAGCGTCTCTTCGACCATCACAACCACATGCCTCGTTTAGCGAAATCGTCTCGTTTGGCCTCCTAGTATTATCTTCTTCAATGCCTTGCATATATCATCTTGTCCAAGCAAGACGAAGTGCAACAAAGTTCTGGAACTGCTTGTGAATCTGGCTGACAACTTGGTTATTTGTCATCCAAACTCTTTATGCGCAAACTGTAACTGATATATATATATATATTTTTTTTTTTGTTTTCCCTTCGAGATTCTTCGAGGGACGACCTAAGATTCATCTAGATGTTGAACTATAAACAACTGGTTCTCAAACTTTAGATAGTCAAATTACCTTCTATTATATATGCAAGTTATGACGACAGCTTGGTTACAATTGGATCTTTGCTTTCCACGAGCGGAAGCCCCTAGCGCCAAGCTTCTTAGCTGGCAATGGATATGTCAGTACAATCACTACATTTGCTCACACAAGCTTAAACACAAGCCAAGCAGTAGTACCAGTTAGGATGGTAATCGATGTATTCACATATCAAAATTTAGTCCATCCTATACAAAATCTTAAATTAGAAAAAGAATTTTTTTATTTTTAGTTCAAAATTTTATAGAAAACGGATCAAAATTTAGAGCGTAACATTTCCATTACCGTCTCTGGTACCAGTAGCATCTCTGTGAATTCCATCAATTCCTTCAAAGGCTACAACAAGGTCAGCCAAGCCGAAGACCGCGAATTCAAGCACGAAGCCCACAGACGTCTCATCGTCATTATCGTCTCTGGGATTGCCATCGTTGTTGGCATTGTTGTCACCCTCGTCACAAACGAAGGAGGCAGCAGTTGTGGCCCGGAGCATGATAACTTCCCCTCATCCATATCCAACTCCATAAAGGCAATGTGCAGCGTGACGCAATACCCCGATTCATGTTTCGCTAGCATTTCTTCAGTGAAGGGCTCGGACCTGACCAGCGACCCGAGGAGCTCTTAAAGCTCTCACTCCAGGTCGCATCCGACGCACAGTCCAAGCTAGCCTCCTTACCCGACACCGTCACAGTCAAATCCAATGACGAGCGGCTCGAGGCTGCGATCAAGGACTGCAAGGACCTGTTCGACGATGCAGTGGAGCAGCTTCAAGATTCCAGTTCCTAGATGAGCCCAACGGACCCCAAGGAGACGCGCTTCTTACCGAGTCGAAGATCGGCGACATCAAGACGTGGCTGAGCGCGGCAATCACCAACCAAGAGACGTGTGCCTCGACGGATTCGAGGGGACAACGGGCAATTTGCATCACAGGTTCGTGGCGGCCATGGCAAACGCTTCGCAGCTCACGAGCAACAGTCTGGCGATCGCGGCAGGGATCCACGAAATCTTAAAGGATTTGAATTTCTAGCTGCACAGGAAACCGCTGAGCGCTGGCGGGGCAGGTCAATTTCCTGAATGGATCACTGGATCACAACGGAGGGCACTGTTGCAGGCTTCCAGTAGGCTGGCCCCCAATGTGACAGTGGCCCAAGATTTGGACAATCAAGGAAGCGATTGCGATGGTACCAAAGAAGAGCTTGTCCCATTTGTGATATATCTGAAGGCAGGGGTTTATCAGGAGAATGTGGTGATGGTGAATGAGAAGACCAAATGGAATGTGCACATCTATGGTATTAACAGCAGAAGGAGTATTGCACCGTTCGGGGGATTAATATCCGAATGAATAAACCACCGTTCGGATATTAACAATCGAACATATAGGACAAATGCGAGAGCATTTTGCACTCAATTATATAACAGTATAGTTGTAAATTTAGGTAGGTTTACTTAATAAAATATTCTCTTTTTGACGGTGCACTTAGCAGAAGAGTGGGCTTATTTAGAGTTCCCCAGGAAACATACCAAGTTGGTAACGGGAGATTCTTAATGCGCACGACATTTTACTTAGTGAGCACCGCATCCTATGGTAAAGTGATTTACAACATAGGGGAAAATGGTGCTCACTAATCAAGTATGGTGTGCATTTAGAATTTCCCGTTGATAACCCTTAGAAATTTTAAATGTTCCCTCAGAAGTTAGAATCCTATGTTTTCATTTTGTTTTCATCCTATGTTTTAATTTTGTTTTCATTTTTTTTTTTTCTTCTCTGTTTTGAGCGCAAGGGAAAAAGGAAAAGCAAAAAAAAAGAAAAAGAAAAAAAAAAAAGAAATAGTAGAAGGAAGAAGGACGAAGAAAAAGCCCCAAAACCAAGGGATCGGCCCAAATAAGGACATAACCTAAAGCGAACCCTATTCACAAAATTTCCCCAAAAATCTCTCTCTCTCTCTCTCTCTCTCTCTCTTCCCCCGTGAACAATGGCGGCGACGGCGGTGGGAGGAGACGATCCAGAACTCCGGCGATGGCCTCATGATCGATCCCTGGTCAGCACTCTCTTTACCCTGACTCAATTTTCATGCAATTCTATGTTGTATGAAGTTGCTTGTGAATTTTGCTAGACTCCGAGCTGCTCATTACCCCTACCAAGATTACATTTTTATGTGTGTTCTGCTGAAACCTTGCAGATTTTTGTGTTAATTAGCCATATTATCAGTACAATTTTGTCTATAGATTCAATTGATTGTGTGTTGGATTGCTTGTGGTCGGAGATGCAACGCAGTGCTAATTATTTCTAACTCCTTATAGAAAGATTAGTTCTTTAATTTTTTGGGGTATTTACTGGTTTGTCCCTCAAATCTTTATATATTATGATTTTGCCCCCCAAATCTTCATATTTAGGATTTTGCCCTCCAAATCTCATAAGTTACAACAATTTTGTCCCCCTCTCTAACACAGTTAAATATTTGACCATTTTACCCCTCTTTTCCACTTCTATTTTCCTCCTCTCTTCTTCTTCTCTCTTCCTCCTCTCTTTTTCTTTTCTTTATTATTTCTCCTCTTTTCTTTTTCCTTAACTTCAATTGGTATCACCTAGGGAGATCATACACACAATCCATAACAAATACCAATGAAGTTAAGGAGAAAGAATTGAGGAGAAATAATGAAGAAAAGGAGAAGAGAGGAGGAAGAGAAAAAAAGAAGAGATGAGGAAAATAGAAGTGGAAAAAAGGGGTAAAATGGTCAAATATTTAACTGTGTTAGAGAGGGGGGCAAAATTGTTGTAACTTATGAGATTTGGGGGGCAAAATCCTAAATATGAAGATTTGGGGGGCAAAATCATAATATATAAAGATTTGAGGGACAAACCAGTAAATACCCCTAATTTTTTTATATGGTTTAATATGAACAAGGGTGATATTCAGAGTTGTTCCGACGACCATGGAATAAAACTATTGTGTCACACTATGAACCTTTGGGAAAAGATAATTGAACATATATTAGACAGATTGTTAAAATAAGAGATAACCAGTTTGGGTTCATACTAGGGTGATCGACGATAAAAACTAATCATTTACTTAGTCAAGTTATAGAGCGATTTCGAAAGAGAAATAGAAATTTGCATATGATTTTTATTGATTTAGGAAAAGTCCATGATAATGTATCATGTGAGATGGTTTGATGGACATTGATGAAAAAGGGAGTACCTATCAAGTATATTGATATAATTAAGAACATATATGATGGAGTAGTGATAAATGTCAGAACTTGTGATAGCCTAATAAGTGATTTTTCAATCACAATTGGATTGCATCAAAGATCTGCATTGAGTTCATTTTATTTGCTATAGTGATAAATGAACTTGCTAAACCTATTCAGGATGAGATACCTTGGTGTATGCTATTTGCTGATGATATTGTCTTAGTCGTTGAGATGAGAGCGGGAGTGAAATCCAAGTTGGGGTTATGGAGACAGATATTAGAATATAGAGATTTTAAATTGAGTAGGTCCAATACAGAATATATGAAGTGTAAATTTAGTCCGAGATTGCAATGTTGTTTAGGCATTTGGGTTCTATTATTCAAAATGATGGAGAAATTGATAGTGATGTGAAGTATATGATCCAAACTGGTTGGTTGAAATGGAGGAGCGTAACGGGAGTTTTATGTGACCGTAATATCTCGTTAAGGCTGAAGTGAAAATTTTATAGGACTGTTATTAGTCTAGTTTTAGTATATGACACGGATTACTATAAAGAAACATAATTCACAGAAAATGAGTATAGTAGAGATGCACATGTTTCATTGGATCTGGGGCAACGCTAGGAAAGATAAACTGAGAAATGAGAATATTCATGCTAAAATAGGGTGGCTCCCATCGAAGAGAAGATGTGAGAAAATCACTTACGATGGGTTGGTCATGTGCAACATAGACCTACAAATGCACTGTTCGATGAGAGGAGTTTATCAATATAGAACAAATTAAAATAATGAAGGAAAAACCAAAGAAAATAGGGATGGAGGTGATACAAAAAAATATGGATGGTAGTGATTTAAATGAGGATGTATTGTTTGATAAGAATGAGTTGAGAAGAATCATCCATGTGGTCGACTTGGCATGGTTCTCTTTTGGTTCATGTAGCCTACCCTAAGTATTTGGGATAAAAGGTTTAGTTGTTGTTGTTGATATAATTTAACATGAAAAAATGATCAAAACTATGTAATTATTAGCAAATATATGCTGAGAAGGCTGCAGTCAGCGCTGTAAAATGGGTCAACTGAGCTGAGCTGCAGGTCATTTGTGCTCCTTTTTTTTGTTTAAACGAGGTTCTTAATTTTGTTTCAAGCCTAGTGTGTGTATTTAAGGAACGAGGTCAAGCAAGCATTTAATGAGCCTGAACTGGAGCGCACTTTACTTGAGCTTATGTTGTTGCCCTTTACTGTTAAAAATCAACAGATAGAAGAATAGATGAATGATTTTCTAGCAGATTATTGACTTCTAAAACCTAATTCCTTGGCCTTGAGCAGCCAAGCTTTTACTTAACCTATGTCAATTCTGATAGTAAAGCTTTTTGAGTTTTGTACCGGTCTTAATCAATATTAGTACTAATAAACTAAATATCCTCATGTTTGAGATTGAAGATGAGCTTTAATTGTGCCTAATGAACCCTAAAATGATCAGGCTTGAACTGAGTCTACAAGAACCCTAAGCAAGCCGAGTTTGAACTGGCAATGTTTGTGTTCGTTCATTTATTTAACCTTCTCATTCAGGCTTGGTTTGCTTTGTTTAAAGTCGAAGGTGAACATACTTTTGCCAAGCTGAATCCTAGCTGAGTTTCAAGCCTCCCAAGTCTTTTACAGCCATAATTGTAGTTTATTATATCAATTTTGAACTCCAAGATGTGGAAATCTGTATCAAGAATCGATTATCCAACCACTGTCTTTTTGTTTGCACCTGCAGTTTAGATCCACACACACTCCAACTATAGGAAATTATGCCTCAAGATTGTATCGGTTGCAGTGACTTTTTGGACGATTTGTACCTCTAACTGCTGTAGCTAATCTATATTTGATTTTCTAGTGGGATTGCAGCTTAGAACAACAATTTTTAGAGAACAAATGTTGGTTGCTTGTGTTCAAAGTACATGTTGGTATGTCATTTCTTGTGAACGTTTAGAGCTGCATTTCACTTTCTGATTGGTTTGTAGCTTAAAGCCTTAGACTAAAGAGTTTAGAGAACTACATTTGGTTGCTTCCGTTTTAACTGGGTGCTTACACATCCAATTTCTATAGTTGGAGTAGTGCATGCAATTCCAGTTTTTACCATCTATTTTTTATCTGACTACAAACTGTAATGCACTGTATCCAACCAATCGAATATTTTACTGTGTATTATCTAATTAGATTGTTGATGTCATGACAAATTATAGTTGCATGTCTAATCCATGAGTTAGGGGTACACAGTGCTCTCTCAATTGAAGAACATACGAGGTATCAATATATCCAAAATTAAATTTAAAGTTACTACTGTGTGCAGAAAACTTCTGATTTACCTATTCACATTTAAATTCTGGTTGTAGTTAGACATATCAAATGTTCGAGAATTTAATAACATGCCCTTACTCGCCCTCTGCCCCTCATAGTATTTTGCTATCCAGTAAACATTTTCTGCTTGTGTGTGTTTCAACTACTTGGGCATTACCTTCTACATCCATTGTTCTCCTTTCACTTCAGGTGCTGAAATTGATGCGCAGTTTAATGAATGCTATTTCTACTATGAAATAGACTTGGGCCATTAGGAAAGGATTTGACCAAATCGTTCGAATTGAATTTTGATGATGGACATCCATTATCATGTTCCATTCCTTTAAAGTTGACTTGTATCATTTAAAGTATCTCAAAACAAAAAATTAAGTTTGTAAATTTTCTTTTTGTCCATGCATCAAGCAACATCAATTCGACGATGGAAGGCACCATTGTACTCCGATCTATTGTCGATCCAAATTTTTTATCATGATCTAAACACTTAAAAACCATATCATACCAATTTTTATTAGGTTTTGGACATTCTACACTGGTAAGCTAACCAACTCACTATCTGCAACCATTCATTTTCTATCTACCTGATGCGTATGCCAAAAAAGCAAATTAGTCTTTTGATCATCTTGGGCACTTTAAATGATGAATATCAACTTCGGTGGAGTTGATCTTCAATATGAATGTCTTAACATAGATTTTGAAAATCGTTCATTTTGTACTTGCTTGATTTATATGAAATGATCATTAATATTATTATTTTTTGCGTTCTAGGCACTTTAAATGGTGCATATCAACTTTAACAGAATTGATATTCAATATGAATGTTCTAAAATACATTTTGAATGATAAGTCTTATGCCCCAATCCTTTTCGAAGGATCCTGAGCCCTCTTTATACCATTTCTATTCTTATATTTGGAGAGAATGCTATTCTGCAAAGGGAGCCATTACAATGGCTTTTACAAATTGAGGTGTATGGATAGTAGACTATTAATAGCCTTTAGTAGATTTATAAAGGGCTTAAATTTCAAGATGATTGTAGGATTACTATAACTGCTTAAAGTTGATAGAAAGAGGAAGATGTACGTGAAAAATAGGCCCTTATGGAGCTGGATGGAAGAAAAAGATTTATGTAGTCAATCCCAGTATATTGGAAACATGGGATAAATACTTAGCTACCATTGTTGGTTAAGTTAATATTAGCAATGAGCTGGTGTAAGTGGTATCTTATTTATTTGAAGTACATTCCTAAATGTGATTTATTTTCCTTGAGATAAATGGTGAGGCAAATGCCTCCTCAAATGTCTTTTATAAGCTCTGAGATACACAATGAGGTAAATGGCTCCTCATAATGTGTTTTTATAAGCATATTTTCATATGTTATAGAATTGTAGGAACAACACCACCACTGATGCATGTAATTGGGAAGATCTTAGCTCCTATATGTAGACATAACAATACTATATATATATATATATATATATATATATATATATATATATATATATATATATATATATATATATATATTCACCGACGGTGAAGGGAATTCCTTCACTAGCGCTTAGGTGGCCCAATAAAATAATTACACATGGCGCCACTCAAACTAACAAATAAAAAAACTCTCTTAACTGCCATTTGAGTGGCGCTACGTGTAATTATTATATCGGGCCACCTAAGCGCTAGTGAAGGAATTCGCTTCACCGTCGATGAATTTCCTGTTTACTCATATATATATATATATATATATATATATATATATATATATATATATATATATATATATATATATATATATATATATATATATGAGCTGGAGTGCAAACTTTCCATTAGATCTAAAAAGTAAGTTTAAATACATCTTCACCATCCATTTGTTTTGTGATATGTGTTGGTCAAAATTTCGAAAGGTGAATAGTGAAAAGGAATAAAGTAATGGTGGCAACTAGTGAATGTGTGGTGAAAAAAATATAAAATTATTAAACCAACATTTTAAATTAATGGAAAGTTTGCAGTCATATATATAGGGGGCTGCTCTTATGAAAATGATTCTCAAACTAAGTCTTGTGATAATCCTATTATAGGCCATCCCCCATAAAGATTCAAATTGTCCATCTTGATCTATACATATTTATTAGTTTACAAACAAAAAAAAAAAAATCAAATTATTCGAACATCATTTACCTATAATATAAGAGGTTTCAAAAATTATACAAGTTTGGCCATAGAGAAAGGAAACCATCCGATGAATGAATAAACGATATCCAAAGGACTTGAAATTTTGTTTGTAAACTAGTAAATAGGTATTTTTAATTGAAGTGCATGCTTTGGTTCTTTCATCTGGATAGCATATAATAATATTCTTAAGAAACTTAGTTTGAGAACCATTATCATAAAAGCAAGCCCTTCTATATGTATATATGTGTGTGTGTGTTTATTTAGGGGGCCAAATAACTTTAGCTTATGGGTAAACAGTGAATAACTTTAAATTTTGTTGGTAAGCTAATAAATATGTTTAGCTCGTGGTGGATGGTTTGGATCTTTCATTGGGATGGCCCATGGTAGTTCTCATAAAGTTTTGTTTGAGAACCATACTCAAGAGCAGCCTCATACACGCGCGCGCGCACGCGCACACACACACACACATATATAGAGTAAACTGGAAATTCACCGGCGGTGAAGGGAGTTTCTTCACCGCCGCTTAGGTGACCCAATAAAATTATTACACGTGGCGCCACTCAAAGGGTGGTTAAGAAAGTTCTTTTATTTGCTATCTTAAGTGGTGCCACATGTAATAATTGTATTGGGCCACATAAGCGGCGGTGAAGGAACTCCCTTCACCGCTGGTGAATTTTTCGTTTTCTCATATATATATATATATATATATATATATATATATATATATATATATATATATATATATATATGTATGTATGTATGTATGTATATACATATAGAGAGAGAGAGAGTGTGTGTGAGAGAGAGAATAATGGAAATGAGCTGGCGGCTAACTCACATTACTTTTCCTAATCTGACAGCTCACCAACAGTAATCCTATATATATATATATATATATATATATATATATATATATATATATAACTTTAGCTCAGATGTAATTCCTTAGAAGCAACGAGTATGAAGACATCTGGAGAGAACAGATGTTGGCCCACTAACAACAGTGGCCTGCTTACTTGAGAATAATCTGTAGTCCTATATTACTTAGGTGAGGTCTACCAAGGTAATCAGTTGTTCAGCTGTTTGCATCAGCTAAACCTTCAGGAGAGAACTTGAGTAACTAATAAGTGACCTCAATGGATAATGCAAAATCTCCATCCATTTGGAGACCACTCTTTTTCCATTGCTGCCTTAGGAGCTGAGGTGGAAGGTTCAAATTATGGTGCCAAAAAATAATTCTTCAAGAAAAGTTAGCTAGGAAATTTTCATATGTGGAGCATTTTTTCTGCCTTCATCACTGATAATGCACATTAAATCTGTGTCCGTTCTCACTTTGTTTCATTCCTTCTTATTCCCCCTTCATTTTTTTTTCTTTCTTCTTTTAATGCACTTGTCCAACACTTAGACCAATACTCTCTTGGTGGAGGATTGGGAAAGATGGATTAATGGTAAGAATAGTCAAAATGTTTGAGGTTGAATGGGGATAGAGAATAATTGTGAAGAACTTCTAAAATTAATTTGCTGAAGCATGGAGAATAGGAAGAGAGAGGTGTTTGTTTTTGTTTTTTGTTTTTTGTTTTTTTTGGGTTTTGGTGGGAAACATCAAAGAGTTAAATGACAGGAGAAATTAGTTGGTTTCTTAACAGAAGTATCATTTACTATACTAAGTCATGTTGCCACCAAGTAATATTGCCTAATCTAATACTGGAACTTCCAGTTCCAGTTTAGAAGCAACAAAGTTCTCAGTAGAAGTAGAAGAAGCAGAAGCTTATGAAGAGATGAGGACGGGAAAACAAGTTTTCACCAAATGCTGCAAACTTTGAGATGACTGAACTTTTAATAAATAGTAGATGTAGAGAAAGGAGATAAGGAAGTGATGCAGTATATTATATTGCATCAAATTTTCTTTTGTTGCTTTTAGATGTTGCTATTCAAATTTAATTGTCTACTCTAAGAAAAGAATAGTGTGGGGGAGAGATGAGATGGAGAAAGGGGTTAGTTATCTGTTGTACTAGTTGGGCTGGATGATTTTTTTTTTTTTTTGGGTTGTTGTTTTTTTTTTTTTTTTTTTTTTTGGGGGGGGGGGGAGGGGAACCCATGCAACTACAGAACAAAGGGGAGAAAAGTATTTGGGTTCAATTATGGCACTGAAAACATTTACCCATAATTAAATAGGTGGAAAGGAGGATAGGCTGCTCTGTTATTTACTACAACGGGGTGTGAGATGAGAAATTTATAAATTAGCATATTACACACTAAATTGGCCCAAATCAAATACAACAATAACAATTTATGTCATGTACATGGGTTCACAGCTTGGTTGTAAGAATCTTTTTTCTCTACTCAACTCTATTATGGCCTTTCCCAAGTTTTGGATAATGAAACTTAAGGAATTGATAGAATGCTTCTCACACCAAATATTTCATAATTTCTTCAGTGACCTAACTGGTACGTTGCTTTGTGCATAACTGCTGCATACATATGCCATCATTTTTTTCTGGATTTACAAGCCAGAGCTTCAACGTGCAGTGCTGGAGTTTGGGCCAAAACATGCATTAATAAAGTGGTTTTTTGTTGACTTGAACCTGGCGGATATAACTGCTGCTAATGGATATTGGTTGTTTTGGTCTGACTTGAGCCCATAGTTGAGTAATTCAGAGAATCTGATTGACATCAAATTTAACTGCAAGCCTAGTTAATTATGTTTCTGAGTACAAGGGTTATTCAGGATCCTACCTATCTCTGATACTTCTGTATCATATAATATGGATCTTGCTTGTGAAATTTGGAATCTTGACTTCATGGAGAGATTCAAGAGTGAAAGTTGGTTACCACTCAATTAAGGGCATCACATTCTATTTATCTAGGATAATTTTGTTATAGAAAAAAAAATCCATTTTTTAAATTTTATTTTAAAAAACAACTATATTTTTTTATTTTCAAAATCTGACCACATTCTGACAAGTCAACCAAACTTGGTCACTGTCTTTATTTTAGGCATGTTTACAAAAATCTTGGGTTGCCAACTCCAAATTCAAAATAGTTTAAACTTTGGACCCGGTTTGTCAACCCTGGGTTCCAGATTTATTTGATTTGAATCCGGGGTTGCCAACCCCGGATTGGCAACCCAGATCCATTATATTTTTTTCCTTGCTTTTTTTTTATCATGGTATTTTTTGTGATTATGGAGAAAGACTATCAAAGTGATCGATCCGGCGTGATTTTTTTTTTGGTTCATGTATCTTACCCCAAATACTTGGGATAAAAGGCTTTGTTGTTGTTGTTGTTGTTGATATTTTTTGTGATTACCTTTTATGTAGAATTTTGTCATTATATGGTTGTTTTAAATGTTTGCATGCAAGAGTTGTATTCTATTTATCTTAACATGGTTTTGATGAGACGCATCATTAACTATAACTAAATTGATCCTTATTCTTCCTTTCACCTCTTCAACAATCAAGGCATGGATGACATAACAACAATGTTTTGCATCTTCATTGTTGCTCAATGCACGGCAAATAGGTTGGTCCTTGGTAGCTTGTCTCGTTATTTCGATTTAACACCCATGATATAGATGCCAAATGAGTGGGTACATATCAGCTACTTTTTTATAAAATGTTAAGAGGTTCAACTACTCCTTGTGGAGTTGGAGGCCTGAAGTACTTGCTTGCTAAATATTTTCTTTACTCATTGAAATCACTTGAACATAATTTGCACAAGCAATATTTACAATGATAAATGAAGAATAACAATCAAGATATATTATTATTGACTATGTGGCATAGACACTTTTATTATCAAGCGGTGTCGGTGTCAGACACGTGTGTTGGATACCCTATCAAACAAAATCATATGTAATTTTTAAGATTTGCAACGTCTTAGTGTATCGTTTCCATGCATCATAGATTATTGAAGAGTAAAAGAACGAAACTAAAATTTCACCATAATGAAAAAGATGACTTGAGCCCATTTAGGCTACACTACGTAGCTTAGGCTTTATCAGGTTCTCCAGCATTGCTTGAAATGCGACATTTACCTGTGGAAAGATGTCATCAACATGTAGAAAGATGGACTATAACAAACTCGACGGAATGATGGGACGTGAACTCAATTTAGCATAGAACTTTTAGTGAATCTAGTGATGTGCTGTAAAACTCAAATCTTCAGTGTGCTCTTCTTCAGGTTGCAGATAATGGTTTAACTTTTCGTAAGCCACTTCCTGTTTCTAGAGATGATAAACTTGGTAATAGTTGGGATCGGAGTCAACGTCATTGTTATCATCTTAGCTTTCCTGATTAGAATTAGGTCTGCAAGTTTGATCAACATATGCAATTGTGTCTATAATCCTTCAAAGGTACGAAAATTGAATAACTTGCTATCTCATTTCATATCATTTCTTGATGGCCGTATTGAAATCGACTGAATTATGTATTAATTCTATTATTAATCTCACAAATGATTTCGATTTGATTAGTTCTATTATAAATTTTTCATATAACTTCAATTTGTGATGAAAACAAAATTACACCATCCTACCATAGTATCAAGAGTCATCTTTATATATTGCAAGGACATACAAAAGGTCCTCTCCAGCTACAAAAAGAAGAATAAGAGCCTGTGGAGGTCTGTTCCAGTGACGCTCTTCACTACACGTTAGAAGACATTACTATTGAGACCGAAACATAAGCCGGGAAGTGCTACAACTCCATTAACTATAGCTACAGGCAACGCTTACTATATAACATGATGAATGATTGGTTTGAGAAGAGAATAAGATAAACTTCAGAAAAATAAAAGCTTGGTAACACTAATCCAGTGACTTCAACCTTAGGTCGCCAATCCGGATTCGTAATTTAAAAAATTTTGCACCCAAGGTTAGGAACCATTGGTCCAAAATTTAAATAGTTTTCGGACGTTGGGTTGATAACCCCGATCCCCATGAAGCACATCATAAAAACAAACGATGACCAACTTTTGGTGACATGGCAAAACTTATATCATTTTTTGAATATAAAAAATGGTGGTCGTTTTTAAAAATTGAATTGAAATTTGGACTTTTTTTGGGTAAAATAGTCCTTTTTATCTTATCATTGGGTGGCCAATAAAACAAACTACCCATTTATGGCATCATTTAAGATAAGACTACCTAAAAATAGGAAAGTGAATTTTTTTTTCATTGCTAGTATGAGACATGGTATTTATTGATCTAGAGAAAGCCTATAATAAAATACCATGAGAGATAGTTTGGTAGACATTAATGAAGAAAAGAGTTCTCATCAAGTATATTGATATAATTAAGAGTATATATGATAGAGTAATGATCAATGTTAGAACATATGGTGTCTAACAAGTAATTTTTCTATCACAATTAGATTGCATCAAGAATCTGCATTGAGGCCGTTTTTATTTGCTATAGTGATGGATGAGTTTACTAGAACTATTCAGAATGAGATACCTTGGCGTATACTATTTGCTGATGATATTATCTTCATTGATGAGACAAGAGCAAGGGTGAATGCCAAGTTAGAGTTATGGAGGTACACATTAGAATCTAGAGGTTGTAAATTGAGTAGGTCTAAAATAGAGTATATAGAGTGTAAATTTAGTACATGACGGACCCTAAACTATAGTGCTGTAACATTGGACGGGTAAGAGATACAAATGAACAGTCAGTTTAGATACTTGGGTTCTATTATTCATAATGATGGAGAGATCGATAATGATGTCAATCATAGAATATAAACTGACTGGTTGAAATAGAGAAGTGCAACGGGGTTTTATGCGAACGTAACATTTTGTTAAGGCCAGTGTTTTAAATATCAGATACAGGTGACATACCGGTCAGCCAAATTACATACCTGATACCGGATACCAGGCGGGATATCGCGATATGACCCTAAATACCGGCGTGTCATATCGGTGTCATACCAGTTAAAGAATAATCATATAAATAGCTATATAGAACATATTAAAACACATAAATGAAATTTATGGTACTTACCTTGGCTTATTTGTATTAAACTTACGAATTTGCAGATACTGTTTAGAACGTCCGCATATGCACAAAGCGACAAATAATCATAAAATTAAGAAAGATAAGTTTTTTAAAAAAAGAGAAGTGTATATATTTTGGTTTAAAAACTATATAAACCAAACTTAAAAATTTAAGAAGTTAAGAGACTAATATATATTTTGGTTTAAAACTATATAAACCAATGTATTGTCTATTATGTCAACAAATGGCCTATAACTACAAAATTTAAACTCTAACATGTTCAACAAATACTACAAATTTTTAGTATCAATTGAACAATGTTATAATGTCCTATAATTAAAAATTGACAATTGCTCAATGTCCTACAATTAAAATGTCCTATATTGGCCAATTGTCACAACGTCCTATAAATAAAAATTTTAAACTACATATTATTTCAACAAATTCTCAATCATTACTTTAAACTACGTATTACTTCAACTACATATTACAACATATTTTAAACTACAATTAAAATGTCCTACTTCACCTTCAAATGTCCTACTTCTCAATCAATAAAAATTTTAAACTACATATTTTAAACTACATATTACTTCAACAAATCCTACAATTAAAATATCCTATATATTAATTCAATAAAAATTTTATATTACATATTACTTCAATACTGTAATAAATCGTTACTTAACAAATTCTCAATCAAATTTACTTCAAAATCCCAATATACTCATTACTTCACTTCAAAATCTCAATATATTTCACTGTTCGCCCACTGATCCATTGAATCAGTGGGTCGAACACTGATTCAACCCACTAATTCAATGAATCAGTGGGCCGAACTCCATAATTCGTCGGAAATTGCACAAAATAATTGAAGAAAATTGTAACTTTAATTAAAATTAACATGAAATTAACAAAAAATGACATACCAGTGGATCGAATCGGCCAACGAAGGTGAAAGTTGGTGGAGAAATCGGCCGATGACTGGTCAAATGGGGAGAAGAGTCGGCGACTGATGACTGGTCGGTGACTGGTTGGAGGATCAGAGAGTGGGAGAAGAGTTAGGGTTAGTTTCTGTTGGAGGATCAGAGAGTGGGAGAAGAGTCGGCGACTGGTGACTAGTCAGATGGGGATCGACCGTTCGTAGGGAGAAGAATCGACGACTGGTTAGGGTTGGGCTCGATCGCTTGATCGATCGTTCGTGGAGAGAGAAAGAGAAAGAGAGTTGGAGAGAGGGAGATTGAGTTTCGGAGAGTGAGAGAAAGAGAGAGAATCGGTTGATTTGGGAAATTAGGGTTAGGGTTCGCTCGATCGCTCGAGTTCGTGGGAAGAGAGAGAGAGAGAGAACGAGCGAGTGTTTGCGATTTTTTCTCTCCCTCCCGATCCTTTAAGAGGGTTTTATTTCTTAACGGGTCGGATTTTTAACGGGTTAACGGATTTAACCTGCAACGAAAACCTATTTACTGCAAAATCGATATTGACTAATACCGACCAGTATTTTTTATCTCGTTACCGGCCGATATATCGCAACGTTGCCGATATATCGGCTCATATCGGTCCAAAATGAGAAACGGTAAAAAATTTAGTTTACCGTCTCGTTTCTTTGTATTTTCCGATATACCGACCGATATACTGGTATACCGGCTGATATTTAAAACACTGGTTAAGACTGAAGGGAAATTTTTATAGGACTGCTATTAGATCAGTTTTATAATATAATACAGAATGCTGGGTTATAAAAAAACATCATTCAAAGAATATAAGTGTAATAGAGATGTGTATGATTTGCTGGATATGCGGCAATACTGGAAGAGATAAAGTGAGAAATGAAGATATTCGTGCTAAACTATGTATAGCCCTCATCAATGAGAAGATGCAAGAAAATCGCTTACGATGGTTTGGTCATGTGCAACGTAGATTTACAAATACATCAGTTCGACGAGGAGAGTTTATCAATATAGGACAAGTTAAAAGAGTGAAAGGAAGACCGAAGAAAACATGAATGGAAATGATACGAAAATATATGGATTCTAGATGTTTAAATGAGGAGATACTATTTGATAGGAATGAATAGAGAAGGATTATCAACGTGATCGATCTGGTGTGACTCTCTTTTGGGTTCATGTAGCCTATCCCAAGTACTTGGGATAAAAGGCTTAGTTGTTGTTGTTGTTGCTGTTGCTAGTATGAGACATGCAAGTGAGCAGTCCACGAGGCCATCTTTTAAGTATTAAAGGTCCAGTCTCGATTTCCCAAGTATTCTTATACCATCCATGTATCATGCATGGACTGAAGGGAGATTTGTCACCTAAACATATAAGTTGTGGCTATGAAAGAACTCTCTTGATTACCAAGTGTTGCGATTTTCCTACACACACTTCCAAGTGAAGGAGATCGTCCTTTATAGGAACCAAAAATCTGCACACTCACAAGTGTTGCGATTCAATCCCAAATCGTCCTTCATAGGAACGATGTGCTAAAGCTATAAACACTTCAAGCGTAGGTTGCGGTCGAAAAAGAGAAATTTGGTTGAAAGTAATTGGTTTAGTAAAAGAGAACTAGATAAAGTAGTCTATAGAGAGAAAATCAGCATGGATGAGAGAACTCGCTCTGAATCTTTTCCTTGGTTGGTTAAGCTTAAATTTAATCACAACTGGATTGATCACACAAATCTAGCTAGAAGATGATATTTTTAAGCTCTCGATGTTCAAAAAGTTAATCTTTTTGTGAGTTAAATTCCAAAGTTAATACCTTCATAGACACTTGAACATGAATATAAGAATAATCTATTAATGAGAATACTTAATCACTCAAAACCTAAGCGTGCACCTTATCTCAATTGTCAATAACACATAAAAAACGAAGTAGCAATTATACTCCAGAACATGAACCATTTAAGAGTCCAATATTATATTTTTATCACAAAAAATAGTAAACACTTTGATCATAAGTAAATTAAAGCATAGAAAGAAATTTAGACCAAACTAATTCGAAAATTTAGGATTCGTTTCATCACCCTTTGCCTAGAGGAGATTAGTTGCACACCGTAGAGAAGCATCATCAAATTTATTAAAAAATTACTCTCTCAAGAGTTTTTCAAACTAGATCTCTCAACCTCTCAACAATCGGAAAAACTAGATTTTTTTGCCAAAATTTCACAAAAGAGGTTATTTTCTAAAACAATATGTGTAAGGGGTATTTATGACCCCCGAGCTTGAAGATAGTCTCATAATATTGTATTTACATTGAAATACCTTTTTTTGGTTGATTTGAAACTCCTATTTGTATATAAAAACCCATATACGCGTGTTTGGAATGCGCTGTGTCAGCTTGCCATTGATGGCAATGTGTACTGCTATTGATGGTGACGCTGCCATCGATACCACATCGAAAACCTGCACCAGCTGTGCTCCTCAGGCAAAACCGCCATGCCACCATCGATGGGGACTCATACTTACGCATGTATGTGCGCTGATACACACTTTTTGAGCCATTCCTCCATCCATTTGACTTGTAACTCTACGGAAATATGTAAAAACACTAATTAAACCCAAATAACCCAATCAACTGGGGAATTTTAAGCATAAACACAATATGTACTTGAAACCATGAATTTAATACATAAAAATGGATTACGAGTGTATATCAACACACTTTTTACTCGTAATCACCAAGTTGCAGCGATTAAAGCTCTGCAAGTTGAGTTCATCAGTGAATTAATTACACCTGCTCTGTATACTTGAAAGGCTACATGTCAATATACTTGAAAGGCTACATGTCAACAGTCTAGTACTGCAATTTTTTTTTTTCTGATGGGGAGTATTGCATTTTGTTTAAGATGAATCTAATGAGATCTGATATGGTTCAAATATGCATCCTAAAGGGTTTAGATTGGATCATTTGACCTTAAAGCAAATCATGCACACACTGTTTTTGGTTGAAGCTATCCTTTGCAAATAGAGGCAAACTTCAAATTTGAAAACTGAGCAGGAAGATGCTATGAACCAAGTTCTACTGTCTTAAATTCTGGACTACTGAACCCTATCTTAAAGAAAGAGGAATCTGACATTTCTCAGTTCAGGCAATTTCCTTTTCTTCATTTTCCTGGTACTCTCCTCCATCAAACAGCTGGCCTTCTCAGTGTTGAATAATTCTCTGGACAACATACACTAACCTTCCAAGTCATTTGCTTTTGGACAATGACTACCAACCTAATTAGGAACTTCTCATAGCCAACTTCCCTCCTATATATTTACCGTCTTCAAGCATCCCATGTGCTTGTGGACTAGCAGGAGGCCATAGTGGTAGCAAGTCACATTCTTACTTTCAAGCAATGGGGAGCAATGCAACGTGTCTTGTCTTTTGCTTGTTTGTCCCTTCTCTAATGGTTGCATGGGCCATGGAATTCAATAGCGAGGCTTTGTTAAACATGCCAATTATAACTGTATCTATACTAGATACCCGAGCTCATGTAAGGATACATTGTTGGCAAGTGTCAGGGGTGGCACATCGCCATGCTGATCTGGTCTCCCATCTTGTTGAAAAGATTATGCATGGTATTGATCTCCCATCTACGACACTTTACAACACCAGCTTCCTATTCGATGGCGTTAGGAACCAAGAGAGGCAAGAAGCCATTGGTAATCTTTTTTCTCCGATATAGACCACTTCTTTCAAAAGCTTTAGTTGATGGCCTATTATCAACATTGTATATATTGATAAAATACATCATGATACATTAACGAAAATGTCTCATAATTTATATACTTGAAATGAGAAATTCATTGATGTATGTCGCATATGTGGTTATATAACTTGGAGCTGGCATGTTCAGACTTGGAACTCTATAAGTTATTCTCATTGCTCAAGCATATAATTTAGGTCAGTCATAAATCACTACTATTTGTTTGCGTGCTAGTTACTTGCCCATCATTTAAGCTGCTTATGACTTTTTAGTTTTTAGGAAGATTCTTTTGCTACCAGTCGCAGATGCCACTTTGTTATAAATCCTTGAACGACGTTATGCCAACAATCTTTTTTCAGTTAAAGAAATTATCTGGGATTAAGATATCTTGAGGTTAAAATATTATATATTTGCAAATGAGTAATGACACATAACTTCCGTAGTGGAAGTCCTCTCTTGCTTAACTCTAATGTTTTTGCTTGCATCTTTCAAGTGAACTGATGAATGTACATGTATCCATCTTATTAGCATGAACAACTTCCTATCAATTTCAGTTCTCTACTGTGTCTGTATTAAAATCCAGGCTGTTGTGATGAGCTCATGCAATTGTCTCCGACTAGGCTGAATCAAGCCCTCAAAGCTCTCAATCAGTCACCCCATGAAGGTAAGCATAACATTCAGTCCTGGCTCAGTGCTGCACTCACCTCCCAAGATTCTTGTCGTGATTCCTTTGCCAACAAAGGCATTATAACTGCATTTGCAAACAAAATCTCAAGCTAGATGGACCATATCTCAATACTAACGAGCAATGCACTTGCATTGACCAATCAAATTGCAAACAAAGCCAACAACAAGAAGAAGAACTGCCATCTCACCTCAGATTTCAATGTCCCAGAATGGATATCAGCTAAAAATTGAAAACTTCTTCCAACCATGGAGATACAGACTGAGGTCGTGGTGGCACAGGATGGCACAGGAAATTATATGACAGTATCAGAAGCATTGGAAGGAGTCCTGGAGACAGACAATTTGTGAGCTATGTGAAGGCAGGGGCGTATATGGAGAAGCTGAGCGTAAGAAAGGATATGGTCGTGCTGGTAGGTGACAGGAAGGACGTGACTGTAATTACTATGGCAGCAGTGTTGGTGGGGGTTCAACCGTTCCCGGCTCTGCAACTCTTGGTATGGACCTTTACATCTTAGAAAACTCTCATGTACTGGAATTTTTTTTGTCAATTGTTGTCATCATCATCATTGTTTTCATCATCATCATCATCATCATCATTATCATCATCATTAATAGTACTACAATGGAGCACTATTCAGCATTTGCTGCATACCTGTAGCAGTAGTTGGATTGATATCCACACAAGTAATGACATCCTTGACTCTAATTCGTCATAGAGCATGATCGTCCAGGATTACTAGTGGATCAACGGTAATGGATTGATTTTCTAGAAAGCTCTGCGTAAATGTAAGTGAAAAATAAAAGTACCTTTCCAAACTCAGGTTAAGTCTTAGTTTCAGTGACCAAAACACCTAGTACACGTTCAGCTGAAGGCAATGTCTTAAACAGAATTCACTTTTGCTAAATATTCTTATATTCAAACCAACACTAATAACTTATAGTAAATACCCACAATATTTCGTAACATTTACAATATCAAAGAATTAAAGAGGCATTTGAGACTGGTTCCATTCTACTGCTAGTCGAAATAAATAGTAGAGGTCTATAGTTCTAATAACATCATTCAGTTTATTGCAGTTACTTGTTGACATGGTTGTCTTGAACTATTGGTAGATTGCTCGATTTGCTAGAAACTTTTACATAATCATCAAAAAAAAAATCATTTTCTTATTCAAATTTGATTCTAGCTTTAATGATCAGACCATCTAACAAACAAATTCATCCGAAGATAGTTTATGTAGAACTGTTGAGCTGAAGGTGAAATGTCTTTATAGTAAAGAACGAAATTCCCGCCAGTGGCTGAGATGTTAAGGATGCACTTTATTCTGTGCATGACAGAGACTTGGCAAAATTTACAGTATCAAAGGGATAATTATTTTAATAAAGGATGTTGACATATTTCTCTCTATATATTTGTTTTATGATTAACATAATTTTTTGCTGTTTCTATCATTTTACTGTAAAAACATTCTTCAGCATTTCAGTTGTCACTGTTGACAACTTCATTCCGAGAGAAATTGGAATCCAGAACTCTGCAGGCCCTGATGTTGGGCAAGCCCTTGCTCCGAGTATTGCTTCTGACCGTGCTGTTCTCTATTGCTGCAGCCTCAAAGGCTACCAAGACACATTACATGCCCAAGCCCTCCGCCAATTCTGTTGAGAATCCCAACATCTTCAGTACAATTGTTTCATCTTTGGCAATGCAGCTGCAATGTTTCAACGGTGTTACCTAATACTCCAAATTCCATCCTTCGGAACTTACAATGTTATCATGGCTAATGGCCGATCAGACCCAGGTCAAGAAACAAGGTTTACAGTTCAGAATTGTTGGATTGGTGCAAGCTCTGACCTGTATCCAAACAGAACATCAGTGTAGTCATACTTGGGCAGGCCATGGACGCAATTTTCGAGAGCAGTTGTCATGCAATCGAACATAGATGATTCGATTCATCCAAATGGCTGGGTTGAGTGGTTCTGTATTTTGCCCAGTACCTTAATGGGCGTCCTGGTGCTGGGATGTCAGAAGGAGTGGAGTTTGAAACAGCTGAGGCTTCAATGTTTACAGTTGCTACTTTCATTTACTGCGTCTCTTGGCTGCCTTTTACAGGGATAGATTACGATGCCAGTCTGTGAGTAATTAATTAGCCTTCAAGTTTCTTTGCTACCTGTTTTTAAATGTACTGCATAATTGCTCATCCTGTCTAATTTTATGGAGAATTCAATAATCTCCAAACTACATTCCTATTCACTTTCAGCATATGCATTGTTCTGTGTACACTTGTAAAGCTCATGCACCATTAAATGATTAATGATAATATTAATTTTAGTTATATGTCTCCTTCAACAAAAGCTAGAGATCTGAAATGAAATTAACAAGCTATACAAACTAAAACCCAAACTACAAGTTTTTTGGATTGATTTTGATAGATATTGCTTTCTATCTTAAAGTGGCTGATGATGGCCAACTTCACTTTAATTTGGGGCCCGGTGGCACATGGTTGCATTAATAGCCAAAGATAATGGTTGGATGGTGTTAAAGGAGATGGAGATATTGGTGTCAACTAGCAAAGGGTGCTAAAGAGACTTCTTGTTTTTCCATGCAATTTTAGCTTTTCAATCAAATTGTCTATTTAGACAATTCAAATATTTCCATATTTGGAGTTTGTAACTTTCATGTCCCCATCTTCTTACCTTCAGTTGAGGTGGTGAAGATTGTGTGGGTGACAAAATTAAACACACCGTTATTTACTTCACTTTTTTGGATTCAGTAATATAAGACTAGCTGTGTAGTTTATGTTCTATTAAGTACTATTAATGGAATACAGCGGGCTGCAGGCTCGCCTAAAAGACTTAACAAAAAAAAAAAAACTGTATTGCATGTCAACTTCATCATAGAGATAAGCATTAATTTCCTCGGATTATTTCTAAAAATTAAGAGAAAAAGTATCATAGTAGTTATTTAACAGTTGTAACCAGCATATGGAATAGTCACTCAATTGAGGGAACCTGTAGAATGATGATACCGACAAATCCAAATGAGCTATTCAAGCTCTAATGCTTTGATGCAATCTCAAACCAGGGTGCATTTCTAGAACTAGTTACCAGTCATATCCATCCTGAACATAATTCATATATATATATATATATATATATATATATATAGGAAATGGGAAATACACCAGTTCCTTCACCACCGCTTAGATGGCCCAATAAAATTATTACACGTAGCATCATTCAAAATAATAAATAAATGAATTTCCTTAACCGCCCTTTGAGTGGTGCCACGTGTAATAATTTTGTTGGGCCACCTAAGCGGCGGTGAAGGAACTCCCTTCACCGCCGGTGAATTTCCTGTTTACTCATATATATATATATATATATATATATATATATATATATATATAGACACACACACACGACGAACAAATAATTGGCATACATAAGCTGGATTACGATAATTGTTTCAGCTAAGCACTAACAATTGGTTAACCAATATCAAATCCAACCACCCGAGTTGCATCCTTAACTTCAAACTAGTAATTGGGCTTATCAGAAACTAGAACTAGTAGATGCTTGTACATGGTCCTTTGCCAGCAAACTAGTAGATGCTTCTAATGTGTTTGCTAGTTTATTTTTCTTGTTTTATATGTAATATCTGTTCACCCCTGAGTGAGGAAAGCTTATATATGGACTTCATTATGCTATATTTTGTTAAAATCTAAGTAAAGAAATGCGGGAATGTATACTCACCGTTTATGCTCAAAGAAACTAACATGAAAGGACATTGTACAAACCATAAAAGGACTTCCCCTAGATTAATCTTCATAATTTTTTTTTTCTGTATGTTTGGTGATTTATAAATCGGAAATGTCACATAATTTAAAGTATCCTGCTATTTCATGAAAATCTTTATTTATAGGTATGTGTGCATTTTATTATTCACTATAACGAACAAATAATGACATAGCCCTATTGATAAGTTATGCAAGTTGCTGATTCCAGTAAAGGAGGGTCCGTCCATGATTGTATTATATATTATTAAGGGTCGTTGTACAAGATACTCAAATTCATTTGTAGAAGCAGAACACAACATGCATGGTCCCAAAACTTAATAGAAGTTTAATCCGAATCTTGGGTGGTGCTCTTCACAAAGAACTAGAGCCCAAACCAACTGATGTGATTGGAATTTTCTGACCATGAGAAAGGAATCTGAATCTTATCTTAGCCATCAATTGCTGGGTGCAATGCAACAAAAAGAGAGCCTCACTCTCTATTTCTGTTTACTGAACCACGCTGTTTGAGTAAACTTTAGATATATCCAAAGAAGCTTTAGATATATCCAAAGAAGCTTGTACTCCCTTCCATTTTTTATGATTTGATTACATAATGCGTATGTCTAAATTGTAAATATGTTTAAGTTCAAAAGTACACACACAAACACGAGCACGCATGCACACATAAACACAATAGTTGTTTTTTAGAGACATGAAGGGTCTATCATATTCTTCTTCAACAAGCAATTGAGGATTGTGATAAGATCATCGTTAAAAAGAATAAAGCTTGCTTACAAGCAAACATCCTACCTCTTCTACTATAGGAGCTGTATTTGGCTGCATTCTAGTTGGAAGTTTGCAGTCTTCAAGATAAGAATTTTGTATTAAATCTCGTGATGATGCTATTGAAGACTTCTATAAGCTTGTAGGCCACCAAGCGGCACCTTTCCCTTTTGTGCTTGGCAATTCCTTCTCCAACCGCAATTAATTGATGTTTTATTGATCCGTAGCCTTCATACGTTTAGCTTGCCCTCATCCAACCTCACTTTATCTGATTTGGCCTCTTCTCTATCCAAAGGACTCCTCACTTTCTGTAACTGGTCTACAAGTATGTTCGTCGTCTGCAATTTCTGGTATATGCCTTAAGCTTTCGTTTATAGAAATTGGTCTGCAGTTTCCTTCTCCAACCACGATTAATTAACTTTATGTTGATATGTAGCATTCATACATAGATCATGTCCTCATCCAACCTCGCTTTATCTTATTTGGCCTCTTCCCCTTTTGAAAGGACTTCTCTCTTTCTGTGACTAGTCTACGAGTGTGTTTGTGATCTACAGTTTCTGATATATCCTTAAGCTTTTGTTAATAGAAAGTGGGTATGGCCATATAATACAAAGAGATACATTTTAGGTCACATGTCAGTGTAGGTTCCGAACTTGCACGCATACATGTTATGCACCACAAAATCTAATTGCATCCAATCTCTGTGGTTAGCCTTTCACCTCACCATGAAATGGGTTGATTCTGCAGATGCCGATAATGTGAATGTCACATCGTTTTATGCCACTTTTTTTCCTGTACTTACAAACTAATAACTTGAATTTGCTAGAATTTTCTCGTAGGGAGTCGTATGGATGCTTATTATGGTTAAAAATAACGTCTCTCCCTAGTTCCTGTATCCTAGAAGTAGTATTCAATCAGCTTTTGTGTTTAACATCACCAAATTAGAGAATAGAGGTCTCTTCCTGATTAGAGATCTCTTCCCATAACATCAATTTGCATAATTAATTGGGTAACATGGTTTTCTTAGTCTAAAGAAACAATTCAGCATAAGGTGATTTATACTGATCTTTAAAAAGCGAAGAACTGAAAATATTAAAGAATCTTTTAGAAAAATTTGACAACTTATTGATGGATTAAGTTAAGGCCTGAGTTGATGCTACTCTAGCTATAAGCTTGTTTACCAATTATCCGGACCAGTGCTCGTCTTTCAGTAAGAGAATAAAATATCTCAAATAACACTAATTTTCGGAAGATACAAGGTATATGTCTGGATAAGCTGTTCATGTTTGTTTAACTGGTAATGGAGTCAAGTCACTCATACAAGAGGGAATGATTATGGTATAAGACCTAAGGAGGGGGCTGGGGTGGTGGTCTTGGCTGATGTTTCTCCTTTATTGAAATTGACACGCAAATCCTTATCAAATCCCTGTTTCCTTTTTCGTTAACCAGTCTCTTTTATACATCAAAAAATTCTAACTCGAAAAGGAAATGAAACATTAAGCAGTTTCTGATATTCCGTCTTATAGAGGATCTAAAAGTTTCACGTAGAAATGTCACCACACCGTTAGCTCAAGAGATCACTGTACTATGAAGTCAAGTCAAGCAACTAGACAGACCTAGGCTAAGACTTGAAACATATACATGATGTCTTTAATTTTGGAAATTCACCACTAATTAGCAAAAACTTCCGTATTAAACTTTTCCTGCAAAATAGATAGCTGATACGATTTCATCCCTCTGATTTTCTTAGGTTACGTACTGTGCAATCAAGTTAGGCCATACAAGTTGGCAGGTGGTTTTGAGCGGTTAGCCTTAATTGGTGATCGGCAAAAATTGCAACAGTTAACATAGAAATTGACGATAATAAATTTATATAAGCCAACTATATGCAAATAATGATCATTATGATAATGTATGCCTAAAGATGAAGTCTCAAAAAGCCATACCATATAAACCAGCATGGATTCATAAAAATTGTTTTCTTAATACCTTTTCTATGCTGGCCAGCGAAGCTGAGAGAGAATCTGACATAAAGCAAGGGCACTAGAAACTCAGGTGGGGTTAGTCAGGAATTTATTCTTGTTTTCTTTAAATCTTACATTTTTATTTTTATTTTTTATTTTGTTATCCTAACACATACAGTGCAAAATCCTATATTTTATATCTTCTTCATGTTGAATAAGATTTGCTTGGATGATTTTTTGTCCAGTATCTACTCTATTTGAGATGAAGTCGAATGTCTCTGGAAATAACAAAGATTCAATTGCTAGATTAAGCGTCTATTTGTTTTGTTTTTGCTGTGGTAGTAACTTGCTTTTCAATTTGTTATGATCTCTCGAGTATTCACCATCAATATGCCATTTTGGCTTTTGAATGAATTTGTTTGGAAAACTCGCAGAAAATTTCTATAAACACATCCCCAACGATTCTCCAAACTTGTGATTCCTCACATTGTCCCTCTTCTCTGTCAGGTTGGATTCAAAGATATATGCATCAAATTGTGTCCCGATGGGGAAGTTATATCTACCTTGGTCTACTGAAAAAGAGAAAGATAGTACCAAGAGAAAACAACTGTTCATCTGCTGCACTGCCCCACTGACTGATTGATCACTCACTAATCACTGCACTCACTCTCAAGTAAGTCGACGTTTCTGCTTACATTTGGCATTTGGAATATCAATTATCTTCCTATTCTGTAGATTACTCTGGTAATGCACACTGTATGATGTGATTTATCTTGGTTTTTTTTCCCATAATGTTTCACTCATGATTCTTCAATTGATATTTTTCTGGTTTTGTTGTAGTACTAATTACTGTGTAGTTTTGTTTCGTTTCGTAGACAGCTAGCTAGGTCATTGATTACAGGATGAAAGAAGTAGCAGCAAAAAAGAAAATTTTGCGAGGAGGTGAGATTCAAGGAGAACAACTGTACTGGATTCCCAATCAATGGAATCAAAATTAACATGAAGTCCTCAAAAAGAAGAACAAAAGGCGAAAAAAAAGGCAAATCCTCAATAGTTGGCGCGCAACAATTTTTAAAAAGTTCAGGGGAATAAAGAGAACCCAGCTGGGGTTATGCTGAGCGAGGACTGGACATTTGATGCCTAGCTCCATCCAACTTGTATGTCGCTCTTTTGATTGCGCTTTTTCTTAAAGATGGATGATAATAGAGATACCGAAGTAAGAAGCCTTGTAAAATATGCGTACAATCTATTTCTTCAAGATTCTTGCATTTGTGGAGTTATAGACATAATATGGAATGTTAATATTTTATTGAAAAATACTCTAGCCTCTTATATGATAATGCCTAAGATTTTGGCTGTAAGCAAATCCAAGGTGAAACATAAAATTACTTGCGACTTGACCTTTAGAATTTCTGCGATAGTATCAAAATGCTTATGACCCACATTTGATGTTACATCAAAAGGACGTAAGGTATGATGTCTAAATACAGAAGGTACGGCCTCAGAAGAATCCAACGACATATAAAATGACTGATGGAGGTGTATACGCGCAACAACTTCATCATGCAAGCAACATGCACCATTACCGCACTCATCAAATTTTATATTCAAATGGAGGGCACTGCGGGTGAAGGATACGGATCAATGCGATGGGGAAGAGAGCTTACATGTTTGAGATCGACCTTTTGCCTAACTTCAGCCCATTTACTTGAGCGATCATGCTCTAGGAGAAGATTCTTGAGTTAAGCAATTGACATATATATATATATAGGTCAGCTAAAATAACCATCCATGAGAGTGACCGACCGCTTTAATCACAATATCCAGAGAATTTGACATTGTAAAAAAGCATTTAGTACGGAAAGTCTTGACGTGAAATAAAACCGATATACCTTGTAAAGTAGGGGGGGAAAAAAACCTTTGAAATGTGAAAATGACAATAAAACAGTTTCAAATTTTTGATATATACGGTGATCAAAACAAATATTATAAATATAATACTACTTTTTTGGTATGCATTAGATGTGGTTTAAGTCATCGTAGAACTAATCATTTCATTAATCAGAACTTAATAAAGTATGTTACAGACTACTAATACTAGTAACAGCGTAGACATGTTGGCATCATTTTGTTGTGTATTAATTAGTTTGAAACCCTAAAGCATTCTGAAAAAGATGCAAATTGAGGTTAGTAATCAATAGAGAAGATTGCTGACTTATCATCCTAATACAAAAATTAGAGAGAAAATAGGTAGGTAGGTACAAGTGGGGGGTAGTAATAGTATTCAATCCCCCTCAGTGCTAATCTGTTAGCTAGATAGCATCCATTGGCCACACCCAATAGAGAATTGGATTTGGGCAAGGGATACTTATCAACATTATTGAATTGTACCCCAGGGGATATTCCCCTCCCCTTCAAGCTCTACATGCAGTTGCTTAGCTAGTTGTAGGTTGACTTAGAAAACATTTCCCTATATAAACCCCCACAACTTAGCACAAATTAATCATCTGAGTGCCTGAAGAAATGTATCAAAGAGAGCAGAGGAAGAAGCTCATCATATGGGCAAGTTGTACGACTTTGGTGCTAGTGGTAGTACTCCTAGCCACTACAGTATCGTTTACACCCGCAAACCGAGTACCTGACCACCCAGAAACCCTAGTTCAGCCCCATGGTTCGTTCCGTGTAGTCTCTAAAGCATCCTCTCCTTCTCTTGTAGTCGTCAGCTCCGCCTGCCAGTCCACCCTGTATCCGGCTCTGTGCCAGTCTGCTCTTCTATCCGACCGCAGAAAGGCTCCGAAGGACACGAAGGAGGCATTTGAGCTCTCCGTCCGGTTTGCCATGGGACAAACCTACGCCGTCCGTGGAATGGCCTACAACATGACTCAGTCGCACCGCAACATGCAGACAGGGAAGCCGTCCGCCATGGACGACTGCATGGAGCTGCTGGACGTCAGCCTGGACCAGCTCAACGATGTCCTCAGCCCTCAGAAGGTCTCTGACCCCCACGACATCGACACGTGGCTGAGTGCGGCCATGACGAACCAAGCCACGTGCGCCGACGGCCTCCAGGAGACCGGCCATGCCATGTACGACTCGATGAGCGCGCTCGCGAAGAGCCTGAGTCAGTCCATTAGCAACTCGCTCGCACTACACCAGAAAGTCAAGGGGGAGAACAACAACAACAACAAGAAGAAGAAGAAGAAGGAGAAGAAGAGCAACAAGCCCAAGAACCCTCCAGAAGCTTCTAGATACCCCGCGTGGATGACGGTCGTGGACCGGCAGCTTCTAGAAGCTTCTCCTGAAGACATCAGGGCAGATGCCGTGGTGGCTGCGGATGGGAACGGGACACACAGGAGCATTGGGGAGGCGCTTGAGTTCTTGTCGGCGTCGGCAGCATCCTCCGGCGGCGGCGGCGGTGGCAGGACCGTAATTTACATCAAAGCTGGGACGTACAAGGAGAGCATCAGGATTCCGACCAAGCAGAAGAACGTTATGCTCATGGGGGACGGGAAGGGCAAATCGGTCATTGTTGGCAGCAAGAACGCAGAGGATGGCTCCACCACCTACCAATCTGCCACCGTCGGTACGTGATATTAAATAAAGAATGACTAATATGCCCCTACTGTTGATTAGCCATCATATTTAGTAGCCAAAAGCTGCAGTCAGGGCTTAATTGAGCTGGAAATCTTGTTGGCTTCTGGGCCCACGAAGGGTAGTGTCCATGGGAGCACACCATTTTTCTTTAGTGAGTCAACTTCTCAGCTTTCAGTCCGAATAAAATTTCGCTGTCCAGTGGGCTCAGTAGGAAAATTTAAATTTGTGTGTGCTCCTTTGGAAACTTCCCTTTACAGCTGTATCACTAATTTATTCTTTGAACGGTTAGGAGGAATTCATTAACAAATGAAAGGGATGTTCTTGAATACTAACTAATTCCTATCAGCAACTTTAAGCCTTTGTTAACTAAACAAGCCCACTTCAACATATATAACTAAAAACAAGTCAATTTGGATTAGTCATATGTGTTTTGAGAGACAAACCTTTGTTAATTATATGGTTACATAACATAATGGTGATAGCCAATGAGCTTAGTCTCGAGCGGCATCACACCTCTTCAATCTAGTAAATCAAACTCCTTAGCCTCTTTTAGTGGTACCTTGCTGTAGATAGATTATCTTTTGACTATATATGACAATATTTTATACTGGTTGTTATTGTTATTGTTATAAGGTAGCTGTTAGTGTTATTATATTATATAGTACGACTAATTTGATATGACGATGCAGTTTCCTATCTTCTTTCCTCCACATTTATTTAGAACCGTTCTACTTTAATTCTAGCTTATTTTGTCTTCGGAGGTCACACTAATTCTCAGCCAATATCATAACTGATGCCAGTTATTGCACCCTCAAACTAATAATGGCCCAATAAATTTGATGCAGGCGCGATGGGCGCTGGATTCATTGCCAAGGGCCTGACTATCATCAATAACTCAGGCCCACAGAAGCACCAGGCCGTGGCCCTCCGCGTCGGTGCCGACAAATCCGTGATCTATCAATGCTCTATCCAAGGCTACCAGGACACCCTCTACGCTCACTCCAACCGACAGTTTCACCGTGACAACGACATCTCCGGCACCGTAGACTTCATCTTCGGCAACGCAGCCGCAGTCATCCAAAACTGCTTCATCCAGCCCGTAAAGCCCAGTGGGGGCCAGAGAAACTCCATCACGGCCCAAGGAAGGCTCGACCCGAACCAGAACACGGGCTTCTCCATCCACAATTGTAAGGTTGTGGGCTCTTCGAACCTCGATGGCACGCCTACTTACCTGGGCCGGCCGTGGCATAAGTACTCTAGGACGGTGTTTATGCTATCGTATCTGGATAGTTCGATCAATTCTGCTGGATGGGAGCCATGGTCCGGGAGCTTTGCATTGTCGACGTTGTACTATGGTGAGTATGGGAACACCGGCCCAGGATCGTCGATATCGGGCCGTGTTAGATGGCCCGGGGTACACTCCTCACTTAGCTCGTCGGAGGCGGCGAAGTTCACCGTCGCGGAGTTTATCTTCGGGGACTCCTGGCTGCCTGGCACCGGAGTGCAGTACACTTCTGGGCTCTAGTAATGAATTCCTAAGTGTGCAGAATAATTCCTAAGTTTGTGATGCGTCTATAACTCTGTGAAGGCCCAGCACGGCAAGTGTGGGTATGTATGGGCCGTAACAGCAAAGATAAATTGTTTTTCGGTCTATGTCAAGTCTATGGAAATTGTTTTAAATTGAAGGGAGTGAGCATTTGGTCAGTTTTTAACAATTTCTACAAAACCAAACTGAATCAATTAGAAATGAAAATAGAAACCAACAACAAGTACAACAAGTACAACTAAACCTTTTATTCCAAATATTTGGGGTATGCTATATGAACCAGAAGAGAATCACGCCGGATCGATCATACTGATAATCCTTCTCTATTCATTTCTATCGAGTAATATGTCCTCTCGTAAACCTTTAGAATACATATATTTTCGTATCAACTCCATCCATATTTTTTTGGGTCTTCCCTCCGCCTTTTTAATTTGTTCTATGTTGATAAGTTCTCCTCGTCGAACTGGTGCATTTGTAGGCCTATGTTGCACATGATAAAACTATTGTAAGTGATGTGAATTATCCACTACAAGCGTATAGTATCAATTGTAGTGCTTTACAGATCGTCCTACGGAGATATAAGGTGTTCTGCAATCTTGCTAATTCTTTGTTCTTAGCACGTTAACTATGAGATTATAGATTAAAAAACGAATTTTTGTTTTCTAAAGTTAGTCTAGGATTGCTAATCTATTAGAATAATATCCTAACAATAAATTATCTCTTTCTTTCTTACTTTTTAACATAGACGATCAAGTAACACATTAAAAAAACAATTATCTTAATTCAATCTTAATTTAGAGTCTCTAAGTATGACCTATCAAATGGCGTGCTAGCATAGATCATAGATAACATCTATCTTAAAACAAATTATATCTAGTTAATAATTCTATAAATAAAATTAAAGAATACAATTTTAAATCTTATCTAAGTATAGATTATCAAAATATAAATTAAGTATAATCTATCAAAGAATTATAATTTACAACGTCCTATCTTTATTTTATTTATAAAAAAATCGTGACTTTATTTCTTTTTAGGAAGAAAATGAGAATAATTAATGTTAGAATTACTAAACAAATTTTATCTACATTCTAGAACTAATGCAAAATAGTTATGCATAATTCTAACTATTGTTCGCCATAAAAAATGATTTTTATTGAAACTTGAAGAGGAGTTACAATAATAGTTGCCCGTTTACAAAACATGAGGAAAGTGATTCCTCTTTGTTTAAAACTAATATTTTTTTTAGACGTAGAGGACGATCTTGATCTCTATTGACGATCCGAATATGAATTTTGAATTGGCACCTGTTAAAAAGCTCTGGACAAGGAGAATTCATTGAATTCTGGATTCTTAGCACAAATGCTCAAACAGAGATAATTCAACCCTTTTTCGGTGCAAATCTTGTCTACTTTATAGAGGTTTTGTAGACTTTTGAATTAGTGTAACTGTCCAATTAATAGTCTCTTAATAAAAGATTAATTTCATATATTTAATCAATTGGATTTGTAACTAATGTATTTAACTTCTAGATTTATAACTCAAACATGGATCTTAGCATTAGATCCGCATTTGGGTTCTTTGTAGCTCATTATCATGCTTAGGCCCGCATTTGGGTACGAATGAGAATAGTTTTTATCTTTTAAGATTTTGAAGTAAAAACGTGACCTAACAGGGTTCGCGTTTTAAGTCAAAATATAGACTATTGATAGGATCCATAAGATAGATTTATTTAGCTTAGAACGCGGATCTCTCTGTAATAGATGATTCGCATTTTGACTCTCAGTAATATATTTTGCTTGATTAAATCCGCATTTGTATTGAAACGGGGATACTTTCTATCTTTTAAGATTTTGAAAACAAAATGCAACCGTGCATTTGAAACTTTAAAGCACGGGTTGGATTCGCTTTGGGACCAAGAATAGTTTTCATAGTCAAAATGCGATCGGAAGGGGCTTACGTTTTAATTATCTTGTGAAATGTGAATCTCTCTGCGTGAGGATATGCATTTTTGTCTCTTAGCAATTAATATTGCTTGTTTATACCTGCATTTGGAGATGAATAGGAATAACCTTAACTATTTAAGGTTTTGAGAATAAAATTGGACTCAGAGGGGTTCGCGTTTAATCTTTACTTAATTCAAAATATGAGTTTTCGTCACCTTTCATTTTACTTATCTTGGAACACGGATATCTCTGGATGAGAATCCGCATTTTAGCTTCTTAGTTATTTTTAAAGTTTCAGTGACTCGTGTTTGTTTGTATTTGCAGAGATCTTTTGTCTATATTGTGGAGCAAAACGCAATCCTAAGAGGCCTGTGTTTTGGTTCTATAATGGGAGTTCCCTATGTGAATTTTTTATTTATTCAAAAATGCAGATCACCCCACTTATCTCTTTGAAATTTTTTTGTCAACAACTACAAAAATTATATTCTTTATTTATGAAACACAAGAAAATCTAATTAAACTAGAAAGCAAGTAAAATTCTAATGTAAAAAGTAATTAAATCTAACTAATCAACAAAATAAAAATTACCTACACAAAACTTACGAAGGCTTGAGCTCTGTTAAATTTCGATATGATGGCCGTCCCTCTCTAGATCTTAACTTTGAATTTATTAAGTTAAATAAAAAGTATAAAAAGCCACACGAATTTACAAGGATTCATAGGGTATTTATAATCCGAACACAATTCTACTCCAACTTGAGCCCTACCGCGAAAAATATATTTCCAATCTAACACAAACTAATATCAAAATATATAATTCTAATCTAATCCATAATTATTAGAAACCAATGGTTGAAATTAAATGGCTTAAAATATTATTTTTCAAGTTCAAAACCCAAAATTAAATTCAGCACACGAATCCACTGGATTAGATTTTTTATTCTGTAGCACTTAAGTAAAACATCCATAACTTTTGCATGCAAACTCCGATTGAGCTGTTCTTGGTGTCATTTCAAAGATAATTCAGAGCTCTACAAATTTCTTCCACACAAATTTTTCCAGTTCAAATTTTGTTTTTTTGAGAAAAATGCTCTTGAAGTTGATACTGCTGTATATAAATTTCTCTCTATCATGGTCGACGTCCTTTGCTGATATGGTTGACGAATTTGCTTTTTTTCTTCTTTTTCTTGCAAATCCTTTATACCTATAAATAAAATACTAAACATACTTGAATAACAATTATTTATATATAAAAATAGATAAAATATGGGGAAAATATACAAAATATAATACTCATCACACCCTCACACCTATCTTTTGCTAGTTCTCAAGCAAGACCTAAATTTAAAAAGAAAATAAAAATCCTAACTCACTTTAGCAGGAATCGAGATTGCACTTAGCATGTAAAAGAAGTTTTGAAGATGATAAACTCAAGAATCTTCATATCTCAATAGAAATCTCATCTATCAGTCACCTTACACCTATCAATTATCATAGGCTTTTCTCTTTGTATATAGCCTTCAGAAAAAGATTATAATAAGGTACCACAAGATTTGCATATGGTCTTTAAATCATCAATTTGTCAAACCATATTAAAGATATCTGTTATTTATCACAGTCCATCACTCCTAAGTATCTTCATATTTTAATATAAATCTCATCGAGACCAATAATTCTTTTTAATTTCATCATCTTCGCACCATTGGTATGTTAACAATTTTTGCATATACTTGCAATTTTTTTCTGTCACTAAGCCATGTAGGACAAAAATAGAGCTCTATTCCGATATCTTTCAACCATATATATATATATATATATATATATATATATATATATATATATATATATATATATATATATATATATATGTGTGTGTGTGTGTGTGTGTGGGGTGTTTACAGGTTTGTCCCTTACATTTTTATAAATTATGATTTAGTCCCCCAACTCTTCATATTTAAGATTTAGTTCCCCAAATCCTCTAAATTACTACAATTTAGTCCCTCTATTAGTTTTTTTTGTCCGAATAAACGGCAGAATTTAATTTTTACTTTTTTAAAATAATAAAATGACTTAAATACCCCTATGAAAAAAAAGGGAAGAAGAATAGAGAGATAGAATAAAAGAAGAAGGGGGAAGCCAATGAACCCAATGAAGAAAAGGAAAAGAGAGAAGGAAGAGGGAAGGAGAAGAGAGGAGGATGAGGGAAGAAGGAATTAAGGAGGGATAAAATGGAAAAATCAGATCAAAAAATAAACTGGACTAACGGAAGTTAGAGAGGGGGACTAAATTGTAGTAACTTAGAGGATTTGGGGGACTAAATCCTAAATATGAAGATTTGGAGGACTAAATTATAATTTATAAAGATCTAAGGGACAACTCTGTAAATACCCTATATATATAGTCAGCCATGGGAAAAGGCTAGAACAAAAGAAGAGGGCACTCGAGGGGAAAAAAAATTTCAAGGACAATAGAATTCTTGAAGCAAATTAACTAAATTTAATATGGAGAGATGTTTGAATTTATAAAGCAAATTAGCCAAATCTCTATAGCATACAGTTTTAATTGTAACTACTTACTAGGAGTTCCACGTACACGTTATATGAATACTAATATAATTAGAGTTTTAATAATAAAACATCCCTTAATAGCTTCAATAACAATAATAATAGCAAAAAAAAAAAAAAACAATATATATGAGTTTTAATCATTTGTTTCATTAATGGGGGAAAAAAGAATCTCTCAGATGGTCTGAGTGTCCCTCTCTACCCTAATAATGAATCCAGTGGCGAACACAAATTAATATTTTTTTTTTTTGAGTCAGCGGCTAGCATTAAAACCTTTTGCCTTTTGCCTTCTACTAATGAGAAATAATTGAATGTAATTTAAAGATAATTTGAATCGATTAATAGAGCTAGCAAAGAATATATCTACTAAAACAATAACAACTAAACCTTTTATCCTAAATATTTGAGGGTAGATTACATGAACCAAAAGAGAATCACGTCGGGTCGATTACAAAGATGATCCTTCTCCACACATTCATATCGAACAATATATCATCATTTAAATCTCCAACATCCATATCTTTTTGTATCACCTATATCCATATTTTTTTCAGTGTTCCTTTCACTCTTTTAACTTGTCCTATGTAAATAAATTCACATCGTCGAACAAGTGCATTGTAACTTACGTACTGACCAAACCATCATAAGCGATTTTCTTGCATTTTCTCTTCAATGAGGGCCACACCTATCTTAACACGAATATCCTTATTTCTCACATCCAACAAACCATACACATTTCTACTATACTTATTTTCTGTGAATGACGTTTCTTTATTGCCAAGTATTGCATGCCATATAATAAAGCTGGTCTAATAACATTCTTATATAATTTTAAGATGTTATGGTCACATAAAACTCCCGTTGTACTTCTCTATTTCCACCAGCTAGTTTGGTTCCTATAGTTGACATCACTAAACTGTTTGAAGATAATCGCTTTAAACTGTCTTTTAGAAGTTAAAATTTCTAAGTGCAAGGTACTGATGCCAGTTTTTGTAGAAACACCATAAGATTCTGATGCAAGATATTATAGAAACTATACAGGGTACTGGTTTGAGTTTTTGTCAAGACTGTCATCAGAACCTTTGAATCAGTTGAAACTGGGAAGGTATTGGTTTGAATTTCTTCAATGTCTCAAAGTTGTTTTCAGATTTAAAATTGTGAGTTTTTGTGATTTTATATTGTTGTTTGACTGCGGGCAAAGCTTGCAGGCATCATATTTCGCATTTTTCTAGTATAAAATTGAGAAGAGGGGCCGGATGGATGATTTGTTGTGTTCATTATCAGCAAACCTGTTGTAAATAATAGTGTCCAACAAATATGACAATCGAACAAAGGAAGTAAACTGCAACTAAAAAAAATAATGAGAGAGAGAAGAAGAATACGGGAGAATTTATGTTGTTCGACAGCTTGTTAACATCTACGAGAATGGAACTTTTTTTCCACTACATTTAACAATTAGGGTTACGTACGTTTTTATACATTACCACTTATCCGCTACAAAGCGTATTTTGAAAGTCATTATGGCGATCTAGAGCCCGTCTTCCATTAATATATTTAACAAAACATACCTCATAGTACAAAAGTATGGATTTCACATATATCCGTAAGCATAGACAGAAAAGATAAAAAAAATTAATTCTCATTTAATTTCAATGCTTCTTCAAATGATAAAAAATGGAAACCCTTCTCTTCAATGGAAAAAAAAAAAAGTGAAGATAATAGTTTTGCACTTGAACAGGGAAGGATTTCAAATAAACAGTTTCTGCTTAAAATTTTTAGATAAAAGATGGCAAACAAGAGAAAGAAATCAATTCTGCTAATTATCTTTAAATGGAATACGGAGGGCCTTGTTTAAGTATTTCATATCATTTCTTAATCTATAATTGTTATTTTGTGCAGGCTATTCTTCTTTGTAAAAGCTTTTCAGTTAATCATCCAAGAATGCAATCTCACAATTACACTCAGCTAAGTTTCAGGCTTACATATAACAAGATTTCAGATCACATACCTGAAGGATCAAGTTTGAACCTTCTTCGGGCATTAGCAAAGAGATTTTATGTCAGAAATATCTGGCAACTGCAAGAGAATCTGAGATGGTCGACCCCTCGTGGATGAATTTACTCCCACTGGATCCTCACTCCATGAATTGCTGATTACAGAATCCAGTTACGCTGGGAAGAAATCAAGCTACTCCGAGCTCAAGTATAACGTTGCAGTTAGGGGCGCAAACTGATCAGATGTGGATAAGATATCACTCACCTCGCATCCATAGTCTCCTAAGCATTCAAGACAATTCTGTATCCACATTCAAGCTCTTGAGCACCCCAATAACGGCATAATAGAAAATCTTCTGTACTTGCAGTGAAGTTTTCATCCATGCTATCATATACAACAGCTGAAAGTTAACAGAGCTTGAATCACTATCGACAGTGTGGCTAGCAGATAACTCATATTCAGCAGGCATATCAACACACCAACTATAACCAACGTATTATCTATGCCTTGACTGAATAACATTCTGCAGATTGAATTTTTACAGGAGTGACAATGTATTTACCAGGAAAACTATAAAAGCATTACTTGTCGTCTCATATAAATTACCAATAGTCTCTCATATAAATTACCAATAGTCTCTGCACGAGCACATGCCGTCTCTGAAAATATGCAAACACTTGGGATCCTTGATCAATAACTCACGCTGATACACCTCGGACACCAACTTGGCTATTGTATGACATTCCATACACATCTTAATACTCTTGATTAGTCTTATACTTCTGAAGCTAGGAGTGTTGATTAAACCGAACGCTATCGCCAGTTTCTCACTATGGTACCCACCAAACTCTTCCAATGCTTCCGCATCAAGCTTTGTACCACGAAACTCATGCATCATTGATGTATTCGTATCTTCGGTCATACCACCAAACTCTTCCAACTTAGACTCCAACTCGATAGTAGGCTTATCACCAGTATAAAAGGTATGAATCTTGTTTCTAACATCAATCCAGCAACAATCATGAGAAAAATCTGCACTGCTCTCTCTTTTAGGCTTTGTTACTTTCGACATGTCGCCTGCTTTCCCAATGAAAGCTTGCATATATGACAGTAATCTCTGAATTCTTGTATTATTTGGCTCCAGTCTTATCAAATGCTTCGCTGCGAGGCTGACAACCTTGGTATTGCTGTGGATTATGCCAGCAGTGAGAAATGCATTCCAAACAGCAGAGTCGGGCTCGATGCTCATGTTCTCAATGAGCTCAAAAGCTTCCCCGAGCCTTCCTGAACAACCAAATAGCTCTACCATTGCCGTATAGTGCTCTGATCCTGGAGTAAGCTGGTATTCTTCCGCCATATTAGAGAAAAGGTTGATTCCGTCTTTCACCATCCTATCAAGACTATACGCACGGATCATGCTGGCAAGTGTTGTTTGGTTCGGCTTCACACCTTGTTCTTTCATCCGTGAGAACAAATCCCGGGCAAGATGAGAAGACCCATGAAGAACACAAGCAGAGATAATCGAGTTCCATGAAATAAGATCCCTTGATTGAAGTCTGCTAAATATAGTGCAAGCAATTCCTATATCACCAGCGTTAGAGTAGGCACTGATGAGAGCATTTGCAATAGAAGTTTCCGACTGTAACTGTAAATTGTTGCGCAGTATAGAAGCGTGCATCTCCTTTATCTTCGACATTGACACTAAATTGCCAAAAGCCGGTAGGATGCTGAGTATGGTAATCGAATTGGGTCTCACACAATTGGACTGCATTTGCCGGAATATGCCAAGGGCCTTGTCCACATTTCCATTCTGCAAGGTACCAGAGATAAGGGTGTTCCACGAAGCCGTGTTCCTTCTGATACCATTGCTCTCCATCCGCCAAAAGAGTTCCATGGCTTGGTCCTCATCCCCATTCTGGATGTACCCCGATATCATCACATTCCAAGTCACTACACTCCGACAAACGCCAAGAGTCTCCATGTTCAAGAAAAGTTCGTAGGCTTTGCTGCAAAATCCAGCAAGTGCATACCCACCGATCATCGAATTCCAAGTGTAAACATCTTTCTCCGAGATGGAATCAAACAGCCTCTCAGCATCTTCTAGCCTACCACATTTCGCATACATGTCAACCAAAGCGTTCACAACTAACACACTCCCCACATCTCCAATTTTAACAGCAAAGGAATGGATCTCCTCTCCCTTCTTCAAAGATCTCAAATCAGCACAAGCCGATACAACACTTGCGATGGTCATTGCATTTGGCTTTACATCAGATATCACCATCTCTAGGAAAAGATCCAGGGCTTGGCTCGACTTATTATTCTGAACGAAACCCGAAATCATGCTTGTCCAAGTCACAACATCAGGAGTGATTCCTGAAGCCTCCATCTGCTCCATCAGCTCCATGGCACGCTCCGGATTGCCAGACTGGTTGTAGCTCGTGATCAATATGTTCCATGTAACCGAACCAGGCTCCACCTTCTCCTCCACCATCTGCTCAAACAGCCGAAGAGCTTCCTCATCCTCACCGAACTGGCAATGCCCGGATATGATAGCATTCCAACTCACCCCATTCTTCGTACCCATCTTCTCAAAGAACTTAATCGCCAGCCCCAACTTGCCACACTTCGCATACATCGCCAATATCGAGTTGCTCACATGGGCCTCCTCCGTAGAGTCTAGCAACCCACACCGCACCGCAATCGAATGCAACAGCCTCCCAGTCTCAAGATCACCGACATTCGAGCAAGCCTGCAATATCTTCGGAAGCAAGAACGCGTCCGGCACAACCCCTTCCCACATCATCTCGAAGAACAAGCCCACAACATCCTCCCACCTCTGCTCCCTGGAGTACCCGCCAATCATCGCAGACCAAGAGTACAGATTTCTCTCGTTCATTTTGTCGAACACCTTGCGTGCCTCCTCCAAGCTACCGCATTTGGCGTACATGCTGACCAGCTTGGTCTCTACGAAGGGGTTGGGGTCGGTTACGGAGCCGATGGAGGAGTGCAGCCTCCGGCCATCGGCGATGGAGTCGGAGTCGATGCAGGACTGGAGAAGGGAGATGAAGGTCTTGGGCCGTATTTGGGTGCCGCTTTCGAGGGCTGAGATGGCTTCTTGGAGACTGGCATTTGGGGAGAGATGGGTCGGTTGGGGGTTGGGTCTGTTGTGGGATGTTGGTGATTTTTGGGGGTTTGGGGGAAGAGAACAGATGGGTCTTGGGGTTTGGTGTAGGGGTTTGATGGAGGGGATTGGGAATGGGAGTAAGGTTTTGGGTTTAATGGGTAGGAGAGGGTTCTCCATTGGAGAGGAGACTCTTTCTTTCTCTCACTCTCTGAGATTTAAAATTGGCAAGCATCCGTTGGGAAAAGAAAATGGAGGGAGAGATGAGGGAGTTTCAAGATTGGTTGAGGATAAGGGGAGAGGGAAAATTCTATTTGAGCACGCGACTTTGCTCAGTGAGCGAGCGCTCAGTCCGCAAAATTGTTCAGAAATTAATCCCCTTACAGTTTTCACATCCTATTCAGAAATTAACCCCTTATAGTTTTAACATCATTTGGAGATTTAATCTCCGATCAAAAATAAAATATAATCAAAAAAGAAATAGTAAACGTGGAGATTAATCTCCGATCAAAAATAAAATATAATAAAAAAGAAGTAGTAAACGTGTTACTTTTGACAATTTTAGGAAAATTTTAGGAAGTGAGCTCACTTAAATAGTTGTGCTCAAATAGAATTTTACAGGGAGAGAGATGGGATGTCTTTCCCAATGAGCTTTGATTCTAACGCCATCATTTCTCTCCAATTTCTAAAAGTTTCTGATTTCAACTTTCAGCTTCTTTGTAAGAAATTCGTAGTTCGGTCCATAAACGTAACTTTTATCTCAAAAGTAAATATAAATTATTCCTTTAAAAAAGATAAATTAAAACTATAATTATTATTAATTATCGTTATTATTATTGTTACTAATTGTATTATTATTGTTAATGCTTTTTTTACTTGTAACTGAACATTTTTAATATTGTTTACATGCTTAAACAGTATCATGGAAAGTTGAATATAAAATCTCCAATATTGAAAAAAGAATGATATTTCCGTATTATTATTAGTATTATTCCCGTTACAATTATTTATACGTCACCGTTATAATTGATCCATAATCGTAGGAGAGAAAGTTAACTTGAACAATCTTTTATAGTGGCATTTACCCTCTCAATTTATAAGATATTCCGGGTTGGTATTCCAAGTTGAACTCTAAGTGGATAATATTGTAAAAAAAAAAAAAAAATTATATGTGAATTTGACTTTAGAAAAAGGTAATATGGTTTTCTCACGGTTCATTATTAACTATCTATAAATAAATTTTCAAGCATATACAACAACATGCTGATTTTGATTTTAAATATGATTAACTGCAAGAAGACTCGATGCATACCCCTTAAAACTCTGAGTTTAGTCTCTGAACAATCTCCTCCTTGCTGCACTAAAGCAAAAGAACACTCTCAACTGCCACCTTAAGTCGAAGACCATGAAGAAGAAGGTTAGGGTTCCCTCTTATGATGCCTACTTTCATTGTCTCCAACATTAATGTAGCTAGCTCCTAACCTAACCATGATGCTCTTCAAAGCAATCTCAAGACATCAAAGGCCCACAACCACCCTGCATGCTCTAATCCATGTTGATCGTCACAGGTCTCTAGAATCTCCTAATTCCTACTTCTGTTGGTCCTTGAATCTGTTGAAGCAACAAGGAATATGAAGTGGCAACTAGTGTGTTGGCTGGCAGTCATAGATGTAGAAACAATGGTTTCATTTTACATAGAGAAATTGACTTCCCAAAGCTGGCTATCCACTAAATTCATCAGGGCTTCCTATTTTGGAGGTTAAGAAGTTTAATTTTACCCATCATATCCAGGAGAATAATGTACATTCTATCATTCAGGTGGAAAGCAAAGTAAATGACAGGAACCCTCTAAGCTGAACAAACCAATCAAAAGTGTGAACAAGTACACAAGGAACTAAAAGTAATGGCATCGTAGAACGGTTTTGCCCAAAAAAGGGGAGAAAAAGATCAAGAACGGGAAAAAGGGGCTTCCCACATGCCGACTTGATCAAGTGAACATAGATGGTACGAAACTTGTGCATATGTACAGTAACCGACATGAACATATTGTACACAACTTAGTGAGGACATCTAACCTTATGGCTTGCTTTGAAAATCTAATGGCCAGCCTTGTCCTACACCTTCAACAACTAAACACAAATGTAAACACAAATGTAAAGCAAAACATAAGTGAGGGCACCATCAACAAACTATTATATTTTTAAAAAAAAAATTAAGAAAATGAAAAGGAAGTCGAAAACAAAATATGGCTGATTTAGGACTTACAACACCAATAATATACAGAGTTACGATTGGTTGGCGGATTGGTTGAATGAATCCTGAACATCTTCACTATGTTCAGACTGCAACGGCTTGGGGATAATATTTGATGGCGACCACTGATCCGGAACCACAAGAAAATATGCAGACATTGCTTTTCTGAAGCGCTTTTTGTATTGTTTTGGTGAGATCACAGTAGGAGATTCATTCTTCGGGCCACCCAGAATACCTGAAGCTTTTACCCACGTCTCCAGGTGCTTGTCCCAAGTGTACTGCCTCATAAAATCAATGATTCCAAGTACTAGTTCATGCTTTTCCTCATCTATACCCACCAGTAGAGAATAATCCATTACATCGATGGACTACAGCCACATTAACAAGAGAAAGATGTTAGGATTGAAGAATTAAATACTCACTTAGTTACACCTAGAAGAGTGCAGGATACACTAAAGGTACTCTGATGAACTTATTTTTAAACCAAAAACCTTCATTTCAGGAAAGACTCCTAATCATGATGGCAATGAAAAATTGTCAATGCGGAGAATCTAGAAAGAAAATAAAGAACATGGGAATACAAAAATTATGAATATCATGCTATTCACATGTTCAACTATCTCTTAGTTTTCAAAAGAAAACTTATCCTAATCTAAGTTGCACCTATTGATTAACTTATGAATAACAAGCTACACTGACCACACAATCAACTATCCATTAGTTTTCAAATAGAAAACTCATCGCATCTAAGTTGCACTTATTATACACAAAGAATTCAATGTGCGGGAACATAGTTATGGGGATTCCATAATCTTGCAAAGCTAGGATACAGCACACCAAGTGTAAGCAACTGGATAAATATATAAGAATATGTACGCATAAACTTTACTTGCTTTTACTTAATTTACGAATGACCAACAGCCAAACAGATAACACAGATGTAAAAACTTTAACCCTTAAACAAGTCCATCTTTGAAAATAGAAATACAGAAACTCTCATGTGGAACTTTACAATGTGACTTGAACAGTAACTTCTCATGTACACTCTCTATTTATCTATTGACAGAGAATTTAAATCATGTAGAAGCAGATCCACTAGAATTATGAATTGCGTAACTTCAATTTCAATTAAGTTTTCATTCTTGCAGTTGCACTCAGTATGCTTATTTAAGATATGCATCTGCCCCAGGCCAGCTCCATCATAAATTTCAGGATATGACAGTATATTCAAGTAACCAATGGTTACAAAACCCAGCAACTGGCCCTTCCGATTAACTATTCATCCTACCCAAATTATAAACAAAGTGGGAAAAATTTGCGATATCAAGGTAGTCTATTCCATTTACAAGAATAATTTCTCGAGATTTAAGTTTCATGTAGAGGAGATTGATCAAGCTCAACTGCACTGAGTTAAAGCCATTATAATTCGTTGAAATGCAACTACCTGTGGTCATGCACTTAAGGAACCATATGAAAATGGACAATTGAGGAAAACAATGGGAATTTCTTTAACTCACCGCAAGAAATGAAGTATCATTCCAAACAGCTCTCTCTAGCAGCCGCTTAGCCTTGTTGCCCACAAAGATTGGAGAAGTTGGCATTGCCTCAATGAGGTTTTGATCAAGTAGAACTTTGTTCTTACCACTTGAATCTGGATTGTATCGTGACCTTGAAGATCCTTTAAGATCATAAAGTTTTGTCACAGTTCGTCCAAACAAGAGATTCTCCATTACCAGAACATCAATTTTAGACTCCTTTCCTCCCTTCATGCTCTTAGTAGTAATCTACACAATTAAACCAAATGACATAGTAAATTTCAAGATCTTAACTGAAAGAAATGAAAATAGATAATATAAGGAGCATCCATTGCAGGTGAATTTGACAGAATATAGTAAGTTAAAATCCAAAGGAACATCCCCGTACCAATAATTACAGTCAACTTTAATCAGGTAAGCTTCAAGTTATTCATAGGAGCATAATGATTCTATCTAAAATATATGGCCTGAAGGAAATGATTGTTAAGCTTTAAATTGCGCAAATTGATCTATAAATTACTGTAAGTAGGTAATCACTTTCAGTATTTCAAATTTCAACCTCAACCTGTGTAACGCCCCCCTTTTTGGCTACTTCCCAAAACGGAGAACGCTACTTATTTCTTCTACTAGACAACCCAACAGTCACAAGATCTTGGAATAACCGTAACTACTGCCACAATCAGGTGAATAAATAACATGTCTGAAACTGGAATGACAAAAAGCTCATTACATAGAATGGCACACTGCCCTAAATATGAATACAAAAGAAGTAAAAGAGGAAAGCAGTGTCCAGATAAAGGAAATACAAGCAATATATAAGAGATTCTTCGGAAAGTACTTCACTACTTAATATTGCTCGGTCTGACCGATGAAGTACGGATCCTCAGTCGGGGCAGGTTCTCCTTCTTGGTCCTCTAAACCTAGGTTTAGAAACCTAGGGGATTAAACCCAGCAAGTAACACCAGAAAAATATATGTGTACTAGTACAGTACTAAATGCAAATGAATAAAATGCTTTCATTGGGAAAGTGCAATGATAGCGATGAACAGTCACATGAAGAAAATATAACAGCAAGATTATATATGTCATTTACAAATAACATGTAAATATCATGTAAAGATGCATATTTTGTAAAGATGTCAAGTCTAAATCAAGTCTTTGTTAGCATTTGAAAATAAATTAGCATTTGAAACTTGAATGATTTGTTAGCATTTTGAAACTAAATGATGGATAGGATAGTGCGCAGTTTCCTGTATTGTACAAGTGCCCGTGCATACCCGGGACCCGGCCTCAGACCCATGACGCTGAACCAGGACGTACCGCTAGGTACTCAAGACAAGCTCCGTACTGTGAAGCAGTAACGGACATCACCCTTTTGGGGATTCATGTATCAGACGGTGTGCTGCTGCAGCTCAGCACTTAATTCAAGAAGTTAGTTAACATGATCCTTGTACAATACAAGTTCTTATCCATCATTGAGCTTCCCCAATCCCATGTCAATAATGCATGATATATATGAATTAACGAAATACAGAACTTGTCAAGTCAAGAATTCAAGAATCAATTTCAGGATCATGTACACATGTTTCACAAGGTATTTCATGTCATGTGATCAAGATACAAGAAATTTGTTATCATGTTCCCATGAATGATTATGCTCATCATGTATCAATTATTTAATTAATTCATGTATTGTACCATTCATGCAAGAATCATATAATACAATATATCATTAACAATTATCACACTCTATGCATCATTTATCCATTATATAGTTTCTCACATCCTGAATTCATATGATAATTTCATTTGTTTATTTTCCCTTTCCCTTCTTCAATTGTCTTTCAATTCATAGACTTGCATTTTCATGTAATATCATAGCACATGATTTATAATGTCAAAGCACATAATTTGTAACATGATGAATCAAATATCCGTATCATCTCAATAATCTCAGTGTACAGTCATATCACCAATTAATTCAATAATCTGGTGCAGTTCTCAATTCCAATCAATACCCAATTCGTAAACAAAGTGCACCATGTAATAATAGAAAATTATTTCTAAACCCAAACGTATGGACTTGTTTAATTTCCAGGTTCAACCACGTATTATTTATATATTTTTCTTTTGATAAATTTTCATTTAACTTCCAAGCCAAATTCATCAATTATTTTAAATCCAAATCCAATTTTACAAGTCCAAGTCCACTTTCTCAAGTCCAAGCCCAATGATTCAAGTATCTTTATTTCTCTTTTAACTTCCAGGCCCAAATTTTTTTTCTATTTCTTTTCCTTTACTCTCTCCATTTTTTTCTCTCTTTCTTTTTCTTTTTCTTTTTCTTTCTCTTTAGCCCAGCCCATTATTACTCTTATATATCATTTTGTCTTCATTCAACTTTTCTCTCTTTATCCAATGAAATCACCTAAGACTATTTCCCTGCATATAAACTTTCTCTTTATCCAATGAAATCACCTAAACCTGAATGAAGCCCATGCAATTACTTAAGCCCTCATATCTTTATTTAATTTCATTTTCCTTTTCTTTCTTTTTCTTTTGTCCAGCCCAATCCCAAGCTCATGATGTCTCTCCCTCTTTTTATTTTATTTTATTTTTTTTTATTTCTTCTGGGCTGGGCCAGGCCCATGATCTCTTCTCTTCCAGCCCATCTTCCTTTTTCTTTTCCTTTTAATTACTCATGGACTGGGCCAGGCCGACTTACCCTTTTTTTTTTTCTTTTCTTTTCCTTTCACCTCGGCCCAGCCCATTACTCCCTTTCTTTTCCTGTCTCGGCCCAAGCTCTCCTCTATATATATTTTTTTTTGCTTCTTTCTATTTTTGCATGGTTGCATGCAAAATTATTTTTTTGCATGCAACCGAGTTATATATATATATTGCAATTATTAAAATAAAACAAATATCATGATATTTATATACATCAAAATTAACACACTAATTTGGTTCAGTTTTCAATATCATTTAATAGATAAAAATATGAACCAAACATTTTTTTACAAAATAAATCTATGTACACAAATTTAAATTAAATAAAGAAATGAACGGAAATAGATATAAATAAAATACCGAAAGAACAAAAATAACAGTATTACTTGCATGTAAAATCAAATATAACAATACTTGTATGTATCAAAATTGACTCAATAGTCTAGTTTAATTTTCAATATTAATCATGAAAATAAATCATGCATGTAAATATACAATAAGGAAGGAACAGAAATAGCAGTGTTACTTGCCTCGGTTTGATCTCGAATATTCGGTTCGAATCCTCGATACGGTTTGATTTCTCTCTTTTCTTTTATTTTTTTTTTTTTTTTTATTTTCTTTTTCTCTTTCAGCAAGAGTATGAGAGGGAGAGAAGAGATTAGGGAGAGGGAGAGGGAGATTAGGGTTAAGAATGAGGGATTAGGGTTAAGAATGAGGGTTTATATAGGAGATTTATTAGATTTAATTATTCTCAACCCAATTATCATTCCACCGCCCATGATCACCGCCCCACCACCGGCCCACGATCTCCCACGTTGATAATAATGGAGGTGTGCTCACTTAGCAGGTGGGCATATTAGTAATTACCAATTTATTTAATATTTTATTTTTTTACGGTTCCGGTAAACATTGTCCAAATGCTACCAAATTTTTACAGGACGTAATACTCAACGAGAGGAGTACTAGAAAATTATCCGTTTGTTATTTCGATGTCTGGAATAAATGAACCGAAATTCTGAATTAATTAGAAAGGAGAATTATTAGTTAAATATGAAATTATGAGATAATTATTATACTAATCTTTCATTAATTAAGTTAATTATTACATTAATTATTCATCCGTACCCGTCCAAATCAAATCACCGTCCAAATCATTGGTGTGTGCACTTAGAAATTTGTGGTGTATAAAGTAAATTATTTAATATTTTATTATTTACAGTTTCGGTAAACGTTTTCCAAATATTACCAAATTTATGCAGGACGTAGTAGTCGACGAGAGGAGTACTGAAAAATTATCCGTTTGTTATTTCGATATCTAGAATAAATAAACCGAAATTCAGAAGTAATTAGAAAAGAGAATTATTAGTTAAAGTATGAAATTATTACTGATCTTTCCTTAATTAATTATTCACCGTCAATTATTGAGCCCACTGTCCAAATTAATTATTCACCGTCAAAATTATTGAGCCATCCATCGTCCATACCTAATTGTGTGCTCACTTAGTAGGTGGGCGCATTGAGTAATTATTAATTTATTTAATATATATATTTTTTTTTTCTTTCTCTTGAAAGAAATCATAAATATTACAAAACTAATAATCGTGAAGACTGAATGTCATTTGAGTTTGTGGATTTAAAGTTACGTTGACTGAAGATAATTTCGGTGTCTAAATTTGACTTCGGTTGACTTATTCAGCACAACTGGTCTCAAGAGAGCAATATAAGTAGATCGAATTTCGGGGTGTTACAACCTGCAACTGAGAGTCAATAGACTGCATGTTTATGATTTGATTGTTTCAAACTACTAACTCATTCACCATCCAAAGAAACAATAAGACATCTATATATACATTAACAATAAAATTATTTTTGAAAATTGATGTACCAAAACATTTTATCATTCTATATATTTATGTAAACAGAAAAAATTGACCAATTATGTTGGAAAATAAGGATATTTTGATAAACTGTTGCTTCTTTTCAGAAGGCATGCAGAAACTTATAAGCAAGGAATTCCTATTACAGGGCTTCACCAAAAGTTTTACCGAGTAAAATATCTTCCTTTAGTTAGGACCAAGTTAGTATTAAGATGTTAAAAAAGAGAAAGAACTCAAAGTATCATAAATTCATAACTGATCTTTATATGTTAATAAATGCTCAAAGCTGTCAGACATGGTAATAACTGCAAGTCTTAAATTTAAAAAAACGAAGGCAAAAGCCACAACACCATTAGTTACACGCTATTCATTAGGACTACAATTTTCTAACTTTGTCAAAAATGAAGTTTGAGAGACTAATGTCAGAATTAGTTTGAACACACTAATCACTATCCGGTTCTCTTTCCAACCGACTTGGCAGCCAAATTTCACTTAGGATCACAGGAAAAAAAAAAAAAAAACTTTCCATGTGTATGGCAGGCCACCAGATAATACCAATAAGAAAGCCTGTGGATCAAAACTCAAGTTGACTCCTTTATTATAGTTGAGAACATGTCATCCACCTTTCATCTGACTATGATATAACAAAAAAAAAAAAAAGTCAGTTTACCCAATCTTTGGGATCAACTGCATTGATCATTTTCTCTGCTAATGTCATAAAATCCTATATAACGGATTTATGTGTAAAAGTTCATATATTTATGTACGTGTGTGTATGCATGTATGCATATCCCAAAAAAGGAGATGAGATGGACGTAAATCCAATCATCTAATTCTCCTCTATCATCTCTAATCCTAATCCTAACTCTGATTATCATGGTATCGGAGTAAAACAATCCCATATAAACTAACTCTGCTCTCAACACCATAGCTCGACATATCTGTTTTCAACTCCTTTTGGTCAAATCAAAATCAACTCTATTTACTTCGATCTTCGCCAATATACTTTATCGCTTAGACTGCTTCCACCAACCTCGCCAAGCTGCTACTTCACCAGGACTGTCAAGCGCTCGCCAACATCGCAACCTTCATCATCTTCAACTATCATCCATCGCCTCCAATCTCCGGCCTTCTATCACCTCGAATACAACTTAACTCCGACTATCAACTTTCATCACCATCGCCTTTGACCCCAACTTTGACCATAATCAACCATCTTTCAACTTCGATCGAATCCATCAATGATCAAACCCACTCAACTCCAACTCTATAACCGACTAGACCATGTTGCTTGTCGTCGTTGCCTCCACCAGCATAGTCCACCGTCACCCCTCTCAGATTTGTTCGGATCTAAGACCCTTTTCTCATATCAAAGTAGAAATGACAAAAAAATTGTTGTCTTTGCAGCTTGGAAAGGTTAACAAAAGTGTTTGGGAAGTTGTGTTTTTTCTGTGAAGTAGGATCCTTAAGCTTTGCTATTAGTAGTTGGTGGTTGGAATAATGTGAGTATGACACATTCGACTAGTACAACAAAGTTAAAACCGATTATTCCAAAGTAAACTATTAGTAAGATTACTGATAGAAAATTGAATGGGGATAACTATTTGCAATGGAGAACAATAGTTGAAATTAAATTAACTAGTCATAAAAAAGTTATTTGTACATGGATCCTTCTAGTTTTAAAATTTATGAGTTGGAGAGAGCAGATAAAACTCTCTTTGGTTAGCTTTTGAACATCATGGAGCCAAAAATACAAGATCTCGTAATGTATGCATCAATAAAAATCGATGTGGAACTATTTTCAGAAGACATATTCGGGAAAGAATAATTTTAATAGAGCTTTTAACGTTATTTAGAAGATTTTCAGGAGCAAAAAATGGATACCAAAACTTTGTCTCAACAGTATGCACACTTCAATAAGGAACTAAAGGTGATTTTTCATCTTGCAGGATGTGAAGAAAATGCAGAAGCAATGGGATCAACTAGCAATACTGACTCTCCTTGAGAGTTCGCTATCAAAGCATACTCCAACACGTCCAAAAGTGATAAGAAGTTCTCCAGTTGACTCTTCCGGAGATATTGGTTTCTTCAAAGGATTCTTCCAGAAGTATTGCATAATCTTACTAGAAATGAGTATCATGAACAGGCAACTTTAGCCATTCAACGAGGGCCATTTATAGCTTCTATGGTGGTCAAGGAGGCCATTCCGATGGTGGATGAGGAGAGTTTTAGCTGAGGAGATTGTTTTAGTGGTAGCATTGGTGATTCTGGTCGAGATTGTATAGGCTTTGGTGGTGGTAGGGGAGATCTTCATCACAAAGGTTCGATTTGGTGGTAAGGGGAAGATTTTGGTTGTGGAGGAAATGGAGAAGTAAATTAGCAATACAAAAAACTACTACAATTACAAAGAGGTTAGACACGAGAAATAGGTGTCTAGAGGGAATTCATTTTTGCAAAATTTTGAAGATGAAGTAGAACTTAGTCGTTCGGGTAAAAGTTACAATTTATTCAATATTTTAATTCTTTGTTGCAAACTATTCCCTAGTTCCCACCCAATCCCTACACCCCCCCCCCCCCCCCCCCCCCCCCCAAAAGAAAAAAACAAAGAACACCACCACCACACAACATAATTTTTGTTCTAGGATCTCCTCCAAGGGAAAGAAAGCAGGCACCTTTTGCCTCTAGTTAATTGTGAAAATCCTGTAGTTCCTCACAGGCTTGATTTTTGGAGTGTTTAATCTTGGCTCCAATGACTTCTCCACTCATTAGTGGGAATGCCAAGTAGCCTATCAATGTACAGAAAACAACCACCAATTAAGTTGGTACGTTTCCAATGCAGGCCTTTATATCCATCCCCAATTTCACTTCTAGTACTCTTAAATTACATCCTTCTTGCATACATCCTTCCAGTTCCCCCTTTTTCGATATCTCCACTTCGCTTTACCTTGTAGAAAAGACGGAACTTGTCTCAGTATTTACTTATTTCAGCCAACCTCAATCACCAGTTTGACCACTTACAATGGCAAACTATATACATTTCTTTCCACCTCTTATAGAAATTTCACAACTTCCAATCATGCTCGGCAGTGGCATAGGTGAATCCATGTTACCCAAATCGAATAACTCGATCACCATCAGCAGGGAGCGAACATGAAACCACCCTTCTGAGAGACCACCCTTTTGAGAGAGAGGATTGTACCATTGAGCTAGCATGGTTTCAAATCATTGGTCCAGATATAACTAGGAAGGGACTATGCATCGAAGAAAATCTTGTACTTTAAATACGACTTCTTGAACTTAGCTTTGCTTGGAAATCATCTATCAAGATAAGATAACATCATGGGCATAATGCAATCTAGTTTTACATGAAAATTGATCAACTTTTATGTCACAACCAGATTTAGTGTGTTTAGGGCTTGTTTGGATGCTAGGGATGAAAATCCTTTGAAATTCATTTAGGATGAGAATCCTTTAGATTGTACCTATATTCCATTGGGGTACAGTACTTGAGATTACAAGCCAAAAGGTTGTTTGGAGTTCCAAAACAACTCATTAATTGTTCTTCAAAAAGTAGCTATGTAACAAAAAAAATTCCTTCAAGGTATTGACCTCCCTTCTCTAATCCAAAGATTGGGCCGTTTTGGGATGTACTCCTTAGGATTTCGGTTTGAAAATGACAACCAAACAAGCCAATCCTTACAATTGCCTATCCTTTAGAGAGAAGGAATTTTGGATTTAATTCCTTATGATTAGCCTCCAATAAACAAGGCTAAAGGGAAAAAAGAGGAATGCGCCAAGAGAGAAGTACGAGATATTTAAGAATTGCTTAAACATTTGAACATCTGATAGACACTATTATCAGCAATTCAAATGTTTAAGCAGTACAAGATATTTAAGAATTAACTCACACTACAAGAAGCTTCACGCTCAACAAACTTCTATAGCTTTGCTACCTACCCATACTTGTTTCTTTTCAAGCATCCTCTACGGGTTTCAACTTAAAATTCTCCAACTATCACAAAATATTAGAACGTTACTGTTTAGTACCCAAAAATAATAATAATAATAATAAACCTCTACCTACCTATAGATCTCCGAAAGAATAACCATAACTCGGTAGAATAGAGATGGATGTCTGTAACCATTATATTAGGGAATTAAAAGAACTAATAAGACCAGATTAGAAATCAATTAGAATTTGGAAGGCATATCTTAGAACTATTCTGCAAGACCATGCCAACGTTGAAAATAACGATAATTCATAGCATAAAGCTTGGCTTCCCAAAAGGTTATAGCGTGACGCATATAACGTAAGTTACACGATTTATAAAACAAATATTCAAAATAAATATAAATTTATCCACAATAGATTCAATATATAGGCAATAATTTTTTACAAACATAAAAAACTCATGTTTTTTTAAGAAAAACTATTAAAGTCGAGGTTGGAACTTAATAAAGGGGTCAAAATCGAAGTAGGAGTTGAAGTCAAGAGCCGTTGTTGGAGTCAAGGTTGGGAAATGGATTCGGTCGAGAATCATTATCAGATTCGAAGTTGGAGCAGAGGTCGATGATCAGAAACAGCTTCTAATTCTGTGGGTAAGTTGAGATTGAGAGTCGGAATCGGTGGGGGGAGCTGAAATCTGAAGATGCTAGGACTTAGAAAGAGCAATATGTAGTACTCCGGAAAAACTCATAAGAACATTAGGTTATGAAATAGTGTAATTCAAAATAACATGTTATAACCCATTTACATTATTTGAGGCAGTTAACTAGTGAGGTGCCCTAAAAAATTACATAACAAGTTGCGTACATGGTTATTTAAAACTATAAACATTCTACAAAAATATTATTGTGTTTGTCATAAGATAAAATAAAGTTATAAATTTCGGTGCATCCTTTCCTTTTGAAATGTCTTACAAAATAAGTTAGAAACGAAGCTCCTATCTCTCCTACCTGTAATATGTTCCTCTTACTTTCTCCCTTGTTTCCTAACACGAGTTACAATGATTTTAAAAACCATAACTAAAATATCATTAGAAGCTCAGGACCACTAGATGGATCAAATCACTCAATTTGCAACTTTGACATGGTAATATAACTTTTTGGTCATTCAAAATATTAAATGGCCCAGGCCCAAGAGTTGATAAAGCAATTGAGGTAGCTTTTTATATATTTACACTCCTCTCCATGTTGATTTATATTATCAAGTTGTTAAGGCTACCTTAGATGTCTAACAATCTATCACTTTTTTCCATGATCATTGAGCACCAATATAATGGAATTAAGTTCTTGGCACAGATGAAAAAATTTAAAATGCTGCTGATGTCATATAAAACCAATTGATAAAAATGCTAACAAGGAAAGGCTTCATCTCATATTACAAAACAAGGCTTCCTGGTAAATTGTGGTAGCTACTGCTGCTCAAAAGATGCAACCAAACTTCAAAGACTGAAAACAAGTAATACCTGATATATTCCCAAGATTTTTGCCAGGCATGTGGGGCATCCTGTGCTTATAGACTCTGAGAGATATTTGAAGTACTCTGGAGCAAATTTGATGAAAGATTCCAGTTCTGTTTTTGTCACTTGCTTAATGATAAACCTATCATCCAATGATTTTGCAAAGAACACATTGCTCTTGCCACCCTGCGCTCCCCATTTCTTACAGCGACTGAGAGATCTTATGAAATCAATCTCCGATGGGCAGCAAGTTTTCCTTAATGCCTCGAAGCGTTTTGCATAATAACAGGTCACAGAATATTTAACTTTACCTAGTGGCCCATCATCAGAAAAAGAAACTCTAGGATGTAGAGCTTTAGTATACGTGAGTGGATCTGAAATTAAGGACATGTCATCAACAGATTGAAATGGATGAAAGTTTCCTGAATCATGTATTGTCAATGTAGCTGAAGAGTCGCCATTATCCTTTACTTTCTCCCGTTCCTCTAACATCTGAGAATTATAATCAGGTGAGACAAGCGCATAAGAAATAACACTGGTTGGTTCATCATCATAAACAGGAATGACAATGTCATTGATTCCAAGAGGAAGCAGCAGCCTTGCTCCATGCTTGCGCTCTAACTCACGGTACAAAGAGACAAAAACAGGATTATAGTCACTGAGAGCATCAACTTTTGAAGCATTCTCTTCCTTGTTCATAGAACGGTAGAAGTTCAGAAATGGCATTCCAATCCAACTGGAGAAACCCTCTGCACTGTCTCCGAGACTGGTGTGCACTACGGAATACAATGATTTGGAAACATCAGTTCGACTTTGTTCGTCTAGATCTGTCGGAATACATGTAACTTCTGCTGCAGACACTGAGTTTGACATGCTAGCTTCAGCAAGGTTTTCACCTCTCCACTTTGCATCAAAGGTGTCTGATAAATCTTCCATAGCTGGGAACTGCATGTCCGAGTGAACTCTGCGAACAGCATAACCAGATTCCTGTGAATCCAGTTGGTCAATAGCACTTATGCTAGATGCTTTGCTATGATTTCTATTGAAAGGATCCTTATCGGCATCTCTTCTCTCCTGAACCACTGAAGTCTGGTTAAGATGGTCAATCGGCCCTTCCTGATGGCCAATCAGATGCATCGTCCCTTTGGATGGCTCATCGTTTCTCGAATTTGAAGGTAGAGCCTCTAAACTAAGAAAACCTTTCAGTGGCTTAGGGGATGAATTCAAATCAGCTAACTTCTCCTTGCTTCTGACTGTCATACCACTGAGAACTTCTTGACTGCGACCAACACAAGAAGCATATATCAGACGTTGATCCCAAAAGTATGAATGAAATAGCAACTGTCTTCGTAGTTTATTAATCTCAAGAATATCAATAACCGGTTGTTCCTTTGTTGCTTCTTTTTTAGTTACTTTCTGCAAAGAATCCTGAAATAAGGAAAAACCTAAGTGAGAAGGTGGATTAATGAAGAACAATGACAACACAACGTGTACAAAGGATGAGAAACTACAGCATATCACCTCAAATTCTGCCTTCTCATTCTGCAGTATCTCTTCAAGTTCAGCAAGTATACGTTTTGACTCCAGAAATTTTACATTGTCCCCAGAGTTTAGCCTACCCTCAGCAATTTGATGCAGTTTGTTAAGTACCTCAATAAACAAAAGCTCAGCCTCCTTAGCAACCTGTTGTATTAGAATAATATAATGAAGTTCGGAAGGAAGAGTCTAGGAATATGAACTTTGAGATGTTACAATTATATCTTTCATATGTAACTGACCTCATCTGCTTCTTTTTTAATCCACTCCTGATCCTGGTAGTTAAAGTCAAGCTTGGAAGGTGGCAGATAAACAGAGTGGACATTGATTGGTGCATATCGGAAGCAAGCAACCGTTTTCCCGTACCTGCTCATCGGAACTAGTAAGGTCAGTGATTGGTGTGTCAGGGTTTATATTGATTTATAAGATTTCAAGCTATCCAAAAAAAAAAAAAAAAAAAGAACATTACCCATAGAATCGGAGGCAATCTCTGTGAAGAGAATGACCACAGCTAGCTACACGACTAGCAGCAGCATTATTTGAAAAGCTAAGCTCCAAAAATTTCCCAAATGACAAACCCCATGCAGCATCAGACATTACAACTCTTCGAGTTGCTGGTGGAAGACCATTAATCCGAGGGCACTTTAAGCACCTGTGCCACATCCAGATCTTGCCATCCCGTTCTCCAGGCAACTGGAACTCTTGCTTTCTAACAGATATTGTGAGACTGCCTTGACGATGAGTATAACAATGAACATGAGCTTCTGGTGGACACTCACATGAACGACATCGGTAAGTCTGTCAAAACTATAAGTCAGAATCACCTTTTACTAAATAGTACATAGCAAAAGAATTCAAAGTTAAATAGGCTTACATCGTCAAATAAATTGTCCCGTAAAAATCTTCCAAGTGGCTTGTCAAAACTGCCATAGTATTTGATGCGAAACAAATGTGCACGCTCGCAAACAGTCCCTTTCCATATACACCTTGAAGACAGGGAAACAAGAATGCTTTGATGATCAGAAGTAGAAAATTCTTCCCTCGATAGATCATGGTCATCCCTTTGGTTATTTTCCTGATGTGAAATCTCCATGACAGAAGAACCAAGTTGTCTCTCCATAGTCTGACGTGTGTCCTCACATATATCATTAGGTTTAAATCTACCTTCTCCCTCTGCCCACCCAGAATTTTCTTCAATTCTTTGACCGTTATATCCGACAGATTCAGCCTCACAATGGTGTACAAAACCCATGTTCTTTTCCTCATCCCTGTCACAAGTGGAAGAATATTGAGGAGAGGAACTAAGAGTAGCCATATGTTGCTGCTCGTGTGTAGCTTGTTTTCCCTGCTCCATGGACATGGGATCTGATTTACTGGATCTTGGTACATTATTTGTGACCTGCGAGCTGCTAGAAGCTGGGATTGAGAAACCAGAAAATGTGGAGATCGATCTGCCGATGCTTGATGGCTTATCCGGTAGCGCGACCGTTATTGGGGACTTCAATGGAAGTTCAGGTAGAGAAGCACCTTCGTCTGCAAGGAAAGACGTTTCCAAAGCCAAGTGATAAGCTGCAAAGATTCCGTATTGGATAACATGTTTAACTTTCTTCAGCTCATCACCATTAGCACCCTTGAGCAAAATCTACAAGTATGAAGGAAGATAATAATTAAGATAAGTATTGTCATAGTTGTGCCCATCTTTATTACTATAAAGGGTATTTGCGAGGATACAGTACACGCTGGCCTATAAGAAAAGTATTATGATAAACACAAAAAACTTCAAAATAAAAACAGTTTATGATAAAAAGATATCACATCCATACTAGATATTCTAATACACAGGATAGCAATTGGGCACTCAAAATTTTGAAGGACATTTGTCTTTGCAGGAGGCACTCTATGTAAAGCCCAGCAGATAACATCACATTGACATGAAGAAGAAAGCAAACAACAAAGTCAAGCACACTCAGAATAACCAACACTTCAGAGTATGGGTGATACAGTCTTAGCAGAAATAATAAATAATGCAGCAATAAGCACATCATTGAGTTAATCTAATACACTATAAAAAAATGTATAACTCAATGTAAGTGATAAAGGGCTAGCAGAAATAAAAAACAATACACCAGAAGAACCAAAGCATTTCAGAATGTGTGATAAAAATCTGGCAGAAATAATAAATAATACATCAAATTGAGCATGAATCGACCTAATTTAATGAACTATATAAGCAAAAAAGGGAGGAGCAGGGCAGTTTCAGCATTACATTACTAACATGGACAGTTTTTTAAGGAAAAGGGAAGAAAAGGTGGCAAAGAGATGAGCATTTCAATAAATAACATTGGTTGATAGAAGATCAAATAATGAAGATCAATCTTCTATATTTAAAATGGGATGTGTAGATGGTTATGGAACCACATGATAATTGACAAGCAAATACAAGGAAAACATGAACAGTTCTGATCCTGGCAGCCAAAATCTAGCTTATAAAATATATCACGATAGAAATAGAAACTATGATAAGAACAAGTACACAAATTTGAGAGGTTCACAAAACTTACGGTACAACCCAATGGTTTGGGGCACCCTTCAAAAAACATCAATGTTTTCATCAGTTTCTTCCCAGTTTGACCAGCACTCCCATGCTCTTCAAAATACTTTTCCACATGGAACAGATCACAATGTCCCAGCTTTTGAGATGACAGATGATCAATTGAAGGAACTATTTGAGCACCAGTGCAACGGGCTATACGCTCTAATAGTGACCTTTTGATATTCAAAACAAGTGAAATGTTTTTAGCAAGGAGATAGTCTTGTGCAAAACGAGATACTGATTTCTCTACCAAGAGTACATTAGGGTGGTGAGCATCTATTTTTGCAACCGCCATCTTCAGATGATCCATTTCCTAATGATATGAAAAGAGTGATGAAATGCTCCCCCTAGCAGTTCACATGCTATTTACAACAAAAAGAAAGAAAATGGAAAACAATAAATTTAACATACCTGCTGCAACAATGTATCAACACTTGACAGCATATTTGTTACACGCTGGTACTCAAGAGCTCCTCCCAGGATTAAGAAACGAGGTTTTTCGATTTTTGAGGACATGCGACGATTAGCAACATTCTTCTTACAAACAACTCCTTTCACCACCATGCTAGATATAGAAAACAGAGGCTCCATCAGAATCCATTTTTACTCTCGAATAATAAAATTTGCATGACAGAGCAACCAGCAATACCAGCACATCTCCAAATGGAAATGGCACATAAAAGAAGCATTTTTAAAAAACCGTACTTAAGTCGGTGAGTGATTTACCTTTCACAACGATGACCAGAAGCTATGCATTTAACCTTCACATACCCACCAGGATCCATTCCTCCGCCCTTGCTAGTGTCTGGTTTAAGAAGAGTTGCTGCCTCCCATGACAAAGATGTGATTATGTCCAGCCAACTCTCCTTATTTTCTTCACCTGTAGGTAAATTTTCAACCTGGAGAAGTTGAGCTATCAAAGCCCTGAAATGTCCATCAACAACATTTTTCATAGCCTTCTTATGCACTTCACTTGAACGATCTCTGCTTCGAAACTCGCCACTGCCAACGCTATTAGATGAGCGCAGATACCCCCACTCCCCTGTAGCATCCTCATCATCATCATCATCGAAAAGGGTAGGCTCTCTATCATCTTCTTCATCTTCAGGCTCAGGCGGATTCCAAAGTAGTTTATTGTTTTCAAAATCTACGGGCGGCTCTGTATCCAAACCTTCCATACCATATATGGTGGAAGATGCATCACATTCATAACTATTGTCATATCCTGCTCCTCCTCCCATTTTATCATCATCCAAAGAAGTACTAAATCCTGTGTTATTCTGAACTGAAGAACACATCTGTTTAGAATCTGTATTTTCATCAGCAGGATATACTTTATTTGATTCGTAACCCTGGTCAAATTCATCAAACTCAACTGGGCAATAATAATCATTGGAACTCTGGAAATGTTGTGTTTCTGATCCAAAACGGCAAGCACCATATTCATCATCATCGTCATCACTTCTGAAACCAGATATGTAAAACATTAACCATATAAACAATTGAAATTAAGTTTAAGTTAAGCCTAAATGCATGTACAGTTCAAGCAATGACTACCTAAGTAATCGAAAATTTCATTTAATAGACTTATAATGCACAATTTTCCATTAATTTGTTTGATGTGCTCACAATTTTATGATTGGCGATAATACAGCTGGAAAAGTTATCATCAGTACTTCGAAAAACAAAGATATGCAAAACATCAATGGTCTAAACAAATTGAAGATAAAGTTTAGTTAAACTAAATGTATATTCTATACAAGCAATTTTTGAACTAGATAATGGATATTTTCAAATTCTTCATTAATTTTTTTGATGTGTCTTCAGATGCTGGCAACCAGAAAAGTCAAACAGAAAAAACAACTAAAGTGGATGATAGCATTTTAAAAAATCCCAATCGGTAAATTAGGCAATTAAGACTTACTGAGGAATGGCATACTCCTGACTGATGTAAACTAGAGCAGGAATTCAAGAATTCACGTAAAATATCAGATTATTACTTAATGAGTGAACCAACAAAAAAAATTAATAAGACTAAAAAGACGACACAGCAGTGTTATCTCAACATGGAACTCGAACTGTAGCTTTTTGAAAAGACGACACAGAGCTGATACAACAACGAGCCTATAATCGGATATCTTTATAGATAGCAGTTTAACGGTTATATCCTGTACTCATATGAAGTGGCAAATTTTCTACAAACATATCGATATTAGTTAATATTCTTTAGTGGTTCGCTAAAAAAACTGTCTTCCTTAGTCATTGTATGTGTGCCAGAAGCCAACGTTTGCAGAGATGGGATAATGATGCTAACTAAAAGGCTACTAAGGTGAACACACAAAATTTATGTATAAACATATACCATAGTCCCTACATTACTTCACAAGAGAAAAAAGACAAAATTCTCAATTGTTTTATAGAGCTTAAAGCTGATCATACTATATAGTATGTCATATATATCTCTGAGTGGGTGGGAATGTGTTGCTGGCTTGGACTTAAAAAAATATGTTAATAGAACATTGCTTCATTCCAACTTCAACATCATCTACATTACCCATAAAGAGCTGAAAAACTAAGGGTCAATGTTCGCCTTCACTCGAAGGTAGTTGTCGCAAAAGAATTGACCCCTATATCTCATGATCCTCTGAGAATCATATACATAATAGTTCCATAAAAGAAAAGGATGGTGAGCCTGTTGGATACTGGGCTGAATCTCCAAAGCTATTAAGCACCTGTTTGGTTGCAATAAAGTCAGGGTATCAGGTATTTCTTCCAATTACAGAAATTAAGAATCACAAAGATTTAACTTCAACCCATGTTGTTTGGATGAAAAGCTAAAATCTATGGAATACATTAATACAACAAGTGAATTCTAATCCAATTTCTAATAGAAAATTGGTGAATTCCAGTACTATATAGACTGGAAGTGCTTAATGCCATTAGAACCAGAACAAGAAATCAGAAATCATGGAATTGCATTTACTTGTAAGCAGACAGACCCTTCGTTTTTGTATTGGCTGATTAACATATTTTTCCATCATAACGAAAAAAGATGTTCAAGGACAGGAAACAGGCCCCTTTTCTAATCTACGAGAATTGTTTGGAAGACTGCTCCCTATTTCCAGCTTTTAGTTCATGACAAACACATGTAACTTTTCCTATTAGTAAAAACACTTGTCTTCTAGATATTATGGCAAGGCCCTATCTTGAACATAGGATCCTTAGAGCTTTGGTACAAATTCAGGAGGTTGGTGTTTATCAAATATTGTCAAAACTTTCACGAAATTTGGTTCCATAGTTAACACCACAGTTGGAAAAAGCAACTTACACTATTATCTGTGGAAAAGGAGATAGCTTAACAAAATATATCGCAAAGCTAGATAGAATACTTCAGGTTATTTGTAGCAGTGTAATGTAGTAATGAAAATATTCTTATGTGACTTCTAGGATGACCATGATAGGACGACACAAACATGAGCAAGGAGAAAGGGCACGAGGTGGGTGAGAATCCATGATACCCTCATCCTCCCAATCACCAGGTTCTATCTCCTCTATTCAATCTTTATGTTGTGTAGAGTCGTTAAAACTTGATACATGTATGCGCAGAAGGTTTATGTCATGAAAGCCTTCTAGTTCTTACCTCTTCTTATCATAACCAATGATAAATACGAACACCAAAATGCATCTTTAAAATACTGTAATTGGGAGGTTCTTAATTACAGAAGATAGAAAACAAAAAGCATGAAAAATAAAGGGGAATAAAAGGCACCATGGACGGTACTGAGGAGCAAGAAAAACAAATGAACAGGAAAAGAAACCAGTCAACTTAACACATGAGACGCCAGATGTTCCTAAATAAATTCATAGGAAAGGAAAATGATGAAAAAAATTGTCAAGCACCATTATTAGTGGCAGATCCATTAGCATACCTGTTCAAGCAAAATCCAAATTGATTAGGATACGGATCTCCCAAATCCACAACCGAATCCATGTTTGGCATCAGCTTGTCCTGTTTATCAGTGTTGGGCTCCATATCGATTGGCTGACTGCATGTTGGACCAGAACCATAATTGGCGAGCGGATATCCACTAGTTGAGTATGACATGGTCACAGCAGTCGTCGTACTGCTATTACCAGTGCCACTGGACTTGGTACTAACCAGACTTGTGCTAGAAGGAGAAGGACTAAGGATTGGAGTAGACAATTGGATGACATTATCAGCTGTCGCTCCCTCCAGCGCCCATTGTTTAAAGCAATAGTTGCAGACACGAATCCTCTCCCCGATTTCACCCAAACTCTTTGCATCATTAGACAAGACTGGGACAGAGTTTGACGTGCACTTGGCGCAAAAGACACGGCCACAGAGGCGACAGTGGTGCCTACGATTAAAAACTGTGAACTGCGAATCACATTCATAACATACCCTACAGCTTTGATCTGGCATCCAAAAGTCTCTCGACACATTCGATGATTCAGACCTCCGTGGGATCCAAGATTTCACTATTCCACCAACGAACTCTGAGAACCTCTTGTCAGGTGGTTCCATTGACAAAAGGCTCTCCAAACACCAATCATACTGAATCAGTCATCCGCTGAGTGACACAACAAAAAACTCAACTTTTGTTGATTGACTTATGTTTCCTTATCAAAATATATGGAACTTGAATCCCAGATTCCACTATCAAACTAAAAGAGATCCTTGTAAATGAGAAACTATCTGAAACTAGTTATTGCCAAAAAAAGTGAGAAACCCTAGCCCTCCTCTACATCAATTTAGCAAATACATACGAAACTTCCATGAAAATCCAAGTCCATCTCTCATCAATAACTCCTGGAGGAGTCGAGCAGCATGCATCAACTGCACCCATAGCGCTACAAATCAAAGAAGCCAATCCCCAAACCCCAAATCATAGCAAATTCGCCTCCAACACAACTAAACTAACTCAAATTAACCAAATTCCCCCTCAAATTTCCTCTACCCATTCAATCTCTGCACTTCAATAGCCGAATCCAATAAGGGATTAGGGTTTAGTTTCAGATTAAAAACGCCCAATCTCGATTCAATACAAAAAACACAGAGAAGACTGAAGAGAGATCAACTCACGCCTGCAATCGAGATCCACGCATTGCAATCAGCTCGAGTAGGATTCAATTATCACAAGATTCAACACAAAAATTGCATAAAATATCGAAGAAAAAAGAAAGGAAGAATTTTGTACCTCGTGAGCTCCTGTCTCTCTCTCTCTCTCTCTCTCTCTCTGAGCTTGGATATCATGTGGAGGAGAAAATGGGTGGATTTTGCAATTTTCTGAATCGTCGTCAATGGGAGTTTCTAAAAGAGCATACCTTTTTTTACCGGTGAGCCCACTTTAAAAGTTTGGGGTTATAACAAGTTTACCCTTAATTTTTTTGGACGAAGATAACCTCTTCTTCAAACTCACCTCTTCCTGGAGTTGCTAGAGAAAGAGGGCCGATCGTGAGCGAAGGCAGCGAGTGGTACGTTTGCAGCAGAGTAGAGAAGGAGATAGTAAATTTTCAGAGAAGTTAGAGATGTGGATTTTAGAACGTGAGTGAGAGGATATAGAAAGATTTTTTTGGGATTTAATAATGTGTTCACTAGGAAAAATCCTTTTTTTGCAAAGAGAGGATGTGCTCACAAGAAAAGTGGGCTCACCAGGAAAAAGGGTGTGCTCCTTTCGAAATTCCCGTCGTCAATATATGTGGATTTTGCAGTAAAATCCAAAGTCAGAGAGTTATGTGAGATTAAAGGGGATGGGGAGTTCTCTTGTGGGCCCCCGCATGAAGAATATGGGCCGTTTGATGAGAGCGGCGGTGATTTCAGCCCAAGGAAGAGTCCACGATGGCACGGGGGGAATTCTAAATGCGCACCGCAGGTAGTGAGCACCGTAGTAAAGTGATTTACACCTAAGGGGAAAATGGTGCTCACTAAGTCAAATGGGGTGTGCATTTAGAATTTCCCGACGGCACGAACTGGACAGGAACTTGTTAGTTTGGGGCTCGATTGTGTGGGCCTAATTAGGACAGCTGCGGTTTGTGATGGAGACGGCAAATCATGGAGTGTTGATTGCTTGTGTGGTGAGGGAACTGTCCCCTTGTTCGCTCCTTGGCTGGTTATTCTTTCTTCAAGTTTGATCCGATGTCGATAAATTTTTCTTACTAAATTGGAGTAATTCTATAAATTTAGCGACGCTAACTGAGGAAGTTAGTTTAGAAGTATTTTACGCTTTTTTGAAGTTAATGTGATATGAAGTAATTTGTTCGTTTTAAGTTTTTGGATTAGTATTTTAAAGTTTTATTAGAACACCTCATCTTACATGTTTTTGCAATGTTGTTTCGGAGTCTTTTGAATTTTTTATCGAAATTTACCTTATTTATTTTTTTCTCCATCTCTCTTTTGTATTTTTTTTTCACGAAATTATGATCTGTTTGTCTTTTAAGGGAATGTCCAAAGGAGCACACCACTTGTTCTAGTGAACACACACTTCACTAGGACTCTTAGATTACAAATTTGCCCCTTAAAATTTCGGACCATATTGTCCTTGTCTTTAACCTCCATCCCGAGTTAGATCCGAACGGTATTATTTTTCGTCTGGGGTTAAATCCCGGATGGTATACGTATGGTGTGATATACAGTGTGTAAGGACTACAGTAGAGTTGGGCGGGTTCCTGCGGTGTCGTCAGGTATGGATTCATGTACAATCAGCAGAGTTAAGGCTCGGATCGGAGAAAATAGAGCAATAAGATTGCAGAGTTTGGAAACGGTAGTTTTTGGGCTCACTAGGAGGGGAAAAAGGACAAAATGGAAAAAAGTTAGGTACACACTAGGAAAAACCTTTTTTTTTTCAAAAAGAGAGGATATGCGCACTAAGCAAAGCATGCTCACTAGGACAAGTGATGTGCTCCTTTAGAAACTCACATCTTTTACATGTTTATGATATGGAAAACCCATGAGAAACTAAATTTCTAAGTATAGGTTTAAACACCCAACATTCATGATCAGAACTTTATAAACCACATAACACCGAAACAGATACACTTTAGAAACACCCAAAATGCTGTCATTGTCATCTAAGCACCGTCACAGAGAGACAAGTTGTAGTTCAGTCTCGAGTTTCATGCATCTTTAACTTGTCACACTTATTACTCAATTTAAAAAAAAAAATTATAAAATTTTTAAGAGGTATTTACAGGTTTTTCCCTTAAATCTTTATAAATTATGATTTAGTCTCCAAATCTTCAGATTTAGAATTTAGTCCCCCCAAATCTTCTAAGTTACTACAATTTAGTCCCTCCGTTAGTTTTTCCATCCAAATAAACGGCAGAATTTAATTTTTACTTTTTTAAAATAATGAAATGACTTAAATACCCCTATAAAGAAAAAGAGGAAAAGAATATAGACTATAGAGATAGAAGAGAAGAAGGGGGAAAGCCAATGAACCCAATAAAGAAAAGAAGGAGAGAGGAGAAAGAGAGAAGGAGAAGAGAGGAGAAAGAGGGAAGAAGGAATTAAGGAGAGGTAAAATGGAAAAATCAGATCAAAAAATAAACTAGGCTAACGGAAGTTAAGAAGGGGAACTAAATTGTAGTAACTTAGAGGATTTGAAGACTAAATCCTAAATATGAAGATTTCGAAGACTAAATTATAATTTATAAAGATTTAAGGGACAAATCTATAAATACCCCAATTTTTAATTAGCCATGGTGCTAAATAGGTTCAATATGATGGTTTAAAAGAAGGGGAAAATTTCATTTTGGTTACATGTAATTCATTCAATACACAAACCGATTGTTGTACATGCTTTCAGTAATAAAACTTATAAAGCTTGCATTAACTTGAAACCCAACCCAAAAAAAAAAAAAAAATGCAAATAATCTGCTTCAATTTGTAATTTTTCCATACATAAACGTGTGTTCAAAAAGAAGTTTGTAGCACATCTATAGCTGATGAAAACTATAAATATATGAGGCATAGGAAAAGAAATTAAACATGTATCACATAACCATCAATCAGCTAATATTTCTGCTTTCTTCAATAACATCTGGCAATCACCAGCACCAAAAATCCTTTATGCACTGACAAAAATTATAAATGAGAGATTTTATTTTCCCACAATTACATAGGATACCAAAAAATTCCATAAATGGCTCAAACAAATACATATTGCGCACTACATAGCAAACAGTAATAGCTAAACACCAACAATACACACAGCACACCAGCTACAAGGATTCATTTGTGTTTTTGTAAGCATCACTTGGTTGGTTTGGATAGGCTAGCCACAGACATGGCACGCAATCGACTGGCGATTTGGGTGAAGGAAGGCCGCTGCTGTGGATCGGGAGCCCAGCACTGCTCCATTAGTCTTCTCCATTCTGGATCGCATGACGCTGGCACGGGTGGCCTCAGCGTATTGTTCACAATACCTCCTGCATTGGACATCATAACTCCGTAGAATCAGATATGCCAAAATATCTTGTACGGAGTGTCGATAGGATTTGTTAGCCAGGTGGGTATGTACTTCATGATTTCAGTCTTGTGACGGGTCAGTGAGTGTTGATCGACTGATAAATGGAATATGCTAGATGTTCGAGTAGGGATGAGATTATGGTCCCTATTTGTTGAAGAAATATTTAGATATGGACTTGATCTCTTAGAATGAAAATGTAAGTAAGAGATTAGAGATGGATGGAATAACAAAATATTTGGTTTTCACTGGTTCCTGCACTTTAATTTCCTTTTTGGCTTAAGTAGGAGAAAATGCTTTCCCAGAAAAGTACATAAACTTCTTTATGTTATGTAAATTCCCACGGAATTTCAAATTTTATGAAAACCCTCCAATGGGGTAACGGAAAAATTAGTTGATCGACTTAAAAATACAGCAAACCAAATACCCACTCTCAGATGATTCAGATTATATATTTTTTGAATAAAATATATTAAATTAGAAAGTGAGTATTTAGAAAGGCCGAAATGTGTGTATTTACTGTATTTTTAAATCGTTCTATTAATATTTTCGCTAACACTGGGTTTCCACGAAATCTGAAACCTTATGAGGGTTTACATAACGTAAAATCGTTCATGAGGGTTTCTGGAAAAAAATATGACACTTTGTGGGGATTTTTTTCTATTTTAGCCTTCCTTTTTTTTTCTTCCCTTCCAGCCGAGATTTCCCTACAATTTCCCGCAACCCAACCCTAACCTCACTCTTGTATCGATTGGTTAGGCCTTACATGTACCATATTCTGCATAGAGTATGACAGTCTTTCGACTCTTATTTTTCTTGGTTTGTAAACCCGTGGCCCAAAATTTTTTGTGAGATTTTTACGAAAGCATACATTTCACTCTACAGCAATCGGAGAATGCGGTTCCCAACCCAAGAAAGTAAAGACATTAGGTCTTCGCCTGTTTCTGACAAAATTTAATCCTACTACCTTATCTGATTTTTCTTAAAATAGAGAACTCTTTTTTAACAAAGTTATTTCTTCAGATAAAGTAATAAGAGCTTGACTTCGCAATTTCTACTAGTGAGGTCTCAGGACTAGTTAGAGATCATAAAGTAAACCCCTTGGAGATAACATACAGCCTATTAAATCTTGAAGGCAGTTGATCAAAAAAAAAAAAAAAAAGGAAGGTAGATATGATTATTTCATGCAAGGCCTGAGAGCTTATAGTTAATCTAAAAATTTGACTATTCTTAATAAATTTCTTTGATGCAATGAATCTTATCAGGCTATTTCTCAAACCAAGAAAATGATAAATGTCATCAACAAACCTATCAATTTATCGAATAAATTTGATTCTTTGAATTTTGTATGCATACCTATTATGGCACCATAATGCATATTAGCATAAGGCTCCTCGCCAGTGAGAATCTCCCACATGACTATGCCAAAAGAAAATACATCAACCTGCAGAAACATCACAAATTAGTACATGATATCTCGAAGGTATCCTTTTGAGCAACATTTGTAACATATTATTGGAGTCCTTTGCGCAAGTATCATTACCAGCATAGCACTGCAAGTCTAAACTTTTAAGAAGAAAAAAAAAAAGCACGAAGCCTACCTTTTCAGACACCTTATTGCTGCCTCCATTTAATAACTCTGGGGCCATCCACGGTAATGTCCCCCTCACACCACCAGAAACCAGGGTATTTCTCTTAATTTTTGACAAACCAAAATCACCAACCTGATGATAGCAAAAAAATGAGCTCAGTTTATAGATTCGCCAGAACCAGGCAGTAGACACGCAGCAATTACATAACCAGGAACCCGCAAGTGATTATAATGAAATAATAATTACCTTACAAATGGGCCGTGACGAATCTTTAAGGTTTACAAGCAAGTTATCACACTTCAAATCAAAATGGACAATGTTTTTAGAATGCAAATATTCCATTCCAAAAGCTGCATCCATTGCAATTATCAGCCGTTTACGTCGATCAAGGTACCTGCAGCACCATTGAGATGAAAATGTTAATTTTGTCAGTCACACACACACACAGACGAGAGAGAGAGAGAGAGAGTTTGTGGGGGCAGTCTTACTTGTCTTTGCGTAGTAACACTTGTCTCAGAGATCCATTTACCATGTACTCTGCCACGGTTGCTAATGTACCCCCCGGCCCATCTTGTACAACCCCGTAAAAAGCAACCACATTTGGATGATGAAGCTTTGAAAGAATCTCAGCCTCACGCCAAAACTCCAGGGTCTGGGAAAGGAATCAATTGTTAGTCATGTTACAATAATTCAAGAAAGTAGGTCGATTGGATTGGTAAGCAACGCTTTGTATTAATGAGGGAGTTCTAATCTGGATGACCAATTATGATACCAACTGAAACCAGACGGAAGGAGAAATTCATGTAGGCATAGAGCGTACCAGTCTCTCCTGCTCAGATGATCGTCCTGTAAAGCAACTCTTCTTTATTCTCTTAATGGCTACATCACTGCCCCTCCATTTTCCATGATAGACGGTTCCAAATGTGCCAGAGCCCAGTTCTTTAAGCTCCTCAAGATCCTCATTTTGTATAAGCTGCAAACACATGGCATTTTGAATAAAGCACATTAAGTATATAAAGTTATAAATACCAAAACTGTTTCAACATAAGACAGCAGATCATAACAGATAGCTGCATCTATTCTTTCCTGAACATATATTGTAGGTGCAGGTGTCCCCTGTCCTAGCTCATGTGCTTAAGTCTATGTTGATATAGAAAGTGTGGACATATATCCAACAATATAACTTGATAGTGCCAACCCACGGGCATTGCAACAAGATAGAAGAATTAGATCAAAAGAAATGGGCAGGCGTAACAACTCTCTGCACTCTCAAGGAACACACATCAGAAGTATACTCAAAGAAAATTCATTACTTGCACGAGCATATCTAATGCCAATATTTTTCTAGGGATCCACTACAGTTTTATAATGGAGGTCTGAGTTGTCCGTTGAAAAAAAAAAGAACATTAATTGTGAGCAGGCATGCTGCAGTATAAGCCCAGAAAAAAATTTCTAATACGTCACAGTGAACACAATATGGGGGTTCAATTATCCATCATACATGAGTCGGTTTCCTAATCCTTTGTTAACACCCAGTCAAAACAATTAAATGATCCTAATTAGCGCAAATAATCATTCAAAATACTGTGGTTGCTAAGAAGAACGAACAGAAGTAACAAACACTGTCATCAGGAAAAAAAAAATGCTACAAACTACTTCAAAGGGAAACATTTAAAGCCAACTTATCTGGTTCTAGTAAGGTTACAGCACATAATACCAATATCTTACCTAATATTGAAACAGGTAACCTATGTGCAGAAATGAACAATAGTTCAAGGAAAGCAAAAATTAATGATATTTCGAATTCAGAAGAAAACTGTCCAAAGTGGAACAATAGCAGTTATTGGTCACTAAATTAGCAGATATACTCCAAGAACAATACCTGCAAGTTACTGAAATCTATCTCGCCCACAGAGGCATCAAGAGCAGGCTCATTAGTTTCCCCAATTGCAAATTTCAACTCCTAAAGTCACCAACAGTCAGTAAATTTTACATGCACATGACCAGATTAATGACCAAATTAATGCGCTAAATGACACCAGACAATGAGAAAAATACCTCATACGCTGAATCAGTTGTCTGCAAGTTCTCTACTACCCGTGGAAAAGGATTCTCCACCTGCAAGCCTTCACCAACCCTGTTCATTAAGTGGGGATGTGCACCCTGTGATGTTATATAACCAGCGTGTAAAACATTAGCATCATCTTCAGTAGTGCCCGATAGTTCTCGTTGCAATTCCTCATCATACCCTATTTGTGAATCCAAGTGACCCGCATCAACTCCTTTACTCTCCAATTGAGAAAAAACGTATGGCCTAGGAACCCCTTCTTCAATCTTCGTGAGTATAGAAGAGTAGCCTATATGATCTTGATCCATAAGAGAAACATCCTTGCGAGCAAACTCGTCTTGGGCCAAGTTTCTGAAGAAAGACCAGCGCTTAGGTTCATGATTTTGCATATTCAAGCTGATTCCAGCATCATCTTTGCGAAGAGGGGTCACACCAGATGAATCCTGGGCAATTCGGGCCTTTGAGAAAATATCAGAGAGAAGATCTCGTGGAAATCTATCATTTATATCGATAAGAATATCTTTCTTCAGTGGAGCAGGAACATCTGGTTCTGCTTGAGAAACGGCTGAAGCTGAGGCTCCATCCCAAGCCTGAGGCTCCTCCCAACGAATATCTGGTAGAACTGAAGCAGGATTTTCTTGCTGCTTGGCGGCAGATCCAATATCTGTCGCCGAGTTTTCCGCTTCAATTGCTTCTGTTCTATCAGCATGTTGAGCTTTGAAGTTACCCTTCACAGTCACAGTCTCACCAACAGGCTTGGAGGGGATTCTCGCTGGCTCCGATCCTTCTGGAGCTGAAACAGGCTCCAGCTTATTCATTTGTGTGATTGAGTTAGCTAACTCTTTATATTTTTCAAACTGCTGTAACCCATCTTCAACAGTTGTGTGATTTGGAAGAGGTGGCTTAGCAGCTGAAGCTTTACCATGATTAGAACCCGTATTTCCTTCATGCAGAGGATCAGCACTTTCAGCAATAGAATCCCGAGTTATGCCAGATTGTGACTGGAGCATTAGAAACTGGGAACCAATAGAATCATCTGATTTTGACAAGCGGTTCATGAACTCAGCCTGCTCCCGAGGAATCCGCTCGGAATGAAAAACTCTAGCAGGACGTGAAGGAAGACCTGCGTGCCCATGGTCAGTTGTGACAGGATCATAGTCAGAGAACTCGGAAGTAATAACCCCACCAGATTCATAACGATCATCTTCATTAAATTCAGAATCCTGATCTGCATGAGCCTCAACAGACAATGACTGTGCTGCAGGCTCCTGCTTCTTCCCATTATACTTTGGAACTGAATCATCATGCTGCTGCATGGATGTAGTTAATTCATAATCCAAATGTTGAATGTCCTCAGTTTTACCCTTCTTCTGCTGCAAAGAATTATCAACCGGTAATTCTGATTCTTTCACTACATGATTGTGGACTCCTGTACCATGAACTTGGGTAAAGCCTTGATGTCCAGATAGTAAGTCATGAACTGCTAATGGAGCTGAAGATCCTGCGAATGGTGAATATTGAGAACCGTAGCCATAGTCAGATGGCACAGATCCGGGGATGGAGATTCCGCTATTTACATTCTGAAAATTATCAGATGGAAGCATGGTAGAGAACGCATAATGTTCACCTTCCACATACTGCATTCTGTGGACCTGATAAGGGTACAGATGGGAATCGTAGTCACTAGATAAACTTGCCTGCAATGGTGATGGTGCTGTAGTAGGTGGTACGAAATTGCTAGAAAAAGGTGGAGTATGAATCCCACCTGACTCTGGTGCAACTCTGTTTGCAGCATTCCTATCAAAATCGACAGTAAGGTTGAATAACTGATCCATGTCGCTTGCTGATGTGTTTGCCAATCCACGATCACTTGATGTTTTCCCAGCTCCAGAATCAATCCCATTGACAGCAACCACATATTGGATTTCAGAATCTCCGTCCATGCTGCCTAAGCGATAATGGGTGTCATCAAAATCACATGAAGAGAACAGAAACATCCTAAGCTTCTGTGATCCCTCGTTTCCCTCAAGAAAACAGCATTCTTCCATCATATTTTGGAGGTCTTCGTCGCAAGAAACCGATACTAGGGCATCAAGATCCTCTCCTGGCAATTGATATTTGATGGTGTGAGGCTGATTATATACAGTCAACGTCTTTTGCATGAGTTCTTGCCAGGAGACATCCTTGCTGATACGAATAATCCGTGTATCACCTCCAACGTACCTTAACTTCCCATCACTTGGCCGGGGTAAGATTTTACCGCCAAAACTGCAGAGGACTTTCAGCTTCTTAGAAGAGGAATCGGATGTCCCTGAAGAAGAATACCCATGAGAAATTCCAGATGATGCTCGTGCCGTTGATCTGGAAGAAGCAAAGCAACCTTTATTTTCAATTTCAGCGAGGTTGCTTCTCTCCATCTCCTTAAAATGTGCTCTATCTCCACTCATAAGCATTGAAACATCAGAACCACTTTCCGATCCTGTATGAGAGATTCCTAGCATGCCCCTTAGATCCATATAACCAGTGGCATAATTTTTATTTTCGTCTCCAGATGAATTTGAAACGGACGGCTTCTTGGACATTGCCCTTTCTCTCATGAATTCAAGTGCAAATTCCTCACCTGTCTGAATTGAGTAATTCAGCACAGGCCTAGCACTGGTGCCTGTGGAAGTAGACGGCACCTGCACCAGCCTTTGGCTTGCAGGGCCAAATCCTTCTTTTCTACCATCCATGAAATTACAGTTTAACTGTTCGGAATATATCAATTACCCCCCGAAAAAATATAACCCGCGAATTCTGACATGGAGGTGAGCAATATGGGTTCATAAACAAGATTTGGGAAGTTTGTTCCACTATCAGTGATTGAACTCTATCAAGAAGCACAAGTGACGAGGAAAGAGAATTAAAAATGCCAATCAGCTCTACTAAACAATATTGGTGAAACACAAGCAGCACGATGTATAGTTGATTATCAGATGAAACACTGCACCAAGGCAAAATAAGATAAAAATACACATTCTGTCAGATAAGTATAATAAAATTTCAGAGACATGGAAGACAAGAAGACACTAGCAACATACTTTAAAATAATAATAATAAAAAAAAACATTTGTCCTAATTGTGAAAGGAGAAAACTTAAATATCAAAAATCTTGTTTCCGAAACAAAACAGACCATAACGAGCAAGGTAATGAAGTTGTTATATTAAACTAAATGTTCCAGGCCCATGGTGGCTTTAACATGTAAATCACTGGACATGTGCTTTGGAGGGAATGACAATTCCTCGTATTAAATGTTGGTTTTGGAAACTATGAAGAGGGGTTGTGCAGACTAAATTTTTCTTGATTTCGAAGAATTTCAATGTGGAGTTGACTTGTTCTAGATATGGGGTTGGCATGGAGGACATAACATATTTACTGCTGGAATGACTGAATTCAATTATCCTATGGTTGATAATGTCAAATAGTACATGTGAAAGCTTTAGATTCTCCACCATGAACCAATTACGGAATGTGTTTTACTCGTCTACCTCTGGGATCAGTCAAGTCTTTTATATTTTTCCCTCATTTTTATGGAACATTTGGCTGGATCGCAATAGAGCTAAGTTTCAGTATAACCGTGAGCCTCTATCTATGGTTGCTCGGTATTCAGTGAGCTCAGTAGCAAAACTATGGAGGTCGATTGGTTCGGCTAAGAGTTTACCTATGACTGACAAAATTGTTCTCTTTAACTCCAGGTAGAGTCCAATGAGCTCAAGGTATCTATTTCTATCAAGGTAGTACGGAAATTCCCCTTTGATGATTCATGGACTTTCAATTTTGATTGTTCGCTCTGTCAAAAAACATACCATGGTTTGGGTGGCTAAACTTCAAGCTACAGGTGTTACGCCAGTATCCTTTGTATTGGTTAATGAAGTTGAAAGAAGAGCATTATGATTTGAATTGAAAATAGTTTTTCAGTGTATGCATATCCCCAACCTTCAGATTTCGAGGATTCTTCAGTTGTTATCCAGGAGCTTAGGAGCTTAGTAGAGTGGACTGGGATGATGATCCATTACTCTGGGACTTTAAGTTTGTGTTGCCTCTATTACTCATTATTATGTGGAGCATATCTATAGACAAACTAATTTATGTGCTGATTGGACGGCTAATCGAGAGAGATGTCTTAATACAGAAGAAGGGGGTTATGCTTAGCTTGCTGAGACTGATGCCCGTGAGACGATGTACTTGAGGTTTTGAGTTGTGGAGTAGCTTGTAGGCATTAATATTAACAAATAAAGAAGTATCGAATTATTGTACCTAATTTTAATAAAATAACACAGGAAAAAATTAGTTTCATTAGAAAAATAGTTGAATAAGATATAAAACATACTATTTAATTATACACTATCTCCATCCCAATGGACCCATCTTCTTCCTAGAGATAAGGAAATGAGACTAAATGGCAACAGAGATATTGCGTGTGGAATGCAAAACTCAGTTTATTGCAATACCATGTCATGTTTTATTGTAACATGTATATGTACTTTTGTGCATTTTTAAAATTTATCATATCAATGTGTTACATCATATAACACCTGTACCGTGTATTAGTCCATGCCCACAGCACCGGGGATCCCAATTACATAACTGTTCACATACAAATCCTTTTAAACAAGACTTTTATAATGTTAAATAGTTATCATATTAATCTCTTTTAATACATCTATTTCTAATCGTATGGAAGAGTGCTATCATCACATGATCATCAAAATTTTGTTTAGCAGCTTCCCTGATGCCTTACTGTTTGAAATTTTCATGCCATAGACATTCAAGTGTCAACTTTATTCAAGGCTAACGCAATAATTAGCACCACATGAGCACCACACAAAGATACGACTTATTGTCTGAAATGCATGCTATAGGAATTTACATTTCGACACTGTTAGAGCTTAATACAATAATGAGCAGAATCCTCATAGCATACTTCTCATTGTGTAATCATCAAATTTTGTTAACTGTGCAATAAACCATCACCCAGAGAACTACCAAGTCTACGAGCTTATATCAAACCACATTTTTGACTTGACTAGAATTGACACATGCTCTTGAAAAGAGGATAATCAGCATGCATGCCCTAGGACTACCTTAGAGGAAGAAATGACAGTGAAGTGAAATCAGAGAAAAGCATGTGATAGCGTTGGAAATGAATTTGAGGGGATGATTTTCATTTGAATAGGATTATCAGATGAAACAAGACGGGGCGTGGTCAATAGGACATGATTTGGTACTTCAGATCAGCTGAAAGCAAGATTAGCGGCCATGGAGATAAGTATAGGATTTGCTACATGAGAACTTTGGCTTGAAGAGAAACCACAAAAAAGGTTTAAAAAAAAAAAATCGTCACGTTTATGTTTATCTTCGTATTTGCCGGTTTGCTTTTATGATTAATTGCATTGTCTTTCCAACTCAAGTCATGTTTATGTTTGCAGGCATCATTATCATTTTAATTTATCAGACTTTTATCCCACTGCACTAACTTTACTATTTTGTTTTTATTGCATTTGCCTTCGCCAATATTTCAACGCGACTAAAGTTTAACATGGCAAATTATATTTTCTCGATTTGGCTACATGTGAACTCCGCCAGTGCTATACTTAAACATTTATCTTTTCACTGCATGTCCCAAATCAGAATAAAGGAAGAGGGTTGTGGTAGGCCGGTGATAGCCAGTATAAAACATTGTCACATATTACGACATGAGCCAAAATATGAATTTCGTTGGGGCGCTCCCTACTGAGCGACGCGCTACATCGGAATCGGAGCCCGGATGTAGTGAAAAATGTGTGAGGATTGCTAGGTCGTTGCCTAAAAGCGAGCGCCATTTTGATGCCTGGATGTAGTGTCAAATGTAAGAGAATTCTCACACCTTAATAAGCGGGTGGGAGTAAATAAATTAGCTCATGAACATAAAATTCGGTTGACATCGTGACACATAGGTTCTCTTATAAGTAAATTAGTAGAGTTAGTTGATATTATGATTAGAAAGAGAGTTAATATTTTATGCGCGTAAGAGACTAAGTGGGTATGTGAGAAAGCTAAAATCATAGAACTTTGGGGTTAAAAACTTTAGTATACGGATAAAGATAGAAATCGTAATGGAGTAGGTGTAATTATAGATAAACAGTTACTTGAAAATGCAGTAGAGGTTAGGAGGAAGAGTGATAAAATTTTATTAATTAAACTTATTCTAAATAGAGAGATTCTTAATGTTATTAGTGGCTATGCACTACAAGTAAGACTTGCTGAATCTAGTAAACATCAATTTTGGGAATATCTACATGAGATAGTATAAGAAAAACCCACTAGAGAAAAAATATTTATTGGTGGTGATCTCAATGGGTATGTAGGAACTAATCGTAATGAGTTTGATAGTGTACATGGAGAATTTGGTTTTGGAGAAAAAAATAAAATAGATAACTCAATTCTAGATTTTGCTTAGTCTTATGATTTGATTTTAGTCAATACATATTTAAAAAGAGAGTTTCACACTTGATTACTTTTAAAAAGTGGATCAAGTACGAGCCAAATAGATTTCTTTTTAAGTAGGAAAGTAGATAGAACTACTTGCATCGATTGTAAGGTAGTGTCAGGTGAAATTATAGTTACCCAACACAAACTCTTAATTTTAGATATTCAAATTAGAAAGAGACTTAGAAAGATTAAGTATAACTTAAATCATAAGATTAAGTGGTAGCGATTAGAAGATAATCAAAAAAAATTGTAGATAGAGTAGTATAAAAAACAGATTGGAGGAATCATAATGATCCTAATGTAATATGAAACAAAATGACTAGCTGCATTAAGAGAGTAGCTAAAAATATATTTAGTGAGTCAAGGGGCGGTGCTCTACCACGTAAGGATACATCATGGTGGAATAAAAAGGTAAAAAATGCTATTAAGATCAAGCGGGACATTTATAGATGATTGATGAAGAATAATAATAATGATGGAACAAGCTTTGAGAGATATAAACTAGCCAAAAAGGAAACTAAAAAAGTTGTTCGGGATGCAAAAACTAAATTATATAAACAAACGTACGAGAAGTTAGATAATAAACAGACAGAAAATGATATATATATATATATATAATTGCTCAAATAAGAGAAAGTCTAAAGACTTATGCACTGTAAGGTGTATTAAAAATGATGATCAGAAGGTTCTAGTTCGAGACAAAAATATTAAAGAAAGATGAAAAAATTATTTTGATAGATTATATAATGGTAGTTTTACTCAAGATTTGAGAAATCTTACTATTCAGTGTGATAATATGAATCGTAGTTTTATACACAGAATTAAAAAATCTGAAATAAAAGAGGCTTTGAAGAGGATGAAATCAAGAAAAGTTGGTCCAGATGAGATTCCTAAAGAGATATAGAGATATTTAGGAGGGATTGGTGTGAGATGACTGACAGATCTTTTTAACAAGATTTGGAAAAATAAGAAAATGCTAAATGAATGGAGCAAGAGTACCATAGTATTTCTGTATAAGAACAAGTGTGATATTCAGAGTTGTTCTAACTATCGTGGAATAAAACTCATGTGTCACACTATGAAACTTTGGGAAAGAGTAACTGAACATACATTAAGGCAAACTGTTAAAATATCGAAAATCCAGTTTGGATTTATGCCGGGGCGATCGACGACAGAAGTTATCCATTTACTTCGTCAACTTATAGAGCAATTCCAAGAGAGAAATAGAGATTTGCATATGGTATTTATTGACATGGAGAAAGCCTATGATAAGGTACTACGAGAAGTATTTTGGTGGATATTGATGAAGAAAAGAGTCCCCATCAAATATATTGATATAATTAAGGACATGTATGATAAAGTAGTGGCCAATGTCAGAACATGTGGTGGTCTAACAAGTGATTTTTCTATCACAATTGAATTGCATCAAGGTTCTGCATTGAGCCCGTTTTTATTTGTTATAGTGATGGATAAACTTACTATAGCTATTCAGGGTGAGATACCTTGGTGTATGCTATTTGCTAATAATATTATCTTAGTTGATGAGACAAAAGCAGGGGTGAATGCCAAATTAGGGTTATGGAGGCACACATTAGAATTTAGAAGTTTTAAATTGAGTAGATCTAAAACAGAGTATATGAAGTGTAAATTTAGTAAACGACGGATCGTAAACTATAATGTTGTAATACTAAACGGGTAAGAGATACAAATGAGCAGTTACTTTAGATATTTGGGTTCTATTATTCAGAATGATGGAGAGATTGACAATGATGTTAACCATAGGATACAAACTGGCTGGTTGAAATGGAGGAGTGCAACGGGAGTTTTATGCGACCATAACATTCCGTTAAGGCTGAAGGGAAAATTTTATAGGACTGCTATTAGGCCAGTTTTATTATATGGCACGGAATGTTGGGTTTTAAAAAAACGTCATTCACAGAAAATAAGTGTAATAGAGATGCGCATCCTCTACTGGATATGCGTCAACACTAGGAGAGATAAAGTGAGAAATGAAAATATTCATGCTAAGGTAAGTGTAGCTCCCATCAATGAGAAGATGCAAGAAAATCGCTTACGATGGTTTGGTCATTCGCAACGTAGGCCTAAAAATGCACAAGTTCGACGAAGGGAGTTTATCAATGTAGGACAAGTTAAAAGAACAAAAGAAATAGATTGAAGAAAATATGGATGGAGGTGATACAAAAAGATATAGATTCTAGAGGTCTAAACGAGGAAATAATACTTGATAGAAATGAATGGAGAAGAACTATCAATGTGATCGATCCGGCGTGATTCTTTTTTGGTTCATGTAGCCTAGCCCAAATACTTGGGATAAAAAGCTTAGTTGTTGTTGTATTTGGCTACATGTGGGTAGGACCAAGTTCGCATCATGCAACAATTACTGCCTCGAGAGATTTCATCTAAGCAAGATGCCATAAAGATCTCATCCAGATTATATAATGTTATATAAGGTTATATCAAGGAACGCTACCTCACATGTAGACATTGTTCTGTAAAATTATTTTCAAGTGCATTGATTTGTGACTGTGTTTTGTGAGAAAAAGGTTATACTCGTTGGATTATACCTACAATTAACAACCAACATGCAACTATTAGAAGCATAATGATTTAGGATTAACATGTCAGGAACAATACCACACCTTGAAGCAACCAACAAACCTCCATACAAGATTTCCCACACCGACATTTTATCATGTTGATACTCTTAGAGGACTGTCTAAATGTCTATAGTGCCAATCCTTTCCTAAGAAAAGTAACATTCATACTAGCTTCTTGTGGTCTAAAATTGTTTCGCTATGAAGAAAGTTAAGAGTCTTAGATATTGGAATCTAGGGTGTCAGATCTAAAATAAAGAGTAATTGCCAGCAAAAGAAACCACGAATTTCCACTTATTTCTTGAAATTCAACTCTAAATCTACCCATTTTGGTATAGTGGTCCAAAATTTTCAAAGCCCTTAGAAATCTAAAGCATCTAGCTGCTTCTTACTGCAATCTCTCTCTTTCCTTCGAATAATTTTTAACCATCTACACTGTGATTACAATATTTATGAGCTCCATTCCGATATTTTCATTACCATTGTACACTGAAAAGTTATCTCTTAATAAAATGAAGCAAATTTAAAAGATAACTTAAGTCAAGACAACCTAAAGGACCTAAAACTAAACATTTCACACAAACTATAATAAACCCGAGCTTATATTATTTTCGCTAGAAAGTTAAAATATTCTTCATCATTTCGTGCCTAGTCTTTGGTTTGAAAAGAAACCACAATAATTCGTCATGGCAGCTCGTACTGACAAGGGAACGATATTGGACCCTTCCAAAGATGCAAAATTTATCTTCATATTTGCTAGTTTGCTTTTATGATTAATTGCACTGTCTTTCCAACTCCAGTCATGTTATGTTTGTGGGCAGTATTATCGTTTTAATTTACCAGATTCTTGTCTCAGTGCACTAACTTTACTATTTTGTTCTTATTGCATTTGCTTTCTCCAATGTTTCAATGCGACCTAAGTTTAACATGACAGATTACATTTTCTAGATTTGGCTACATGTGGGTAGGATTGACCAAGTTTGAATCATGCAACATTTATTGCCTCATGAGATTTCAATCTAAGCAAGGTGCCAAGGCTATATAAAGATCTTATTCTGGTTATATAATATCATATAAGGTTATATCAAGGATGCTACTTCACATGTAGACATAGTTCTGTAAAATTATTTCCAAGGGCATTGATTTGTGACCATGTTTTGTGAGAAAAAGATTATACTCGTTGGATTAACCCTACACTTCAGCTAACAATCAACAGTCAACTATTAGAAGCATAATGAGTTAGGATTATCATATTGGGAGCAATACCGCACCTCGAAAGCAACCAACAAACCTCCATACAGGATTTCTCACACAGACATTCTAACATGTAGATACTCTTACAAAAGCATCCAAATGTCTATATTGCCATTTTTTTTTTCTAAGCAAAGTAACATAAATACTAGCTTCCTATGGTCTAAAATTGTTTCACTATGAAGAAAGTTAAGAGTCTTAGATATTGGAAACTACGGTGTCAGATCTAAAATAAAGAGTAATTGCCAGCAAAAGAAACCACGAATTTCAACTTATTTCTTGGAATTCAAAATTCTAAATCTACCCATTTTTGGTATAGTGGTCCAAAATTTTCAAAGCCCTTAGAAATCTAAAGCATCTAGCTGCTTCTTACTGCAATCTCTCTCTTTCCTTCAAATACTTTTCAACCATCTACACTGTGATAATGATATTTATGAGCTCCATTCTGATATTTTCATTACCATTGTACACTGAAAAGTTATCTCTTAATAAAATGAAACAAATTTAAAAGATAACTTGAGTCAAGACAACCTAAAGGACCTAAAACTTAACATTTCTCACGGACTATAATAAACCCAAGCTTATATTACTTTCGCTAGAAAGTTAAAATCTTCTTTATCATTTTCGTGCCGGCGCCTTTCATTTGGATTATCGTAGATAGCTGTCCACACAAAACTTGAATCACTACATATACAAGCCTAAAGCTACCCGAAAAAGCAACCTCAGGAACATCAAAGTAGTCTTGCGCCGCAAACATTTAGTGAAGTTTAAGCTACCTAAAGCTCATTTAATCCTTACCCACAACTTTGTGACCCAATACATCAAATGCTCGATAATTCAACTCAGAAAGTATGCCCAATTGACAACTAATCGATGAAACCAAAGAAATCTAAATTTATTGCATCTAGAGCCTTGATTAGTTCTAATTCGAAGTGCAGCGGCTCAACCACCAATTTCAAAAGCACGCAAGATAGCATAATAAGCCATATTCATCTCAAAAGATCCTATCTTTCGCAGCTTCCCAAATTCAAAAACCGATTTTGACGACAACTGAAGAAGATCTACGATTAAAACCCTAACTTTTGGCAATGTAAACAGCAGCAGAACTTACCCCAGAAAGCCCGAGGAAAGCAACGGAGGATCGTGGCTCTCCTCCGGAGCCGGCAGATCACTAGGTTTTGAGGAGAATCAACATTGTTGATGCTCCAATTATTTGCCCTGCTAACTGATGAGAGGAGAAAAAAGAAATATGGATGTTTTGTTTAAGACAGTGGTTTTGAAGAGGGAAAAAAAAAAAAAGGATTTTTTTGGAGAATTTCTAGATGCGCCCGATGTTTTTCTCAGTGAGGCCGAATGCTGTAATTATTTTTTCTTTAATTTTTTATGCTCACTAAGAAAAACATTGGGCGCATCTCATTGGGCGCTTCTAGAAATACCCTTTTTTTTGGTGAAGTCATTAAGGAAACTTGATTCGTCATTCGAGGGAAATTCTAAATGAGCCTAACTTTTTGCTAAGTGAGCCCCCTTAAGCACTGTTAAGTTGTTTGGGGCTTTGTAACCCTGTTTTAGGTGGTCGGCTCGTTTAAATAGGGTGGATGCGGTGTTTGGGCTGATGCAGCAGACTCTCTCTCATTTCCATGACTGAAAAGTCGACACGCGTATCAGAGGCGCTGGGTCCCAGTTCTAATTGTCCCACTTATTATCTATGATTCTTTAGGGAGTTTCAAAAGGAGCACACCAATTTTCCTAGTGAGTCCATTTTGCAGTATTTTTTGGTCCGAACTTAAATATCGGAGAGTTATAAAGTGGACTCATTAGAGAAAAGAGTGTGCTCCTTTGGAAACTCCCATTCTTTGTCGTAGGCAAAATAATAATTTACTTGTTTATTTTTTCTATTTATATATATGCATCCATCACATACTTTCAATGTTTTGTTTGAGAAAAAAAGAGAAAAAAGAAAGAAATATATTTTCAATTGTTTGGTAGGAAAAATAATTGAAGGAAAAAAAAGTTGAAGGAAATTAGAAGAAAATAAGATTTAAAATTTTCGCTCTTTTTCTTTATTCAGAGAAAATGGGAGAAAATATAATTTGATGTTACTACAAAATGAAATCATAATAGAGAAGAGAGAGACTTGGAAAAAAGTACTTTTTTCTTATTGTTTAATTTATTATTTGTTTTTCTTTTATATATATATATATATATATATATATATATATATATAAATATATATTAGTTTTCCCGGAAAGAAAATCCTTTTTTTCCCTCATTTTTTTTTTCTCTTCCCTTTTCCATTTCTTTCTTTTTCTTTCGTTTTCTATCAAACCAATCATAACCTTAAAAGCGACATATTTTTTCATAATTTCGTTAGCCAAGGGAAATTCTTCGTTTGTTGAATTTAGACCACAATTGCACAAATCATATCCTATTCACCAATAAAAAGCAAGAAAGAAAACAAGAAACACATAAAGGTAAAGAACCAAAAAAAGTACGGAGTTTCCAAAGGAGCACACCATTTTCCTAGTTAGTCCATTTAAAAACGGTTCGGGCTCAAAGTCTAAATCAAAAATACACCATCTAGTGGACTCACTGGAAAAAGTGGCGTGATCGCTTGGAAACTCCCCGTAGTAGGCGGGTACAGAAAGTCTTTCTCTGTTGCAATTGCATTATATTTATGGCCAAAAAATACAAGTGATTCAGGACAACAAATTCATCCCAAAAAAAAAAAAAAAAAATACAATCATGAAAGAATGATAAGAATAAACAGACAGGGTCCACACAGCCCTACAGCCTCTTGAGCATCTGACCCATCCACGAGCCTCCATACATCCCACAACATTATGATGCCTGCTACAATTAGCTGGCTAGCTCCCCAACAATCAAAGGCAAATTGGTAAATAAGCAAGAATTCAAGGGCATAATTTCAAACCCTAGTATCATCACTCTAATCACTTGTTACAGTTAATTTCCACAATTTAAATAAATTTTACAAACAAAAGAGAACAACTCAATACATCCTTCTCATACACAGTCTGCAGGCTTAGCTTGTTTGTCTTCTAAGCACCAGCGAGGGATCTTCTTTAAACATGTAGCCCAACTTGGCGCTGCATTTAGTCCTTGCTTGCTTGCTTGCTTGCCTCTCTTTCAACATGGGCACTTTGCACACTTCAAAGCTATCCTTTGCTTGCCTTTCAAGCTCTGGAGTTATTAACCAACGCAATCTCCTCTCTGACTCTGATCTTGTGCATTATGTTAGAAGACTCAAATCGAAGTTTGTGACTTGAGATAGATTATCGGTTATAGCTCTAAAATACTACAACATCTACTGAGAGTTGAAAATAGTTAACAGGAAAGAAAAGATGCTGCTGTTTTTCTTCTTGTACATGGAGATACAGTTGTTCTTCATACACTAAGGATGCATTGTTGAATGTTGCCACCAAAATAAATCTGATTTGTTAATGTTGGATATCCAAATAGTGAAATAATTTTTCTTGATCGGTATAGAAATTCAAGTATCATGATACATGTGTAGAACCTGGCTTTTAAAAATCTGGATTTTGTCTGCCAAATATGTTTTCTAGATTCTAAAATTAATATCTCAAAATATCAAGATGTTTGGTGATAATCATAGTTGCCCAAACAGCCCCCTTAATAAGTCTCTCCTAGAAAAAAAAAAAAAAAAATCCTGATCAGTTCTCTTTGTCCTGGTGATTATGTACACTGCAGTAATAAACACATGAAGCCTGTTGATAGCCGCTTGACGTTGAGAGGCTCTCCTAGCAATTAGATGGTTAATTGAATGATTGGATACTTGTTCACCAGTATAGTTTACTTCTAATTCCTTAGCTAAATTAGTTTTTCTAATTATAAAAAAAAATATTAGCAGCATTTAAAGTGAAATGGGGACTAAAACATACCTGGAAAGATGCAATACAAGTTGGTAGAATGAGAATTATCTACGTCAAACTCCTGCAGTCAAGTATGAAGTAATCATGGACGTAAGCACCGAGAAAAAAGTAAAGTAGGTTTCTTTTATAGTTGAAGATATCGTCAGTTTCTAGTCTCCACACTTTGCATCAGAAAAGATAAGTTTTTTCTTAATGCATTTTTTAAGGGTATATGAATCATGCTTCAATTTTTTATTTATTTTCAAGTCAGAAAGATAAGGTGTAAAGCATAAGGAACAAAGTATACATTGAATTATTGATATAGAGCAATTATATATTGTAGCATCCAAAGTCAGAGAGATAAGCTAAAAAGCAAAGAGATAAAGGAATGCAATTGGTCAATAGCAAGTATATAAGGTACCATTTAGTGACAAGAGTGGATAAAGTAAGGCTAAAAAAAAGAGACGAAAAGAAGATCCCAAGAACAAAAGGGCAAAATTATAAGAATAAAATGTGTGAAATTTGTCACCACTAAACAAAATAGCTTACAGGCAAACCTAATAACTACAGGATAAGATAGACTGTCATTCCCTGCCACGACATAGCTCTCCCTTTCAACTGCATTCTATGCCACACTATTTTAGAAATATCAACTCACATCTTCCTTCTCTGCCAACTTACTCTCCAAACATGGCGTCATTTCCTCTTTTTGTTTGACCTCCCACAACCCCCACCCTCCCTCCACTGTTTATGGCATCAATGACGAAAAAAAAGAGTCTCTTCCAATATTACAACAAGATGGGATACAACTACACTAGCGATCATTTAGTGTATATGGAATGAACGCAACAACCGAATATTTAAAAACAACTATCGAGATATTGACTCGCTAATCCATTACATTAGTTACTACAAAGAGATATGGTTACACACTTATGATACCTCCCTAACAACCCTGTACAAGCTCTTGTAATTACATAAATCACACACACACACACACACACACACATATATATATATATATATATATATATATATATATATATATATATATATATATATATATATCATGTAATATTTCATCTCTCTATGCAATATACAAGATGACTTCAAGTTGTCTTTTTCTCAAAAAAAAATAAAAAAAGATAGACTGTCCTATGACATAGAATACAAACATTGATCTATTCATCAACTAGTGCCTCCTGCCTCTATATCATGAGTAGACCCAAACAAAACTAGTTAAGTGGATCTAAACCTTTTTCCTTTTTTTTTTTTTTTTTTCATTTGCCATGGTTTATAATCCACATTCTCTTGGTCCACTGCTAAAACTAGCCACTGTCCACTATGATCTTATTTCGTACTTCTAACTGGTGCACTTGTAGATCTCCAGTGCACATGCAAACCGTTTAACCATTTCCCCTTCATCTTATCATCAACTGGAGCTACCTCTTACTCCCAAGGGATACTCATTTCTTACCTATCTTTCAGCATTTTGCTGCTCATCTATCACAACATGATCATATCTACTATGATAAGATTTGTTTGGAGATGTTGATCTTTTTTAAATTTGCCCCCAAACAGATCCATAAAGCATAAATGATCCCATAGTAATGTACAGAATTTCCCTAGGGATTCATGTGTATCGTTGGAGACACATAGCACTTCAGAAGTTTTCCAGTCGCAATGTTTTGATTGGTTATATGAAGATAGAACAACTTCCTTTTCGATCTCCAGCCACATGTTTACACTTCACCATTACAATTGCGCAGACATGCAGCACATTTTTTTTTTTTTCTGCAAGCGCACAAATTATCCTACATCAAACCCCAACAATCCCCACCCTCCCAGTGCAAACTACCAAGCACATACCACAGACATGCATACACTCGGGCACGAAGCCACAAAAACAGAGTCACAGACATGAATAGACTCATCCAAGCAGGCACAAAGACACATACATGCACAGATAGAAAAAACAATTTAAACATAAAATCAATTCATGCAACCAACTGCTTTCAGATATCTCAAAATGACAGACTGCAGCATTTGAAACAAATTTAGAAATTAAAATCTTGGTTCTCTTTTAGCATAACCTGCCTAAATTTAGGCTCTTATATCCTTTCTCTGTCTCTTAATTTCCTTTCGGTACATTGAATTCAAACATTAAAGATTAGGACACGCCTAGCATAAAGGAGTTGCCCCAAACAAGGCAGATGCTTTCAATCCAATTTTGGTCCTCTAGCAAGAAACCTGTAGACTTTTCGCGGGAGCTCCTCCCAAGAAATAGATAACACTAGAGCTTTCATGAACTTTGAGGATAAAACTGATCTTCCTCCGACTACCTTCACTAGAAACTATTAACATTGAAAACGATATGAGGGCTTTAACATACCTATACAAATGTGATAGATTTTGGTTGAACAGGAGGTATACATGTCCATGCTCCTGCAGTCAAGTAATCATGAATATAAGCACTTAGAACAAAGTAGGTTTTCTATAGTTGAAAATATAATCTGTTTCTAGCCTTCACACTTATCAGAAAAGATAAGCTGTAAATGTTCTTTTATAATGCAACTTTTCAAGGTACATCTACCATGTTTCAATCTTCTATGCATTTTGGAGACAGAAAGAAAAGAGTGTAAATATAAGGAACAAAGAATGCATTGAATTATTGGTTAAGAGCAATTATATATTGTAGGCTTGTAGCATTCAAAGTCAGAAAGATGAGCTGTAAACCAAAAAGAAAAAGAATGTAATGGTCAACAGCAAGTATATATGGTAGCATTCCCATACACGAGGTGATCAGAACACTGAAAAAAAAACAACCAAAACGAAAACCCAGAACAAGAAGGTGAAATTTATCGGTAGAAAACATAAAAGCTGCTAAATACTATTGTAGAGACTGTCACATTGAGTAGAAGGGCAATCTTCATTATGTTGTCGACAGTTGCAGGTATCACAACACAACAAGGGAGAAAATAAAGGTCGCGACTTCAGCGTAGCAACAAGGATCACATTTAATCATAATCACAAGTTGGCGACCACATTCGTGGGATCATAACAAAAGTGAAGATCACGTGCATATTGATTTCGCATTTCTGTATATATCGTGTTTCATTACAATATTTGAAACAAAGCTATTGGCTATGGTTAGAATAAAATGCCCAACAAATTCAAGTTATCTCCAACTGAAAAAACCTAGCTTGGTCCTCTTCTCTGACTGATCTTCCTCTCACTTCTTTTTTTCATCTTAAATATGGCTGGTACCGATGATTGTCAGAGAGGGAATGCACGCGAGTAGCCCTGCGACCTGTATTAATCAAAAAAGAAAGAAAGAAAAAGAAAATGGAGAAATTGAGAACCATAAATTCACCTCGTTTAGTTAAGTAACAAGTCCATATTTATTAGGCACTTCCTAATAAAAATGAGCAAGTTTCAGGTATATTTGTCGTAGTAGCTTTTGTAGGACTGCTCTAGAGTTTATCATTTTATAGTTGAATGAACTAAACTTGAAAAAGGGTAATTAGAGAAATGCAGTTCAAATTTCCAAAGCTGCTTTAGGAAGAAAAAAGGAAAAACCAGTAAGAATAACTTATTCTTGCCATTATGTTAAACGTCTGAATAGAACACCACATGTTATGTTACAAACCATTCCTTATGATACGGAAAATTCTACGCCTGCTAAAACAGAAAAAAGTGTTGTTTAACGTGAGTAGGGTTTTGTTTCCACTATTTCTGGGTTTGCAGTGAAGTAGACACAAATAATTGTAAAAATGCACCTCCCGGTTGATGGATAATACAATGATGATAACCAACAAGGGCATCAATGGTTTGGGCAAAGCAGAACTAGAGTAGTGTTTTGTCTTGATAAAGTTCGTTGCCATTAATAAATTCCGTAACACTAGATCATTTCAGCTTGGCATTAATAAAGTTCTTGATCTTCAAGCTTCCCTTTACCATGTTTTATGCCGTAAACTTTATCTGGTCATTATACTAGGATTAGTTATTTGAGTTCCCTAACTGTTGCTAATTTGAATCAGTAGACCTTGATGAATAATTAGACTAGTTGGCTGAATGACTTCAACTATACCCCTATGAGAATTTTTTTGCTTCTACCTCTATTCTCATTTACCGTTTCTTAATAAACATCTTTATGACAAACTTTTGGGGTCCCCTACATGAATCCTTTTCTTCCCTAAAATCCAAATTCAGTTTGTAAGATTAGAGATATTAGCACGCATAGGAGATATTGACATGATAAAGCTTTCAAGTTAAAATAGTAGTGATGAACAAAAGACTGATAGATGATGCCACATGGAGGTAGATCACCATGGATGAAGAAACAATTACAACTTCCGAGAATTAAGCATAAGCTGATTCAGTGCCAGCAATAATATTAAGATAGAGGATAAAAGCATTATCCCGAACGATGGGACTTAGAGTGGCTATAGGTGGCTTTTCAAATCCACCATTAAATTTCAGGGCTCAACCTTGGCCAGCAACTAGAACTACCAAGAAAGTAAGATTGGGTGAAAGGATATTGTTTGATCAAACAGGCACTTTTCAGGGAGGAGTTACCTAGGGCTTTGGTGGGACCATGGCCCCACCAAAAACTTGAAAAATGTTTGAGTTATCCTCAAACATGGATGTTTTTTATGTTTGGATAACCAAAAGGCCCTTTTAAACTTGTTGGCTAACTTGACAACTTCTAAATTTCAGCTACCAGAAGGCAGAAACACAAATAATAACTACAACTACGGACACAAATTGGCCGAACTAAAACCACATAATAACTATCATTATCTTTCCTTATACTCATCATTGCATACTATTATACAAACTTCCTCTCCCTCCTTAATTATGAATCTATTTTATTTTTCTTACAAGTTTATGAGTGGACATGCCATCTCTCTATCTCTCTCAAACACTTGATTGTTTGTTATTAAAAGTTATCAATGTGTTACATTAGCATGATTAGATAACTGAACTGATGAAATGCTCTTGATCACTATAAATCTTAAAGTTAGTGTATATACTGTTGTTCACACAAAATTTAAAGAGCATAAATTAAGGTTCAAAATCTTGGAATCGATATCGTTATCAAATAACAGTTTATGGCAGCAGGAGTCTGTTAATTTCAAAAATGTCATATAGAAAAACAGGCTATATCAAAAAAACATATGAGAAATTGAGAAAACTGGTATTAATATTACAGGATCTATATCATGTTGGACACCTCAAAACCCAAAACAGGATATGTATCGGTTTATATTTAAAGCCTTAATGTAAATGTTCGTAAGACTTTAAAACGTAAATTTGCGACAAAATAATATATTTATATTTATTTTGTAAAAATGGTGAGGCTTTTGTTTACCTACTATTGAAATTTGAATATGCATGTTAGCGTGGACACTTATGCATAATTAATTATTACCATCACATCGCCAACACCCTACTTTCTACAGAATTGCCATTCCATGTCATACACATCCTTTGTCAGTATACATGCTCCTTAGCTTCTTGGTTGCCCAAGCTAAAACCAAACTAATCCAAATCAAGTCAAGTGACAGCAAATGTGGGTGGTTTGACCCCTGCTAACATGCTTGATGAACACAAGTTGGACCTTCAAATTCCTAAAAAGCATCCTTCTAAGAGCATGGACACTGAAATTCAATACAAACACTATATGTCACGATGAGAAGGTGGTGTGGCAATTCCTGAAAGACATGACAAAAATTGTCGTATGCAAAAGTACATTTCCACGCACATATACAACAAAGAGAGTGGTAACTAATACATACATAGAAATGTATGTGTGTGCGCATGTGCACAGAACATTTTCATAATAAGAGGATACTGTACAAATGCTTGAATATACTAAATTACTAAATATTAAGCTACAATGATTTGAACACTAACAGGTAGATGCCTTGGCTTTACATGTAAATATTTAAGCAAAATCATTTCCACATATCAAAATATAAACTGATTTTTTGTAGTTTTACACAAATAACTATTTTAATATCCCCTTTCCACTATATTATAGTCTTAAAAATGCTATAGATAAAAGTGTATACATACCTAGATGTGTAATGTATAACGAATGCTAAAGAAGTAACTTAGAAGCAACAGACATTTATTCAAGATGCGTCTAAAAATTAAAAAGACCACAATATGATTGGAGAGGCATTTGAGAAGTGCCTATGCTATGTGAGGGCAGCTTCCTACTCTTTGCTATATCTTGAATCCTCTATACTACTTCATCTCCTCGGCTAAGCATTTTACGGATTTTTCTCTCTATCCATTATTTCTTTACTTTTCGCATTTTAGCCTCTTCACTCAATAGCTTTGTTTCCTTCATGTCAGAACTCGTCCATCTACGTTTCTTCTTTGTTAGTATCAGCTAACCAATCTTATTCTCCTTTAGCCACTCTTTGCTCTATTGTATTCTCTTATTAATACATCTAAATATTTCTTTCCCTCCATCTTCTTACACCAACTGTTTGCTCTCTATGAGAATAGGCACCTAGGGCAGCAAGTATCATTCAAAGTTCAAACTTTTGGTGGCTCATCAAATTAGAAAAGGGTCTAGTATTAGTTTTGGAGCTACTAAGCTCTAATAATAAATTCTAGGAATCCCTAAAACTATCTCACGCAATCTACCCAGGTTAATCAAAAGTATATCATACTAATCAAAAAATTCTTTAGGTTTCTATAATTGGGGCGAATTAGTAGCACAAAGCAAATTTTTATCGGATTGCAACAAAACCACCCAAAAATGAAAAGAAAGAATGAGAGTTACCAATAATGCTGCAATCTTCACGAATAAGCAGCAGATTCCCTTCGAGCTCCGACTGCCATTGAGATCCTGGGCATGGAACTTGCCTTCAGAAGACGAAGATCGATCGAAGAGTGGGGGTCAAAAATTAAAAGGAACACAATCGAGATGCGTTGGTAGCTCCCGATAAATATCTAAAATAATAAAAATTAAAAATGGGGGGCATTCCGAGAATTGAACTCGGGACCTCTCGCACCCTAAGCGAGAATCATACCACTAGACCAAATGCCCTCGGTGAAGGGAATCAATTTGAATATTTTTATCAAGTTATAATTTTATCCTACAAAGGGGGAATTAAAAAGGGGTATTTACAGGTTTGTCCCCTACATCTTTATAAATTATGATTTAGTCCCCCAAATCCTCTAAATTACTACAATTTAGTCCCTCCGTTAGTTTTTCCGTCCAAATAAACGACAGAATTTAATTTTTAATTTTTTTAGTAATGAAATGACTTAAATACCCCTATAAAGAAAAAAGGAAATAGAGAGAGATAGAAGAGAAGAAGAGGGAAGTCAACAAACCCAATGAAAAAAAGGAGAAGAGAGTAGGAAGAATGAAGAAAATGAGAAGAGAGGAGGAAGAATGAAGAAAATGAGAAGAGAGGAGGAAGAGGGAAAAAGGAATTAAGGAGAAGCTAAATTGGGGAAATCAGTTTAAAAAATAAAGTGGGCTAAATGAAGTTAGAGGGAGGGGGACTAAATTGTAGTAACTTAGAAAACTTGGGGACTAAATCCTAAATATGAAGATTTGGAGGACTAAATTATAATTTATAAAGATTTAAGGGACAAATCTGTAAATACCCCTTTAAAAAATAGTAACCTGACTGAACGATATGAGTAGCCGTGCACATTAGATTTCATATTATATGGATTTTATTTGAGATGCAAGTTAAAATCAAGTTTAATATGTGCCTTAATTTGTAAATCATGAGTGATGCCTCCACTACTAATTTGTTACTTAAAAATTAATGGTAATGTTTTTCATGCTCTAATGCCACCTCATCAACAACTTGTAGGTCTAGTGCAGATAAGCTTTCACTTGACGTCATTTAGCAAACTAAATAACTGATCATTTTCAACATTACTTCAATATATATATATATAGAGAACTCAAATTCAATGTAATTATTTCCGTAGACATAGGTCGAATTTGGTCGGATAAACCACATTAATTCTTTTATTCTTCTTGTGATGTATTGTTTTATTTGGTTCTATAATCTCGATGAGAGATTCGATCTCCAATATGATATACCTCCTCAAATACAAGAGTGGAGTAGATTGATATAATAGACCGGGAGGAAAAGGAAATGACCCCCACCTTCTCGAAACCGAAGATTGAAAAATGCTTCAACTAAGAATTTGAGCTCAACAAAGGGAGACGAAGAGAAACACTAGCCCAAGGGAGATATGGCAGTAAGGATGGTAATGGACGTATTCACGGGCCAAAATTTAGCATTTTCAATACAAAATTTTGAATTAGAAAAATGAAATTTTCATTTTTAATTCAAAATTTTGTATAGAGTAAGCTAAAATTTGATCTATGGACGTGTTTATTACCATTCCTAGATGACAGAGATGGCGATGAAAAGAGGCGGCCTCAGAGCAACTAGCTAGCTAGGATGAGGTAGCATGAGGTTCAAGAAGGAAGGAGAAGCTAAGAGGTGAACATAGTCAAGGAGCAAGAATGTTATATATCTTCAAATATATTGCGCTCTTCGAAGGGAAATTCTAAATGCACACCACTTTTTTTCTTAGTAATAACCATATAATTTTTAAAAATAGTGCTTTTTTTAATTAATGAGCACCACTGATCTTTTCAATTTAAGCCCATTGCTTCTCCCATAACCGTTTCCTCTCCAGCAATTTTTTTTTTCTAGTGAGCACCAATTCTATCTCCCGTTCTCCTCTAGCCATTCATATGATCACTCTCTTCCTCTTGTGTCTCGCCGTTCTCCTTATCACCACGCGAGAACCGTCGCCACTTGCCCCCTTCCCTTCTTACAATCCGCCGAAGAAAAGAAAATGAAGAAAAAGAATTATGGTGCTCACTAAAAAAAAGGATAAATGTTATTTTTATCAATAAACAAAGGACAAATTTATAATTATTTTAAAGTTAGCATTAACCACTGAGAAAAGAATGGTGTGCATTTAGAATTTCCCCTCTTGGAATATGAATCTTTCATATTGAACTTTCCTGCTAGCTATATTTACTTCCTAATATATTCTTTACTTGAAAAGATTCATCACATAAACATTAGAATTCTGTTGAAAAATAATTCTTTTTAAATTTCCATATCGGAAGCTAATTCTATTTTTTTTTCTTATTTTCTATACTTTCAACGTCCAAATAGACCCTTAGTGCACGGATTGCCTTTCATTTCCCTTGTAATACCTGCTGACCCATGCACGTGCTATCCTCTCTCACCCTTGCTTGGTTGTCTTGTAAGATTCTAGGACTGCATCTAGAGATGGTAATGAATGCGTCCACGGATCAAAATTTAGCCCGACATATACAAAATTTTGAATTAAAAATGAAAATTTTAATTTTCTAATTCAAAATTTTGTATAAAAAAGAGACAAAATTTGGTCCATTGACGTATCCATTACCATCCCTAATTAACTGCATCCGATCCATGGATGCACTATTGGGGACTGGAGTCGGTTTCTTTGTTCCTGGCATGGCCCATTATGCCACATAGAATACTTCTATTGATATGGTACCGTATCAAATACATATCATATTTAAATATCGAATACACATACTGTATGAATTTGTTGAATTCTTCACGTATTAGTATATTGTATTTATCTTGGTGTAATCATATTTGTACGACAAAGATGGTTGATTTATGTATTAGCCTGATACCCAATTACAGATATTCATCGTATTTAGTGTAGTCATTCATTTACATTTTGGCTCTCTTAACTAAGATTATCTAAAGCATAATTTTATCTGCCTATTAAAATAGTGGACGGTTAAAATATTATTTTTAAAGAAAAGGCTTAATATCATATTCTTATTACCTATATCTATATATTTAAAAAAAAAATTAACTATCCACAAACATAGCAACAAGGATGATAATAATATGTAAACGAACCGTTTTATTCAAAATTTTGAATTAAAAATAAAAATATTATTTTTCTAATTTAAAATTTTGAATAAAGTAAATAAAAAATTAGCCTGTAAACTCGTCCATTCTCATCGGTATGAATAGATCATTTGAAGTGTTTCCAAGTTTTTGGATTGAATAATTGTACATCATAAAAGCATGCTGTTAATTTAGGACTGGAAATTGGGCTAAGTTTAGCCCAAACATGTTTGGGTTCAACCCGTTTAAGGCCGATTTGGGCCAAAAATTTTGTCCAACTACTCATTATAAAATCAAATATTTATAAATTTTTTAATCTAAGTGGTATATAATGGAACATATATATTTTAAAATTTTGTATTATATCAAAAAGAATTCTAAGATAATTGGCTTAGTTACGATTGAAAATGAGTACTAATTTTTGGCTCATACTATTAAGAATTTTGAATTAGAAAAATAAAAAAAAAATATTTTTAATTTAAAATTTTCGAATAGAGTGGATAAAAAATTAATCATTGGCTTTGTTAGCCATTAAATAGTGTTTGCATATTCCTTAGACAAACTGGCTACATATTTTTTTCGCTTGTCCAATTACATCAACATTCATATTCTTTTTGTTACAGTCATCGCATTCATAGGTAAGATATAAGATCTAGATATGGTTAGTACACACCACTCAAACTATACCCCCTCATTTTAGAAACAAAAAATAATAAAGGAGTTTCTTGCTTCGTAATAGAAAAAAGTGAGTGGAACAGGCTAAGTGTTAAAATTACAACTTATAGAACTCACAGTGAAAGATATTTTTAGATTTTATTATGAGAAACTGGAGTTGTTGATACCATGTTCTAGCGGTCAAACTCTTATTGTAATCCTCCTTTTTTGGTTAGATTCTCGAGATTTTGGAGTGTGACTGTGATGGTGATGTTGCATTCTTCGCCACTCTCTCTTGGATGCTTCAAACTCTCTCTTCTCATCTAACAAAATCTCTTGGCACCGACATTCCACGCTACAAAACCCTTGGTCACCCCTGCATCAAGATAATAACAAAATAATAATAATAATTAATTCAATATTAATCGCATATTAAAATGCTTTGGCACAAGGAGCCTATTTACTTGGTGTTATGTGATGTCAATAAGATAATTTAATTTGAGTAATTAATATTTTTTCTTAGATAATCAATATACAGCAGTATTACCGGGATGAGAATGAGCGGTCCAAAAGATCGGTACATCCTATATAAAAATTTAAGTAAAAATAAATATTTTATTTTTCTAATTCAAAATTTTAAATATTATGAACCAATCAAAAATATTTTAGACTATCGGTTTCATTACTAGAACTAATATAAAATCAAGAGGTTCCCATAATAATTTGGGTACCGAACCAAGCTAAAGCCTTATTTTAAGTATACTTTTGAAAATCTAACATAGTACCCTCGAAATTGGACGGGTCTAAAGATCATCCAGCTCTTTGTCCCTCTAATTCAAGATGTTAAATTAATCTAATAAATTTTTTACTTTTAATTTAAAATTTTGAATAGGCAAGATCAAGAGTTGGTTCTAAGAGCCGTGCATTTTTATTCGTACCTCTTATGCAAGATTGATTTGTATTAAAGATTATCTCTTGTATCAAGGCTCAGATTAAATCAATACGTACCTATACATGTACACATCCTTCTCAAGGCTAAGCTCCCTCTTGCAAAACATGCAAGCCTTCAAGAATCCCAACTCCGGCAAACTCCTCGGACGCCGGCCTTCGCCGGTGGGTGACTTCAACGTCGACTTAGTCACGACGTTGACCACCCGCCGGTGGTGCTCAATCAGAATTCGGAGGCCGACGAGGCGGCTTTCGGGTGCTTCTCTACTACTAGTAGTTAACACTCTACTCATGTTAAGCTCCTCCTCTACCTTCTCCTCCCCAATCTTGAAGATGCTCTCAACCCTTGGAAGCATCTTTGGAGGAGAGAAGAGGGGAGGTGAGAGGGGAATTAATAGGAGAGGGGACCTCTCTCTCTCTCTCTCTATATATATATATATGGGAATATATGAGTGGTTGGAGACTTGGAGGGGTGGGTGTATTTTACAATACTTTCAATTTCTACACATGCCAATAGAGTGTGTTCCCTAGCTTGGATTGGCTTTAAAAGGTTAGAAAGATGTCAATTAAAATAGTAAATTAAGTTAATAATAATGTGAAATAATAAGCATGTGTGTCCTTTGTCTAGTTTATGTAGCAAGCTATACATATATAATTGCTTGATAAGAGAGAGAGAGAGAGAGCATAATATAACTAATGAGTGGGGTGTGCGTATGAAAGTTGAAGCGTGGAGTTTTAAATGAAAAGAAGAGGAAAAAAAAAAAAAAAGAATAATATAATTAAACTACAAGACATGCCCTTAAAGAGTCGCATCACAGATGATGCTTTTTGAGAGATTCTAAATGAGCACACCACTTGACTTGCGCATTAAGTCAAGTGGTGTGGTCATTTAGAATTCCCTTCTTTTTTTTTTCCCTGCCAGTGCCTGGATTCCAAGTATCCTGATGCTGACAAATATATTTTCATATAAATATAGGGGTATTTACTGGTTTGTCTCTCAAATCTTTATATATTATGATTTTGCCCCCTAAATCTTCATATTTAGAATTTTGCCCCCCAAATCTCATAAGTTACAACAATTTTGCCCCCCTCTCTAACTTTTCCTAACACAGTTAAATATTTGACCATTTTACCCCTCTTTTCCTCTTTTATTTTCCTCCTCTCTTCTTCTTCTCTCTTCCTCCTCTCTTCTCCTTTCTTCATTATTTATCCTCTCTTCTTTCTCCTCTCTTCCTCCTCTCTTCTCCTCTCTTCCCTAACACAGTTAAATACTGAAAAAAGAGAGGAGAAAGAAGAGAGGAGAAATAATGAAGAAAATGAGAAGAGAGGAGGAAGAGAGAAGAAGAAGAGAGAAGGAAAATAGAAGAGGAAAAGAGGGGTAAAATGGTCAAATATTTAACTGTGTTAGAGAAAGGGGCAAAATTGTTGTAACTTATGAGATTTGGGAGGCAAAATTCTAAATATGAAGATTTGGAGGGCAAAATCATAATATATAAAGATTTGAGGGACAAACCAGTAAATACCCCATAAATATATTAAGGCTATGTAGTTACAATATTTTATAATTAATTATATATTTCTCTCTATAAATATATCAAGAGAATTATTATAAATAAAATTAGGATGTTATGTTTTTGTTTGGAACATTATCACATATATATATATTTCCTTCAAATTCAAGATGTACTGCTTTTATAATTTTAAAAAAATTGTCAATTTAGAATCACCATGAAAGAGCTCAATTATTTTTTAAGAATTCGTGACCCTATCTTTTTCTAGGATGCTAATTGTTTGTGTTTTATACATCAATCCCATTATTTATAACTCAAATTCCACCTATTAAAAACAAATCATGATTATGATTGGTGAAAGTTTTTAATAGCACAAGAGGTTGCGAATTCAAATTCCACTTTCATCAAAAAATAAAGGAATCAGATGAGAGACTGCTCAAAAAGAATTACAATCTATCATATGCATTGTAATCTTCTTACTATTAGGAGCAAAGATTGGATCTTATACATGCACTCTCAGGAGAGTTAAATCTAGACATTACTGATTGCCATTTTACACTGAATAATTTCATAGTTGTCCAGGAAATATCATTTCATCTCGATCCCCATCCATTCCTCACATGTAGACTATATATATTGGAGATAGGTCTAGATCATAATCCACAAGAATTTTTTTTTAAAAATATATTGGTGATAGTGGAAATGAACTGCAGCTTAAATAACTTGCATGAGCTGTCAGCTCATTTCTATTTTTTTCAATATATATATATATAGAGAGAGAGAGAGAGCGGGAAATTCACCGACAGTAAAAGGAGTTCCATCACTGCCGCTTAGATGACCCAATAAAATTATTACACGTGGCGCCACTCAAAGTGCGATTAAGAGAGTCATTTTATTTGTTATCTAGAGTGGCGCCACGTGTAATAATTTTATTACACGAATTAAGTAGCGGTGAAAAAACTCCCTTCACCGCTAGTGAATTTTCCATTTCTTATATATATATATATATATAGATGAATATTCTTTGAATAAAAAGGAATATTCCTTCTCTTTCTCTCCCAAGTCTCAAGGCAGCCTTCTGCACAAATTTAAACGCTAGTTTGGAATAAAATAGAGGCCTCCCATACTTACGCTTGGTATGTTCAAGGAATATGCTACGATAGTGGAGTAGAATTCATATGTATTCTCGAAACTAGAAGATCGCCTCTCGACGAGTCAAATATACAAAACCAACTTGAGAGAGAATTATTCCTCTTTTTTATTTTGTGAGAGGTTGCAAACTTATGGCATGTGATTGTGAACCATCCCTATTATCTTTATCTTGCCCATTGCACCGCAAGTGCCAAAACTCCAGAATAGCAAACTTTCTTTAATTTAATTAGCAGGAGAAGTATTTAATACCTCCATCTTTTTGAGATTTAACTTAACTAGAATAAAAATTGGTTCAGAAAGTCAAACGAAACCTTTGAATTTTATATAAGGTAAAATCATGAACATTATAACTGAAACTCTTTGTAATTCTCGATCACATCTGAATACTCGATGGATATAGAACACAAATCCAACACTAATATCTTGCACTATTAAGAATGGTGGAAAACAAAGTCAAAATCATTTGCTTGAGATAGAAATGTTTTAGTCAGATCATGATTTTTATGTGGATGATATCCATAATATCCTGTAAATTATACATTAAAAATGGATTTTTAATCCCCTTGAAACATCATAATTTTTCTTGGATCTACTTTTATTATCTCAATCCCCATTGGGCGGCCGGCTTTGTGGTACTCTCACGGGAAATTCTATTTACGCACGACAATTTATTCTTAACGTCGAGATTACTCTTTATACCAAATTTACTTTTTGAAATATCATCAACTTGGAAAATTCTATTTGCACACGGCATTTTACTCTTGACGCACGATTTTGAAACTTATAAATAATTAAAAGTTTGTCATTACTTTTATGGACTAAATTACCTTTATAAATTCTAAACTAAAACTTCTTAAAATTTGGAACTACGACTCATCATTTTCCTCCTCTATTTTCTCTCTAAAATTATAAATATTTTTTTTGTATTTAATAAAAACACATCTCCTACAAAATCATCAATTTGATTTTTTTAACCCCTTAAAATTTTTTACATTAACGTTTCTGAAAAGATTAGAAGAATTTTAAATTCTTCAATTTCACCGTGACAAGTGAAACTTGAGTTTAGAGTTTGAGTTTTATTATGCAAATGGAAAATTCCAACATGCAATTGGTGTCAGAGAACAAATTTAAGATTCGATTTGAATTTTTTTAGATTTTATGCGTGTTTATTTGAAATTTATTGTTAATTAGCGTTCTTTCATGGGGGAGACTTCGCTTGCTGGTCGGATATTAATATCCGATCAAAATATTTCTTGGTCGGGTATTAATATCAGACCAGAATATTTTTTGCTCTTAAACTAACATCTGACTCAAAAAAATTATAAAAATGGGATCGTACCAGGTATGGAGTTAGAGAAAATGAGGAGGGATATTTTTGGGAAAAAATTTTGAACGCAAAGAGTAAAATGGTGGGAAATTATATTTGCACATGGCATTTTACTCTTGACGCATGGTTTTAAAACTTATAAATAATTACAAGTTTGCTATTATTTTTTTGGATTAAATTACCCTTATAAATTCCAAACTAAGACTTTTTAAAATTTAGAACTACGACTCATTGTCTTTCTCCTCTATTTTCTCTATAAAACTCTAAATGATGTTTTTTGTATTTAATAAAAACATATCTCCTACAAAATCATCTATTTGATTTCTTAACCCCTTAAAATTTTTAACATTAACGCTTCTGAAAAGATTAGAAGAATTTTAAATTCTTCGATTTTACCGTGACAAGTAAAATTTGAGTTTGGAATTTGCATTTGAATTTTCTTATGCAAATGAAAAATTCAAACATGCAATTGGTATCAAAAAACAAATCTAAGGTACGATTTGAAATTTTTTTTTTAGGTTTTATACGTATTTGTTTGAAATTTATCGTTAATTAGTTTTTTTTGAGACTTCGCTTACTGGTCGGGTATTAATACCCGACTAGTACGTTTCTTGATCGGATATTAATATCCGACCAAAATATTTTTTTGCTAAATAAAATTGGACTGGTGAGGAGTTAGAGAAAAAAAGAGGGTTATTTTTGGAAAAAATTTTGGGCATAGAAAGTAAAATGGCAGTATTTCAAAATATGAGTTTGGTGTAAAGAGAAACCAGGCTGTCAAGAGTAAAATACCGTGCGCAAATAGAATTTCTCTAAAATGGTTGTATTTTAATATAGGAGTTTGGTGTAAGGAATAACTAGGGTGCTAAGAGTAAAATGGTGTGCACAAATAGAATTTCACATTTTAACCCTCATTCACTCTATCTTCTCTTGTTGATCAACAGCGAAAAATATATTGGTCGAGTATTAATACCCAACCAAAAAATAATCTGGTCGGGTATTAAAATCCGACCAGCAACTGACGTCTCCCCTACAAAAGAAATATAAGTAACGATAAATTTTAAACAAATACGCATAAAAACCTAAATATAATTTTAAATCGTACCTTAGATTTGTCCTCCGACGCCAATTGCATATTGAAATTTTCCATTTGCATAAAAACTCAAACTCCAAACGCTAATTTCACTTGTCACGGTGAATTTGAAGAATTTCAAATATTTCTTTCTAACCATTTTAGGAACGCTAATGTAAAAATTTTTGGGAGGTCAAGAAATCAAACCGATGAGTTTGTGAGAGATATATTTTTTTTAATATCACAAAAAATATTATTTAGGGTTTTAAAGAGAAAATAGAAGAGAAAAACAATGAGTCGTAGTTCTAAATTTTAAAAAGTCTTAATTTGGTATTTTAAAAGGTAATTTAGTTAAAAAGAAAACTTGCAAACTTGTAATTATTTACAAGTTTCAAAATTGTACATAAAGAATAAACTTCCATATGTAAATAGAATTTTCCTACTAAGATCTCTAGAATTGCTTTGTTTCTAGTTTCTATAATCGTACTTTTTTCCTTTTTCTTATCTGGTTTTTTTACTTTATTTATACTTGTGATTAGTTTATTTATTTCTTATTAATGGAACATCAGTGCTCTACTGATCTTCCACACCGTAATGACTTTAAAAAACACACACACATCTTAAATTAGTTGCTCAATTAGCATAGAGTAAAATGACAATATTTTTGTCTTCATTATATCAATATTCAACTTTTTTATGCTAAAGTAGAGAAAACCCTATTAAAGTTTTTTCAAAAACTCTCATAAACTTTTTTATGCTATGTAAACCCAAATAAGTTTCAAATTTTATGAAAACCCCTAAACAATGGGATGGAAAGATTAATTGATTGATTTAAAAATGTATCAAGTATCTACACTCTGATAATTTCAGCTACATTTTTTTAGTAAAATATACTAAATCAGGATATTATATTTAGAAAAGTTGGAGGGTATTATTTAATGAATTTTTAAATCGATCATTGATCTTTTCAATTTATAAAATTTAAAATCTTATAGAGGCTTCCGTAACATAATACAGTTGACGGGGTTTGAATCTACATTGTTCTGGTAAAATACTAAAGTCTCTTCTCCTATAACAAAACTCCAAAGTTGTGACGAAGGGTTGAGAATTATTACTTTATATTCTAATATTTGTTTTATCTCTCTCTCTCTCAAAAAAAAAAAAAAAAAAAACCTACCGAACTCTTGAGCTGAGCCAAGTAGAGCCTAGCTGTTTGAGCTGATCAAGCTCACCCATGTGAGTCACATTCCTCTATATATATATATATATATATATATATATATATATATATATATTTCCTTCTAAAATTTTAACTTCTAACTCTTCTTTTGCATCTTTTGAGGAGGCCCTTTGCAGTCCTCCAACTCAAAAGGGGAGCAAAAGAGGAGAAGATGTCCCTCCATTGTCTTTACTTTATTTGTTCATTTGTTTATTTAAAGGCATCAATTAATAACACATGTAAAACGTTGGTCAACTAAATAAAACATTTCACCGACCGCTCCGATTGCATGTTGCTGAGAAGCTCAAATCATACTATGTCCACACACACACAGATATATATATATATTTCTTTACCGTCACTTAGGTAGTCCAATAAAATTATTAGACTTGCAGAACTCTTTGAATCTAGAATTGCATTAGATTTCTTGTTAGTTTCTTAGCATCGGCTAGTTTTCGTTAGTACAAAGACACTTTGTGCAAGCCAACGATAATAAATATTGTTTTCTATAATTTAGCCTAAAATGAACTACTTGATATCAAAATTTATAACCGATGTGGTTTTTATAATTATGAATGTTCGAGAATATACAGAAAATCTTTTTGCCATTTGACTCAAATTAATTGACTATGCAAATCAAACATCTAAATAGTGCACATTACAAGTCTTGTTCAATGTCCTTGTCAAATTTCAAAGAAAAATATCTAAAGCTCAAGTTGTGGCTTGGGGAGAAGGTTGGGGGGTGGCCAAGTATGGCTCATAGACTTCCCATCAAGTGCTTAATTGATACGATGACAAGAGTTAGGTGAATTGTTTGTATCATTTATCTTCATTGATCAATGATAATTTATGCAGCTCATTTATCTTTATCTTATTTTGATGGTCAAATTCACACACATATTTTTCTTACTATTATCTAAATTTAATTTTCACCAAAGTCATGTTCGGAACTTTCATAAATTAGGGAAGGATAATGGTGTTGAGAGTAGGACTGAAATCGACCCGAATAAGTAAAATCAAATCGAAAAAATTCGGTGGGTTTTCGATTTCGAACTTTGAAATATGAAACCGAACCGAACCAACCGAATTATATATATATATATATATATATATATATATATATATATATATATATATATATATATATATATATATATATATATAAGGAAACGAGAAATACACAGACGGTGAAGGGAGTTCCTTCACCGCCGTTTCAGTAATCCAATAAAATTATTACACGTGGCATCATTCATGATTACAAATAAATGAATTATCTTAACCGTCTTTTGAGTGGTGCCATATGTAATAATTTTATTAGGTTACCTAAGCAACGGTGAAGGAACTCCCTTCACCGTCGGTAAATTTTCCGTTTACTATATATATATATATATATATATATATATATATATATGCGCGTGTTAGATAATAAATTTAATCACCATGGATATTGAAAGTATACACTTATTAAAATAATTAAAATTTTTAAATAAATTTTATTTAAAAAAATTGAAATCAAATTACTTAATCGAACCGAATTAGTTCGGTTGCTATTCCTAATCCGCTGGATGCTCACACACATAGTGAGGAAGGAATGAAGTTAAAAAAAAAAAAAAAAAAAAGGAGCACGTGGTCTAAGGTCGTTGGCTTGTGCGTGGTATGTTGTACGGGCCTGAGGACCTCGTGTGTGCGCGGGATTGTCTGTACGGGGAAATTCTAAATGCGCACCACATTTTACTAGTGAGCCTATATCGTAAAGTGATTTACAACATTGGGGAAAATGGTGCTCACTAGTAAAATATGGTGCCCATTTAGAATTTTCCGTGTATGGGCCTGCTGTAAGGGGTGTTTTTTGTTTTTGTTTTTTTATTTTTTCCAATTGCTGATGCAAAAGTTTACAATCATAATTATAACAACTCAGCGTACTTGTAATAAACAGTTCCAAAAAAAATGTATAAATTTATAAACAGTATTTTTTTTATTGATAAATGAGTTATTCAATGATTCACTCTACTTTTTCTTGAAAGTAAGATTTTTCAGCTGGCAAGTGCTTTTTGAAATTTCTAATATATGGAGTATGAAGGTAGCAACGAGGTTATATCCGACAAGAAATAAATCAAGTACGTTATAAACAGTTTGTCTCTCTCCTTCACAAACTGTAATTGTATTATTGATAAATAGAATATTTCTCAAATCTCTTAAAAATAAAAAATATATATATTATTTGTAATATTTTGCCACTTTAGTTACTGCTTGTTACTCTCAAACCAAACATAATAATAAAAATTGCAACAATTTCTATTACAATAAATTTAATTGCAGCAACGTAAGTTGCAACTTATTTGGACTTCGGATGCGATTTCCGAATGGAGAATTGTATTGGAAGAGGATATTATGAGTATTATCGACTTCTTTAGAGTGATTCACAGAGCAGTTATCATCATTTTAAATTACTCTCTCCAATAATTTTTTTGTACGTTATTTACCTAAATAACTTTTTGGCATTTAATAAGACTTAGATCGATCTATTCTCACATATTTTGACATCAAGTATATATGATCTTAAAAACAGGAGATCAAATATTATTAGTGATGGTAATGGACTTGTATACGGGCTAATTTTTTGCACTCCCTATATAAAATTTTGAATCAGAAAAATAAAATTTCTAATTTTAATTCAAAATTTTATATAGGACGGGCAAAAAATTAACCCGTGAATGCGTCTATTACTATCGATCCCTAAATATTATAGACCAGAAAGTAAGAAACTAGATTAGATGATATCACATAATGGTTACTCTAGTGGAATGGGTGTTATGTGAGAATCCTAACAATCTGGATGAAAATGGGTTAAATGGGTAGAAACTTCCATTAAGTATCGTAATTTGTATAGAAGTCCCTATAAACTTTTTATATTATGTAAAGCTCTACAAAATTTCAATTTCGTGGAAATTCCTAACCCGCATTAATAAAAAAAAAAAAAATGAACCAATTTAAAAATGCAACAAATATTCGTTCTTTGACTTTTTCAAATATATACTTTTATGAGTAAACCAGTATTTATAAATGATGGGGAGCATGTATTTATTACGTTTTAAAATCAATCTATTAAACTTTCATCTAATGCTATTTGGGGTTCTTATAAGCTTTGAAATCATATGAGGATTTATATAATATTAACAAGTTTATAAAAAAAAAAAATTTAAAAAATGCAATACCTCTACTTTAGTCATAAAAAAAAATGAGAATTCAATGATAATCGCTTAAAACAAAACTTATGGATGTTTATTGACATTTACACTTACTATTTTCCAATGGAAATCAGATGGCCCAAGTAATTGACGGCCCAAGCCCAATACATGTAAACTTCTCTGTTATCTAAAGCGCCACAGTCCATTCACTTATTATTAGCCCATTATCCGTTAAGCTATTTAGAACTTCCGTCAATTGCGCCGGAACAATGCCGCATATGCCGGAGCGCAATTTTACAGTACTACCCCCAATCTTACGCCAATCTCTGGCATCCTCCTAGGGCTAATATCGTCATTTTTGCGACTATTGGGGAGAACCGAAGCTGGACTCTGCGGGCCAATGGGAACTCGCCACGTTTTAGAATAAGATCTTTTCCGGGAAGTAAAAATCGAAATCAGGGGAGTTGCTAAAGGGGCACACTATCCGTTTTCTTAGTAAACCCACGTTCTTTTTTGAAAAGAGAGGGATTTTCCTAGTGAACATATTGAAAATATCCAAAATACTTTTCCTTCATTCTCTCCCATACTTCTCTTAAAATCCAAGTCCCCTGATATCTTATAAATTCCTCTCATCTTCTCTACTGTCGACCACTGCAGATTATTGCAGAGCGCTCGCTTGCGCCGCCGCTGTCGCTCGAGTCCGCTCCAGTAGCCCGCCGCCACCACTGCTCTAGTCCAGTGCAGAAGGGAGAGAGAGAGCTGAGATTGAAAAAGAGAGGACAAGATAGAGCCAATCTTGTAATAAAGGTAAAGTTTTAAAGTGGGCTCACCGGAAATATTGGTACGCGACTTTAGAAACTCTCAAAATAAGGGGAGCTAAGAAAATGTGGGTAATAAATAAAGGGATCACGTGGTCAGTTCCGTGTGAGTCTTGCACAAGCCATTATTTTATGTGCAATTATAGGTGTCACCAACCAAAAGGTCGGGAAATTCTAAATGCGCACCACATTTAACTTAGTGAGCACCATATCCTAAGGTAAATTGATTTACAACATAGGGGAAAATGGTGCTCACTAAGTAAAATGCCGTGCTCATTTAGAATTCCCCCAATAGGTGTGAGAGATTAGTGAGATAACAGAGGAATTGGAGTTGGTGAACGCATGGTAAGCTTACCTCCCATGTACGCCCTTTTATATCAATAGCATTTAAAGTATTTTTTATGATTACCTTAAAAGTGTTCCAAATTTTGTTGCCTAGTGAGATTTTGTAAGGGGGGGATTATCATTTATCAATATATTACTTTCTTTCATCTTATGAGATGAAATATTTAGTGATAATATGAAATCTTTGTAGAAATATTCTTGCTCAACTCCAATCATTTTTATAAAATTCATAATATAGTGTGACATTTCGATTCGGTTTTTTTTAATATTATTTAACATGATCTAATTATAAAAACCCAGTAAAATAAAGCTGCTAAGTAACAAAAGAAATGATATCATATTTTCTTAATAGATTGGTTAGTAGCATAATTTTTGTAATACATTTAATATTTTATGTCATTAAATGCAAAAAAGAAAAAGAAGATATCTATTGTAAATCGGTACGATTCAGATGGCATATACTAACTATCACATATAATTATACTAGATTAATAAGGTAAGACCATATTAAAATCTTGTTGAAAATATTTTAATTAAAAAAAAAAAAGATTGCATGACAGTAGTTGGTATTATATGATACCAACCGTTGTCATTATATGACAATGCAATGTCTATTATATAATGCCAACTATTGTCATTATATAAAAATAAACACAGTGAATGAATCATATGAGATTTTCTTTAGGCAATCACATAAATTGCGTTGTTGCTTATAACCTATTGACTGGGCCCGAGATGGACCCGGGCCACCCGGGTTGAGGCTCGGGCGGGCCCAGCTCGGCCTGGATTTCAATACCAACGTGTGGATTTGATCAGGCCTGGACTGGGATAGCCCAGCCCGACCCGTCTGGTCAGTGACTGAACCCCCAACTGCCAGATTTGACCGGCTCTCGACTCGATCGAATTTTCTTGACGCTATCGGGGTTGGTCCCGATCGGCCCGCCCCTTCTAGGTTGCACCGAGCATTGACTAAAGCCCGGCCCAGGCCCGGGTATTTGGACCGGGCGGGCTCCCTCGGACATGCCTAAATAAAATGTTTATAAATGCATTTATTATTCATATATATTGCGAGAGAGATTGTTTGTCTCTTAAACTCGCCAAGTGTGACCACACCAAAGACGTGAAGAGTTTGGTTTGATCCTATCCACACGTAGCCTTTAGACCTACAAACATCTCATAAGTACTCCTATTTCTAAATTTAAGTGGAATTTTCAGTTCGAATAATTAAAGGGGTATTTACTGGTTTGTTCCTCAAATATTTATATATTATGATTTTGTCCCGCAAATCTTCATATTTAAGATTTTGTCCCTCAAATCTCATAAGTTACAACAATTTAGTCCCCTTCTCTAACTTTTCCTAACACAGTTAAATATTTGACCATTTTACCCCTCTTTTACTCTTCTATTTTCCTCTTCTCTTCTTCTTCTCTCTTCCTCCTCTCTTCTCATTTTCTTCATTATTCCTCCTCTCTTCCTCCTCTCTTCTCCTTTTCTTTTCCTCCTCTCTTCTCCTTTTGTTAAAAGAGAAGGAGAAGAGAGGAGGAAGAAGGGAGAAATAATGAAGAAAAAGAGAAGAGAGAGGAAGAGAGAAGAAAAAGAGAAGAGGAAAATAGAAGAGGAAAAGAGGGGTAAAATGGTCAAATATTTAACTGTGTTATGGAAAGTTAAAGAAGGGGACTAAGTTGTTGTAACTTATGAGATTTGGGGATAAAATCCTAAATATGAATATTTGGAGGACAAAATCATAATATATAAAGATTTGAGGGACAAATCAGTAAATACCCATAGTTAAAAAATGAGCTCACTAGAAAAAAATAGTGTGCTACTTTAGAGACTCACATTTAAGTTTACACAAAAGTTGTGTAAGCCTCACATGGTCACTCGTTCTCTCTCCGAAATTTTCTAGATGCACATCATGTTTTTCACAGTGAGCTAAAAAATTAGAAAATAAATAATTACATCACCTTAGTAAAACATGTGCGCATCTAGAGACTCTCTCTCTCTCCTCTATTTTTCCACACCGAGCCATCAGTTTCTCTCCGAAGAAAGCTGAAAACAGTTTCTTTTATAGTTTACTCTTTCTTCTTCCTTCTCATTTTCAATTTTTAAACTCCACCACCGTCTTCATGCTCTGCAGTTTACTCTCTTGGCTTTCTCTGTGAGTTCCTCTCACTTCTCCTCCTCTATCTGATTCTCCTTAACCAACCCATTAAAAGTTGGACCTTTTTTGGTTCGAATTTCGTGGTGAAACTCCCTCCTTTTTCTCTCGTTTTGTGCTTGTTTTTGAATCGTTCTGATTGCCAATATCGTGACTTTATGATGCATAAGTGTATTTTTGGGGATTTAATTATCTGGGTAGGCACTTGATTTAGCTGTTAAGGTCGTGTTGCGGGGATCTTTGGGGGCATTGCGGGGTGATTGTGATGATTGCTTGTTGGTTTGTGGGTAGGGTTTAGTAATTCTAGTTTATTTTTTTGTTGGTGGTGTGAAGATGCGTACTTATCTGGGTTTTTATTGGATTAGATAATAGATAATAACATTTGGGGAAACTCCTGAATTTTGTATGAAATTTTGGTTTAGGGATTCTGTTCTAACTGTTGGGGTATGAGATTTTTTTTTTCTAATGAAGTGTGATTCAGTTGAAAAATATGATCTTTTGGGGGTTAAATTTGTTCTTGCTATTGGAGATTAGGATTTCAGCAAGATGTAAGTGTTTAAATTTTGGCGAATCTATTAACCAAAAGTTTCACCAATGTCGTAAATTATTGGCACTTTGTCCCTTTACGAAAATATATTGGTTTTAAGGAAAAAAAAAAACACTTTGCAATACCATGATAAGCAATCTGTTTCTTCAACTATTAATTACTAGCAATACCAATGTTGTTTTCTTAGCAGGAGATGAGATATGTTTACTGCAAACTTAGTTTATGACATGGCAAGGTAATCTGTAGATGTTTGTGTCGCAATTGTAATGGAAGAACCTGGTTGATTGGCATTTAGTATTTAGTCAAGAAACATCTCAAGTTAAATTTTTGTAATAACCCGAGACCCCAAAACTGGTTAAACTATCTTTCTTTCTGGACCTTTAAGGTTGTATGACATGTATAGTATCGGTATATATTTATTATTTGTGTTGATTGTAGAAATATCCATCCGCTCAAAAGTGTTTATTGGTATAGGTGGTGCTGTCATTGGCGATAGCTTCCTTGATTGCTCACATGTAATACCTGGATGATTTTCAGAATATCCACTTGCATCTAGCTATTAAGTTTGCTTAATTTGTATTTTCAACCAGATTCTTTTCTCCATGGAACTTTCTTGGGACTCAGACAAATATTAAAATAGTAAAGGAGGCCAAATAGCATAACACACAACTACTGATCTCAAGTATTCAACAAAGTAATTATACATTTGAATAAGAACTGGATTTACTTATCAGTCTGCAATAGGAGAGGGATTATTTAAGTTGCAGCAAGGCTAAGTTCTTGCTTCTTTCATGAGTTATTGTAGGGGTTCATAGTTCTGCATTTAAGTTAAATTACTTTAGTAAACATTTTGCTCTTAGATTAAAGTCACATTTTTGTGGTCTATGACTTAAAAGAATTAAAGGAAAAGTTTTGACGGTTAGCGAATGAGAAGCAATAGGATAGAAGTAAAGGCTATCCTGATATTATGATTTAGCATTGAGTTTGAAGTTGAGAATATAACTTGCATACAGAATCTATGTGTGCTGAGTCTGCTGACCATCAAGCAGAGAGCTCACTTACTCTATATGGGTAGAGTGGCCAAATGTGGAACGGAGGTAGATTGTTTTCATGTTGTCTATAGTAGTTGGAGCAATTTTAATAGATGACTGACCCTCTCTCTAATATAATATTAGTTGTTTTCATCTATGTACCAACAATTGATGTAATTTGCCTATGTTTGATGGGCATTTCTTTTGAGGACTCTTAGTACCGTAGAAGTGTTATGCCAATGATCATATGGGCCATGAGAGTATCGAAAAATCCATCCTGAAGATCCTTTTAAGAAGTGTACTGAATCTGTAAAAAAACATAGTTTTGATCATTCTTAATGTTGGAGCAGGAGAGTGGCTAATAAAATAATAAAAATACGTGAGCCTAACCTCTCCAGTTGAGAAGAAAAGAGGAGTCAAACCACACTGTTTAAGTGTTGCGTCTATAAACTACATAACTCAATAAACATCATAACTGTGGAGTCTCTCGAATAAATATCTCCGTTCTTCCTGACTAGTAAAATAGGACAAACTATCTGTTGAGTCTCTAGAGTAGGCTCCAATCCTTATAGGTAATTCTTCAGAATTAAACCAAAGAAATCAATCCGTTCTTCTAGGATAAGATATTAAGTTCTTTTTGCTTTGTACAAATTCTAAGCTTAAACCTTTAGATTTATATAGTTGAAGCTGGCACTATGATGGAGGTTTTGTGACACTGTTTTATTGCCATCTGTGTGTGTCTGTGCCTGTGGGTGTCTCGGTGTCTATGTGTTTGTGCGTCTGTCTGTGCCTTGGCATGTGCTTGTGCATACGTCTCCCCTCCCCCAACCAACAGCACAATTATTGTTGATTTTTTCTTTTGACGGATGATCCAAAACTGATTGTATTTCGATTTTCTATAGTCCATATTTACTTTTGCCTTCATCGTGTTTTAAGTTTCCATTTACTAATTGATGTTCATTCTCGTGTCCCTGGATTTTCTTCTGCAAGGGTTCCTCTATTCTTCCTATATATTGTGCATCTGTTCTTCCTTTATATAGCGCAGAAATAAACTTATTATCTTGTTATTCCCCTAAACTCTTTCTTAGTTTAGGAGGACTCTAATGCTTTCTCCTTTGCTGCATGAGCTTAAACTTCATAGTGAAAGTTGGTCAGTCTGTTTATCTGCCAATTATTTTTCATGGGAGGGCTATTTGCTCATAAGTTGCTTTTGCCAAAGATTTGGTTCCAAACATTGAGGGCCAACATCAAGTTTGCAACCCACCAGAAAATCTTGGTTATTTCTTTGGTTGAGCTTTCACAACTGAGTCAAACCACTTACATCATTTGATTGGAAAAGGCTTCTGATGATGGTAATAATGATTAAAACTGGGGCAAGGTGTTTTCATAGTCAACCTAATACTCTCAAAGAGACCATGCTTCTCAGTCAAACCTTTCCTCCCTGTTGTATGATCATAATTGGATCAGAGAAGCAGTTTTCCAGTATACCAACTTGTAATGAACAATGTCATAATTGGTAAAAGAAAAGGATTAGTTTAAACTTAAAATAGATGCTCCCAGAGAAAGCTGTAGGCCCTGATATATATGGGGTTTATTTGTTAATAAGACAATAGAAAATGTAGAATGCAAACTTTCTGTCCTCTTTGCTAAAGCTTTGGAGTATATAAATTAACTATCAGTTCACTTCATCAATCTATACGGAGTTATAATGAATCTACTAGGAGGTCTTTCAGTAGAAGTCGGGTAGTTAAATAATAACTGTAACTATCTGAGGTCCTTTTTTTAAATTGAGGGCTCTATAGCAAATGGGAAAAATCAATTTGTGAAGTAGCTCTGTGACTGTTTATGAGAAGCTAATGCTTATGCTTTTTTGTTCTAGACAGGGGCCAAGAGAAGAATGAGAAGCAAAATTTTACTCACACTGTCACACATCTCCCAGTCCCAAAATCAAGCCGAATCTCAAAATTGGTAGATTGGTGAGAAGTTTCAATTAAGCTGGTCATCATAGTTATCCAATCAGTTTTGTGTTCTGATCGTGGTGTTGGGAAGACAGTCGCTTCTACTTGGAAATGATATTACTTGGTAAACAGTTATACCTATAGGATCTTTGTCTCTGGCATCTGAAGAATTTGTTTTACTACTATTCCTGGGTTGAGGCAGTGACAAGTCCACATTAGAGATATCATGGATGATCTCTTAGATCCATTCCTTTCGTCATCCTCATGGCCAGAGCTGAATACGTCTTCAAGGCCATCATGGGCTGGCACTATTGCATCAAATGGCTTGCTTACTGGTCCAGCTGAAGCATATGGAGGAGAAGAAAAGAATTCATCTATATGCATGATTCCCTCCCCACATGTCATAGGAAATATTGCTGCTGAAGATTTGGATCTTCATGCCCATAGTGACAACTCGTCAGTATTTACAGATGGAAGCTTGAAATATTTGTCACAGCATGAATTATCGACCCATAACTCACAACCCCAAAATGACAGGGAGGCTCGTGAAAACAATTTTTCATTGAAGGATGTATTTAAAAGTAACTCGACCTCTGGATCATATGGCCATGACTTAAATACATCATGCTCTGTAACACTTTCACATAGTGCACTAACCATGTCCGGTTCAATTGAAAGCAATGGCAGTGAGCTGTCCAAGTTTGCCCAATCGCTTGGGGATGCCCACTCTATTTCTTCAGTTCCATCAATGTGGCCTCCATCATATCCTGGTGTTTCTTCATTTCTGGAGCAAGGAAAACTACAAGGTTTTGGCTTTCAGGGGGCGGAAAGTGATACTGATGAATTGGATACAACATTTATTGAGAACGATGAGTATCCAGATCTGAACAACTCCGCAGCATCATCTGTAAATGTAAAATCTGACATTCTAATTGGAATAGTTTTTTTGATCCTGTTACGATATGAGCGTAGTCAAGTTCTTTTATGACATATTTCTCTGCAGGACTGCAATGGGCTTCACTCCTCCAATTTTGCTGACTTCAATCTTGGGCAACAGATGAAAATGACAAATAGTCGCATGCACTCTCATCAACAGGTGCAACATACCTATCCTTTCTTAATCATCTTTGTTGCTATTCTTGATTAACCAATGCTCCTGTAAAATTACAGGAACAGAATGGGCTGCATAACCTTCACTTGCCGCCATTTAAAATTGGGCCGCAAATGACTTTAAGTAAATCATCTGGATTGCAAGCTCGCCAGCAGGTTCTAAGCTCAGTTTCTTTTTTTTCTCTCTTCTGGGCTTGTGCATAGTCCCTCTTTCTTTTCAATTTTTATTTCTTGTTGATGATTTTTGCTTGTGTTTTCTGCATATTTAGTTGTCACAATCCATTGGTTGGAATACCCTGAAGCATCAAACAAACAATTCATCTGGTGCTCAACAGCAAGCAACTCCAGCTAATGCTAGTGCTTGTAATGCAGCTGCAAAGCCACGTGTCCGTGCACGGCGTGGTCAGGCCACTGATCCTCATAGCATTGCAGAGCGGGTTAGTCTACAATTACTTTTTCTTCTTTTTCATATCTAAATGACATATGAACTTGCTGATAAGTCATGCTATGGTTTACTTTACTTGCTGTTCTTGTTTTTGTTATCTATCCTATCTTTAATTCTGGTTACGGCCTCACTAGTACTTGTGTACATATTTAATGTAAAGTTTGACTTCTATAGCGGAATTTAATCATGAAATGCAGCTTCGAAGAGAGAAAATTTCTGAAAGGATGAAGAATCTACAGGAACTTGTTCCAAATTCCAACATGGTACTCAGTTCACCATCTTTCCTTGACCTTTCTGTATGATCATCATGTTTTTTGCAATGGGTTTAAGCTCTCTGCATGTGCATGTCTATCCGCTTTCATTTTTGGAATTTATACTCCACGCCACTTAATTTTCATGTGTTTGCTTCTCATATTCTGCCTATGAAAATGCCAAATCTGGTGCGTGTCTGTATAGGACACGATTTGTGCACAACACGTGTGCTATTGTGGCAAACACTATTTTAGTATGTCACACTCACGGTCAGTGCGAAATATATCTGACCTATGTCAGCATGAAATGTGCAAGGTCAGGTTACTTCACGATATTTAATATTTCATATAATTTATACCTAATTATTTTAGGTATTGTTTACTATGATTGACATTTAGATACAGCTTATCAGTTTTATTATCTTATTTTCAATTATTTTTTTGAGCAAAATAGAGAATCTTGATAATGGATGCTAATGAGTCTTAAGTCTTGCTTGTTATGTTTTTAATGAGATATTTGTTTGTAATCTGGATTCAATCGTGACCTATGGTGATTAGATAGTATACAATTCTAGTGTTCACAACTTCTTGTATTGATGAATTACGTTGAGATCTTCCTCTATGATTGCAGGAAGCCTAAAAGAGGGGAAACTTAAATACTAATTAGACAATCATTATCACTTGAATTCAGAAACTCTACTTTTTGAAATATTCTTATTCATACTTGATTGTGCAAACTGATAATGTAACTGAGCCAATGTACATGCTTGTATTTATTATAAATGAATATCTTATGATAATAGCTTGTTAGTTGATATTTTATATTTTATTTACAAATATCTATATGTATAATAATAATAAATATTATTACTTTTTGTCTCCTATATCCTACTTCTAGAATTTTATGTTGTCTCCTGTTTTCGTGTCCAGTGTCCGTGTCTCAGTTCTGCCATCAACTGAACAAATAAATATATTTTGGAACCTCTATTCCGTTGCCACTTCATAATTAGGTTGATTTTAAGTTGTCATCAACTGAACAAATAGGCATTTCCATAAGCATGGAACTTGATTATGGTAGGTTAGTTTTCACATCTTTAGTAATGTTAAACTAGAATATTGCGATAATGGAAAGATGAGTTAGTATTAGCATTATCCTGCACAACAGACAATAATTTCTTAAGCAACTGGCAAGCCGCATTATGTGTTCTATAGCAATGCTGATTAGGTTTGCTTCTTCAGTTCTTTGCATCAAATAGAGAAGCATAATTATTTCCATTCTTATCCTTAGAACATTCATTCTTGTCGTTAAGCTACATTTATAACAAAATCATAATAAAGGCTTAGCTGAACTGACATATATTTTGAATTACATAATTAGTTATCTGTGTTGAAAATTAAACTTACCTAAGAACAGTTAGCAAGCAAGAGGAAGAAAAAAAAAAGCTTATTATGAGAAATTCAGCTATATTTGTACTCTGTTTACACTTTCCCATCCTTCCTAATAGTTTAGAGATTATTTCATGTATTAGGTACCTTATAAGCAGATAATTATATTTTCCTTGAATTATGATTCATTAACGAGGGTTTTTATAGTTGATAATGTCTTACATGAGGTTGGTTCGGATAATTAGCTATATAACTTCTCTTAGGGTAAATATTTCTAGTGTTGGTCAGTACATACTTTAATAGCCATAAACACTTAAGATAATATTTGGATTCTAAAAAGTCAACTGCAACTTAAGATAATATTTGGAATCTAAAAAGTCAACTGCAAATCCATTGTGGTTAATAACCACATAATTTGTCTTAAGCAGCATACTCTTATTTCTAATTTTCTAATGGATGCATAATCCCTTTATGCATTATTACTGCTACGCATAAAACTATGTGTCTTTCTCTCTCTCATCCATCTGTTGGTGGTTGTTTTCGCTATTTATTTACTCATTCGTTTATGTATTTGTTTTGGGACGGGGGACATGCAGGGTGATGGAGATCAAATTTGATTTAGGAATAGATTTGATTTGATTTGATTTGATTTGATTAGGATTTGGATTGTACTAGATATTTGATTTGATTAGGAGTTTGGATTTTATTAAGATTCTGTTTGTTAGGGTTTCCCTATATATAGGGGTTGTATGAAGAATTGAAAGATGAATAATATTTTGAGAAATTTTCTTGAGAAATCTCTGACGTGGAATTCGCTGAGTAAAAATCTTTCCTCGTGGATTCGTGGAGAGTGGGCGTGGGCATGGGTGGATTCCCAAATCCCAAAAGTTTTCCCCAATTTATCATTTCTTCCCCAATCCCTCTAGAAAAAACCCTAATTTCAAAACCCTAACCCTAATTTCGCCTCTGTCCTCCGTCAAATTGGTATCAGAGCCTAAAATTATTTTCTCCTCCTCCACCTGACCCAACCACCCTCCATCAACCAGCAAGGGAGAGAAAAAAAAAAAGAGAGAAAAAGAGAGAGAGAGAACAGCAGCAAAGCCCTCATCCTCTTCCCCTCCTCCCGACCCTCATCCTCCCGAGAGAAAAAAAAAAAAACTCTCCTTTTCTTAGCAATAGTCAACCCTAGTTTCCCCTCTTCATCCTCCGATCCCCCAAAAGCCCCCAAACCGAACCCTCCCCAACAACTCCACCCTCTCCTCCTAGCCGCCGCCCACCTCCGCCAGCCGCCTCCGCCCGCCACCGCCCTCTTCACGACCGTCCAGCAACGCCGACCAACGCCGACGTCAACGACCAGCAACGCCAACGGCCACCAGATCTCCGCCCAACTCCGACGCCGCCGTCTGCATTTGCCGCCTTCATCCTCGCCTGCCGCCTCCCATCCAGGCCGCCACCGCCACCTTCGTCTTGGCATCCGCGAGCGCCGGCCAGATTTCGGACCCCATCACCACCAAGTTCTTCTCTGCCTCTACGGCCGTCTCCGGTGCCGCCGGTGCTGCCGCCACCGGACTTTTCTGCCACGGCGATCGCAACTTTTTCCTCTCTTCCACCGACGCCGCCTTCGTCCTCGCCCGCCGCCCCGCCCTCCTTCGACTCCGTCCTGCCGCAACTCCCCTCCTTCGCCTCCACAGCACCACAGCTCCGCAGCAGCCAAGACCGAACGCAGCACATGCAGTTTGAGAGAAAGGAGAAAAGCTATTGGGTTTTGGGTTTGTTTGATTTGGATCTATTTATTTAAACCCACATCCAAAAGAATAGAAGGTTGAATTTTTTTTGGATCCAACCCGCAAGCTTCAGATCTGACCCGCAAATCCAGATCCATTCCGGTTCAGATCAGTACAGCAGTGCAGATCCGCTGACAGTGCAGACCCGTTAAGAGTTTTCTTTCAATTCGGAGTCCGTTTCAACTCCGATTCAAGCCGTTTTCGAGCCGTCGTGATTTTTGGGTATTTCCTAAACTTTTTTGAGTCAAAATTTGAGTTGATTATATATGGGGTTCATGTTCTATGGTCGTTACATCAACACAAATGCTAAAAACTCTCAAATTGAACGAGATATGTATGCTACTATATCTATTTTTTCGGTTTCGATGGTCGACAAAATTATCAAAATTGGGAGAATCATATCCAAAATTTCTTTCTAGCTTCTGATCTGACTTCAGCACAGAAATGCCTTCACGCCCGACAAAAGTTAGGTAGAGAAGTTTATACTTGGAGTAAATAGTATAAATTATGTTTGAATTGGAATATCTTGCGACGTCTACTTCGTCATCGGTATACTCAACACCACCTTCCAAATTTATCATCTCATCGGTTTCAATCATCTGAGCCTAAAACAATGACTAGTGATGAAAAACTTCAATGTATGATCGATGAGTTTAAGAAGTGTAGCCGAATACTTGACAGTGTTAAAAACACACTTAAATGCAGGGATGAAAGAAGTCAAACGGTTAGTAATGATAGCATTGCTAACAAGATTGAAGCAGATATTCGTATGTTTGGTGAATGTATTTTGCAGCCTACACCGGATACAGAAGTTCATGATGAGTCATTACTAGTATCAGATGGAAATTTTTTTTCATCCACAGAAGTTGAAAACTCAATGGTTCAGATTTCTGAAGATCCTTCAATATAACTAACTGCGAAATTTCAGCCGCCTGTGAATACTTCTGATGATCATACTTACGAGGAGAAACCAACGACAATATCTTCTTCTCTCCTATTTGCAGATGTACAGGGAGTACAGGAACTTTCAATCCAAAGTGAGACTTCACACAGAAAAGAAGTTATTGTTGATGATGAGGTAAAAACTTCAGTTCCTCTTGCGAGATTCATTACAGGAATTATGAAGAAATTACCGACTCAACATACAGATTCAAATGAAGTTTCGAAGAGATTTGCTTCTACTATTCATGGCCAAAATAATTTGTGGGATTTACAGTCATTTGAAACTGGTTCACGAAAGAAGCCAGTTCCACCTCCACCGCCTTGGTTCACATGTGATGTACTAAATACAGTTTTTCGATCACCACCATGGCCCAATTGGGATACTTCGTGGATGTCAATCAGTTCAACCCGGACGTGTTTATTATTTTTTACCTCCGCATTCATCGGGGATGAATGCTTTGAAGCCGGGGAGAATTGATGGAGATCAAATTTAATTTAGGAATAGATTTGATTTGATTAGGATTAGGATTGTACTAGATATTTGATTTGATTAGGAGTTTGGATTTTATTAAGATTCTGTTTGTTAGGGTTTCCCTATATATAGGGGTTGTATGAAGAATTGAAAGATGAATAATATTTTGAGAAATTTTCTTGAGAAATCTCTGGCGTGGAATTCGCTGAGTAAAAATCTTTCCTCGTGGATTCGTGGAGAGTGGGCGTGGGCCTGGGTGGATTCCCAAATCCCAAAAGTTTTCCCCAATTTATCATTTCTTCCCCAATCCCTCTAGAAAGAACCATAATTTCAAAACCCTAACCCTAATTTCGCCTCCGTCCTGCGTCACAGGGGGGGAGAGGGTGTTGATAGATATCTCAGCCATGCATTGCTAATTAGTGTTGGAGTAAATGAATGTAAAAGATACATGAACCGTCTGATTACTGACACATAAAAAGGAATCTGCACTACTGAGCATTCAGGCAGTAGTATTCCATGCTCAGTTCACACTTTGAGTAGAAACAAGTCAAAATTTGGTCGACTGATTTCTACATAGCTCTCTACGTGCAACTTTGTAGTCGAAGATATTTAATAATAAGTTACCTTCTATTTTCAAAAATGCGCCTTTCATAAATTTTAGCATTTGTAATATGTTTTCTTTTAGTTGGCGTACTCCAACTCCATTTCATTTTCCACAGTATGGCCATGTTGAATGTGAGGATGCACGATTCATGTAGTTTTTGACCAAGGATGTATTTGGTTTTTATAGAGCTGGCTATTATCCTTTTCTTGAAGAAGAGAACCAAATAGTATCTTACTCGTTAGTCCTCTGACAAGAAATAGATTCAAAAATGAAGAAAGAAAAGGATTCACATACCTGACCCCAAATTTTAAGATAAAGGCTTTATTATTGTTGTTGTTGATGATGATGATGTTAACAAAATTCCAGCTTACCACTCAGTGGCTAAACTTTCTACCTCTTTTTGTGCAGACAGATAAGGCATCAATGCTTGATGAGATCATAGATTATGTCAAATTCCTTCAACTACAAGTCAAGGTTGGATATAAATTCTATTTTTCATCAAAATAACTCGTATACTTCAAAGCTTTCGGCTTAAAGTTGGCTCTTCAAATGAAATTCATAGTCCTTTTTACCTTAGGTTCTCAGCATGAGCAGGCTGGGTGCAGCAGGAGCCGTGGTACCTTTAATTACAGACGCTCAGGCTGAGGTGCCATTTTATATTCCTTTTGTTTTGTTTGGTGAAATATTTCACTTCTAGTCAGAGTTTAGCATGCTTCAAGTCCATTTTCATGCCTTTTTGGTTTTTGTCCAACTTGTTTTATTGAACTAAAGCCATTTCCATCTTCACTTCTTCTCGTATACTTCCAACCAATCATTTTATCATCAAAAGTGAAATTTATTAAACAGTCTAATTTTCTAGTAAGTGTCCTCTTCTCAAGTGCCAATCGGAACAAAATTCCAATTGATCGTCATCTTTACATAGTGTGAATTTTACATAATATTGTATGCAAGATGCATTTTCTTTTGAGGACAGATATGCACGATGCTAGCCTCAACAAAAAATTGGCATGTCCGGTGAACCCAGACATGACATGTGTTTAGTCGTGTCTGATGTTTACAAATGTGTATTCTGTTATTCAGCTTAAAAGTATATATGATATGAAGTGTATTATGGTTGTCTTCAACAAAAAACCAATTGTTCTATGGATCATTTAACTAAAATTAGGTTCTTTTATGCATGAACAAATGCCTAACAGATACTTTTATACGAGTAAATCTGTTCAGAAGCATTATACATATGTACCATGTCCTCTTGCCAGATTTAAGATAATTTCCATTTCCCATGTGGTTTATGTCTGGAGGATGACACTCATGTCCATGTCTACAATTCTTTTCTTTTTCTTTCTTTTTTTTTCTTTTTAAGCACTTTGCTGATGACTGGTATCTACGGAGGCTATGATGCGGGACAAGGTAATGTCGATACGGACATGGACACGGGACATGCCAACACGAGGTTAATCCTAAAAATACATAGGACATGCATGTCTGATGCTACGTGGCTTCACGATAGAAGTGTATGTGCTTCATAGTTTGTAGGGATGCAACTCTAACTGGAACACCTTTGTCCACACAGACTCTTGGAGAAATTTTGAAGTGTTATCCAACTTCAACACAACATGTGACAACTAGATCAAATCTCCTTTTTCTGGCAACTGCATATTTGTTATCGTTGTTGGTCTATCTAGTTATTTGTTGGTTGGTCCTTTCACTTTTTGGTAGTTCGTGTAACTAATAGAATGGAAGCAACTAATCAGAATATAATTTGACAAAGGCTTATTTGTTGATATTTGTCAAATTCTAGTCTCAGTTGTTTGCGTTGTCACAACCCATCTATTTCTAGATTGAGTTTATAAGCCGGCTTCAAACTCTGGGCGATTCTGAAAGGTCCTATCTCTCTTGTGTAGGGTACTGGAGCTCTTCATCTATCATCAGTTAGCCAGGGAGGAGCTGATCTTTCTGAGGCTCAGGACAACTTAGCCTTTGAGCAGGAAGTCGTGAAGCTGATGGAATCCAATGTCACCGCTGCAATGCAGTATCTTCAGAACAAAGGACTTTGCCTCATGCCCATTGCCCTCGCCTCTGCAATGTCGAGTCAGAAGGGTTCATCTTTGGCCGCCGTTCCTCCTGACAGAAGGAAATCTGAAGCGAGCCATGGCGTGATCCCCCAGAGCAATGGTCAGAGCCTCGCAGAGAGGATTAATGGTGGTCATAGTGGCTGCAATGGCGGTGTTATTAAACAAGAAGAGGCTGTTAAGTCCGTCTAGGCTTAGTCAACAACTAGCCTCACTCTTTTCGAAGTGAGTGTAGATTGTATACAATACATGTACATACAATCACTGTATGTATGTGTGTATGGGGTAAGTAAATAAATAAATAAATGTATGGTTGGTTTGATGAGGAGCTTGAGTTAATGTTGGAAATAGAGGTGACAGATTGCTATTTCGAGAGTATTTTCTCGACTTTTCAAAGAATATGGGAATATCATTTGAAGCATTGATGAATGAGATTTGCAAATGCTTCATAAGGATTATGGTGTATAGTGTTATTCTGGGAATTCTGTGTACAATTTCTAAGTGTATGTTAATAATTTTTTTTTTTTTGAAAGGATGCAGAAGTAGTTGTTCTGTTTGTCTTTAGGATGAAAGATATTTTTGTGTCTTCAGGGCCTGTGAAATAATGGGTGAGCTATGTTATGACTACAATTTCAATTAAAAAAAGCTCGAGTGATGCGCTTCATGCCTCGTGTAGTTATTTGAAAGCAGGGTTAACTGTATTTTTTACCATTTCAATCTGAGGAACCGACCGATTTCAGTCGGAGTCGGACGAAGTTGCCGAAGTCAGTGGGAGTTCGTTTTTATATGTTCAATTAGTTGATCGGTCAGAAATCGGAGTTTTTCGATCGAATTCAAAGATATCGGAGTTTTTCGATCGAATTCAAAGATAGAAGATTCCGACCACCATCAAAAGGCAAATCCGTCGGAGTTGGTGATAGCTAAGAAGGAGGTGATCCACTGCATGAGCCATGAAAGAGGTGAACAGAGATCCATCTCCTCGCTACGCTCCTCGCTACGCCCAAAAGAGCCCATGAAATAAGGAGAGGATAATTTTGTAGTTCTTTTTCTTTTTTTTCTTTTTTTCTTTTTACTGTAAGTTTTTCAATTACAAATCGAATCTTGCAAATAGAAAGCAAAGCTATATTTCCTAGCATGCAAGGGTTAGACCCAGCTTCTCCGATTAATTTGAGAATTTGAAGGGTTAATTAAAGATTCTTAGAGATAACCATTGTCTTCGATCCTCGCGATTGCAAAGAAAATGCAAATCTTTTGCATCCATTTTCTCTATTTAATGTGGGACTCTAAACCCCATTAACGAGGAATTTAAAGGGTCAATTAACCCCTTCCAACTCCTAATAAATAGCCCTTAGAAAGACTACAAAAACGATTAACTATTTCAAAAAGACTTTTTCACTCTAGTGGCGAGATGAAAAATTTTTCAATGCTTTCGCCTTGGAAATTATTCTCTTTTGATTGGAGATTTATTCGCTTCCATTAGACATTTAGTCTCTTTGAATTGGTTCTTCAAGAACTGCTACATAACCTTTGAAAAACTAGAAAGAGATTATTCTTACGGCTAAAATAAAATTCCTCATGCAATTTTGTGGGTGTAAATACACAGATGGTAATGGTAAATTACGTATTTTGAAACAATTTATTTTCAGTCCGTTTTATTCAAAATTTTAAATTAAAAATAAAATTTTTATTTTTCTAATTTAAAATTTTATATAAAATGAACTAATATGACCCATAAAGACATCCATTACTATCTGTGTATATACACCCACAAAACTGCAGTCATTTTCTCAGAGCCGAGGACAATAATAGTACATGATAAGATGGCTTATCAAACAAATACACATAAAAGAGTAGCAAGCAAAGATTCATTATTCAATATAATTTGATTGGAATCTTGAAAGGTAGAGAGACGAGAATGTTCACAGCAAAATCTTAGGGCTAGCTAGTACACTAATTTGCTATATATATATATATTACATTTTGGCCTAAACTAGCAAGCACTCGATAGAACAACAATAGGATAGGAATAATACACATTAACCCCGTGCGCGGCGGGTGGGGCTCTTCTCTTACAGAAGAGAAACATTGAAACCCAACAAAGAAATCAAAATTTACAAATGCCGTGAAACTGCAGAGGATGAATTCCCAAACCCATTCACCATATTCTGCGATTTTTTCTTGTAGTTTGTCACGCTGCAGTGAGGGCATATGTACTCCAACCCATCGGTCTTTGCATAGTCCTGTCACACACCGACGCCACATTGCTCGTGAGAAAATATTCGACTTTAACAAGATTATGTACAGCTCAGAAAAGGCATTCAAAGATAATTTGTTATGCCACCAAACTTTTTTGAGATCATGACAGACCAAAATGACAGCAAGATGTAATTGTTCGTTTTATCAAGAATCAAGCATTGAGTTTTCAGCGTAATAATCAATTTGGAACAGCTATGACATTTGGCATTGGTGTTGGTACCAAAAGAAATTGCACTGTCAGAAGACTAGGAGTGAACCCTGAAGAGGACAGGAAGGCCATGAGGTACAAATGAGATGGTGCGAATAAGATGGGGAAAAAAAATGGCCGACCTCTGATTAAACTAACTGCAAAAGTTTATACATTAACTGGGAAGGGTTCAATGGCCTCAATTATCTGGCTACCTGAAAGCAAGATTTTAAATGTTGGCAGATATAGATACCTATCGCGAATATAGTATCAGGTTTTTAGGTAGCTAATACATATATATATCCTATAACATTGGTTGCGATATTGCCAGCACTGCTGATAGTTTACCGATATATCAGATATTTAGATAATAAGGCACGTCCAATATTGCTGACTTTCAATATTATTAACCATCAACCGATACCAATACCAATACCAATCTCAACATCTTAAACCTTGTCTGAAAGCTAGTATGGCAACCCTCCTTCCATTCTCTCACACACAATAAGATCGGCTTCCTCTGACACAGCTTTTAAATGTGTGTTATGAAGGTGTCAGGTATATAATAGTTTCAATGGGTATATGAACTAATAGTGCACAGCATTTTTCAGAGAGGAATCATGGTAAAAAGAGCTTCATATCTAGGGGAATAGTGGAATTAGGATGGTTTGCATGCTGGAAAGTACTGGATTTGGGAGTTGAGAAAAGGTATCAGAGAACCAACGGCAAGCTAAAGGAGCTAAGTGTGACATAATAAGCAGGGGGATCAACACCAAGAACTTCGTAAGTATGCTAGTGCAATAGTAGCACTAGTATGGGTTGCATCCTGGAAAATTCTAGATTTCATCGTTAAAAGATGGTAACAGAGACCACTGGAAAGGTAAAGGAGCCAAGTGCCACATTATGTAAAATTATGGTGCAATCTCTCAGAATGCACCATCGTGGTTAATGCTTACACAAACTCATTTGGAACACATGTTCATTTGGCATCTGTAGTGAGAGTGTGCATGACTCAATAGTGGAATCTCCAAGCATATACTTTTATGCCAGCAAGGTCTGGTATGTAATAGCCCCATTAATTTCCAGAATTGATCTTCTAACATTTTGAGAAACATTGGTAAAACTTCAGTAGCTAAGGCCAGCGCAGGCAATAGTAGCAGCAGTAAGAAACCAAGACAGGTGAACTCAAGAAGTCCTTACTTGAAGATTACACCCTCCCTCTTGCATGACAGCAGAGACACAAAACTAAAGTGTGACCACAGGACTCCAATCTCTCACTAAGTTATTTGGCACACATCACACTAACACATCTAGGAGTACAGACACACAAATACAGACACGATTTAGGTCAGATTCCAATATTTACTGTGATAACCCGTAATACTATAGAGGGTGCAAATTTAAAATTTTGAAGCGAAAATATGGATCAGCTTAAATTATGACTAGCCAGCTTATCACAAATAGGTCTTATGCAAGAGTGCTACGCAAACATGTGATATTGAACTAATAACCACACCAGTACATATACTAGGTTGCAAATGAGTCAAAACCAAAGGTTTACACACCTTAAAAGTACCAAGACCCTGTCGTCTATCACAGCCAAAATGAGCCCACTCTCCACATAACCCACAATTCACCCAATCACCAGGAGCGCTACTGAGGAGAGAGTCAGACCACTGAAAGTGTTAGAAGCAGGTTTTTTAAGGAAAAACTAGAAACAGAAAACCACGATGAAGCCTACAGACCTGTGGCATAGCAAGCAACACTCTCCGTCCACATCATCATGTGCCAATTCATATTCCAACAGGTATGTTTCATAATGCCTTTTGAGTGTATTTCCAACACCCTGAAAAAACCAAAAGAATGGCGGGGAAAAGTGTTAAAAAGATTTAGAAGTTACCTTATAGAGAAAGGGAAAAAAAAAATGATTGCTGTTCCAACAAGAAAAGTAGGAATGCAGAGAAATATTGAACTTGGAAAACGCTTTTTTAAATGTTGGAACTTATGCTTTGCGTGGCAGAGTAGTTTCTCTAACTGCCATCAGATATCATTTACTCTATAAACACATCAAAATACATAATAGCCCAAAATCTCTGCAAACAACAGTAAATGCGGTTGGGTTACCCGTAACTCCATCAGTTTTCTAGTAACATAATTTCCCCGCTGCTGGTGTCAGAGATCCCTCTATCATGCATAAAATCTCGTTTGCACATTTTGTTGCCCATCATTCTTTTTAAAATAGGATTTACCCAAAAATTACTTTCATGTTTTTACAAAGCAGTATATATTAAAATTCTAAACCAAAGACCTTCTACCAGAAAGTGTCATCCCTAACCTAAATCTTATACCTTCAAAACAAAACCTAATTCTAACTATTCCTAAATATTAACGGGTATATATTGCATTTGGTCTTGCTAAAATTGCTAGTTTTTCTGGTCAACAGTAACTTAAAAAGAAAATAAGAACAAAGAGATAAAACCTCTACAGATGCTCTGAGTGATAAAAAAGAGATGTCTATAAATGTACCGTCATTCTGTTGGTCATTGTATGGTTCCGCATCTTTGAGAAGACCTGACCTTTCCAGTTTATGCCATTCCCTACATAAAACCCTCCTCTTGAAACCACCTGGAGAAGGAGACAAAAGGGAGTTGAAATAAATTTCAAACTTTTAAGCTGCAGGTAACAAAGCAAAAAGCCAACCTCTCTATATAAATTGTACAGGTCTAGGCGCTTTGCGTTAAGTATGGCATCAGGAAACTCCGATATTCCTCCTTGGGGAACAAGCCGACTGTGTCCCCTAAGGATCAAAAACTGCATTACATCCTTCAGAAATTCTTCCTAGAGATCAAGACAACAAGAGAAGTTAGTTCAGGTATCAACCCGAGCAAATTGAGTAAATTGATCCCTTGTGCAGGTCCACAAGGTGTTTGGAGAGACAACAATGCAGAAAGCATAGAAATAACTCAGAAAATAGCTTTAAAAATGACTACATGCATACCAAAAGACCTAAAATGTCTATATACAGGGATAATTCATCAAATCACATATTAGCAAGTTATTAATCAACTAAGGATCATGCTCCCTTATGGAAAATCATTCTGAAAAAAACAAAAATCAGGCTGATAAAATATTGTGAGGGTATTCACATAAAAAGCAGCTTACTTCAGTGCAAACTTGAATAGGAGGACGATTGCATCCGTGTTTTTTCATTGGCAATGGATTCAAAGGTATGATCTGCTGTGTCTGTAAAGAACTTGACACAGATTTTCTGTGAGTTGGAACAGGAGGTAAGACGTTGTGCTTCACAGGAACTACAGGCAAGTTGGGTTTCACTTGACCTCCATCATAAACATTGTTTTCCGGTATAAATGGAAGCATTTTGTGATGCCTAGAATGAGGTACGGGCTTCAGTACTGCAAGCTTTAATCTTTTTCTAGCAGGTGCATAAGGCATATGTATCCATCCCTTTTCCTCTTCATCATGATTGCCTTTAGGACAAGTTCCTCCATTTTCACCAGAAAATGTGCTAGAGGTGGTACCAGGGTTTGATTCTTGACCTGGTTTTTGCCTGTGACTAACAAGAAAGGCAGACCATCTTGGTGGATGAAAACGGATCCTATCTTCCACGAGCAAGTCCTTGCCATGCCTTGTGCAAAAGAAAAGAAGGCGATCAGCGTCTTCTTTCTCAAAAGAAGCAACTGGTCTACCTTGAATACTCGCGATGCCAAGTGCAACCAGGCTACGATATGAAATATCAGGTGCCAGGTGCTTCAGAACCTACATTTACAATTCACAAGATATAAACGATCATGCCAAATTGAAAGAAACCAAGCTAAAACTGAAGTAACATTAAAGCAACACGCATGGGGTCATCATCAATAAAGAGCTAATTATCATGACTAGCAACAGGAAATATTGGGAAGTAGCACCCTGATATATTCATTGGTTAGCTTACTATAACTTATTGCTGGAAGTACTGACATTTCATGAACACTTAGAGATAAATGTGTCTACTTTAAATGAGGTTTAACAAAGGAGTCAAAAGCACAAAATACACAGATGCCATTTGACTAGGCACAGGAAACTGATACACATGGGATGCACTGTCCACTCAGTAAAATTATAAGGAGTGACAAACCTCTATATAAGATTTCCACGCTTCAAATAATTAACTGCTAAAGACTAATAATGTTCGTTATACCCACCAACGCATCTAGCCACGTTATCCTTTCTATAGGTTGCAAAACAAAAATAAGCTGAACTTGTCCAAAAAACGTTCATTATCATGAACATATAATAAATACTGCAGTTGAGAAGAAGGTTCAACTGAACAGTGAACCAATATGGGGATATAGAAAACGCAACCTGGGCAGCCCAAGTAGGAACTTTCATCGACACTTCGAACACAGATGCCCCGCAAGCTATAGCAGAAAAACTCAAAGGCTCGGGCAACAATGTCTGGTTTTCCTCACAGCTTGGAAGAGCGTGCACAAGCTGGCTCTTCTCTATAAGTTCATTCTTAATATGAGATTCAAGAAGCTGCATTTTAACACGAAATTAAATAAAAACCAAGAGAAATGTGTCATTCAGAAAGCAAATCAATATCAGAGGGCATACCTGATCATCGAAGCAAGTTTGTGCACTGCCGGAAACTAAAAGTGAGATATGAGCAGAGCTGCATGTCGTCAAATCACAACGCATTGTCACGACCCCACGAGTAAAGGTCGCAGCTTGAAGTGGTGGTGGTGTGGCACTGACCAAGTGTTTTTGTCATTATCAGTTTCCATTCTTATAACGTCAAATATGTGGGTAACATAAAGAAACATAAAAGGAAACATAAGCCATATACGTTACATCGAAACTGGAGCACAAGAATGTGACATGAAGGTTTTAGATAGTTTGTCAAGGAGCAAAGTGAGGCAATTGCCTCACCAAAGTGAGACGCAAGACTAAGTCGTAGCTTTTGGATGACAATATTTACTACTGATGTATTATAACAGAATAAATAATGCTAAGCCCAGTAACGAAGAATAATTGCAAATGATGAATAATAAATCTAAAGTACAGTAACACTAATATCTAACTTTATTACAACCGAAGTCTAGAAGAAAAAATGAACCAGTGAAGCCATGAACAGATTCAATCAGCGGCAATCAAATAAAATTCAATATATTTTTTTTTAACATATACACTCAGATTTTCCATGTTCATAAATTGACCTACCAAAACTTCGTATTTGCCAAATTACTCTGCACATCAATTGATCGGGTCAATATAACCACCAAGTTCCCTGCAACTTGTTTTGGATGGAAAACTGCAAAATACCTTTTTCCCCCCTTGAAAGGGTTTCTCCAACCAGATTTATAAAGAAAAAAAATTCCAGTTATCCGTGCAGACTCTTTAATTGCTCTTGGAAAAGGTTGCCCCTTATTGACCTCAACACTACATATGCTCCTCCCTTCCTCCTCACATTTTTCTTCATCCTCTCCATCCTCCATCTTCATCAGCAACACTCTCCCTCTCTGTCGTCATGCTCTGGGTGGTGATTGTGGTTGGTGTTAAGGAAAGATGGGAGATGAAGAGAGAGAAGGTTGGACTAAAGGATGTGGATTTAGGCTTGCTTTGGGTTTGGATGTTTTTAGGGGCATCTGTGGCAGCAAACAGGCAAGGACATGAGGGAACAAGGGGTGACAATGAAGGAGAAAGGTGAGAGCAGGGTTTGTCATCAGTGATGGTCAGAGTTTTGGATGTTAACAAGAGAGAGAAGAAACTAAAAGATATGCACGCGCGCACACACACAAAGAGAGAGAGAGAGAGAGAGAGAGAGAGAGAGAGAGAGAGAGAGAGAGAAACTTACTAGCAAATTTTAGTCATTTTCTATTAAAAAAATAATCCAGCTTAACCGAAAGTTGTGGGATTATTCTTAGACAATAAAAAAAAGGGTTTAAAGACCCCAGCACAAGTGACTTGGGGGAAAATCAACATATATGAAGATTTGGAGGTATGTAGTTAAGAAACCAAAAATACAAAAATGCATCCATGCTTTAGAAAATGACTACTCCATGAGGAACTATTGTGACTTTCACAAGTTAGAGGTAATCTCTTCAAACAAAATTAGTTATTCCAGCCAATGGACAAAGGAGTGCAAAGTAGCTGCAGCCTCTATGGAACCATTGCTATGCTATTTAGAATGCATAATATCTATATTAATATATATATATATATATATATATATATATATATATATATATATATATATATATATATATATATATATATATATATATATATATATGTTTCAAGTCAATCTAGCAAGTTTAATATGCAAATTTTGAATTGATGACTTAAGCATTTGTAAAGTTCCCAAGCACAGTCCAACTCATGTCAGATCCCGTGCAACTTGAACAACTTAAATGGGTTAAGATAGAACCCAAAATATTTAAGCCATTTAATTTACTCCATTATTCAACATGCAGGTAATGGGTTGGATTTGGATTTCCAAGTCTAAAACCCCAAGGAAATTCTTCCTCTCTCCCCCCTCCTTAATCTTCCTAGTTCCTGTCTTTATTTTTCTCATTTTTGGTCTTGGTCATTAAATTGGGAGCTTCGCTGAACAGTCTCTTTCTTTATTTGATTTCCACATAACGTTAGTTGGATTTGTTATTATTTCATCCTTGATCAGGTTACAGCAGAAACTTTGTTTTATGACAGTTTCAGAACGTCATCCGTCAAAACTAGCATGAAACGGCTGAACCCAAAATGTTTTGGGCCTTTTGGCCAAAACCTTGATTCATGATTTTATCTCAACCTCAACTAAAGCAAATATTTAATCACTAAGGACGTAGTTATGCTCATGATCGCAAGCTACTTTTTAGTATGACTATACAGATGTTATAGACTCTTAGCTTACATGTGCTATATGCACAAGCATGTAACCAAAGTGTTGTACAATGAATCTTAAATATTTGCTAAGTTATGCCTGAGTTATCCCATTCCACGTAGTATTTCTTAGATTCTATGATCAATACTATTGCTCAACCTTGAAATGGGAGAGATGCACAAGTTTAAGGTGGTTGTGCCAAAAAAAAAAAAAAAAAAAAAAAAAAAAAAAAAAAAAAAAAAAAAAAAAAACCCAAGAATAAAAGAATCAATTGAGAGTATCAGATATTCAGAAGGAGACAGGACAAAATTCTTGGAGAACTAGCTTTGACTGTACAATTGCTTGTCGCGAAAATGGCCTGAATTTCACCAATAGCATAGAGAAGAGTTAAGAAAATAAGATGACACAGCCGCAAAAGGTTTAGGAAAACTGGCGATGAATGGACAAGGGTCTGAAATTTCAATCACTGAAAGCTTCCCACAATTGATCTATCATACTCGTAGGATAAACAATTTTGCAGACGCCACAAGTTAAACACAAAATGATGGAAAAAATGTTAGTTTTACCCGTGTTTTAAATAGCATAGTTATAATTGGATATAGCGGCCAATATAGCTTTTTTGAACCATACCCGCTAGGACATTGCACTTTCCATAGTGTTTATCGTTTTAGGACATATATCGGACATATAGCTGGGTGGATGCGATAGCAAGTGCAATTGCGAGCTCATACAACCCCTTAAAATCAACTATTATCATATTAATAATATTATTATTAGTCGAAGAAAATTTCGGATCAAGCCTAATTTGTGCGTGTAGCAATGTGGCATATATGAAGATTTTACAATTGAATCGTGATAATGGATCAAGTTGTATAGACAAGTATATCCTAAATATGTATATTATATACGATTTTTATATACATGGTGTATACGCGTATTAACTTATTCATATTTGATTTAGAATGAGTAAATATATTTTTGTAGTCGACTATTGATATCTGATATTTGCTAAACATTCCCGATCATCCCCGATAACTGAAATGCTATGAAATTTTTCCGACTGATATACCTCCTACAATCGATGTTCAAAACCTTGGCTTCTACATGGTAATTGTAAATTAGCACAAACAGAATATTCTTATATCATGCTTCAATGATATCATCTACTCAAGAAATGGACCATCTGAACTATATGATCAATCTACCTATCATGGGAAAACAGAATATTTGCTACCTGATTCCGTAGAAACTACAATAATTAAGCCCAAGGTGCCAAAAAAGGTGCCAATGTGGAAGTTAGAGATAGTTCCCACCAAGGATAGGGAACCACTAAGTTTTGGTTTGCGCATGTTTGCAAAAGAAATGGATACATGTGTCGGTGAAGAGTGGTACATCATAGTTAAAGGACCATCAAGGATAAGACGTAGACCTATACGAACTTTGGAGAGGGATGGAGGCAACAATAAGAATTTGATAGTTATTAATTATAAACCAAGAGGAAGGTCCGTAACGGAGCTGAATACTGGGGAAGGAGTCATGTAGAAGACCTTAAAGGCTTGGGATAAAAGCTTTGTTGCCGTAAACCAAAAAAAAACAAAAGATATCAATGAATGTAACAACTCCAATATCTACATTCCAAAGGCCCACCACAAACCATCACCAGTACTTAATATATTCAATAAAGACAGCTTAAAGAGGGAGATATAACCAATGAGTAACAAGTAACATGGACAGATAAAATATTACCCTTTTTTCTTAACACAAATATAAGATGATATTGCTACATTTCTAATTGAGAGAGCAGTAATGATCACACCAATAAGCTGTCAGTCAGTTTAATAAACACTCACAAGCCCAGTTGTCAACAAAGAATATTAATGTACAGTGGTCCATAGTGACAACACGATATTTACCTCACCCTGTTCTGAAGTCTGCTCCCACGAATCTGCATACAAAAATAGAAAGAGAAACGGTTAAAACAATAACAAGATGTACTGAAAGAGATCGACAATGCAGGCAGGATATCTTAAGCAATTACAAAAAGATATTCTTCTGAAACTGAAAACACAGCAGGTGCAATCTAAACTTCCATAGAGGTTGCTTCCACGAAGAAAAAGCAGGTTAGCCCAGCCAGGAACCCCTCTCTCTCAAGAGGTAGGTTCCAAGTTCAATTCATACCAATGTTGTCTTGGGGGGCGAGAGGGGAAAAAAAATCCAGGAACATTAATCTCATGCAGCATTGTATGCAATCTTGCCAAAAAAAAAAAATCACTATTTTAATTGTATATCAATATTCATATCTGACCTGACAGGATAAGTCACAGCTGTTAGTAGCCTGTAACCATGGTTATATTCATATTTCACCCAAATATTGTTCAAATAGCAGTCTCATCATGCAAATCTATTTATCAAAAGATATCTCATTGAAGAAATCAGAGTATCAGTAAGGAATAGGTCAGATACTTGACAAGTAATGTTTAAATCTTTTTTTTAAAGCTAAATTAAGAATAGGGAAAAGAAAGACCAAAATATTCAGAAGAATGAAAGTGTGGGTGGAGTTCTGCGAAACCACAAGAGTTCCAAATGTTTGTTATGTACCTTGTCAAAGGATGCAAGGCCAATATCAATGCTTCAAAGAAAGAGTCTGAACGGCAACCTTAGTAGCTGCACTATGCAATCCTCTCTCTGCTTCTTTTATGGTAGAGAAGGCAAAGCAGATGGATAAGGCAGATAGAATGATAAAAAGGCATGGAAGAACTAGCCATGACCACCAGGAACATCGCAATCGTCACCTTAGAATGCCGCCGATGGATATTGTAGTACAAGCTACCACCTATAGTTGGACAGTCTCCTTGGATGAATGAGATTCAATTGCATAGATGATAAAGTAGGTTTCATATATTTACCGCTTGATTTGTAAATAAAGTGGAAACTAGAAAAGATGAAACTTGGAACTCTTAGATTAATTAAAAATTGATCATAAAGGAGTGATCTTCACAATCGACTAGAGGTACAAGCTTTATTGATGATTTGGGAAGATGGAAATATATGGTCAAGATGGCCATTTTATTCTGTTGATGATTCAGTGGACACTCGATGCAAACGAGGAAGGAAGAATTGTTGCTTACTTGCTTTCTGCCAGCTTTAGCTCTCCTCGATGGCATACTTTAATAGTCTCTCCTTGTAACGTGGAAGAACCTTTTCTTTCTGTCAGCGTTTGCTTTCCTTAATGGCGTACTTCGATAGCCTCTATTTGAGCAAAGCTACATTGGTTATGGAGATCTTGAGTAACAAGAAGAGGAAGTGGGAAGCTTTTTGTCACCATTCTCACTCTATGATGGCTTCTTTGATTAGAAGGTTTACTCCATAGGCAAGATCTAAAATAAATAGGAACCAACAACCAAGATTAAACCCTAAAGGGCGCTCTGTTGACATGGGCACTATATCTCCACCAAAATTCCAAAAAATTGCACCGGTCTCTATGTAAAATTGTGCAAAAATACGAACTTGTCTTCCAGAAATTTCTATGGGTACTAATGCAAGCACCAGTGTCAACTCCAGTGTCTCCTACAAATTTTGAAGCCACATACAAGTGGCCCCTGCAGAAGGCTGCAGAAATTGATTTCGCTCTCTGAACCCCAGCACCGGAATGGACACTGGTGGCTTGCCTTGGGCACTGATGTCAACACTGGTGGCCCAGAAGACAATTTCTTCATGTTTTATTTTCCCGTACTTTGCTCAGCTTCCAATCTTGAACCATCTATGCCAACACTTGATTCTTCAAGAATCCCGCACTTTTTTACTGTCTACATATACTGGGGCACAAATTTTGGTAACTCGTAAGAATATTCTAATAATGAAAGCCTAGCTTAATTTTTTACCAAAACATTCAGGAAGCCTTTTACAAGATTTGCATTGCTGACCCAACTTTTTATGGGAGAATGGTTGATGGAAAAAACAAGGGAGGATCTCTATGATGGTTTGACATTGGAATGAGAAACAAGATAAATATTATTTAATTGGTCAAACAGAAACTTCATGATGTACAGAGTCGGAGATTAATAAATCACATCAATGAGGATAAAGTAAGCTCTTATGCTACCAAAAAGTATCAACTGAAACACAGGGATGTATGGATAACTAAATTATTCTCTTCATTATATCACTACATCTATGGAATAAATATGATATAACAAATGTTCTAAACAAAATGGATTCGTACACTAACCTCAATGTTCAAAAGGGCATTTAGACCATCTTCTAATGAACCCAACAAGCATGCATCCTAGAGGAAGGAAAATAACATTTAGATCAGTTTCTAGACATAAAGCGTGTCTGCATGCTTGTACATTGATTAAACTACATTAGTGACTTTTCAAAAAAAAAAAAAGATAGATAAACTAAACTGAAAATGAGAATTTCTACTAACCAGTACACAAGGCATTCCACAAACAAGAAACCGCATATCCACGTCCTCATCATAGATCTTTATAGCAGGAAGAGGCTCAGATGGGCCTTCCTCTTCACCCATGTCATTTTCTGGAACAGGAACACTGATCTTCGGAGCATCGCCAAGTAAACGAGGCCCAGGTTTCCCACTGACTTTCTGACTGTTATCAGACAAAACGACGTTGTTCCGTACACAGTAAAGCCGGAAGGATGCATGTGCGAGTTGAAAAGCATCCCATGTATGACTGCAGGAACTGCTCAAATGTCCAAACATGCTTCAGAATATATGCACTGAATAGAATAAGTTAAAAATGTAAAATCATAATACCTTTGCACAACAGAAAATAAAGCTTGCCGAAAGTGGGAGGCAGCATAGGATGAAAACGTATTCTTCCAATATATTACATATGGAACCCCCTACAAAGAAAAAATAAAACTGTCAACAGTTTCTATTATCTTGGAAGCTACCCAGAAATATTAACAGAAGATGCAATTCACCATAAAGAGTAAGTTTAATGCGCAGCATCACTGCACCTCAACCTCACTCCAGTACAGACCGGCTAAGATTAAAATTAACTGGCTACAACTGTAGGTACCACAATACTGTACATAGCAAAAACAAAAGGGTGGGCAAGTCAACAAAAAAAAGGGGGTTTTAACTACATATCCCTCAAATCTTCTATGTTAAGAGATTTCTCCCCCAAATCATTCTATTTGTTAATATGCCCTCCAAATCTCTTATAAACAAATGACTATACCCGTCTACATTACTGTCTAAGCATAATCAATGGATGTTCTTTTTTTTTTTTTTTTTTGGGTTAACTTAGATTATCTTTTTTTTTAAATGACTGAACTATCCTAACCCTAACCTAATAATATCTGATCTCATCACCCAAAATTTCTCTCAAAAATCTCCCCAATCTATCCTGCTCATTCTCTCTCTGTCAAACCCTCTCTATCTCAATCTTTCAGACCCTTTTTCTTCCTTTTCTGCTCTCATCTCTTCATTTCTTCCTCACAAGACTCTCTTTACCTGATCCTCTCTCTCCTTTCTCAATCTCTTAGTCAATCTTTCTTTTCCCATATCATGTTCCCTACGGAGGAATTGGGCATGGATTTTAGATAAGAAAAATGAGGATGTTTTTGGGGATTGAAATTGAAATTGATGTGACAAACTTTGAGATAACAGAGAGTGGAAAGATAGAAGCCATACTGGATTCCTATAGTTCCTGCCCATCTTTCTTTTTTCATTCAACTTAATTTGACTTTCCTATAGGGTTTTGGATTTGGTAGTAGGGAGTTTCTGAAGTGTACTCTCCATTTGGAAACGATAATACAATATGAGCACATTAATTAAAAGCACACAAAATGTCAAACTGTTGTCAGTCCAATAGAGATTTGGTTCCATTCCAAGGAAACAAAATAACAAAAAGGTGGGATTAAGGAATCAAAACAAACCAAAGATCAAGCCAAGTTCTTGTTACCAAAATCAGTCATATGGACTTTGGAATAACTCTGCATAGAAATGTTTGGATGCAAGAAAAAAAGAGTATTGTTAGAAACAATGAGTTTTAAATTGATGAAGAGAACCTTAAATCCCAAGGGTTCAACAATTAGTTGCAAGTAAATGACACAAAAGAAGACTATATCTTTGATCTTTCTCATGTACACACATGAATATATAATCCATAATTATTCTAAAAAGCATCACTACCTGTTTGAAGAAAGATACATGGCCACAGATGAAATGAGGAATGAGAAATATAGGATTATCTCAGTATGATGATTGAGCATTACCTTTTGGATTATTATTCTCATATTGATAAATTTCACATGTAAATTATGCTTACTATGCTCATCTAAGGAATTATGCACAACTCATCATAGTTCACATGACAACAAGAAATTTTTTCTCCAACTATGAAAGCTAAAAGTTATTTATTAAAAGAGTGAAAGAAGTTGCTTCTCTAAATAGTCAGTTTTCAGCTTGGTTCCTTCTCGCTATTTGCAGTCAGAACATTGTCCAGGCACATGCTTGAAGAAATAGATGATTTAAGAATCTGGAATACTGAAGATAGCATGACTATGAAGATGATAATTATAATAAACATTATTCCCTTCTTAGTGGTTTCACATATAACGCAAATATTTCTACAATTAGGGCCAAGTTTGAAAAAAGATCTTAGAGTGTCTAGAGCTAGGAAGCACAAACACAGACACAGATCAGATACGGATTCGGATATGGACACGGAATATGGTATTTGTGAAAAAATGAGGACATGGATATAACAATGACATGGAAAAAAAATAAATATATGTATGTATTTTCTATTATTAACATAATAAAGTTGTTAAAATATCCAAAAAGAAAGCATTGATAATATATGGGTTCGTGTCTCTTCATTCCTTCACAAACAAAATCTCATCAGTCATCATCAACTATTCATCTATAGGCAAAGAGATAAAAAGAAAAGATGGTGATGATAGCATATTATAAATCAACGTAGAATGTAAATACAAAAAATTATTTTTTCAAACATAAAAACCAAATAAGACTAATAAAACTAATTAGGTATTAAAAATAGATCATTTAACTCATTTTTTCCAAACACAACCTATAAGAAGCTTGGACACGGCAATAACGCAGCATTTTTTCCTTTACTCTATTGGACATGTTGTGTGGGATGTCCGACATGGTTTTTGGTGTGTCTATGGCGTGACTGTTTCAGCCACGTTTCTGACACAGACACGGCATCCCCAACTGTATGCCCGTGTTTCTTAGGTCTAGAGTTGGGGTAGGAGTTTTTTTTTTTTGGGGGGGGTTCTTACAAGTCATCAAATTGAAATCCAAAAGTAGAAGAAACAAACAACTTAATTTGGAATATTGTGTTGATTAAAGATAACTCACATATAAGTGAAAAGCTCTCTCAAGCAGTAACCGACATCACAATATCAATAATTGTTTGTTCACTTGTGCAGGAAAAAAGATCAAAATTTGAAGAGGATTGTGTTATCTTGTTCAATTGAACTTCATTGGGGTTTCTTGTTCACTAAAATAAAATTTCTTTCCTTTTTAATTTGTTTTTTTGGCAGGAGATGGAATGGAAAGGATCAGCTCATTAACTTTGTTTTTTAATGTAAAGGATGTCATCTTGGGGAAGGAAAAGGGAGAGAGAGGAATGACAAGGGATGATGGGTGAGTGCATGAAGGGAATCTGACACTTTTCTTTTTCAAACTAATGAGAGGGTTACATCGAGGGTAAAATCCGCTGGTAGCCTGGTAGGCTGGCACTAAGTAACTTAGGGCAAATTAACAATATGAAGATTAGGAGGGTACATTTCAAAATATAGAAAATTTTGATGGACCTTTATTTGAAGAACCCAAAGAAAAAATAAATAGATGCATAAGCAAGTGCCACTGCCACCAAAAGCTGAAAATATTGAAAGAGTTCAACTGAGGCTATCAGTTCTGAAGAGCCAATCTCATATTAATCACATTACTGAGAACAAATATCAGTTTATAATAAAAAAAAAAAAGATAAAGAAAGTAAACTGTAAAATTTTACCTTAGAATGCACAGCCTGGGCTATTTTTTCGCTGTTAGGCACCTCAAGATAAACCTGCATTCAAGCTCTCCCATGTCATATTACAAATTATAAAAACATTGCTAAAATGATGGAATACAACATTTTAAAGAGATGCAAATATACGTAATTGCCCCTAGCTAACAGTCCCACGTCAAGAAGTTTATAATGATTCTCATGAACTCATAAAGTTTAGCTAGCATTTTGAACAATGAATCCATGATTAATTACAAACTATTTTAATTATTGGTAGTGTATCGAAGACTTAAGAATATTCTTACGAGAACGTAATATCTCTAACTAGTCCCACATCGGATAGTTTATAATGATTCTGATGAACTCATAAAATAATCGTAGCTAACCTTTTTGATCGAGAAATCTGTGATTAATTATAAACTATTTTAACTAGTGGAATTATACATAAAGCTTAGCATATTTCTATGAGAATATATTGCCAGCAACTCTTCTACCCAGATTCCAAGTAGATGGCATTACAGCATTCATGAAGACACTCACGAAACTAAACATAAGTGTATTGGCTCCATATGGATGCCATAGGAGCTTTGACATGAAACTAGAATGTGCAGATAAGCAAAAGGAAATGCAAAATAATCATGGTTTATGAATCCCATCATCATTCTTAAAAATTATGATGTCCAATCCATTATTAGGAGCTTACAAATGGCTATCTATGCCTAAACATATAAATTCACATGTAGCTAGAAGGGCATAGATTATATAGAGTGCAAAGCTTTAAAGCTAACTGTGTTTTAAGGAAATAAAAGGATCCAGATTTGCCATTTATAAGCTACACCTAACATACCAGTGAAAACAAACAATTAAACTTTAGAATTTTACCAGTTTATGAGATGCATGGATTTATTCCTAAATAAAGATGAAGTGGCAAAACCTTCTACATATGCAAACGTTCAGTCCGTTAACGTCTTACAAGATACTAATACTAGCTCACAGAGAACAATAACCTAGAGCAGTAAATATCATTAATCCCCATACTCATCTTAAGCAGCAACTCATGCATCAAACACTTACAATGGTAGGTAATGCAGGACCGATAAGCGAACTGAGGATCTGAGGGTCCGTCATATCCACACTTCCCCATATGAGGGACCCAATCTCCTCATTCTCATGCCTCTCCCCCTGAAAATATAAGATATTTGGCTCTGCCAACTTCAGCGCCTCCCGGAACTTGTCGAAGGTGGGATTGACAAGGGTCTGAATCTGCATTCACAAGCAAAGCACTCAGCACAACAAATTTACACCAAAAAAGATCCAATCTTTACGCCTGCACAACACACAAACCTCTAGTCTCCCGGAAGAAACTAACTCCGGAAAAGGATATGACGATGGCGGCGGCGGCCCGGACTTCACCGTCGCTTCTCCTCTCTGTCTCTCAAGAAAGTTGCCACATAACACTGCGAGGAGGCTACAGTGCTGCTTCGAGGTTCCTTGTATGTGATACATTCTTAATACATCACACACAAACCCAACCCCCAGTTATCTCCTCATACTCGTCCCAATCCAAGCACACCCGGGGAAAAAAAAAACCCCTAAATTCCCAAATCTATAAAATCCCCAAATCAAAACCCTCCTCAAAACTCCCCAAATCAAGTAAAAATCAAAACCCTCCTCAAAACTCCCTAAATCGAGTAAAAATCGACAACCCCGATGAGAAATCGAGCAAAAACCCAAGACCTAGACGAGAAATCGAAGGATTTCGTCGGAAAAAAAGGAGAGTCACCGGAGAAAAAGAGCAGAGTTTTAGGACAAAAAGGCAAAAGAAACCCTAATAGAACCCGACCTCTCTCTCTCTCTCGCCTCGTCCTCCCCTTAAAAATCAAGGAAAATATTTTAATTGAAAACAATAAATATCCTAACTTTTGGCTGATTAAATCCTCATCTCTGCTTTCTTTTGACGCCAATAGTGAGAGAGATTAGGGAGAACGAGGAGTAGTCAAATAAAACCTAAACTAAAAGGATTAAAAAAAAAACAAAACAAAACAAAAGAAAAGACTGGGATTTGGGAATTATTAATAATAAATAATTACAAAAAAAAAAAACTTAAAAATCAAATACAAAAAAATGAACTTTCAGCAGAGGACTCATTCATTATACCGTTTTGTTGGAGATTCAGCAGTCCTGACGGTGACTTCGGTAAAAAGAAATTGAAAATTATAATAAATAAATAAATAAAAAGATTGGTTTTTTTTTTTTTTTGGGGGGTTTTCGGGGGTTTGCTTTTTGCGATTCGATTCATGACTGTTATTGCACGAGCCCCGATCTCTCTCTCTCTCTCTCTCTCTCTAGAATAGATTTTTTTTTTTTTTTTCTTTTTTGGTTTGGGTGTTATGTCTCTCTCTCTCTAGATTGATCGATCCATGTTCGAATTGATGTTGCATTTTTGGTGATTGGATCGATCGATCTCGCGGTAAATTTGAGTTCGTGGGTTTTGGTCGCCTCCTTCATGGATAGAACTGCACTAGCTGTTCACGTGGGTATCGCTGGTTTGGGCTGGTTTGGGATCCACTAGGGCGTAAATTCAAGTTGGGTCTTATTTGGGCCTGGGATATTAGTTGGGTCTTATTTGGCCCGTTTGACCGAAAAAGTAGCTAATACCGTTGCTTTTTTGGAAATTATTTCATTGTCTCATTCAAAAAATTGAATTTTTTTTTTTTTTTTTTGTCCCAGAGTTTTGTTTTCTTGTGTATGTGTATATACGACCCTCGTACTTACTTGTATATATATTTCACTCTATCTATCTACATAATTGTCAAATTTAGTGAAAAATTCCACGAGCTTAAATTACCAAAATGTCTCATCTCTCTCTCTATATCTCTCTCTCATGTTTTCTCAAGTATGCTTGAGCAGTTGAATATGTGAGCAAAGTTCTTCAGTTTGTTTTTATTCATCAAATTGAATTGTTTCCCTTATAGATTAAGGAATTCTTGACTAAGTTCGGTTAGTTTTGCACTTAAATATTGTTATTTCAGAAATTGACCATCTCATGGTTGCAAGTAAAAGGCCCATTTACCAAAGGTCTATCATGTCTATAAAGTCCAAAAGACTCGATAGATTTTAATCCGAGCTGGAGTGGCTCAATTCAAATACACCTCAAAAATAGTTTCATAACTAGACTTTAACTAAGAGTTCCTTTCTACAAAAAAATTATTCATTAATTAGGATCCTCACAAAATAGAGAAACATATCAAATCTTATAAGAATAAGGAAACTCATATCCATAATGTTTTGAATCTCTTTTATAATAAGAAAACTGATTCCATTATAAGGCAACCAATCAATGCAGTTTAACTACAACTCCATCGACAAGAAATTATAAATACACCTCTCCTCATGAAGATAATGACATATTTTTGTATGAGGAAACATTCGTAATTTAAGTAAAGAGAGATATAAATGGGTTTGAGAGATCTATATTTATTGTTTTATATTTTAACAAATATATTATGAACCAAATTTATGAAGGGCTAGATGAAATTTGATGAGGGTTATTGTTTGGTTCATCAGAATTGATGAAATAGCCAGGTGGAGCTAAAAATCACGTACAGAATTGATCATTAGAAGAGAGCTTCATCGGAGACTTCTTGTGTTTCGAAATTCGTTTGCAGATTTTTGGAAGACGGAATAATACTAAAAAATGAAGAGGGTATGTTGTAGTTTACGGTCTATATCGTGTCGGATAACAACAATATCCAATATCTAAAACCTTCCATTCTAGATTCAACTCCCCTTGTAGTTCATTCTTGTTCTACAGTGTATATCTATGCATTATCATCTTGGAGAGTGCAGCTAAAGAGATGAGACTGAGCATAGGGACCCCAATGTTTCAGTTTTGGGAGACTAGCAACATAGCTCCAAATTTAAGAATTGGATCAAATTGGAACCAATGACTAAAGCCACCTCCCTCTTAGATCTCTTCAGACACACAAACACATGCATGCGTGCATAGTTAGGGTTGGTTATTATCGATAGTATTTGGAAGTGGATACTATAACCAATATTTAAGAGCAATCCAGAATGAAAATCTACTCCTATAGATGCAATCTATCATTTATAACCTATTGACAAATAAAATTTCATTAGAAGTTGACTTGATTTACCAATGGATCAAGCATTTGAAAAATTGTGAATTTTATGATAATTTTGATGCGTTCATTTTTTGTGCACTTGATTCACTGTTAAATCAAATCAAATTCTTATAAAATTTTATTTATAGATAGTTTATGAATGATAGATCATATTTACTAAAATTGATTTTCATTTGGGATTGTTCATCCTTAAAACTTAGTCAAATAGCATCCATATTCAAATTGTATTGGTAGTAGCCCAACCTCTCTCTCTCTCTCTCTCTATATATATATATATATATATATATATGAGGAAATGAAAAATTCACTGACAGTGAAGGGAGTTCTTTCACCACCGCTTAGCTCGTCCAATAAAATTATTACACGTAGCGCCACTCTAAGGGTGGTTAAAAGAGTTCTTTTATTTGTTACTTTAAGTGGTACCACGTGTAATAATTTTATTGGGTCACCTAAACGGCGGTAAAGGAACTCCTTTCACCGCCAGTAAATTTTCCGTCCTCTCTCTCTCTCTCTCTCTCTCTCTCTATATATATATATATATATATATATATATATATATATATCAACCAAATTCAGAGCCTGCCAATTTAATAATAGAGCCTACTAATACTCTGATATAAAATCAGGCTCACATGCTGATATTTAAGGAGACCCACTTGACATATATACATATATATAAATCAATGCTAGTGTTGCATCAGAACATTTCTATGGTAATAATTGAGACCTCTTTAAGAAGCAATACTTTAGAACACAGGGCTATCTCTGTGCTTGTACAGCTGAGAACATGCCCTTAATGATTCTCCTCACCCAACACTGTGATTCTATTTGACAACCTATAAAAATTAGAGGAACATACATCTTGATGTCTATGTTTCCATGTATCATGGCTCTTTTGCTTTTGTCTATACCTTTAAAGATTCCCCTCTGTGGGGCTAGAATTTCTTAGAATTGTCTAGATCATTTCTTTTTTTTTTTCCTTTAGGTAGAGAATCCTGCTGCTCAAAATCATCAGCAGTTGGATTTTACGTTGCTAGATTCCAGAGGAGCTGGATGTAGTCTGGGGTCCTCATGTTGCAGGGATATCTCTAAAACATGAATGCTCACAACGGAGAGCTTAAATAGAATGTTACAGTATCAAAGTCTAGCTAAATGATCAAAGTGATTAGGTTTTAAAGGAGGGCGAGGAAAGAGAATCTTTACTTTGAGAAGGGAAGCTCACTAACGGCATGATGGAATAACTAGTGCTTGATTTAATTTGTCACTTGGATAATGTTCAACTAGCATTCCTCTTGGCATTTTGGTTCTTTCCAAGTAGTTATTTGATTACTTCTTAGATCAAATTAGATAGGTTAAGAAATTCAATCATGTTACCAGCAAGCAGTATCTAATTTGTAGTTATCAAAGCAACTTTTAATGCGTTCTTTCTTCAGTACAAAGGAAAATTATCCATGATTAAAGGAATACAAATATTTTGCAATATATGTGTGTGCGCGCGTATAAAATACGTGACATGCATTTAGACAACAAGACAATAATAAGCAATAACTTTGATTTATCTTGAGGTTCAGAATTTCGCGCACCTGATGATTAAAAGTAGGTTATATTGCAGAGCTTGATGTTGGTTTGAACAGAGGTGCAGTTCGTTCTCTATTCACTACAAAGTAAAGCATTTACATTGAATCAGTAGGAAAATATTAAAATTTTGAAATTTTACAAAACCAAATGATGTAGGATGGAGGCGAAATTAGGGTTAGGGTTTTGAAAATTTAGATTTTTTTTAAAGGAATTAGAGAAGAAAAGATAGATTGGGGAAAACTTATAGGATTTGGGAATCCACCCAGACCCACGCCCACTCTCCACGAATCCATGAGAGAAGATTTTGATTTTAGCGAACTCCATGCCAGAGATTTCTCAAGAATTTATCAAAATATTATTCATCTCCATTTTTAAGACTTCATACAAAGCCATATATATAGGAAACTCTAACAAACCAAATGCTAATAGAATCTAAAATTCTAATAAAATCAGAATTCTAATAAAATCAGAATCCAATCAAATATTCTAAAATTCTAAAAAGATCTAAATCTAATCAAATCAATTCCTAAATCAAATTTGATCTCCATCAATTCTCCCCGGCTTCAAAATATTCATCCCCGATGAATGAGATAAGAAATGATAAATATGTCTGAGTTGAACTGATTGGCATTCACGAAGTATTCCAATTGGGCCATGGTGGCGGTCGAGAAATCGTATCTAGTACATCACATTTGAACCAAGACGGTGGATGTGGAACTGGCTTTTTTCGTGAATCAGTTTCAGATCATCGTAAATCCTACAAATTATTCTGGCCATGAACAGTAGAAGCAAACATCTTCGAAATTTTATATGAATCTTTATATTGAGTCGGTAATTTCTTCATAATTCTTGTAATGAATCTCTCAAAAGAAACTGAAGTTTTTACCTCATCATCAATAATAACTTTTTTTCTGTCTGAAATCTCACTTTGGATTGGAAGTTCCTGTACTCGCTGTACATCTGCAACTGAAACTGTCGGCTTTATGGGCATTTGATATAGGAGAGGAGGTATTTCTATTAGTTTCTGCTCATGAATATGATCATCAGATGTATTTTTATGTGGCTGAAACTTCTCAATTGGTTCCACTGAGAGATCGTCGGAAATTTGAACTTTTGAGTTTTCAATTTCTGCAGATGGAAAGGAAGTTCTATTTGGTATTAATAGTGGCTCATCATGAACTTCTGTATCCAGTATAGGCTGCAATTCGCAATCAACAATATAAATATTTGCTTCAATCTTATTAGTGATGCTATCATCGTTAACCATTTGACTTCTTTCATCCCTATATTTAAATGTTTTGTTGAAACTGTCAAGTATTCGGCTACACTTTTCAAGTTCATAAATCATATATTGAAGTTTTTCATCAGTGGTCATTATTTTAGGCTCAGACGATTGAAACCAATGAGATGATAAATTTGGAATGTGGTGTTGATTATACCGATGACGAAGTAGACGTCGCAAGATATTCTAATCCAAGTATAATTTATACTCTCTACTCCAAATATAAGCTTCTCCACCCAATTTTTGTCGGACGTAACAACATTTCTGTACTGATGTTAGATCAAAATATCTAAAGAAATTTTCGAGATAATTCTCTCAATCTTCATAATTTTGTCGATTATCAAAACCGAAAAAAATAGGTATAATAGCATACATATCACGCTCAACTCGTGATATTTTAGCATTGGTGTTAATGTTATGACCATGGAATATGAACTCCATATATAATCAACTCAAAAAAAATTTAGTTCAAAAAGTTTAGAAAATACCCAAGAATCATGGAGGCGTGAAAACAGTTTGAATCGGAGTTGAAACGGGCTCCAAATTAAAGGAAAACCCTTAACGGATCTGCTGTTCTGCTTCTACTGGCTGCTGCCACTGCTGCTCTGCAGCCGTTTCTGTTGTTCTTGCTTGTTGTTGTTGCTATTGGTTGCTGCTAATATTATTGTTGCTGGTTTGGATGAAGGGAAAGAAGAGGTGCAGGGCAAGTAGAGAGAGAGAGAGAAGAATTTGTATTTTTCTCTTTTTTTTTTCTCTCTCTCTCAAATCTGAAATTTTTTTTAGATCTGAAAGTTCAATTTTTTTTTTCTAATGTGAACAGATCTCTCTTTTTCTCTCTTTTCTTTTTTCTCTCTTCTCTTTTTTTCTTTTTTTTTTTTCTCTCTTCTCTTTTTTTCTCTCTCTTTTCTCTCTTTTTTTCCTTCAAATCTGAACTGTTCTGTTTTTTTTTTTCAAATCCGAACTTTCTCTTTCTTTTTTTAGATCAATTTTTTTTGCTGATCTGTACTTTTTTTAAAATAAAAGAAGAAAACTGAAATAAAATAAAAAGAGGATGAACATATAGAAGAAGAAGAGGGTGATGGAGAAGAAAATCTAGAATCTGATACCAAATTTGACACAGGATGGAGGCGAAATTAGGGTTAGCGTTTTGAAACTTAGGATTTTTTTGGATGAATCGGGGGAAATAGATAAATTGGGGAAGAACTTACGGAGTTTGGAAATCCAAACAGACGAATTTACTCCCACTCTCCACGAATCTACGAGGAAAGATTTGCTTAAGCGAAATCCACGTCAGAAATTTCTCAAGAATTTTTCAAAATATCATTCATCTTTCATTTTAGTGTAAAGACACCTAACGACGCCTAAGCGCACATTTGAAATGACTATTTTCTTGTCTGACTCACTAGCGTTTCCTACTGGTTCATATACTTGTTCCTCAAGATCATAATCATCATTATGTTCTCCTTTTACGAGTAAAGCTCTAGTGGGACACTGTGAAACTTTGTGGTCATACTCGTGACATCTAAAACACTCTATGCCTTTCGTGCCATATTTAGATGACTCACCTATTACGGCTTTACCATTAAAATCTTTATTGAATTGGGTATTAGGTCTCTTGTTATCTTCAGAAGAACGTCTGGACTGTTCCCCGGCTCTAGAAGTAAACTTGCGGTCAGTAGAAAATTTGAAAGAGTATTCTATATTTTCTGCTAATTGACAAATTTGAGTAAGGAAATTTATATTCCGAGAATGGATATGCATGGCTCGTTGTATATCTGCGCGTAGTCCAGAACGAAATCTAGATATCACCTGGTGTCGGTCCTCTCGCAAATCACACCGAAGTGTCAATTCATCAAATTGAGTCATGTACTCTTAGACCGTCATGCTTCCCTGGCGAAAACTGTGCAACCTATCTAAAAGGTGACTCCTAAATGTGACTGAAAGATACTTCTCTTTAAGTCGAGCTTTCATGTCATTCCAAATCTCTATCGCATCCAGATATCTGTCACACTCTCTTTCTATCGATGTCCAATATATCCTAGCGTGCCCTGTCAATCGCATCCGAGCAAATCGTATTTTGCGCTCTTCAGGCATGTCATACCAATCGAAATAGTAATCCATATCTGTGAGCCAGTCTCTAAAAACTTTAGGGTCGTGAGTGCCATCGAATGTAGGAGCTTCTACTTTTATCTTACGTGTGATGTCATCTTCAACACATCTAGTTCGAGGGACACTCTCATCTCTATTCCTTTTATTTCGATCTCTTGGTCCTCTATACTGATCGTAATTCCTATCGTTATATTCATTCTTATAAATTTGATTATTTTGTTTTTCCATTTTTTGTTCTAATGCATCAAATCGTTTATTAACAATTTTAAACGGTTCCATTTGTTCAGTGATAGTTTTTAATTGTTTAATCATGATTTCTAACTTTTCATCCACATTACTAGAATCTTGGGTGGTCATTTTACCGTTACGAAGAAACATATAATCAAACAAGCGTATGCAATGCAATTTCCTAAACTCAGTCAAATTCTATATGCGTGCACTGTATGATCAAATAAAATTTTTTAAGATTTAGTTTCTAAATTGTAAGGAAATGGATCCTAAAATATGTGTATGTAGTAAACAATGAGTTGGCAAATAATTCTTAGCAATTCCAACTAACAATCTTATATAGAATTTCACAAAATAATTGCAAAATTTTGCTGAAGAAAATGGGTTAATTTAGAGATTACCCAAATACTGAAGAAGTTCGTGCACTTGTAGTGGTCCCTTATAGTTTTTCGAAATTGGTTCGCCTGCTGAAGAGTCCTGAAATCCTGCCACAATTGTTGGAAACAAATCCAGGAAAAAACGCTTCGAATCTGACTCGAATTGGACTCCGAACGGGCTCCAAATCACCACTTTTTCCTTCACTGCTGCACTGGTCTGCTGTTCTGCTTCTACTGGCTGTTGCCACTGCTGTTCTGCAACTGTTGTTGCTGTCCTACTACTGTCCAGCAGCAGTAAACTGCTGCTGCTATAGTTCTACAGCTAATATCGCAGTTCCTGCTGATGCTGCTGCTTGCTGCTGTGCTGCTATGCTTACTATGCAGCTATTATTGCAGTGGATTTGCCGGAGAAGGAAGAGGGGTGGATCCGGATAAGAGGATAAGGGAAAAGAAGAAGATGTGAAAGAGGAGGTGGAGCCGAATAAAAAGAGGGGCTAAACTTGGGGAGTGGGTTAGATTTGGTATGAGGTTGTTCAGGTTGAAATTTGGATTGAGTTGGAAAAAAAAAAACAAGTTGGGGGGAGAAAAAGATAGGACAAAAGAAGTTTTTTTTCAGATCTGTTTTTTTTTTTAGATCTGTTTTTTTTTTTTCAGGTCTGTTTTTTTTTTTTCGAAATAAAAAAAGTAAACTGAAATAAAAGATAATAGAGATGTGAAAGAAGAAGATGGTGATGGAGAAGAAAATTTAGGCTCCGATACCAAATTTGAGGCAGGACGGAGACGAAATTAGGGTTAAAGTTTTAAAAATTAGGATTTTTTTTAGAGAAATTGGGAAAGAAAAAATAAATTGGGAAAAACTTACAAGATTTGAAAATCCACTCAGACCCACCCCCACTCCCCACGAAGAAAGATTTTAATTTTAGCAAACTCCACACCAGAGATTTCTCAAGAATTTTTCAAAATATTATTCATCTCCTTTTTTAATACTTCATACAAAACCCATATATAGGAAACTCTAACAAACCAAATCCTAATAGAATCCAAAATCCTAATAAAATTAAAATTCTAATAAAATCAGAATCCAATCAAATATTCTAAAATCCTAACAAGATCCAAATCTAATCAAATCTATTCCTAAATCAAATTTGATCTCTATCACCAAATCAATTTAAAAGGAAGCATACATAGCTCCTAGCACGTTTCTTGTTCACACAGAAAACAAGAAATGTTGAGAAGATAATTATGTGAGGAATGTTCTTAGTAGAAATTTCCATATCATGATCTAGAGATGTTTAAAATCTTTCTAAACATCAAAATTGTAAATATTTACAGTGCAAATGATGATTTTATATATTAAATTGATAAATAACTATGCTATACATGTAAGCCCAAATATGGTCTTAATCTCCTTTACAACAAGATTTAATCCCACAACATCTCTTCCCCTCAATGGCAAAATGGACTGTACATCGATCCATGGCAACATGCCTATAGGCCTCACCATATCTCACACTAGGCAAAGACCATGCACCATATAACACATCTATGGCTTCTGACGAAAGCCCATTTCTGCTAAGATCAAGCAGCTGCAACCGCACGGCTGACTCAATTGCTGCACTGAGCTCTTGAACGAACTGAGATCCTGCAAGCGGGCTCCTGTGACTTGAGCTCGCAAAGCTACCATTGGGCCCTGCAAACTCCTCCTTAGCAGCCTCCTCATCATCACTATCAGCAACTTCCATTTTGTTTTCTGAACATATTGGCATATCTGGCTTATATTCTAAGGTTCTATCTTGGGCTATATCAGCGTTCTCAGCAATACGGAGCTCTTCCAAAGATTCATTTCCTAAAACAAGAAGAAAATTCATAATGCAGCTGTCAAAGAGGAATAGTTCCTGGATAAAGAGATCTTGAAGGACTGTTTAACCTGATAGTGCCTGAATTATCTGAACAATTCCAACAAGCCCGAGATGGCACTTGTTGAGAATAAGAGATCTAAGACAGCATTGTTGGTCCATAAGTATAGTTCTTAGAGGATCACAAACCTGTTACATTGGTAAAAGAAAACTCAATGAGAAAAAGTTTCATAACGTAAGCAATGAAAACATCCCTAGACTTAACCATTAAAAAAAAAACAATTCGGCTTTCATATTAGACTACCACACTTGAAATCTGGTGATGCTTGAAAAAACTGCAATTAATAGAATACGAAAAAATTAAGGTGCGCTCCCTGCTAGATATAAGCATTATCATGACAGAATCCCCACCAAAGAAGCTAAACCTGCTCGCTTCGCTAGCAAATGTCCTTGACAAGAAAACAATGTTGGGTTCGTATCTCGTATCTATAAGTATCCAAATAGCTAGTATTTCATTTGGTTTGAAACACATTTAGATAAAAATAGTATTATCCTGATAGAGTTTGAATTATATATATATATATATATAGAGAGAGAGAGAGAGAAATGGAAATGAGCTGACAGCTCACGCAAGTTACCTGAGCTGCAATTCATTTCCACTATCTCTAATAATTCTTTTTTTTTAATTTCATTTGAATTATGATCTCGAACCCCAAGGGTTAACTCATACCTTATTTCTTGGGTTTTAGTTTTGATTTGGTTCTCAATCAAGTTAACACAAAATTAAAGGTTTTCAATGAATAAAACATTTTATATGCACTTGATGAAAGGAAAAATTAACTCCTAAATTTATATAATTTAATCCAAAAGAAGTTAAGGAGGTAGAGATAATAATTGTTAAAAAAAAATTGAAGAAAAATTATTGGATCATTATAATTTTGTTACTAGCTTACGTAAATTTTCCTGAGCTGACGGCTCACCTACAGTAATCCCATATATATATATATATATAAAGAGAGAGAGAGAGAAAACGGGAAATACACCGGCAGTGAAGGAAGTTTCTTTCACCGTCGCTTAGATGGCCCAATAAAAATATTACACGTGGTGTCATTTAAGAGAATTCATTTATTTGTTACCTTGAATGACGCCCCGTGTTATAATTTTATTGGGCCATCTAAGCGGCGGTGAAGGAACTCCCTTCACCGCCGGTGTATTTCCCGTTTCCTCATATATATATATATATATATATATATATACACGCGCACTCTAATACGCACAAACACGCATACATACATGTATGTGTATATATACATATACATACATATATACACATGCATGCACACACACACACATATGAATATATACACGCGCGCACTCTAATACACACACACATATATACTTATGCATATACATATGTAGACACACGCATATATATATATATATATATATATATATATATATACACACACACACACACACACATATATATGTATATACACACACACACACACATGTATATACGTACATACACACACACACACACATATATATATATATATATCATACGTATATACATGTTTATATATATAGATGTGTAAATGTACATATATAAATATATATATACATATATGTATATACATAGATATATACATACATACACACACACATGTGTGTGTAATTATATATATACGCACACACAGATATATGTGTGTGTGATTACTGTATATGAGGCGCAAGCTCAGACAAGTTATATGAGTCAGCTCAGATAAATTATGTTTGTCAGCGACAAAAAAGTATTGACTCCATTATTTTTTCAAAATTTTTTTTAGATCATGATCTCTATCTCCCTAGTTTTTTTAGGATCAAATTTCATGCATTTTGAAGTTTATCTACTTTTTCATCAAGTGAATACAAAATGTTATATTCACCGAAAATCGTAAACTTTTTGTCCATTTGATGGACAACCAAAGCAAAACTAAAATTTAAGAAATTGGATGTGAGTGAACCTAGAGGGACGAGATCATAATCCAAAATATTTTTTTAAAAAAAAATATTTGAGATAGCAGAAATGGACTGCAACTTAAGTAACTTATGTGAGAAGGCAACTCATTTCCATTGTGTGTGTGTACATATATATATATACACAACACAACAACAACTAAGCCTTTTATCCCAAGTGTTTGGGGTAGGCTTTATGAACCAAAAAGAATCACATCGGATCGATCACTTTGATATTCCTTCTCCATTCATTTCTATCAAGTAATATCTCCTTATTTAAACCTCTAGACTCCATATCTTTGCGTATCACCTCCATCCATGTTTTCTTCGGTCTTCTCTTCGTTCTTTTAACTTGTATTACATTGATAAACTCCCCTCTTCGAACTGATGCACTCGTAAGCCTACGTTGCACATGACCAAACCATCGTAAGCGATTTTCTCGTATCTTCTCATCAATGGGAGCTACACCTAGCTTAACACGAATATCTTCATTTCTCACTCTATCTCTCCTAATATTGCTGCACATCCAACGGAACATGCGCATCTCTACTACACTTATTTTTTGTGAATGACGTTTCTTTAGGCCCAACATTCCGTGCCATATAATAAAGTTAGCCTAATAGCAATCCTATAAAATTTTCCTTTCAATCTTAACAGAATGTTACAATCGCATAAAACTCCCGTTGCCCTCCTCCATTTCAACCAGCCAGCTTGTATCATATGGTTAATATCATTATCGATCTCTCCATCATTCTGAATAATAGAACCCAAATATCTAAACTGACTGCTCATTTATATCTCTTGCCTATCTAGTTTTACATCATTATAGTCTATGGTCCGTCGTTTACTAAATTTACACTCCATATACTCTGTTTTAAACCTACTCAATTTAAAACCTCTAGATTCTAATGTATGCCTCCATAACTCTGACTTGGCATTTACCCGTTCTCTCTCTCTCTCTCTCTCTCTCTCTCTCTCTCTCTCTATATATATATATATATATATATATATATATACACATATATATATGGGATTTCTGTAAATGAGCCATCAGCTAAGTAAGTTACGTGAGTTAGCAACAAAAATTTAGTAATCCGATTATTTTTTTTTTAAATTTTGTTTTGAAATCACGATCTCTACCTCCTTAGCATCTTTATCATTAAATTTCATGAGTAACCCCAAGAAAACTAAAACCCAAGAAATTGGGCAGGAGTATCCCCTAGGGGTTGACATCAATAATCCAAAAGAAAACATTAAAAAAATTTATTAGAGATAATAGAAATGGACTGCAATTTAGATCATTTCCATGAGTTGTCATCTCATTTCCAATTTTATATATATATATATATATATATATATATATATATATATATATATATATATATATATATATATATATGTATATATATTATATATATATATGTATATATATTATATATATATATATATATATATATATATATATATATATATATATATATATATATATATATATGTATGTATAGGTATGTATATTTATATATGTATATATCTATCTATCTATGTATATATGTGTATATATGTGTATATATATGTATGTGTGTGTGTATCTTATATGTGAGATGAGATAGAGGGCTTTGTTTATTATGTGTGAAGAGAAAGCTATTTTAAGTTAAGAAAGGAAGATAGATAGTTGGATCTTATCTCGTAATCTGTTTTCTCATAGTGAATCTTCTCATTGATGTACCATGAATGTAGATCAAATTTGGTCGGCCGAACTACGTTACTTCTTTGTGTTCTTGCTCGTGTGATTGTTTTCTTTCTCAATGTATTGATATCGTGGAGATTTTGCAATCGGATTGGGATTCGATCCCCAACAAACAAAACAAAAAACATATACAAATTTTAAGTGCTTCTTTAACCTAGGTAATATTGCATTTTGACTTTAATCCTGATATTGAACCCACAATGTGGCTAAAGATATGACAGCACACTATGTGTGATGACATAAGGTAAAGAAAGGACAAACCTCTATACCAATGGAATTTCCTCCAAGATTCAACTCAAGAAGTCCACCAATGAGGGAAATATTCGCACATATTTTGGAAATATAATGAGATGACAGCCCACAAAGTGACAGGTCTAGCTTCATCAATTCTTGCGGTCCATCCTGTAACGCAGCAGTTAACCTCATTGCTCCATCCTGCCCATGCAATATGATTTAAGTTGAGAGGAAGCAAAAAAAAAAAAAATTCATTTTCTTTAAGTAATTTTTCCAAGGGCATTCATTCACCGTTCCAATATAAGTTCCCCCAAGGAGAAGTCCTGACAGAGTGGACAAGCTAGCAAATTTGCAAATACCATCAACCATAGCCTTGTTTAATCTTATACCTCTCAGGCTTAATTCTGAAAATCTAAATACAAGGAAAAATTCCATTACACGTCAGATGATCAAAAGTTCAGTTATTGATAACAAGGCATTCTATAGCGAGGCTAAAAGTTCACCTTTTCAAGGATGAAAGTTTGGATAATAGATTAACCATTGCAATTCCAGATATTGGATTGTTATTTCCTACAATACAGAAGCAAATTTCTAATAATATAAGCAAATAAAACTGAATAACAAAAGAAGTGGAAACAATAGAAACAGCAGATTTTCAAAGAAATACCTATTGAGAGATGTGAAAGGATGGAACCATCATGCAATACATCAGCAACCTTCTGAATAGTTCTAGATGTGATCGAACATTGCTCTATGTTTAAGCTATATAGCGCTGTGACACAAAAAGAAAATGTACATACCTAAAAGGAAAATAAAGTACATGCGAGCCAAAAAATTATATACAAAATGTGTATATATTGGAAAGACTGACACTGCAATAATAGAACTGTTAGATGCAAATATTTGTACATATTTCATCTATCTTTACTTAATTTCCTCAAATCAGCACAAAGTATTTTGGCGTATACCTCCACCTCCATATGCACCATATGTGTGTATAGCTATTAGAACAGTATAAACATGTACATTGGCTCTATGCATTCACGAATGGAAGTTCGTTTCTTATTGTCAGTCTATTATATCCCCTGATGATTCTACTTTTCAACGTAGTTGTTCAAGGAGGAAAAAAAAAAAAAATCAATGTCAGCTTTTTGGTATATACCTCTATAAGTTATACAAAAGATGTCGACCAAGATTGATTGCTCTATGTTCTAGGTTATTACCATCTTGGAAGACTTAAAAAACAAAAAGAAACAAAAAAAAAAAAAAAAAAACCCACCTTGGAGGACTTGCTTCCAAATAATTTTGAAAAAAAAAAGAAGCTATTCCCAACAGGTGGCTCAAATGCAAGAAGGAGAAATGAAAATCTTTACTCAAAGCATTTTTTTGGGCTTAAATTTTTGAGAGAGGAAAAAAGAAAATATTATTGTTTTTTTGGCAAATTATAGAAGTTATATCACTTAAATCCTAGAAAGGTTAAAAAAAACATTGTACTGGAATCTGAAAATGCACTTAGACACATGCAAAAATTTCTCATTCAACACGTTTCTTGGATAGGTCATAGCCTTGTGTGAGCAGGAATAGAACCCCAGGCCTCTTGCATTACTGCATGAGGCTTCACCTTGATGCATTGATACTACAGTGCCACTACCTCTTCATGGCCAAGTGAACCCCTTCAGTTATAACTTCTACAATTTAGTGAAGTTAGTCAAGTTCACCATCATATTATAGAACAATGTCTACTGGGCTCAGATCGAAGGGTATGTTCTCTAGAGCAGAATGATGCATTCATAAAAACTCCAAGAATATATGAAACCAAAAATAACATTATGAGAACTGACAGGTCCAAGGGCCAGACCTTGGCCTGCCATATTCAAAAATTCGAATTAAAAAAATAAATTTTTTATTTTTCTAATTCACATCTTTGAATTGGCAGGCCAAGAGTTGGCCCTTAGCCTGCCCATTCTCATCCCTACATTACATACCTTTGCAGTTTTCCAAGATTGTACAGAGGTATGAACTACAGGAATCTGTGAGGCGGTTCTCCGACAGATTTAGCACTTCAAGTCGAGTGAACAAAACTGGGCATTCACATATCTGCTGGATGGAAATGTAAATTCTTATGAAGCATAGGTTTACATCAGTTATATACCCTTGAACTCGGTATTTAAAATATTGACTATATCATTGATAAAATATATTCAATTCGAATCTATCCACCAATACTACCAGTAAACAGACGAACTAACATTAGTAGCATACTAAACATACCAGCAACCTTTCTCTCAAATTATATGTATAGACACAAACACACACACGCACGCACGCACGCACACACCAGAAGCCTTACAAGTTGATGTAACTTGGGAAAGAATAAAAAGAAAGATATATTTTATAGGGTCCATCAGATGTCAAAAACCTGGAATAAAGACGTTGGACCAAACTGATTGCAGTGCAAATCCAATGTCAAGCCACCATACTTTTGCATTGATGTTGAAAACATTTGTTGAAGTTTCTCCATCGTTTCATTCCCTATACGATTAGAAGCATAGAGTCCTTTGACAGTGGTCGATAAAACATTTAAAGGTTTCTTGATGGTAGAGAAGTTACAGAGAATGATCAAAGATACAAGTGACAAGAATATTAAATAACCAAGAATACAGAATGATTAAACAAATACCTAAAAGATTATGTGAAATGTCTAACACTGCAACTGTTTTGTGTGCCTGAAGAGCATTTAAGAATGGAGAGATTGATATATCCTGTAATCCACAATCAGATACAATGACTTCGTCTTCAGATACCTGGCGTAGGAAAGTTTTTTTTTAAAAACTCAGTATATCAGCTGAACCAAAATAAAAACAGCCTTCTTGAAACAGAGTAAAGGAACATGCAAATTTACAATAATCAGCACTTGAAATATTTTACCTCCAAAACATATAACTTCTTCAGTAATTTAATGTTGGGTGTGTCAGATAATTTCTCACAACAGCCAATATACACGTCCATTAGGCGCTTCGGAACCCATCCTTTACAATGAATAAATCAGGAAAAAGAAACAAAAGCAAGCTACGAAAATGACCGTGAAGAGAAATTTATCGAGTGAAAAAAAAAAAAAAAACAATATGGTCCTAATTGCCTGCTAAAATGCACAGAAGTTATGAGTGAGGAATTGGACTGGTGAAGATTTTATCAGAGAGATGTTAAAAGGGAATTGAAATAACAAGTTAAATACATTAACCAAAAGAAAGCATAACATTTGTTGCAAAAATAGTGCACGAATAACTACATATAAATAAACAAATAAAAACTAACCACTGATGACAGCTTCAGTCTGAATATCTCCACAAAGGTCCTTCAATAATTCAATTGGTTCCAAGGAACCTAGAACCTTTCCGCAGTGCTTTAACTGTTTTATCATAGGAACCAAACCTAGAAAAAAAAACATGATTAGTACAAGACAGTAGACACAAAATACTTTCTGAAGCATATGTAAGTGTTAAATTTTGCTTGAGATACCACCTACTCATAAGCTTAAATTTAGGAAGAGTTGCTATTTAACATGGCACCATAGGACAAGGTCTAGGGAAATCTAGGTTCAAGTGTTTAACTTCTGCTTGAGGGCTCTCGACATGCTCACAGGTGAGATTGAGGGGAAGGGGATGTATAGATGTAAGGATTGATTGATAGGTATTATTGGGCCACAAGCTACAAGCATCAATTTTTCGTATAGTGGCTATAGTTATTAGATATCCTCAAACACCAAGAAAGGAAGAAAACTTAAATTAATGAATTACATCTTTCAAATGTAAAGAGCATTTTCATTTCGATCATTATAAAATTTGGAAATAGCACTATACAGACAAAAAAGTAAGAAGCAAAAACTGATTTATGTAGTTCAGTTTGCTTAAACAAATCCCTATTTAACTAATTATCTTGAACTTATTAAATTCAGGAAGGTATGGAAACAAATTATTATGTTAAGAAAAATGACTAAGTAAACAAAAAAAAATAGTGATCATATCATCCATTTTTAATTGTCAATAAAACAGATGTATTTTAGCTTCCCGAAACCAATGACCAAAATGTCCAACTATATATACAGGTAGAAATGTTGCTCAAATTAAAGACAAAATTTTGTCATTTCTTTATATATGCATCTATATATCATAGTCGTCAATATCCTACTATATGCGATATGTATCCTACAATACGATACGATACACAAAAAAATCGATTTATATCTTATCTGCGATACGATTGAGTTAAGTATCTAACGATACGGTAAGCGTATCTTACGATATGTAATATATTATAATACATTGAACAACTTATAAATGAATTTCAAACTCATTCCAATAAACCTTTTAATTTACATAAAGAATACAAATTCCAAGTAAGTATTAGACATTTAACAACGGAAAATATCACAATCCAAAATACTTATTTTAGTTGATAAAAATATTTAAACAAATCATCAACAGAGGTATTTTATAAATTTATAGTCAATATAAATTATTTAATTATTGATTTTTAGCTTAAGTATCTAATGAGTTTATTTATTATACAATAAAATCTTTAAGAAAAGGAAGAATTCGCATAGATTTGAGAAGATGAAGATGAAAAAAATTTAAAAAAAAGTTTTTAAGAATGATGATAGTGATAAATCTGTAACGGACGATTAATTTATATCATATTACTTATTTAAAATCTTTTTAGAGAGACAACGAACTTATGCTCAATATTTTGGTTTTTTTTAATATGGCATACAATCGTAACTAAAGCAATAAAAAAGGACATATAATCTAATTTGACTTCAGATATAAAATTCGATTATGAATGTATTGATGAAACAAGAACTTTACATAGTGAAAAGTGTTAATTGAATAGATTTCAATGCGTGTTTTAAGTTGAAAGAGAAACAGAAGATCTAATTAGAAGAAAATAAAGAGAAGATGTAATAGTAAAAGTTTCATCAATTAGTTATTTATTCCACATATTGAGTCTTTAATAAATTATTTTATAATTATTGGTAAGACTTTTTAACTTAAATGCAATTCTAAACAATAAATGAGGAAAAGGAAGGAAAATTAGAATATATTTAAGGAGTTTGTGTGGAGCAAAATAGACGAAAAAGAAGAAAATGAATGTAATTTTAAACTTCTAGTGAATTTAGTAACATATTTGTTAATGTAATACATATTTGACTAATGACCTCATGGTCGTCTGGATGTTAGTTGTCTATTTATATATACCTATAGACTTATATTTAACATATTATTGGGTTTAGTATTTATCTTTACTTATTTGTTTACTTATACTTTAAATTTACTCATATGTTTGTTATATTATAATGTTATTTGCTTATTACTTACCAATTATATATTGTTCAGTGTATCTTACGATACGATATATGCTACGATATGCGATACGATACATAGGGATAACGATACACTATATGTATTCCGATTTGACAACTTTGCTATATATATATATATATATATATATATAAAGAAATGACTTAACAGCGCCAAAATAATGCACATGCTACTCTACCATCCTAGATAAGTAGTAAATGTTTCAATACTTGATTAATTATTCACAATGAAAGAGAAAACAGCCTTGCATTTAGCTATGCAACTTTCACCTTTTTTTTTTCTTGGAGAATTACAATTAACGTTATTTATCTTTAGGCAGTTTTCTGGAATAAATATAGTTCATAGTAATTTTATAAAATTTACCAAAAAAGTTTTTGGGAAGCGTAGATGCCAAAGAGCATACATGGTAATGTGATACACCCTATGATATTGGTCCCATATTGTCAAGTACGATACGCTTGATATAGCCAATTTTGATATAATAAGTGATGGCCAAGGCAGATACCCATTCTAATAATTGAAACCTTGGTTTACATTTACCCTTTACCAGGAGCTCTGTGAGATCTTAATACCGTAATCCTTTATTGCTGCTGCCGATATAAGTTTATGACCTTCATGCAAGTTCTACCTAAATTTGTTGGTACCATCAATTGTACGACAGAGATTAACAAAAAAAATGTAATTTTCATTTAACTTAAAAAACTGAAAATTAACCATCTATTTCTGGCTGTATCAATACTTTATTTCAATGCTAGAAGCTTTATGCAGATGACAAACCTTGAAAATCATTGTCCTAGCTGCCATCACCGTCACATTTCTTTTGTCAAAACAAGGTCAAATATGGAACACAACTTAGAATTGAGAAAGCATTATGACTGAATCAACCAAATTTTTAGTTGTTAACAACATGTGTCATGACATCAACCCTCCACACTCTGGTCACAAATACATGGTCAAGATAACCACGAACAGAGGGACAATGCAGGGTACCTTGACAGCCAGTTGGAAAGTAGGTATACAGACTATTTTAGCCAGGAAGTTTAAGCTCCCAGTCCCAGAACCAAGGAGTCAGCCTCCAAATTGCGCTAGACAAAAGAATCGAGATGAAAATTTTTGAGGCAACGTAATATGTGATTTGGCAAAGAGAACCACCATTATCTTTGAGCCGCAAGCCAAAAGAGCAAAATAAGATACCTTTTCCAAAAAAAATGAAGTCTAAGTTTATATTGTTGAACTATGAGTCAATTGGCGCATCAATTATTCATTAAAAATGAATTTGAGAAGGTTCTAGTATCGGACACTTCAAGACACCTTGGGCACTTGATACGTGGGACCTGGGTACATGTCCAAGTTATATGCATTGCTTTCATATTTACCTATGTATCCCATTCCATGACCAAGTTTATTCAATAGTCACAGTTAATGTTTTAAAACTGATGTTGTCCATTTACACTTGAAACTTGAAAATTGTGGTAAATTGTACCTTTGGACCTCCTCTCGTCATAGAGCTTCAGGTAGTAACGACATGCAACTTCAATTTTCAGGATTTCAATGTCCAAATAGTTTCCATCCATGCATGAATAGATGTCCACAAGGATTGACTCATGACCTATTTTACATACAATACGCTGCTGCAGTATAAAAGAATTGCAGAAACTAATCAATAATATGTCAAACATTGAAAATTAGTAATAAAAATTTTGAGGAATGATCATAGACTGATCAGAATAAAATAAAAATATTAAGTGTGCAGCAATCTGGGGCTACTACTACACTCGGCAGGAGCACTAAAAGGAAAAAGAATACTAATGCCTCGTAATGAGGCATGAACAATGAGTTCCTGTTTCAGTTGCCTAAACGAGTCCTATAATAATAGCTCTCTTCCGAGAAAATTAAGTTTTGAAGGCTAAGAACTGATAGAACAGCTTGCTTTTCCATCTCATTAATGATTAAGAGATGTTCGGATTATATCAAATGATATCTGATAGAAACAAAGACTCCAGATAACTGACTCCTACTTTTCAATCTCTTTCTAATCAGTTACTAGGATCAGGGGGAAAAAACAAAAAAAGAAATTAGTAGCAGATGATTGGCTAACATAGGTCAGCTCAAAGAATATCCAGCTGAAAATGCTGGTTAGATCCATGCTATCAATAGTACAAAGTACCACCTAATCTAGTGAGCATATATTCCTATTTTCACTATTCAGAAATTTCTCAGCACATAATGATTGGTGGACGTTACAAATCTTACACTGCTGTCATCTTCAGCATGACTGCAGACTGCATGAACCTGGCATTTAGGCAGATTGCAGGATACATCTCTGCTGCCTAATTTGGATCCACTTGCTGCAGATTTGGACTCCATGGGACTCTTGGACTTGAAAGAACAAGAACTCTCTTCAATATGGTGAGGTGCATATGTAATATGTATATCTCTTCGAGTGGCACAATGTGAGATATCCTGCTAAATGAAGAATTATCACAAACTGAAAATTGTAACCATAATATCTATTTGAGACAAGATGTACATTATGGAAAATTAGCTTACCACCGTATTGGTACCATGCGCGTCCTGCCTCGAATCTGTGAAACACAGGAAACATAAACTTTTCATTTTCAATTATAATAAAGGAAAAACCTTATCAGTAACAAATAGATAAACAAAGAAAGAAAACAGATAGATAAAGTAAAAGTTAGCAAGAAGGTCTCACAGATATTATCCAAATATGCTGGAAATTAGAGCCAACCTTTATCTGAAGTAGCCACGTTCTCGACGAGGTTCCCATGGAACCCCTTTCTCATCTGATCCATATCATCAAGCTCATCATCTTCATCATCGGAGAAGACTACTCTAGCACGTTTACGACCAACAGATTGCTGATTATAGCAAGAATTTTGTAAACCTCCAGAAGAAACTTGACCCAAGTTACAAGAAGTATTTATATGTTTGTCATGAGTATCTGACTGAGATATCTTGAAATTAGACATGTTTTTATTTTCACGAACAAATTTCGCCAAAGGAACATATTCGTCAGACTCCTCAACCCTGAAGATGTTGGAACTACTTTTTGGCTTACTAACTTCTGGTGAATCAAGAGGATCAGGCAGGTTGTCAGACATTCCACCCCCTTCGGTTTCAGTTTCAGAGCAACAGTCTTGCATGTTCCTTAAATCTCCTCCATTCTTTAGGAGATGATCTATGTTCTGAATGTCAAGCAGTAATTTCCTGCAGCAGGCATATTTCGTGAGAGACTTGTTGGCAGACGTAAGTGTTGCAGGTAAAGGCAGCATATCATTGAAATACCTGGTCTCTTCAACATTATCAAATCTAATCATCTGACAGTAGTGCATGTTCTCGAGTGCAGTTTTCTGCACTTCTAGTAGATTGCCTTGGACTGCAACTCTGAAAAGCAATAGTCACATTGGTAACTGGATAACGTGAAAAAGCCAAAAGCAAATATTGTTGACTACTTAGAACTGCAACACTAACTGTTCCATCTTCAGAAATAGCCTTGAATTGCAATAATGCTTCAAATAGAGGAAATGATAAAATATAAAGACCTGCAACCCTCATCATATTCCTGCAGAGCACCAGCCCAATCCCCAGAAGAATCCAGAACACTCCCGATATTTATCTTGGCTATGGCTTGACCCTGGCATAAGCAAACTAGAAATTGATTGATTACAGAATCACAGATATCCAGGAAGCAAATATCAGGGACACTTGAAATGTTTAATTTATAAACAATTTTGGCAGTAGAAAGTTACATTAGGGACTTTTCAGGCATAATGTAATGCCACATAATTACAAAAAATAAAATAAACTTACCTCGAGACTCCCTATAGACCTGCATTCGTTCCAAGTCCTCATGTACCATTTGCGGGCTTTGCTAAAGTTCCTGAGCTCTTTATAAGAATCTCCAATTGCCAGAAAAGAGTCACTCAGCTTTTCTTTGTCATGGAGCTCGCTTGCCACTTTTTTCTTTCTTTTAGCAAATTCTAGATGCTAGAATATGAAACATTAAATTACAAATTTATCAGAACATTACAAGTAAACGAGCATTGTAATTGAATATTAAAAGAGGATACTTCTTAGATTCCCTATGAATTGAAAAACAATCTCTCTGTCAAACAACTAAACAGAAAATCACATGAATGACGAAACTGAAGAAATATTCAAATTATATGTGAACTTGTGAAGAGTAAAATGATCACAAGAGCATACTATTTCCAATAATATTTTTATCTTTGTAAGCAAGGCTTGAAGTACTAATGAAATGCATCGTCTTTTTCTGAGAATAAGGCTGTAGCCTGGTGAGAGTGGGGCCCAAACCCTGGAGCTTTAGCCCACTGCTACTGCGATGCCAATATGGCACTAGTCCATGATAGATTATCTTTATCAAAAAAAATTATCATCAATATCCTCATATTTATCAAAGCATTTTGCAATCAAAATGGGGTCATTACTGAGCATGACTCAATATTGAGAAGGCTTAATGGAAGTATAACGAAATTCTCAGATCAGTGTGAGATATCAACCCTCTGGTTGGTACCGACTGCAAAGTTCCAGACCGTGGAGACTGAAAAATGGAAGTGCTTCCCGTAAAAGCTTACTGGACCTGTTTAACAGTATCCAATCACATTACTCTTACAGTTTTAACATAATAAAGACGAGAAGAGCCTCGAAGCTTCTCTTATGCTAGAAGACTCAAAAAGAGATGAGAATGTAAAATTTTCTATAAAATATAACCCAAGAGAAGAAATCAAAAACATGTCCCCAAATGAATATTACCACAATTAGAATAATTGATAGTTACTTTAAAATTTTAAATAGTTAACAACATCATGCAAATATTGTCTTCAAATCATTACTAACCGCATCTCATTAGGTGAAATAAGAATATCACTTTTTGTCAATTTCTGATAATCCTCAAATTATGTTTCATTCAAAGAGTATCATGGTGTCTTCTACTTAATCCAAAATAATAATGCTCAGTTCTAAAGCAAATACAAATTTCTAGTATAATCAAGGACAGAGATAATCCACTGCACATGTGAAGAGATTATATATTATAAAGCTGGTAAGAAAGAAGAAAAAACGGCCTTCAAATTTTACCTTTGGCCATGCAAAAATTGAGCTGGCATTTACAATCAGAGATTTTAGGCAGTCATACTGCTCACGCAGGCATTTTCTCTCACTCGATGTGCCTTTAGCATCTGCTGTAGCCCGCATCAGCTTTTTAAGTTTCTGCTCATCTTTGATCAACTTCTCCAGCACTTTAGCTGCTTCTTTTACTATTTCAAGATTGTCATTGATCTGGTCAACTAAGACTTTCTCATCTTCCAGACTCCCCGCAATATCACGTGCTTTTTTGTAGGAACGATTTGCATCATCATACTTTTGAACTCGACAAAGCATCTCTCCAAGATTGATGTACCCCTTCGCTTCACCAAGGAGATGGCCAATCTGTTTACATATTAGGATATCCTGCTCAATGTGATGTCTAGCCTTGCGCCATTCACGAAGATCCGTATATACACGACCAAGACTATTGTGAAGCCTAGACCGGGCATCGTCATATTCACCAACTTCCTCATCGTCGCATATCTTTAAGCCTTGAAGTAGAACTTTCTCAGCCTCATCCATATTATCAAGGTCAGCTTCAAGCAAGCCTATGTTATTATGTGCATCAACAAGTTCCTTAACACAGTTTGAAGATGTATTTTGTGGAGGATTCTCCTTGAGTGTCCATGCAAGCTTCATAGCAGATTTCAAATACTTTTTGGCATTCCTTAATGCATCATGGTCATTTTCAGATTTAAGAAACATTTCTTGGTATGTTCGACCAAGTTGTGTCAGGGCTCTTTGCTGCTCAATCAGGTTCTTAGCATCTGTGGCAAGATCCAAATGTTTTTTCTGCACATCAAGTGGAAATATCAAAATATCGACAGGGGGACTCAGTTATTATAATAATAATGTCCAGAACATTGTAACAAAACACAGGCATTGGATAAACACAAATTCTCAAAGTACATAGACATGCATATAACAAGAGGGAAAAGGTCAACTTCACAATCCTAGTGGAGGATCTGCTTTTGACGTTTGTTTTGATATCCTAAGTTTTACATGTGGTTGTTGTTCGATATGAACAGTTGCCTGTTTCATCAAGTTATTGCTTCTCACTCAAGTGCGAGCAAAGCTCTGGAAGATCAAGCATACCATAGTTTCTGCAAGGCTAGTCCAAGAAAAACTGTCACACAAATTGAGAACATATGAAACTAGTGCAATGCATGTGAAATTAAAATTAGAACCCTGAGTAAAAGTTAATCAACAATAGATGGAAAACTAAGGATCAACTGATTTTGTTGTGGAAAAATACCCCATTTTGTTTCTGATTCAATTACCCATCCATTTCTTGATAGGAAATGATTCTCTCCTACCCGATCTTGACTCACTATAAGATCTAACCCATCGAGCAATAGAAACTACAATTACAAGAAGAACAATGCCAACAATAACCTGGTTTGGCCAACCAAAATTTAACCTAAATTCACAGGACAACAATATAAAAGGTTTCATTATGACAGAAATACAACGGTTTACAAGAGAGAACCATCTCTTTAACCTCTCACATCTCTCATCATCTCTCAACTTTAATATCTCTCTTGAATGACCACAATATATCGAAAGATTTACCTCTTGTTTCACTATGAGAGATATATATAGTGTACGAATCCAAACCTAGTAGGATAGCACATTAGAGATTGAAGTCAAACTTAAGACTAACTCATCTAGCCCAAGTCAAGTTAGGATTCACCATGATCCCTAATCACATCCACATTCTCAATAGATGCGAGACACAAACCCAATAATCGTCACGTAGTCTCATATTCGGTGAGGCATGTAACATGAAAAAACTCCATTGTTCTTACCATCTACTTATAGACATACACTGCACATGCGCCATGCTTCACTTCTTATAAACTATCTATATAATCATCATCATTTCCAACTTGAGCATTAATGGACATATTAATATATGCCACCCTATGAAATCTATGACCATTCCATCATGCTCTCTAGTACTTATGATTATGCCCTTATGCTGTATCTGAACATTTATAATTACAATTATCATCTCATACTCGATCAAGACAACAAGACCATCTGAACGCACATGATCTCTCTCACGGAGAACATATCCACTGCCTATATCGCACTGCACCCTGGTCATCTGAGCACCTGCAAACACTCTCACCTCTCTCATGGAGAAGGTGACCACTATATAAATCGCGCTCCATCACGGTCCTCAGAGCACCCACAATCATTCTCATCTCCACACTAGAGAAAGTAATCACTACCTATGTCATGCTCCATCTTGGTTGGCTATACATTCGGTCAAAACTTCATGATCTAAATGACCATGCATACCATCCGTGCCTCATCATATCTCGAAAAACTCCACTAGCTACCAGTAGTCATCACACACATCTTATGTGTCACCATGCACTCTCCTCGAATGCCACAGTCCTTGTCTGACTTGCTATTTGTATGTCTGCAAGTCCTTGAGTCTGATATATATTTCAACCAAGGCCACCTCACCATGCGACCACCACTAGTGCAAATCGCCTATTTGCCATTGCAAAACAGTTGTAGCCAAGATTTGACTACCACTAGCACATCTCGGTTGACGAGCCTGGAAATCATTTTGTGCCACTCATTCGACATAGTGCCTTCTTGTGTATGATTATATCAGTTCAGACCACTTTCTTCCCTTCTTCTTTGTACCTAAGTTTGACATGTTCAAGTTGACTCGTCTATGTGGCTCAATGATTTGATGTTGCCACAATCATCAATCTTTGACTCAACACCTTGTTGGCGGTGACAATTTCTAAGTAAATAGAGTTTTCCACAACTGAACGAGGAGCTAACTCCGTAACTCCGCGTTTGGCTATATTAGCTTCGCGTTGAACAAAACGCGGAGATGTTTAATAACTCCGCGTTAGTTCCGCGTTCTGGTCTGTTAGCTCCGCGTTTTGATGCGATTAGCTCCGCGTGAGCAAATAACCAGAATCTCAAATTGATTGAGATTAAGATTTGGGCTTATCCAAATACCCAAATTAAATCCGATCAGAACTCTAAATCAAGAGATTTAAATCAACACTAAAATATTTGATCGGAATCCTTGATGAGAGCAAATTCTATTTAGATAAAAACTCTCAAATCATCCCAAGGTTATAAATACCATCTTGGGGAAGCCCTAGAGGTCTTTTTTCGGTTTTTCTTCTTGGAGAATTCAAGTTACGCATAAAGCCTTGAGTTCATGAAAAACCAGAGAAGATCGTCTACAGTCGGCCGTCATCTTCAAGAGAGAAGATCTCGACGTCAGATCGTCAAAAGGAGCTGCCCGACAGGTACCATCGCCACAGATCCAACATAATTTTGTAAAAGAGAGAGATTGAGATATAAAATCCTCTCGTTTGTTCTTTTTATCTTGTTCACTTTTGTAATTTAAGTTAATTCAATGGAAGGAAAGCAACAAACTTTTGCGATGAACAAACTGGCGACCACAGTGGGAGTCATCTCTTTCACTAATGCAAAGATTGTGGCGCAATCGAACATCGATTTGATTGGATCCGACGTAGACATGCTCGTCGTTGAAATCGATCAGCAGAAGTACGAGGAGTACCTCTCCTCTGAATCATCAGGTAACCTGAACGACACACGACACTATCGTCGCGTGCACTCTAGTACCCGAGTAACGGGTAAAAAGGAATCCACCGAAAAACGGGGATCTTTGGAGACCGCGGCCATAGAGCCAGTGTTCGGACAGGAAATCCTAGCAGAGGATGACCTCCCTACTGCCGAAGAAGACCTGAAAACTGGATTGATCAGAACCCAACTCCGAAATAGAAATCAGAGAGCGAGGCGAAAAGCCCTCAAAGCCCGCCTTGGACGCGAGGCTAAAGAACGCGAGGCTATGATCCCTCGCAAACTGGCTAGCGCTAATTGCGAGACCAGTCATTATCGCGTTAAACGCGAAGCAACAACTTGCGTTAATCGCAAGGAAAAGCCAGCGTGTGATTTTCCGTGCGGGACTATTACTGAACCTAGCGAGAAACGCGAAGCCAGTAAGATTTGCGATAGTCGCAAAATTTCTGACACTCGCGAGAAACGCGAGTATAAAATCTCTTTAAAACCAGTGTGTGATTTTCCGCGCGGGGCTATTACTGAGCCTAGCGAAAAACGCAAAACCAGTAAGATTTGCGCTAGTCGCAAAATTTCTGACACTCGCGAGAAACGCGAGTATAAAATCTCTTTAAAGCCAGCATGTGATTTTCTATGCGAGACTACTACTAGGCTTAGCGATAAACGCGAAGCCAGTAGCACTTGCGAGAACCGCAAGACTTTTGACACTCGCGAGAAACGCGAGGATAAAAATTCCTTACAGCCAGCGTATGATTCTCAACGCGAGGCTAATACTGAGCTTAGCGAAAAACGCGAAGCCAGTAGTACTTGCGAGAAACGCAAGATACCTCACATCCGCGTAAATCGCGAAGATGATTGGCAGATTGTCGTCAATCGTAAAAATCGCGCTAGACGCGAAGTTATGACTTGTATTAATCACAAGAATAAGCCAGCATGCAGGAATTTTCCTCCGCGCGGGGCTAAGATTCCAGAAGAGAAACTTCTGGAGGCACGCCAAGCTAGCGTAGCAAAACGCGGAGCTATTTTTCAGCCCCACGAGATAAAATGCGAAGTTAATTTTCAGCCCCGCGTTCCAAAACGCGAAGCTGCTTCTAAGCCCCGCGTAGATCAACCCGACTACAGAATCAGGACTGATAGTCGCGTCAGTGGACCAGAACTGGGCTCCAGTGATCCTAAGAAGCTTCAGTGGGCCCCTGGACCCTCTCAACAACCAGGTGGCCCGCACGATTCTTCGTCATCCAAGGTCACCAATCTCAGAAATTACTTGACAAAAATGAGAAATATGACTCAAGTTCAGCCACACTCAACATGTCATTGTGAGCAGCTCATAACAGCCATATCTGCTGAATTGGATAATTGTTGTTGTACTAAGAAGAGAGTGTCTGTATTTAACAGAATAACTGAGTCTCGTCAAAATACTCCAAAGAGGAGAAAGAATGATCTGAGATACAAAATTAAAGAAAAAGAATTAAATGCAGTGACCTCAAATATAGTCGGCAAAGGCAAAAAGATTATGGAGAAAAAATATAAGTCAGATGCAGACGATGAAAAACCTCATCATTTTATCCAGCTCAAATCAGGTGTTGTCGCTCCTCGGAATTATAAGAAACTTTCAAAAGGTTCTTATGATGATAACAGCGATAATTCAGCTATAACTTTTCCAAAATCTCGTGCATCTTCCCGACCACGAAAATCAGCGTCACATATGGTGGACAGGTCCGATGACATTGACCAGAGGATGGAAGCCCAAGAGCAGATGATTCGAGGTCAGCAGAAGGCCATTGATGACCTCAAACTAATGCTTCTAAAAGTGGTCGAAAATACCCAGAAAATAGCCGATGATAAGGCTAAAACTTCTTCGGCACCGCTACCTAAGACAAATGAAGAAACTAAAGAAAAAAAGGCTTATTTGATACATGAGGATAATGACAAATACTCTTTCCATGATCCTCATGGAGAAAAGATCGAGAAATTACAAAGCCAACTCGATGCCTTGATGCACAAGAAGGAACTGAAGAAATCGGGGGTTTCAAGGCCATATCCGCTTGAATGGGATTTGGCACCGTATCCCAAAAAGTATAAACCGCTCAAGTTGGAGTCATATGACGAGAAAGGATCTCCCAGTCAGCATATCTATTACTTTTTATCGTAGACAGGTCATCTAATGGGAAATGATCTCATAATGACCAAAGTATTTGCGAGCACCCTGCGAGGGCCTACTTTTACATGGTTTATTCAGTTGCCCCCGGGAACCATAAACACATGGTATGATGTCGAGAAACAGTTCTTGGCACGTTTTTTTGAGGATGATACCAAAATATCGGTTCATTCCCTCCTTGCGACGAAACAAGGGGAACAAGAAACAGTAAAAGACTTTATAGAACGCTTCAGAGAAAAGTCCGTGTATTGTCGACATGGTATGACCCAGGAAATCCTGGTGGAAACCTGTAAGCATAACTTCAGGACCGGCGTGCTGATAAGAATGGGAGCTGTAGAGTCTAAATTTGGAAAGATCTGCTAAGGCAGGGAGAGCAGGCGGAAGACATAATTCGCCGGATTGAGGAATCTCGTAGCACGAGAAACTCTACAAATAACAAGCCATATCCACAGAATCCTGAAAATAAAGGGAAGGCTGTGATGGCATCAGTTGCAGATCCAAAACCAAGACCTCAAAATCCGAGAGGTGCAGGTCAAAATAGGCCCCGACAAGATAGAACTTATACATTTAAGACGGAGTAGACAGGTACTCTATTCTATCTCCTCCTTAGAAAGGGCATGTTGAAGCTTCCGGAAAATGGAAAACCGGAAGACGTTGGTAAAACCAACGACCCCAACTATTGCCTGTACCATCCGAATGTCAGGCACCCAACTAAAGATTGCTATCCTCTTAAGAACCGAATTCAGGCATTGATAGAAGTCGGGATTCTCACACTTAAAGAGAAACAGAAGAAAGTTTCTGCAAATATGGCAACTTTGGTAGTTGGAACCAATAAGTTCCCTGCCAAAGCGATCCCTGTACCAGTAGGGAAGCCAATATCGACACAAGCACGGGCATCCCGCACTTGCAAGCTAGCCCCTTGGGTACGCTCCGAACCACAGTTGTGACAAAATCATTCTCATTGGCTAGCAGCCGGATTTGGTTGGGGTGCCGAAAATATTAATGATGATAAACATCATGCTTCTGTTATTCTCAATAGCCATTGGAATGGCTAATTGAGTGCTATAAGTAAAAATATTTTGTTGCCCAATGCTGTTAAAGCAGAGGAAAGAGCAGATCAAGTTCCTCGCCAACCCTATCATACTGGGGGTAAAAATATGAAATCAATTGCCCAATGCTGTTGAAGCAGAAGGAATAGGAGATCAAGTTCCTCGCCAACCCTATCATAGTGGGGGTAAAAGTATGAAATCAATTGCCCAATACTGTTAAAGCAAAGGGAAGAGGAGATCAAGTTCCTCACCAACCCTATCATACCGTGGGTAAAAGTATGAATCAACTACTCAATGCTGTTAAAGGCAAATGGGAGAGGAAATCAATTCCTCGACAACTCACCATGCTGAGGGGAATAGCATGGCTAGTCCAACGCAAACGGCGATTGGTCAACGCTAATCAAATCTGTTGATAGCCGGGGGTTTACTAAAAATACCATAAACTCTGTCATGTTAAATTCCTACCTCTGACGGTATGATTTGGATTATTCTCATCATTTGTTCAAGTTACGCATGAGAGCCTTGAACCGCCCCCATTTGTTCAAGTTACGCAGATGAGCACTTGAACTTCTTCCTTACCAGGCATGCGCAATTAGGCGCCTCTGTCAAAATCTGATGAATCCTGACCCGATCATCTTGGTGTGCCCAGTTCAAGTTACGCATGAGAGGCTTGAACCGCCTCCACTTGTTCAAGTTACGCAGATGAGCACTTGAACTTCTTTCTTACCAGGCATGCGCAATTAGGCGCCTCTGCCGAAATCTAATAATCATCACTCGATTATCTTGGCATGTGCAATTCAAGATTATGCATAAAAGCCTTGAATTTCCTCCATTAAAACTAAGGCATGTGCGATTAAGCGCCTCTGTCTAAGTTAATATGATCCTTATCCGATCATTTCAGGTACTAACAGTCTAAGTTACGCAAATGAGCCTTAGATTGTCTTACCAGAACAATGAGTTATTTATTTGTTGAGCAAGCAAAATTCTTGAAGCCAACAGATAAAGAGAAAAGGAATTATCTTTATTCATGAAGCAAAATATTACAGAAGAAGAGGGAGTTATAGCTCTCCCAAAAGTTTCAACATATTCATCGACTCATCAATAACCCGACAACAAGCCTCCATGGAGTGTTGAAATTCTCTGGTTCGCATGCAAAAGTTCTCCTCTGCAAATCTCAACTATGATATGTTTAAAGTCCTTAGTGGATTATCTGAAGATACCGCTACAAGAATCCTAATGAAGATGCACAAGTTAGATTCGACATGCTACAAGTCCTTAGATAATCATCTCTATTGCTTTGGAAAGCAACAGAGATTGTCATCTAACAGAAATGGTCCTCAAGAAAACTTAATGAGCTGCCGCAGAATTCTTATAACTCCTTCAAAAGTTTATCTTTTGGAGCCAAGGCTTGAAACCTGCAACTATGTTGTAAAGCATATACTTCTGGCTTCCTTATAGTTACTTTTGTTGATGAAGACTGGTAGAGCCACATGCACTCCTCTTCAAAAAGGATCTGCTCCAAGTACTTCACTGCAAAAGAAGAATCAAGAGTTAGAGAAAACTCGAAAAATCTTCTAAGTATGAAAACGCGGAGCTAAGGATAAACTCCGCGCGCAGTTGAGGAAATAGCCTCGCGATTGAAACGCGACTGCTAGTCAAAATAGCCTCGCGATTGAAACGCGACTGCTAGTCAAAATAGCCTCGCAATTGAAACGCGACTGCTAGTCAAAATAGCCTCGCGATTGAAACGCGACTGCTAGTCAAAATAGCCTCGCGTTGAAACACGACTGCTAGTCAAAATAGCCTCGCGTTGAAATGCGACTGCTAATCCGATTGAAACGCGACTGCTAATCAAAATAGCCTCGCATTAAAACGCGACTACTAGTTAAAATAACCCCGTGTTTCAAACGCGAGGATGACGCGATAATTTCGCATAGAAAAAGACCAGAGTTTTTTTCCGTCTTCTCCTTTCTTCTCAAGCTTTACGGTCGGAAAACGGCGATCTCGCCGGTTCGAAAATGGTCGGTCCATTAAAACGAGCCAAAACACTCCAAAATTAATCTAAGGAGTCTAAAAGTTGGGAATTTATACCTCCAATTGGTGCAGCGTGAATTGGCTCACCATTGTGGCCACTGCCTCGGCCGCCGCCTCCGCTGCTAACGCCGGCCGCCGATGGTAAGGAGGGGCGCAACGCCGTACTTTTCTTAGATGACATCCTAATGATGAAAATTTACGGAGAGTCGAAGAAAGTTCAGTTGAAGATCATTCATTCAACCTGACTCGCCCAGTTGCCGGAGATCCAGACTCTTGGGTTCTTCGGATGAAATGAAAAAGAAGAGTTTGAGGCTCTATTTAAAATGATCCGCCTCTTGGTATTCGGAGCAATAACGGAGTAATTAATGAGGCAATTACTCACTGAAAAACGAAGCTATTAGCTCCGCGCAAGTGAACGAAACGCGAGATAAACTTGGTATTTTAACTCTGCGTTTTCAGTTTAAAGATCCAAAATATTTCAAAATTTGTTAAGTTCTAAACCATTTTGAAAACTTTGGAGGGGGTTTTGTTGACGGTGAAAATTTCTAAGTAAATAGAGTTTTCCACAACTGAACGCGGAGCTAACTCCGCAACCCCGCGTTTGGCTATATCAGCCTCGCGTTGAACAAAACGCGGAGATGTTTAATAACTCCGCATTAGTTCAGCGTTCTGGTCTCTTAGCTCCGCGTTTTGATGCGATTAGCTCCGCATGAGCAGATAACCAGAATCTCAAATTGATTGAGATTAAGATTTGGGCTTATCCAAATACCCAAATTAAATCCGATCAGAACTCTAAATCAAGAGATTTAAATTAAAACTAAGATATTTGATTGGAATTCTTGATGAGAGTAAATTCTATTTAGATAGAAACTCTCAAATCATCCCAAGGTTATAAATACACTCTTGGGGAAGCCTTAGGGGTCTTTTTTCGGTTTTTCTTTTCTTCTTGGAGAATTCAAGTTACGCATAGAGCCTTGAGTTCGTGAAAGACCAGAGAAGATCGTCTACAGTCGGCCGTCATCTTCAAGAGAGAAGATCTCGACGTCAGATCGTCAAAAGGAGCTGCCCGACAGGTCCCATCACCACAGATCCCACATAATTTTGTAAAAGAGAGAGATTGAGATATAAAATTCTCTCGTTTGTTCTTTTTATCTTGTTCACTTTCGTTGTAATTTAAGTTAATTCAATGGAAGGAAAGCAACAAACTTTTACGACGAACACACCTCATCTATCTTGTGCGCTCAATCTCTGAGCTATCATTATAGGCTCTGATACCACTAATACGAAATGACTGTCTCCTATTCCAATCTCGACTCCTTGCAAGATCTGAAGCATCGAGCATACAAAATAGAAAATAAAAACACAAGAGGAATAACACACAGAATATTGTGGTTTAACCGGCCAAATTCAACCTAAGTCTGTAGGCAACAACAAAAGAGTTTTCACTTTGATAGAGAATACAATGGTTTACAAGAAAGAACCAACTATCTCTCTAACCTCTCACATCTGTCATCACCTCTCAACTCTTGTGTCTTTCTTGACCAACTACAGCAGATTCCAACATTTCTTTTTTTACCCCTCATTCAATCTAAGAGAGATATACATAGTGAACCAATCCAAATCCTAGTAGGATAGCACTCATCAACATCTATTGGTGACCCAAGCCAAAGAGAAGATTGACCCAACTGGCCAGTGTCCAGTTAGGACTCAGCGTGATTCCAGATCACATTTAGATAGTAAACAAATGCAAGACACAAACCCAACAATTTTGTCTAGATAATCCCAAAATAAATTATGGACCATATAAATGAACTACATCCCACACCAACAAAGTTAGGATCTCTAATCAAAACCAATGTTTTAAAACTATTTCAAGCAATTTCACGTTTCCAGTTAGAAGATTTTGACAAGAACCCATTTCCAATCTAGCCCTAATTTACACAAAGAAAAAATACACGTTTAAATAAAATAAACAAACACAAAAAGTCCAAATCGAACCTGATACTCTAGGGCGTGATTGTACTGTCCCAATCGAATATACATCTCGCCCATGGAATTGCAGGTGGGGAACAGCTGCTTGAGGGGCAGATACTTCACCGAGATGTCGTGATCGATCCGTAGCCATCGGAGAGCTTCGACGTACTCTCCTCTATTCTTCAAGATATCGGCGATTGAGTTCGCCAATTGCGCTTCGAGCTCGTGATTCCCGATTCTTTTCGCCTCTTTGAATTCCATCTTCAGTTCCTTTAACTCTTGATCGCCTCTCCCCATCGATTCTTCGATTTGAACTGTGAGAATTTGGTTTAATTTGTGTAAGAAAATTGGCCAATATGGGGTTCCGAATGAACTAGGGTTTTGGTTGGAATGGAGAGAGAGAGAGAGAGGAGAGAAATTGGCATCTCCCGCCAGAATTTTGGGATTTGCGCATTTGAAGCGTTTTGCACAAATGTGGGCCGTCACTTGGGCTCGGCCCAATTTTGATTTAATTCTTCAAATTTCTTTTTGGGAGTGATCCAGTTATTTGGTGGGGGGGGGGGGGGGGGCGGGTTACACCCAAAAAAAGGGGAGTTTCTAGATGGGCACGGCAAATCTCCTAGTGAGCCCACTTTAAAAGATTTGTTTATTTACAGTTTTACCATTAATTTTTTAGGTCAAAACTGTCCTTCCCACTCTTCTTCATCCCCCCACCCTGTTTTTCCCGCGTTCTCCAGAGAGGGAGAGACGCGGTGAGGAGAAAACGAGGGAGAAAAAAAAAAAAATTTATTTCTCAAAATCACCAATCCATACAGTGGAATAATGATATAATAGACTGTAGTTGGTCGAAACCAATTTAAAATACCATCGTCCGGGCTTACAGTGCCGGACATAACCTAACCGTCCGGGTTATACAGCCCGGACAGAGCACTTCTGTCCGGGACTGTAAATCCGGAAACATTAAACTTGTCCGGGACTGTAAACCCGGACAAATAATATCCATCCGGTGTGTCTACCCCGGATGGATGCGTTATTTGAGTTCAGTATTAGCTCTATAATTATTATGAACAAATAAATTTCACAATAGAGGATATGTCGTTTGAGGTGTAAATTTATGAATTAATCTTAAATGTCTTGGTGGCTAGCCTGAGGTTAATAATTTTTAATAATTAAGTTTAATTTTAACCTATAAGTTGAAGCTATCAATGGCTAATGTTTATATCTAATCTGTATTGCCTATTTTGTTGATATGTTTTGATATGAAGATAATGATATAATAGACCGTAGTTGGTGGACATGCTTCCAATTTAAAAAACCATCGTCCGGGGTTACAGAGCCGGACAGGATCTGACTGTCCGGGGTATACAGCCCGGACAGAGCGCTAATGTCCGGGACTGTAAACCCGGACTGGTAATATATGTCCGGTGTGTCAACTCCGGATGGATGACCAAAAATTCCAAATTTGATCTTGAATCTTTCATTGTACCTACAAATTTGATGGTTGCATTTGCTTAGTAAATTAATATGATAAACTGTAAGTTACATAGTCACAAACCCCTGAATAGGTTATTGTATTATCAGTTTAACAACTCAGTTACAATGGTTGCAATGACGGTGAAATAAAAAAAAATAAGTCAAAAACTCTATTGTGATCACTTCACTGTGCATGCTTGAAATGATTGCGCCGGATCCTCCAACAGCAAAATTTAACCAAAATTTCAGAAAACACTACATATTTTGACCAAATACCATATATTAAAACTAAATGCACAAAAAGATAAATGAACATCAGATGTTACAAATACTTAAATAGGTTAGTAACATGAAACGGAACTGTGCATAACTTTTGTTTCTAAAGATCACTTCACTCTGCATCAATAACATTTTTTCCTTCAATTATAACCTCTTGGGATATAAATCCCAAATAAATCACAATATTAACAACCAAGAAACTCAGCTAAAATCATAAAACTTTCAAGATCATATGGTAGGGTAGTAATATATATAACGTGAATCGTTGAGTACAACTTCAATTAAGAAGAACAACAAACTAAAAGGAAGATTACTTCTAAGCTAACATCTTTGTTTTTGGATTAGCGACTGATATTACAAAATAAAAACATATTCTATATTCTTCTAAACTTCCGAGCGGCTTGCTTCCTTGCGGGGTGACGACGTCTTGAAGAGCTCGCTGGATCGGAGGGGGATTGCACAACGGGCTGTGATACTGTGTGAATATCAGTTTGTTTGCACCCAGTTAGAACTGATTTGATCTTTACGAGGGCATTATAGAGCGAACTCTTCTTGCTTCTGGTCTCACCTACCTCTAAGAAGGGATCAATAATTGCTAAAGTTTCTTGAATTCTCTGTATATTCAGGGTAAAAACATATATAAGTTTGATTAAACCTGATTAATTTACAAAGAATAAAAAAACCAAATATTACCTCATCATTATTAGTCTCCGGGACATCTTCTCTACTTGTCTGCGGGACATCTTGCGCTGCTCCCTCTCGATTCGAGGCATGGATGGACGGACCTATAAAGCGTCGAGTTACCTTTTCATACCACGCCATATAATCATGCGTGCACTCGCCCGGGGTACTTGCCTCTACGCCTCGATGCTCCTGTGCAAGTACATGATCCAACCAACTAAGCCACATTTGCTCAGCATGTCCATATGTCACCGAGTAGTTTTTGCTCGTAAGTCCACGTTTTTCTCGAATAGGTCTGAACGGTGGAGGCGGTATATACTGACGACGCCCAAACTGTCGTAACACCCGTACAGGGTGATAAGGCTCGACAATATCCTTCACTTTCAATGTACCCATATAGAAGCATACTTCATGAAATGGATGAGTTTCCCTAAAGGAACGATATGGGTCCCATGTCACCTGCAATATTATGATTATTTGAAAATATATATGGAAATTTGGAATTATGATCAATTGGAAATAAAATACCAAATAGAATGACAGTTTGCCTAACCTCGTTGACCGTCAGTGTGTCTAGCCTATCCCTAACAGCTCTGACATGCTCTAGAGACACTTTGTTGTCCCGTTTGCTCAACCACCTGCATGCTTGTGGCTGGTCAAGTCTATATCCATCATTTAAGACCGGCATTAAAGATGAAAAGTGAGCGAAGATCCACGCCTGTAGCAGTGTTAAATATCCAGACATCTGAGCCGCATGGGCTCGAGAGGAGAGACCGAGCTGTCTGTACAAATACGCTAGGGCTCCAACACCCCACGCATATGTATGCACATTCTCGACATCATGTAAAAGTGCGAGATAGTCAACATGGACCCTTGTGCCGCTCTTGTCTCCAAAAAGTGTGCACCCAAGGAGATAAAGTAGTACGCTCTGACAGCACATAATATTTTCCGTTCAGTATCTGCGTCTGTGACACCGCTAAAACGTTCCCTTAACCAGTCAAGGCGAACTGAAGCTCCACCTTTCGTATTCAACTCCTGAAAAGCTTCATTATACCCGACACCCAATAACTCAGTAAGTTGCTCAACTGCAATCAGTCCATCTCTTCTGTCTGAAAGACTTACGGACTTTCCTGTAACTGGCAAACCAAGGAGACATGCGACATCATCAAGAGTAATCGTCATTTCTCCAAAAGACAAGTGAAAAGATTTCGTCTCTGGATGCCAACGCTCGACAAATGCTGTAGTTCAACGCTACTAATGTACTGATAAGAACATAATGTGAGCGGATATAAAGAGGAATTACGGATATACTGCACAAAACGAGTATTTGGCTCTTCAGATTCTAGAGGCCAAGTGTTGATTTTTTTCATGTGATTTATGCACCGTAATGGATCTCATTCCTGAAATGATAACGAAGAAAAAAAATTTTAATACACAACAACTACGATTATCTTTAATTCAAAGTTAATATATCTTACCTCATTCTTAGATATAAAGAAAGCAACATGTGTTCTGAAACTCTTCAACAGAGATAAATCATTTGGTCCTCCATTTATTGGCGACACTTCCTCTTCTTCCTCGTCTGACTCATCGATGCCATAACTTTCTTGCGATACACCTCGGGGAATGTGTAACGCAAGACTCTCTGTGGCAGCATCAACCTGTGGATCCGGTTTGTCATGGATTTCAGGGATGTAAGGATCGACGGCTGGACGAATCTCTGTTTTTTTCCTCCTATTCGAGGTTGTTGGCCGAATCCGACATGGTTGCGCCGGATCCATGTGTAAATCACCAACGATTTTATTGACAAATTAAAATTAGTATTAATCAAACATCAAATATCACTATATGCTAATTATATTTGCATACATCTAAATCTATTAAATTAAATAGGATAAACACAAAGCACAAAATTTCATAGAGCTTGTAATAACGGTTCAAAATTGTATCCAGTGGCAACAATTTCACGCGGTAGGTTATTAACATGGATTCAACAAAATTCTATCAAGACATTGAAGTTGCTTTTAAAACTTAGGGGTCATACTCATATCTGTTTACATACAGTTGCCTCTTAATAAAACTTTTTTTTTAAAATTTTTAAATTAAGTTTATTTTTATCCAAGGTTTTAAATTTCAGCCGAAACCAATAAGTAGCACGAATATTGTATTGGCTTTTGAGGTATCAAATATGATATAAACTTTATAATGTTGGCATCAGAATAGTGCCAACATTGCTGATATTTATTGATTCATCCAGTATTGTAGACATGATATCATAAATCTACATAAGATAAGCAATTTTATGCATATAATTGTGAACAAAATTTCATCTCTCATTCGCTATAAAACATGCAATTATAAAAATTAGTTAGAATCTTGCTCATTAGTAGTTTATAAAAATTTTACCAAAGTGAAAAGGCCTTATTAGTAGTTTATAAAGATAAACTACTAATAAACAAAAATTACGTAAGATGACTGGATACAATTTTATGGTAATTCATTGTGCAGATTATCATAGGAAAAAATAATTTCTTTCTTCTAACTAAGGGTTTTTTTGTTGCTTACATTGGTGAATTTTTTTTTTCCCCTTTATTAGGCTATTATGTAAACCTATTGATTATTCTCAGGAAAAAAAAACCTGCAAACTATGATTTTGATATAGAAGATATGGCATTATCATGCTTCCTTAGTATCCATCAAAGTATAGGACATATAGTTCAAAATTTTTCAATCAAAGTATAGGACATATGCTGCCCACTAAAAATAAAGCAACAACTCTATCTATCTAAAATCATAATCCATTTAAAAAATTTATTTCATTTAAATAGCAAATTTCTTACCTCCTGCACTCCTAAATCGAGAGCTAGAGTCGGCAAGACTGCGTCAGGGGAGACCACGTCCGGGATCGGTGACTCGCGGCGCAGACGACTGATCGACGTCCAAGGTTGTCGGCGAGAGACAGGGGGAAGCCGGGAAGTCGCCGACGGACTCCACTCGAGCCACCCGAGAGAGAGAGAGAGACAGTGGCAAGGTCGCGCGAGCTCGAGAGAGAGAGAACCCTAGAGAGAGAGGCTCGAGAGAGAGAGACCACCGGGCTCGCGCTAGAGAGAGAGAGAACCCGACCACTCGCCGCTCGAGAGAGAGAGATCGGCTCGCGCTCGAGAGAGAGAGAGAGAGAAGGCGACGGTTTGGGTTTGGGGAATGATGGGAGGGAGAAAGAAGGAGATGGTGAGGGTATTTAGGGTATATAGGTGTGATCACTAGGAAAAAATAGAAATTTTTAAAAACAGTGATGTGCGCACTAGGAAAAGTGGGCTCACTAGGAAAAAAATTGTGCCCATCTAGAAATTCCCAAAAAAAGGGGAATAAAGAAGAAAAAAAATGATCAATCAAAAGGTTTCTCAAATGTGGATACAATTTGAGTTTAAATTAAATTTTTAGTAACTCTTTTCAAATCTTACTATGGTTGAGAAATATCCATATTGTGAGATATTATTTAGGTATACTATTCATTAAGTTTTAAGGATATAAGATTGCAAAAAATGTAGCACAAAGAATCAAACGACTAGAATACAATTATACATCTATAAGATTGTAGGTCAAATCAATATTGTGGATTTGTCCAATCTTAAATCTAATTATTATAAATGTAGCACTTGCATCGATACATACTTATTATAGATTATATGTCAATTAAAGAAACACAATACGACTTTAAGTATAAATTTTACAAAACAAATGACTTATATTTTGTTATTGTTTAATTCAATTGTGAAAAAAAATTCCCCTCCGAGTGCTCTCGTTTACGAGTTATTATCCTATTATAATTGGCGGGTATACAAATGTTGTTTTTTCTATTAAAAAATTGCATCCACACCATGAAATAACGTTCTACCTTAACTAAAGATTTAAATACAAAATATATCAAAGCAAATCGAGTTCTTTTACAGATCCAAGATTGGTAGATGGGATAACCAGGATATTGTAGCATTTCAAAATAAGTGGACTTGGATTCAATTCCCACCATCTATATCAAGTGCAGCTAAAAATACTCATATAATTGATTTTTATGCAACACAGGAATTAGGAAGCAAGTAAAAGAAAATTCATTTATATATATAATGCATTTTCAAGAAAAAGAGAGAGAAAATCAATATATCTTTATGTTTTTATCTTCCGTGCTCTCGTTTAAGATGAGAACCATCTAGAGACGGATTAAGCTAAGTACTTTCTTGTCGCAATGCGAAACAAAAACCCTAATTGAAAATGACTTTAAGAAATTCCAAAAACGCTAGATAATATTTCTTCTTACAAAGTGGTAAAGTGACCCAACTTTGGGACGTCGGCAAGACTAAGAATAGTAAGAGACAACGAAGAACCTGGCGAAGCCCACGTTGGTGACGACCAACAAAGATCAAGTTGCAAAACTAAGAATGCCTACAAAAATTGCTACGAAATCATCAAAATCGAATTTTTATATTTCAATTTACCAAATCAAAGCGCACTAAATGACAAGCTCAGCCCATCAAAATTGGACACCAGCGATGATTCGAAGGGTCGGCTCGTCTGGTGGCATTCCCGTAATAAACAATTAAACCTTGTGCATTCCAGTAAATTATCTACAAAAATATCGTACTTATGGATGAGGAAATTCTGAAGGAGCACACAATTTGTGTTAGTTTGCACAAGTGTTTGCTCGATCAAAAAAAAATGTTTAAAGTTACTTTTTATATGCTAATGTGACGCGTATATGGTAACTTACTTTTAAAATTTTCTTCCTCCCAATTTGATTTTTAAGAGCTCTAAGAAGCAGAGAATTAAACAAATAAAATAATTTTTTATTTGCATGTTATTACTACAATTCAAAATTTATATTTCTTTAATAGAAAATAAATAAAATAATATAGTATTGTTTTAATTAATAAATTAAATAATACTCATATATCTCTTTATAATACATATTTTTCTTTCAAAAGTGGACAAATAAATATAAAAAATAATCTCTTCTTATCCTTCTATTTTGAAAATTACTTCTTAATTTCTTCCCTACTTCTACTTTTATCAATAGCCACACAAACCCAAATGAGCGTTATTTGCTTAGTGAGCATCACCTCTTTTAAAAAAAAAGATGGTTTTTGTTAATGAGCATCCTCATTTTCTTCCAATTTTAACCCTTTCAAATCTATGCATCACATTTTTCTTCACCCGCATCCTCTCAAGCCCATCGCTCTCCCGAACTCGCTCTCTACTCGCTTTCCCCCCTGCTCGCCCATCCAATAGGCCAGCTAGTCTTCCTTTTCACATGTCAATCGCTCACTTAAACCGACCGCCCACACACTATTAGTTTCACACCTCTCTCATCAAGCACAACGTCTACTCCTCCCTTACTACCACTGAACACCCTCATCACAATATCTCAAACACTCTCATCGCAATGTACGTTAAGTGCAGAGACCTTGCCAACATACTCAAATGCCCAAACAAAACCAGGCCTGCTAAACTCAGCAATCACCGCACTCTAAGTGTGTGATAAAATATCCGAACGAGACAAAAATGAAGGGTAATTTTGTCAAAAAAAAAGTGTCAACTTGTAATTCTTTACAAGTTACAATATGATATTCAGGAAGTCAAGTTGTGTGCTCATTTAGAATTTCTCTTACGTATGAGGAAGCACACCACTTTTTTCAAAATGCCCACATTTCTCAGTTGATAATTAGTTCCCAAGTGGTTTTCATACTGTTTATGGATTAGTCTCCTGAAGAATTTAACATCTTTTACGGATTAATCTCTAACCAAAACAAAAAAATATAATCACAGATAATAATGACAAATCTGTTTTTTTTTTTTTTAAAAAAACAATTTTCGGAGGTGTAAGCAGCAAAGCGGTGTGTGAGAATAGAATGCCAGTCCATTCACACGTCAGCCTTGGAAAGGACAAAAGCTGACGGACTTAAATACGAATCCATGCAGATGGGCTCCCTGCAGATAGCTGCAGATTTCACGCGCACTGCGACAAGTCTCACCCGCAAGTGGGCCCTCCTCTCTTTTTTTTTGTATCCTAGTGCAGTTTTGCAATTATTCGGCTGTATTTAATTCGTCATTTTCTCTTGAGATTCGGTGCATGTATTAGAGTTTAGTGGAATCAGCCTCCATCTTCTAAAATTTAACAGGAACAATATTAAAAAAAAAAAAAACGATCAAGAAAATTTGAAGGCATCTCTTAAAAATTAAAGAAGTTGTAATAATAAAAAAAAAAATATAGACGATTCTTACAATTGAGAGACTTTTTTAGTTGCAAATGATATTAAATATTACATTACAACAATAAAAATTGTTGCAACTTATATTACTGTGTATGTCTTGAAAGTTTCAAGTGATTATTAGTGTTACAAAAAAAAAAATTATATATATATATATATATATATATATTATTTTTTCCTGAAAAAGTATGAGAAATAAATTTTTTATCAATATTACTTTTTTGTAATTACTATAAATCTATGGATAATTATAAAATTTTGTGACTGCAGACAATATTACTTGCTTATAATAAAATTGGTTGTAATTGCAATTGTTTATCATGTCATTTTCTTTTAAGCAAGTGACACAATTTGTTGCACTATGGTGCTAAGTCACTCGCACCATACCTCTACGCAATCTTTTCCCTTTTATTTGCATTTTTAATTGAAATACGAAAAATTGAGCCCACAACACAATTTGCAATTATCAAGGCACCACTTTAATGAAAAATTGCGTTAAGAATATGCCCAACTTGTAATAAAACAAATAACCAAAAGTAATCGTCTCTTATTTTAGCAGCTAATTTGGATTAGTCCCTTGCAAAGATAGTCCGTCCGTACCATACCCCCTTTTAAGAGGAAATTCTAAATGCGCGCCACAAATGACTTAGTGAGCACCATTTTCCTCTATGTTGTAAATCACTCTAACATAGGATGTGGTGCTCACAAAGTAAAATGTAGTGTGCATTTAGAATTTCCCCATTTTAAGAGGCAACAAAATATTCGAACCCCACACGGACAATATAGTAGCTGAAGGAGCAACTAAAACTAAGGGAGTTTGCAAAAGCGCACACCACAGAGTCGATTAACTAATATATTTTTGATCCGAATTATTCTTAAAAAGTAAGCTCACCATGTAAAATGGTGTGCTCGTTCGGAAACTCCCAAAACTAGGGGCGGATCCACGCACACTCAGGATGCGCAGCCGCCGCGGCCACCCCCACCTCCCCCCATTTTTTATTTTTTGTCTACATTTTTTTTTTTGAGCTTGAGCCTTTCCTTCTTAAATTTTGAGTATGCACTCCTCATATCATAAAAATTAAAAAATTAAGATTAAAGTCTATTTTTTCTATTTGCTCTTTATAAATCTTTTTTTTAATCAACCGACATAATTTGTATTTTCATCAAATTATGTATTGGTCATATATTAATTTGCAAATATTCATATTATTGTAATTTTAAAAAAAAATGATTTATTACCGTGAGACCCTCTGTACTATACGGTAGTGTAACTTATTACACTTTATTTTCAAAACTCTTAGTTTAGTCCCTGAACTTCAAAACTCTCAGTTTAATTAATAATTTATTATTCTCACTCTTATTTAAATTGAATTGTATTTTTCGTAATGAAAACTCCAAAATACATTCTTATTCATCACTTGGAGTGAGAAAAATGAGGGTATTTTGGGTTTTTTATAAAAAAAAATGCAATTCAATTTAAATACGCTGAGAATAACAAAATGTTGATTAACACCGTTAGAAGTCAATAAATTAAACTGAAAGTTTTGAAGTTAAAAAGTAATAAGTTACACAGCTTATATAGTATAAGAGATTTTACTGCAATTATAAAAATAAAAAAAAATAATAATATATTGATAGGGGTTTTGTCCTCACACCCGACATGGATGTTTTGCCTCCTACATCTCGACAAACTGTCCTACCAGTTCAATTCCAGAATAACTATGTGAAAGAAAAAAATAAATAATTTTATTTCAGACTGTTGTTGTGTTTAACCAAAGAAGTTGACACATATGTATGTGATTAGGCTTACTAATTCTACAATGAAAATGATTGGTTAGCGAGAACGCATCTATTATATAAATTATTTAGTAAATTTGATATATCTGAGGGTGCAATGTATCCGGACAGAAAAGAGAATATATCTTTATGAATTTTACAGGAGTTATTTTGATTTTGGTTGCCAAGTTTGACCCATGTGGACATGAACCTTAGATTTGGGCCAGAACCTATTGAGGCTAAATTGTCACAAGGATTCAATTAACATATTATCTATCACAAGGCCCATAAGCACTGATGCAATTATGCTTTCTTCCCAAGGTGTTTTTTTTTTTCCCCCAAAATTTAATATAAAAGAATCTTAAGATATTATGGTAAAATTTAAAGCTAAAAGATCCTGACATGAAAATGCACTACTCTTACAACCTCATTTTTTCCCCCAATGGATAATGTCAAGAACAAAATGAACTAAAAGAAAAATAATAGTAATGATTTCATTAATATTTAGAGATACATAAGCATTGTTAGTCAGTGAAAAAATAAATTGAAAAAATATCACTTGTATCTTTGCTAACATTGTCGGTTGCTATTAATTTATGGACCACTTATATCAGTATCACTATTCATTAATACGATTACAATCCTTTTAAATTGATTTTAAATTCAAAATAAATACAAATTTCAAAATTCAACAAGATAAATTTCATATTAAATTTTAATTTTTATCATTTAAAATAAATCATTATCAATCATAAGAGGAAAAGGGCAAAAAAAAGGAAAAAAACATGGGAGCTCATTTTCTTGGAATCCTTTTACTCAAAGGACTTTTGTGTAATTTCATCACATTTCTTGTTCATTTCCCCAGTATAAAACCCCCCACAAACACTCTCTCAACAAACTATCCTTCCCCCTTTTCTAGATTTTTCTCCAACTCTTCTCCCAAAAAAATCAAAATCAAACCTTTACCCAAAAAAAATCCCAACTTTGCCTGCAAAAAAACCCATTCAAAGATGTGTGGAGGAGCGATCATCTCCGACTTCAAACCTGCGGCGAGTTCGAGAAACCTCACCGCCGACTACTTGTGGCCCAACCTGAAGAAGGGCGGCAACGCCAAATCTCAGAGCTCGAAGAAGAAGAAGAAGAGCAGCTTTGAGGTTGATGATGACTTTGAGGCCGACTTCAATGAGTTCAAAGACGAGTCCGAGGAGGAATGCGAGGTCGTTGATGTCAAGCCCTTTCAATTTGGGGCCAATTCTGCCTTGTCTCGAGGTGCCGAGTTTGAAATTTTTTGTTAAAGTTTCGATCTTTTTGCAATTGGGCTGGGTTGTTTGTTCTTTGGAATATAAAAATGGTTTTTTTTTTATTTTATTTGCAATTTGAGGTTTAACTATGATTTCCCCATTTGAGATTAGTGATCTTCTATTGAGATTATTTATGAAAAAAAATAGTCATGTAAGTTTAATTTTCGAGGGGAAAAAAATGTGATCTTTTCCATTACATAATTTATATTTTTAATTTCTTTAGGAAAACATAATTTATATCTGTGAATTATGTATCTCTTTAGTTAGTTTCCTTGTTATCATCTCTTGTAATGGAATTAGATTGATCAAAACCTTAATACTTGTAGATATTTGTGTAAACTATTTAAAATTATCAAAAGTTGTGAGAATATGTAAACAGTTGATGTGGGGATCTCACCTATATAGATCAATTCCTCCCTCTAATTGTATAATCTCTGTATATTATTGATCTCTAGTGTGATTGTTGTAGGTCACATGTACACTAATTTGATATATCAAATTGAAAGTTTAGAGAGTTCTAATGATTTTATTAGTAAGAAAAGATTAAGGGCTACTTATTTATTTAAACAACTTTGGATGTTGTTCATGATTTGCTAGCTCTTGTAGTTTAATTGCAGTTGTAGGCCATTTTATATTTTAGAGATCTTTAGGGAAATTTTAAGCACAAGATGTATATTTATTTGTTTTAACTACTGCAGAGGGATCAACTAATCTGAAACCTATAGAGGTTGATGGTCCTCGTTCGGTGAAAAGGAAGAGGAAGAACCAATACAGAGGGATCCGTCAGCGTCCATGGGGCAAATGGGCAGCTGAGATCAGAGATCCCCGCAAAGGAGTTCGTGTCTGGCTCGGGACTTTCAATACTGCTGAAGAGGCTGCGAGAGCCTACGATGCTGAAGCTTGTAGGATCCGTGGCAAGAAAGCCAAGGTGAACTTCCCTGATGAGGCATCCAGGAAACCAACCAAGCCTAAATCCTCAGCGAAGCTCAATGCTAACCCGTCCTTCAATTTTGTCAACATGCCCAAGCTTGATTTATACTCTGATTTCGATTTCATTGATGAGAAGGTGCCAGTGAAACCAGTGGACTACCTGAATGCCTTTATCACTGCGAAACCTCTGTCACCTTCTGATCAAGGAAGCAACTATATCGAAACTAAGACCCCAGAGATGAATTCAATTATGAACGTAAATGAAGCCAACGAAATCGATTTGCTTGAAGTTGGTGGGCCGATGAAGAAACTGAAGAATAGTTGTGGTGAGGGGGTCTCTGCTGGAGAGAACAACACTGCTATTGATCTCTCTGAAGAGCTTTCTGCTTTCGAGTCATACATGAAGTTCTTTCAGACCCCTTACCTCGAGGGAAGCTCTGACGAGTCCGTCAACAGTTTTCTGAACAATGGAGTCACTCAGGATGAGATGGGCCTGTGGAGCTTCGATGACCTGCCCATGGAGGGCAGCGTCTACTGAGAAGTCACTACTGGTCTTTTTCTGTAAATAGAGTCTCAATGTAAGCAAGTTTATGTTCTTGTTAGTTCTACTTGACAATTAGGTCCATAAGTTCCTTATTGAAGAAGAGCTCTTCCGCCTTTTATGTTCCTTTTCAGGTTAACGAAGAGAGCCAGAGATCTAACAGCTTTGGTGCAGTATCATGGAAGTTCCCTTCGTGCTTATATGCATAGGTACTATATATGACTAGTGTGTGAGCTTCAATTCTGTTTGTCTTGTGAAATGTTGTTGTTTTCAAGTACTGAGCTTATTTCTTATAATATTGATGCCTTGAATGGCATAGTAAGAACCGATAAAAGACATATGCTACAAAAATAAATTGTAGGCATGTTAATTGTGTTTTTATCCTCTATTTCCTATTTCAATTGATCAGAGAAACTGTTAACAAAGGCAAGGATTCATTTCTTTGCCGTGTCAAGATATCTTGGTTTCGTGGTGAAATATCTTTTTCTTCTGTTATGTTGGAAGTGCGCGCAAATTTCTACATTTTAATTGGTTCATGCGTCTATTTGTTTCATGTGGGTTACTTTTCTTCTCTCATGAGCAACCTAGAAGGATGGAAAGTTTCAGACTTTGTGTTGTTTCCTTGTTATTTCAAACTCCAGTGTCCTAAAATTTTGGTTCACTCACTTATGATCCATTTTTTTCAATCTTTCTGATCAAAATTTCTTCCTATTTTCCTCTTAGCCAGCCATAGATTGTCTCTCTTTCCTCCTCGAGGACCTCAACCTAACTTGTTCCGTTTGATGAATGCACCAGTTCTTCTAGATGGGAGCCGTATAAGGATGGTAATGGACGCACCACGGGCCAAAATTTGGTTATTGTATACAAAATTTTGAATTAAAAATAAACATTTTAATTTTCTAATTCAAAATTTTATAATGGGAGGGCCAAAATTTGGCTGGGGATGCGTCCATTTCCATCCCTAGAGCTAGAGCCGTATCAGGATTGTCCATTTCCATCCCTAGAGCCGTATCAGGATTCTCACTAGATATCGCACGAGATACGATACTCTCACTAGATACCCAACAATATACAATAATTTCTACGTCTGGAAATATTAGTCTCTTTTTTACTAAAAAATTGTTTCAAATTGCTTGTCCATTTGAATTTCAAGATAACTTTTTTGAATTCCAAAATAAGTCAACTAATCCCAATACATATCATACGATAAAACTTATAAACTTTCTTTTTATTATCAAAATACCAGAACCTTGTCAATATGGATAAAAGATGGAATTTTAAATTTTAATGATTAGTTGATGACCACTAAAATTAGATAATTGTTTTACCTGAGGGAAATCCATATCTGCGATTTTTTTTTTTTTAAATTTTGCATATAATCTGTATCATTCAGTATCTGATACTCATGCCAGTATCCATGTCAATGTTATTGAAATTTTGATGTTAGGTGCAGCTGATTTAGACTCAGACTCATCTTTCCTTTCTTGTATGGTGCGTCACTCATCATGATCAAGTTCTTGAAAGCTTTGCTTCACCAACTTTGCTTGCTAGTGGTGTTTGGTATTTTGGTGAAAGAATGAAAGAAATGGACTCATCTGTTTGAAATCATAATTCATTAGATATATTATTTTTTTCTTGAACGTCAACTAAGTATCGTAAGTAAATTGATCCTGGTCGTTAAACCATTTTTTTGGTTTTTATTTTTGAAGATTTCAATGTGACAGGAGGTCAGATGTTCAACCATTTTTTTGGTTTTTATTTTTGAAGATTTCAATGTGACAGGAGGTCAGATTTCCAATCTAGAGGGGTCCCAATTTCTTTGCAAGTAGATGATCCACATGCATTGCACCTTCACTATCAAAGAGTGAAAGATTGGGAATCTTTTTTCTTGACTTATTTTTCTCAATTATTAGATGGGAATTGATGGACAACTTGGCACTCAAAGCCTTATCTCATTTCTTTATATATTGCTTATCTTAAAGCAAGTGGTTTATTTTTGTTGGGACACTGACATTATTGTTTAGTTTATTAAATCAAACTCTGTCCTTTACTTAGAATGACCAAGTAGATGAGCTTTTAGTAGGTGAGACTTGAAGGATGCCTTGTTACTAAAAGAATTTGGTGCTAAAATAGTGTGACATAATTTTTTTTTTTTTTTTAATGGAACTGATTTATTTTTCTTTATTTCTAACTTAGACTTTGTTCGGTTTGAAGGAAAAGAAAAGAAAATAAGAAAGAAATTAGTTTCTATCGTTTGGTTTGGAATGGATTTTAGAGGAAAAGAAAGTCGGAAGAAAGTGAGAGAAAATAAGTTCTAAAATTTTCTTTTCCTTATATTTCTATCTCATGATGGAATCACGATGATAGGATGTGAATAGAGTTTTAATCAAAATTTTCCCTTAATTTTTTAACTTTTTTTTTTTTAATTTTTCATTTTTAGTTTCTTCCCACACCGAACAACCAAACAAATCTAATTTCTTTTTCATTTTCTTTCCTTTTTTTTTTTTTTTTTTTACCTTTCCATTTTTTTTCCCTATCATTTTTCAATCAAGCCAAACATAGTAATTTATGGATTTTCTTAAGGGTTGCAATTTAAAAAAATTCGAACATGGAGAGATCATGCAATGGAAGTGGTTGCAAAATTAACGGTTTTTAATAATAAATGTATTGTAATTATATAAATTTGTTAAGAGGTAATGTTACTGAGATGGTCGATTTGTATTTTTGATAGAAAAATTTTATAGCATGTGCATAATTTGTATTTTTGATAGAAAAATTTTATAGCATGTGCATAATTTGTATTTTTGATAGAAAAATTTTATATCATGTGCATAATTTGTATTTTTGATAGAAAAATTTTATATCATGTGCATAATTTGTATTTTTGATAGAAAATTTTTATATCATGTGCATAGTTCTGAATTAGAGATGTAAATGGATGGATTCAAGGTTTTTTTTTTTTTTTTTTTTTTTTTAATTTTTAATTAAAATTTTGAATAGACCAGATCAAGAATTGGCCATCATATCTATCCATTTTTATCCCATGATGAAGAGCACCAAGTTTTGTTTTGGCCTTTTTATTTTTTTTATTTTGTTATTCCATCGTACCTACGATATGTATACTAGCCAATTTTTTTTTCTACCTTTTTTTTTTTTAATTTTTCTTAAAAAATTAGGTAGTTTAGCATTACTCAAAGGAATATTAAAATGGTTGTAGCTAAGTTGATAACATCGTATGCACGTGCCGTATAATCTGTTATGGCGAAAAGAAAAATACATGGAAATTGTTTAACCTTGATAACTAGCCGGCTGGTCGGATTCGGGTACCAGTAGATATGGGCCTGGATCCGGGGCATAATATTTGGGGAGTTTCCAAAGAAGCACACCAATTTTTCCTAGTGAGCCCACTTTATAATTATCCGGACCTCAAATCGGACTTTGAGGTCCGATAAATAAAACACTGAGAAGTGGACTCACTAGGAAAATTTGCGTGTTCCTTTGAAAACTCCCGGTTTTTTGTTAGCAATCCTAAGAGAGCCTACAATCTTTACTCCTTCATGGCCTATTTTTTTGGCATGTCTTCTGCAAAATTTTGAATTAAAAATAAAATTTTTTAATTCAAAATTTTATATAGAAAGTACAAAAAATTAGTCTGTGAATGTATCTATTAACAGCCCTATATAATTTTTAAATAGTTCGTACGGTTCGATTTCGGTTTTCAAAGCTCGGTTTTAACCTCGGTTTTAACCGAACTTTACTCGAAAAATTCTATTTGCACACGAAAAAACATTTTTCATGCACTGTTTTAAAATTTGTAAATAATTATAAGTTTTCTATTTATTTTTTTACTAAATTACTCTTTATATCCCAAATTAAGAATTCTTAAAATTTGAAACTACGCCTCATCGTTTTTCTTCTCTGTTTTCTTCTCTAGAACCCTACAAAATATTTTTTAATGGAATTTAAATTAAAAAAAATACATCCCCACAAACTCTAGCTTTGACGGCCACCCACCGTCGAAGATCCATGCGGGCGAGAAAAGCGGTTGTGGCGGCAGCTTCTTTTGTATCTTCTTTCTCTGGCGGAATCCGAACACGTTAGCTCTGTTTCTGACACGATGCCGGAGGAGGACGTGGCAATCTCGCTAATGATGCTCTCCCGCGACTTCTAGGCCCCTGTGACCAAGTCAGAGGAGCAGCAGCCGCAATCCGAACACCAATTCATCATAGAGGACGAAGAGGACGAGGATGAGATCGGAGTCGAAGCTTATCGAGCAAGCCATCGGCACCATCAACAACCCGTCACAAGTACTAGTGCAGCACGTGCAAGAAGGTGTTCCGATCGTAGCAAGCACTCGGGGGGGGCACCGCGCCAGTCATAAGAAGACCAGTGGGTGCGTGCTGCCGCCATCACCCTTTGCCGGGGCCCAACTCTAGATCCAATACGAAGGCAGTGACTTGTCGGAGGCCAATGGGGAGAGAGTCTTGCAGCAAGAGTGCCTTGTCTGCTTCCGAGTGTTCAGCTCAAGTTCACGGTGGCCACAAAAGATCGCCATCTCATGAATTCATCTTCTGCTGCTATGATTACGATAACTTCGTCCAGCTCAATAGCGCCTGCTCCTGCCGCTTCAATTGCTGCTGCTGTTGCTGTGACCAAGTGTGAGAGCTTGATCGATCTCAATCTGCCAGCTCCGATGGAGGATGATGCTCAGTTATCTACTGTCTCTGATGCTGAGTTCGTGATGGCACAAAGTTCAAAGTAAGTTCTAGTTCAATTCCAGGATGATGCTGAGTTGTCTGCTGTCTCTGATGCCGGAACGGGGCGGAGGCACGATTTAATTGAGGAAAAAATTCGGAGAGAGAGAGAGGGAAGAGAGAGAGGGAGAAGAACGATGCGCAGGAGGAGAGAGAGGGGTTAATTTTGAAAAAATAATTGGGTGTAGAGAGTAAATTGTGTTCGTTTCAAAATGAGGGATGGTGCAGAGAATAATCAGGTGTAAATAGTAAAATTCCGCATCTAAATAGAATGTGAATAGTAAAATTCAGGTTGTTATTGATTATACTACCAGGTAAATTCTCAATCATGTATAAAGTCATCAAAATATGGAAGTAGGCATTTTTAGATTATGTCCTTCAAATCTAATTATTTATATCTAGGGTCATCGTAACACAATGATAAATTATACTGTAATATATTAAGTACCTGCCATTTAAATCTCACTTGCATCATGATATGATAACTGATGACTGATGATATTTCCCTACAACTAAAGAGACAAAGTGGTCCCATTTCCTTGGCTCTAGCTTTGCCCTATGTATAATGTCTCTTTGTTTTCAAGTTGAGGGGACAAAAGTCATCTTGTGCTCAGCCTACTTCAGGAGAGGGTGAAAGGGAACAAAAATATATATTATTCCCAGGATAATTACTAGATGCACCCCATATTTTTCTTTGTGAGCCCGGGGGGAATTATTTTTGGGGCTAACTAAGAAAATACATGGGGCGTATCTAGTAATCCTCTATTCCCAGTGATCTTATCTCCATCCAAGGAGTGTCGGCAAGTTGTGATTTCAATTATTGCAGACTGTCGATGGCGGAGTTTTGTTTATTTTTAATGGTGTGTCCATATGGACCTAATGATGTTAGTTTGATTTATGGACTGTTTGGATGCGTAATATTACTGTAAGTTATAATTTATATTATTATAAGTAAAATAAAAATAAAAATTACTATAAATTGCCTCACCGTGTTTGGATGGAAAGTTACACGTGGCAATTAGATTTGCAAAAATTTTCAAATATTACATTTTTTTATTTTCAAGAGTTATGAGAAGTACCTCATTTATCAATAATACAATTAGCGAAAGTTGTTGCAATTGCAGTTATAAAAATAAACTTTTACAGCTGCAACCACACATTAAAAAAACCCCACTTGAAGTCCATTTTCCATTTTTCGAGGTGCAACTCCTAACCTAACAACCCTTTAGAAAGTAGACCTGGTTTCCTTTTAAATATTAAAACAGATCTTAATGGCTTGAGGAATAAATTGTAACTTGATCAAAATATAATTTGGTTCCGAACCTTTTCGGGCAATAAATAACTTTACAGTTATGACACATTGACATTGAATTCCGAAATTCTTTCATGTAGCAAGAAAATCTACTTTGAATTACGACAATATACACGCTAACACTTGTAAAAACGTCTCTTACTGATGGTGTTTTAAATTTTAGTAATAGTAGGGATGATAATGGACATATTCATGGATTAATTTTTTTCTCGTCCTATATAAAATTTTAAATTAAAAATAAAATTTTTATTTTTTTTAATTTAAAATTTTGTAAAGAGAGAGCTAAAATTTGGCCCATGAACACATTCATTACCATTCCTATCATTTTAATCATGTTGTTTATATTGATCAACTTCAATAGGCCAAAAATTGATATCCACATGCCATACAAATAGTAAGGAGATAAAGAAAGATAATTCTGAAAAAGAAAATGCTTCTTATATATGATGTTTCAAATTATACTGATCCACTTAGAATACAAACCACGTACAATTAGGGATGGTAATGGACACGTCCACGGGCCAAATTTTAATCCGTTCTATATAAAAAATTAAATTAAAAATAAAAATTTTACTTTTTTAATTCAAAATTTTGTATAGAGAGAGCCAAAATTTAGTCTGTGGACGCATCTATTACCATCCCTACGTACAATCTTATTGGTGGCATAAGGTAAGATGCAATATGCCAAGAATTGATATCCACATGTCATACAAATAGTAAGGAGATAAAGAAACCTAATCCTGAAAAAGAAAACGCTTCTTATATATGGTGTTTCAAATTAAAGGTTTTTACATATCTGTCACTTAAATCTTTAAAAATTAGAATTTAATCCCGTCAAATCTTCATATTTATAATTTAATCTCCAAAATCCTTTAAGTTACATCACTTTAGTCCCCTACCATATTTTTGATCCGAATTTTCTGTTATACCCTTGAGTTAATTCACTTTAATCTTCCCTTCTCTCTTTCTCCTCTCTTCCTCTTCTTATTGGATTCCCCTCTCCATTCTTCTCCTCTCTCTCTTTTCTCTCTTCTTATTGGATTCCTATGAATTACTTCACTTTAGAGATTAACTGGGAGGGTAAAGAGAGAGGAGGAGAATGGAGAGGGAAACCCAATAAGAAAAGAAAGAGAAGAGGAAGAGGAAAGGGAGAACTAAAGTGAAATAATTCAGCAATATAACGGAAAATTCAGGCCAAAAATATGGCTCGGGAACTAAAGTAAGATAAATTAAAGAATTTGGAGACTAAATTATAAATATGAAGATTTAGGAAACTAAATTCTAATTTTTAAAGATTTAAGGAATAAATACGTAAAAACCCCTTCAAATTATACTGATCAACTTTGAACACAAACCGCGTACAGTTTTATTGGTGGCAAAGAATAAGGTACAATGCAATACTCCAAGAATTGATATCCACATATCATACAAATAGTAAGGATATAAAAAAAGCTAATCCTGAAAAAGAAAATGCTTCTTATATATGGTGTTTCAGTCTTCCTGATCAACTTTGAATCGAAGCCTCTTACATTCTTATTGGATACAAAAAATGAGGTATAATGTAGTACGTTCATAGAAATAGGTAAGGAAATAAATAAAGCTAATCCTAAAAAAAAAAATGTTTTTTATATATAGCGTCTCAGATCTTACTGATCAAATTTGAATTGAAACCGCTTGCATTCTTATTGGATGCAAAAAATGAGGTACAATGCAGTACGTCAAGAATTGATATCGACATGTCATAGAATTAGGTAAGGAAATAAACAAAGCAAATCTTGAAAAAGAAAATGCTCTTTATATGGTGTTTTAGATCTTACTGATCAAATTTGAATCGAAACTACTTGCATTGTTATTGGATGCAAAAAATGAGGTACAATGCAGGATGTCAAGAATTGATATCCACATGTCATATAAATAGTAAGAGGATAAACAAAGCTAATTGTGAAAAAGAAAATGCTTTTTATAAATGGTGTTTCAGATCTGACTGATCAAATTTGAATCGAAACCGCTTGCATTCTTATTGGATGCAAAGAATGAGGTACAATGTAGTGCGTCAAGAATTGATATCCAAATGTCATACAAATAGTAAGAAGATAAACAAAACTAATCCTGAAAAAGAGAATGCTTCTTATATATGGTGTTTCAATCTTACTAATCAATTTTGAATTGAAACCGCTTACATTCTTATTTGATGCAAAGAATGAGGTACAATGCAATACGTCAAGAATTGATATCCACATGTCATACAAATAGTTAAGGAGATAAACAAAGCTAATCCTGAAAAAAAAAAAAAAAAAAAAAAACGCTTTTTATATATGGTGTTTCAATCTTACTGATCAAATTTGAATCGAAACCGCTTACATTCTTATTTGACGCAAAGAATGAGGTACAATACAATACGTCAAGAATTGATATCCACATGTCATACAAATAGTTAAGGAGATAAACAAGGCTAATCCGAAAACTCTATAACCTAGTATAAAATATTAGTGAAGTATGTTGAAAATGTCAGTAAGTACTAACTATGCTAGATATACAAAAGTAACAAAGTTTTGGGGTTAAACAATATTCTCCCTCTATTTTTTTTTAATTATCTTTTTATTTGAATGGAGTACTCGAGAAATATTTCCTTTTTTTTATATGGTAATGTGGGGGAATCATTTTGTGGTTGATACTTAGGGCTCTATTGGTTTGAGGGGAAATGAAGGAAAAGGAAAAAAGAAAAAAAAAAGAAAAAAGAAAGAAAAAAAATATGTTTTCTATTTTTTGATTTTGGAGAAAATTTAAAAGAAAAGAAAGTAGGAGAAAAATAAGAGTAAATATGGATAAAAGTGTTCTTTGATTTTACATGATGATAGCCAAAGATTCAGTACATGTTACCGTTTGATTCATTGCAAGGTGTAGCTTGAGCCAAGCTTCAAAATTGACGCACAAAGTTGGATTAATTTCCTAATTTCTTAGTTTTGCTTCTTATTAGAGAGAAGAAGGAAAAATAATAATAATAATAATAATAATAATAACAAAAACAGAATTGCTTGCATATCTATTGAAAAGTGTCTCCTTTTTAAATAAAAATTCTTGCCACAATGAAATGCTATTTTCCACCAAAGGATGTGAAAATTCTAACATACGATCTTTCATTAAAGAAGAGATGCTATTTTCCATGACAAAGTAATAATTTTGAACTTCCGGGGAGCACCCTTAGAAATTTGGGGTGTGCCCTTAGAAGCTCGCTCAGAAGGGTACAGTCCTTTGGGATTCGACCTCTGAATATGAAACAGGCCTAAAACTCAACTTGGCTCTAGCCCAAATGCAGATGACAATGGATGGATCTAACGTCAATTCTTGATCAATTATATTCAAAATTTTAAATTAAAAAAAAAAAATATTTAATTTAAAATTTTGAATAAGTACGAGCCGCGAGATCTACTCATGCAAAGGCCGTTGGCCTATCAGGCCAATCCAACCCATGCAAGTGAACAACCCTACATCCTAAACATTCCCCCTTCCCAAAATTCAATCATAAGCTAAACTCTCAACCTGATTATGAAAAAAATATCAAAAAGGTTAAAAATGCCAGTAAACAAATGAAATGACCAACTCCCAATTTTTCAGTCAGCAAAAAACTCTAAAATCATATATATTACCTAAAGCTGCTTCTCCATGGATCAGTCTACTGCCACTTAAGTTAACCAAAAGGGAGAAATGTGCAAAAATAGAAGGCAAACTGTAGCTAATGAAACAGCAGGCCAATACTTAGGATAACTAAATATTCCCTGAGCTAGAGAACTTTTAACATGAAGATTTTTCCTATCTTTGGCTTTCGAGGTCAGCTAGACGATAGTTTAGTTAGCGCTGGCACTTTTGACAGTAATGATCTATTGTCATTGGCATTGCACATCCATAGCAGAACTGATGACCACACCTACATATCAAAACATTAACATTAGTTTAAGATGCTGCTAAATTTTCAAGAAACAGTGAAAAGTAAATGGAAAAATAGAAAAGTTCAGGGAGGTGAGAAAAATTGATAAATGTAAAAGTTACTTTATCACTCAGACCAAACTGGTGTTAGGAGTTCATATGTGAGTATAGTCTCACATCGGATATAAGGATGCTAATGGATGCATCTATGGATCAATTTTTGGTCTGTTCTATACAAACTTTTGAATTAAAAATAAAAATTTTATTTTTCTAATTTAAAATTTTGTAAAAGGCAAAAAATTAGCCTGCGGATACGTCCATTACCATCCCTAATCGGATAGGACAAAAAAAATTTGAGTTTAAATACAAAGTTGGAACATCTACCTATCAAATTAAGCTTTTAGATTAGATTGATTCTTCGCTTTTTATTTAAAACCCATCATGCTGGTTGTGGCCTAAGCGGCCGTGAAGCCTGAGTGAAGTCCGAAGTGGTCGGGTAGCTTAATTTTCTTTATGCATTTGTACATCATCACATAAGGTGCAAGCCTACATGCTTCCATTTCCATTTCACATTGTCACTTTTCACATCAATTGATCTAAAATAATCTATATACCTTTTGAAATCCAAAATGCAACTTGCATTTGTATTAAATGGTCCAAATATTTTATAGTTCATGAATCAAACCAGGCTCATACAAGCAAAATAGATCGACTGTTGTGCCCCAACTAGGATATAAATCCTTCTTTCATTGTCAATCCTACCATTCAAAGTGCATGCACACATGCAAGGTGCATTTTTGTGTCCTCTCAGTCCTCTATGAAATCCTTTACCAAGTCTATGGGAGTACTATTGTTTCTCTGACTCATCTCTTCAAAAAATGAACACAGAACACAATACTTAAATTTCAATTAACATAGATATATAAACAATATTGATGCGCTCACTTGAGAGAGTGAAATCTCAATTTCACCATGAAGTCAAGATTGCATCTAGAATAAATGAGCCAAACTTAGTTATTGTAGAGCTTGCTCATGGCAGGAGATGTGAACAGAGGGATGCAGGACTTGTTCACTTTAGGAAATGCATAAAGCGACTTGAGAGGAAACAGGAACAGGATTTGTTCACCTTATTCATTAAAAAATATATGCAATGTTTATCACTAAAAATATATATATATATTCTAGCTCTAAAATCCTGCAGAATTCAAATTAAGCATTCAGTTTTGGATGTTTAATCTTTCTGTTATATTTGCAAAGTGCTTATTATCTTCCAAATGGATCTCTTTGTCGCCATCCTTCTCCAATACAACCCTAAAGCGAGAAGTCTTTAATGAAATATTGACATTTTGTTATGATGGGTTGCCAATTTGACACAGCCCTTATTAAGTTAGTTCGCCCTTATTCTGTCATAAGGTTATGTTTGCAAAATATTTATTTTCAAATTGAATATCTTTCTTGTTATAATAAGAGACCATTTCCACTTAGTGTCAACTACAGAACACAATCCTAAAGCGAGAAGCCTCAAATGACATTTGTGATGATAGGTTCCAATTTAATGCCACCCCTTAAAGCTGCTCACAATCTTCTTGTTTAGTCAATGGGCATCAGGCAATAGCGTTCCCTAAAACGTGGCACACTTTTAGGATCCCATTAATTTGCGTCTGTTAGACAACAGTTTCCCATGCGTCACTTCTTTAATACACTGGCATTATTTTGGTCACATATTTGGTTCCATATTATGCGCCCACACTGATTTATATCATTTTAGTCTTCTCACTTTCTTATTACCGGTACTAAAATCAAGGGCATATACCCTAACAATAGAGCTAATTGAACAAGTTAAATTGCATAACAAGGTAGGTTCCTCTTACTTAGCACCTGCTAAGTTTTTACCTTACTGTTTCACTCTTGAAACTGAAAAAATTGAGGAAAATTGTGAATTTATAAAATATTAAGAATTACAAGAGAGAAAAATACATAGTTCTTCTTAAATAAGTGAAAACTTAGTTCTCAGTACAATCACTCAACAAAAATCACGCATTTCCTCTATAATTCGAGAACCTGTGACGATAAAAACCTATCCAAAATGGCCCTTTAACTCCATTGATGATCCAACAATAATATTGATGCAGAGATTGCAAGGAATATCACAAAAGAAAAGGAAAGAAGGCTTACTAGAGGTGAACTATGGAAATATAGCAAGAAAAACCTTTGCAATGAAATGAGCCGTCTTTTCGACGAGCTTGATATGAAATCTTTCTCCTTTATGTGTAGTAATGGATATTTGGCAGAGAAGAAGTAAGAATCTTGATACGAAAATCTCTTCCATCACGACTCCTTAGGGATTTCTTCAATTTTTTGAATTTTTGGAACTTATAGGATATATATAGAATTTCATGGATCTTCAAATCGTTTAATTATCTTGACTATTAGGATAAATCCAATCCTTAATCAAAGCCATCTAGAGATTCCTTCCAAGTATATGATAGTTGGAAACAATCCTATGTCAAATAGAAATAACTTTGCCAACTTAGCAACCTCAAGATCCGCATCCCCAACCCACATTGGACTGTCCGTCAGACTTGCCATCAATGGCAGGTAAGTTGCCATGGATGGCTAGCTTGCCATCGATAGAGGGACGAACTGTCATTAATGGCGGGCCTGCCACCGATGGTGGCATCAGATCAGGTAGCAGAGGGTGAGCTCATGTTAGTGCACCATTGGTGGCCAAAAGGTGGCCATTGATCGCCACCTCTTGAGCCACCAGGGTAGCTATTCGATGAAGTCTGCATAACTCTTAACTCTGACTTCAAATTGAGCATATTCAAAATCCATGAGAAAGAGAACTTACAGCTCTACAATTTCCCCTAACAGAGATTTTTTACAATTCAACTTGTACCTGATCAAGACTGGCTCCAAAGTTGACATTGTGACTTTAGCTTCAGTCAAACTCGATTCCATGAGCACATATCATAATTCATGATTTCCAACCTTTATTTTTTTAATGCCTCACTCAACAGGTCACAAGGTTGACATTAAGTAAACAGCTAATTTTACAACTTTCGTCACTCTTGCAATGGAGCCATTAACCCCTCACTTCATAATGGTCCTAATTTAATGGTAAATACGATGATACATCATAGGACTAGTTTGTTTGCAGTGGATAGAGTATGAAGTAGGGGAAGTATACTACTTCCACCACTTCGTATGTTTATTTGACCAATAACTGAATTTGAAATTATTTCCACTAAAATGACGTGAATCCTATGTGGCATTCCTTGTTCCGATATTTTCTTCGCCTCTTTTTTTAGTGGAAGAGCTCTAGGAACAAGACAAAATATTAAAATTTTATTTAAATCTTATTATTACTATCCAAATCTAGCATAAGTAACAAATAGAATATTATACTTATTATTTTACTTAACAAAAAAATTAATGTTCTCTCTAATTCCTCGCACATTTTCTTCTTCCAAAAACTAGCACCCACACACTAGAGCTCTATAGAAGAAACCCTTCTTAAACTTTCATTTCGGGAGTTGCTACTTATTATCTTCGTCTCTTTGGGCACTTCTGGTAAACAAACGCACATCTAGAGAAGTCTCAAATGCCATATTAGAAGGGTCAAGACTCAAGAGTCTGAAGATGATCCACCTAGCCCTTGCTCATCCACAAACAGAACAGCAGAATGTTCAAGTGCCAACTTGATAATTTTCATGACAAATCTTGCAATTTTCACTTTACAAACTAGGACTTCACTAGCCACATAAATGACATTAAAATTCCATAATTTTTCTGATCCATACGGGTCTGATGATTTTCCAACCCCTTCATACAACATTCTGACATTCCATTTTATACATGCTAGCAACACTCTTACAAACAATGAATGTTCACTTCCTAATTATGTTGATATTGATCTCACCTCATATTTCTATTTCCTTCCCACATTCCTAAGTGTTTTTTACCATTTGCCAAACGTATCACACCAAAGTTGACCTTAATCACTTGCTGCAACCTTAAGTATGCTATTTAGAGGACACACAACTGATGCTCCCTAAAACCATTTTCAACTGTGTATTTTCATATATATATCATCTATACTTTAACAGCTCTTTTTACACCAATTTATGTTATAGAAAAAAAAAAAAAAAAAACTGTAAAGGGTTCACTATTTAATAAAATTGGGCTCTAACCATCAGTGTTTCTGAATATAAAATAATAAGGAAATAACATGAGCGAAAATAAGATACCATGTGGTGCTAACAATGAAGCTGTAAAGATTCACGAGTTAAAGAACTCATATTGCTACATGTGCAGAAAAATATTCAATGAATACTCCAATTCCAAAACGTTATGCACCTATATCTAGATGGTAAGACAATCCTACTGTGTAATTACTTTTTAAGAATATAACTTGATAAGTTTACGATCTAATAGAGTAATTTGTTATTCAAGCACCTATCCTAGTATATAATGAACAAGGTTGGCAGCTTCCCTAACCATGAATGTCCATGTAAAATATAAAAATTGAAGTCTTTTGGATAAAATTATAACAACCTAATCTCCCACATATAAAAGGAAATTATAGAAAATCTGTGGTGCAATTTTGCTCTTGTCATCATGTAACCCAAAAAAAAAAAAACAAGAAGAAATAGTAAACACCTAATTGGTAAACCCCCATTAAAAAGAAAATCCCATTAAAAAGAAAAGAAAATCATTACTAAGTTCAGTAGACTGTGCATCCAAACAAAAGAAGGTTTTCTAGATGTCCCTAAGCATTGCAATTGGAAGTCATTAAAATCTATTATATAAATACCATTTTTTACTCCAAGACGTAATACTATACATTATAGAAAAGAATATATTGCCTTCATCTGGGAACCAAAAGACACTTCTATTATCAAACCTGTGATGTTGAACACCATGTCCAATACGACATGTCTTACCGTGCCAATGCTGTTTTGTATGTAATTTTTTAGATGTTGTCATGTGTCAATGTCAAGCCCGTGGTGTTGAACACCATGTTCAATACGAAACGTCTTGCCGTGCTAATGCTGTTTTGTAAGTAATTTTTTAGACGTTGTCATGTGTCAATGTGTAGTGTCGCATCGCACCCATGTCCATGTTTGTGTAACCTAGTTCTTCGTAAATAGTTCAAACTAGTAAGTGCAACACAAAAAAGTTATACCTTGCCACAAGTACGAGATAATTCTAACATCATCCTAACATCACACAACATCTTAATAAGCAATACAAAATTTCAAGCAGCGATTTATCTTTGACCATAACTGTTAACCATAGGAGAGCTACTAGCACTGGGATTATTGATAGATTCATTAGAATAAGAATAGATATTACTGAGAAGCATAGATATTACCTGCACTTTATGAACATACACCCCGAAATCCTCTCCACATAGAAATTGCACATTGGGCACCTCTGCCAATGGCTTTGCTTTGCCATGTTCCTCAGCATTATATCCTCTCTCTCCCTCTCCTCAGCCCCCAAATTTCCAAACTCTGCACAGTCCACACCCGAATGCCATGGCACCTTACACTGCGCACAAAACAATCTAAAACAATGTGGACATTCTGACTCCATTATGACCTCTCCCAGGAACCTTTCATCCATCAACAAAGCAGAACAGTCTTTAAACGGACAATAAAACTTCATCATTCCAATCATAGCCTCACAGAGAGCATGTCCCCATCGATTGAAAACTTCCGGTTTGAGTATGGATTGGCACATTTCTGGTTCCAAATACCCATCTTTGCAACTTGGGTCAGGGCACCTAATGGAAGTCACATTATCCTCAACCTTGGCCTCCACATATTGACTAACACAAGAAGAACAGTACACATGAGAGCAATTCTTCAAGGCGAAACATTCGTACTTGAACTTGGATTCCATGCAAATGCTACAGTAACTGTCCGGCTCAGGCAAAGGAGGATTTGAAGATTCCCCAACCTCCTGTATCGGTCTCCTCAACCTGCATTCTCTTTCAATTTTAACTCTTTTACCTTTCAGATCAAATGGGCCTACTTCAAAGCAATCCAAATCCAATAGAGACCCCTTGATAGCAAATTCTACCGACACCTCTTCAGGGGTGCCACCATTCTCGTAATCATCGACAATGATAGGGTGCATACAGTCCCCAATTACCTCTATCTCATCTTCCAAGCAAATGGGCTCACTCTTACTCCCTTGTCGTCCTTTCCGCAATGGAGTTACTAGGATGGTGCTATTTCGGGTGCCTTCACGAGGGTCTTCACCACTCAAGCAGCCACTGTTCTCCCCTTTCTCCGCCTTAAAAACCATCTCTTCCTTGGCACTTTTCTCCGGTTTAATCACTATGTTCTCCTCGTCGTAGATGTCAATCACTGTTGGGCCTGAAAGATTGAGATCAAACTGTATTATGTTGGTCTTTTGGGTAATGGCTGATACACTCATTGTTATTGCTTCTCCTCTACTATTATGGGCACCTCTGGTCTTCTTCTTCTTTCCTGCGAGAACAAGAAATTTTCCAAACAAAATCAATAAAATGATATAGGGAAAAAAATAAGGTGAAGAGATCTATATAGATGAATGCAAAGAAAAGCGATTGAAACTACATTGTTTACCAAAAGAAAAGAGAGAGTTTTTAGATCGACTGTTGAGTTTTTGTATGCAAAAATACTAAATTCCGCTAGTTTAGGATTGTGATTTGGAAATTGGATGAATTAGAATCTTACTAATATTACTTTAATTAATAATATACTTCCAACGAGTTATTGAATAAGTATCCGGATTTATCTCCAATTTGCAAGTCTGAATGATGTTTTAAAAGATTTTGTAGTTAATTTGCAAATTTGAAAAATATTCCAAATTTGCAATCTAAAACTTTAATATTGACTTTCTGCCCAAGCATTCTAACAAGTACAAACTTATTCATTGAGTATTATTCCTAAACAACATTAATTAAGTAATTACTAATAATTCATTAAGTAAAAATGTAAAATGCCCATAAAAACTAAAGGGAAAAAAAAATAAAATCAAAGCTTACGCGGTGGTGAGCAGGAACCGCGCGAAGAACCACACGGTTCACGAAAAAAGGTTCAAACTTCAGTGGCCGTCAGATGGCTCAGATCAATTGAAGCTATAAGAATTTTGAATTGAAAAAAAAAAAAAAAAAAACGTAGAGAGAAGGGGGAAAAATCTCACCTTTCAGCGATCTTCTTCTTCATAATAATCCTCGTGCAACGATCAGATCAATGAAAAACCTAGCAAAATTCACAACTTTTAGTAAAGAAATCACTTTTAAAAGTGAAACCCTAAGGTTAGAAGCTGACATTGCAGAGATTGAATGAGAGAATCTAGCAGAAATAGGAGTAATTGCGATTACCTACTCAATTGCGTTTGAGAGAGAGAGAGATTTGGGACTTTGAGGTATCGGTTTTAGGAGGGAAATTGGGGGGCCTTACTGTGGGGATTTGATCGTCTACTGCCAATTTTCAGAAAAAAAGTACTTATAAATACACCCCTTCATTTTCTAATTACTTTCCAAACCTTTATTTTTATTACAATCTTACCATTAGAATGTTTATGTTTTCGTCTTCTTTATCTTCGTACTCTTTATATCTCTCTCCAAATCCTAATAATTCTTTCAAAAGTTAAAATATAAACTCTTAAGCAATGCAATAAATAATAAAGTCTTTTTCTGTTTTAATTTGAGGCGAAGTTCAAAAGATTCAACGAATGAATCTCCATATGAGTATATTAAAAGTAAATTAATTTTTAAATAAAAGTAATTTTAATTTTGTCAAAAAATAATAATAAATTATAAATTTTATGTCGGCTCATCTTAATATTCTAAATTTTTGCTGCAAAGATTAAAATTTTTTGAGGTGTTTAGTAAATAAAAACATTTTGGAAAAGAGAAGAAATAGAGAAAATGGGAGGAAACAGAGGGTTAAATAAAAAAAAAAGAATGGATATAGAGGGGAAATTCTATTTGCGCACGGCATTTTACTCTTTGCACCCTAGATATTCTTTACACCAAACTCCTATTTTGAAATACTATTATTTTACTCTTTGCTCCTAAATTTTTTTCCAAAAATACACATCCTCCTTTTCTCTAACTGCTCACCCGTCCGATCCCATTTTTATCTTTTTTTTTTTGAGTCGGATATTTTGGTCGGGTATTAATACCCGACTAAAAAAAGTGACCGAAGTCTTTCCCATTAAAAAAAACTAATTAACAATAAATTTCGAACAAATATGCATAAATCCTAAAAAAAAAAAATTAATCGTATCTTAGATTTATTCTCTGACACCAATTGCATATTGAAAATTTTCATTTGCATAAGAAAACTCAAACTCAAATTCTAAATCCAAATTTCACTTGTCACGGTGAAATAAAAAAATTTAAAATTTTTCTAATCTTTTTAAGAAAGCTAATGTAAAAAATTTTTAGGAATCAAGAAATCAAATTAATGATTTTATAGGAGATGTGTTTTTATTAAATACAAAAAAAAAATTATTTAGGGTTTTAGAGAGAAAATAGAGGAAGAAAACGATGAGTCGTAGTTCCAAATTTTAAAAATTCTTAGTTTGGAATTTATAAGGGTAATTTAGTCCAAAAAAATAATGGCAAATTTGTAATTATTTATAAGTTTCAAAACCGTACGTCAAGAGTAAAATGCCGGGTGCAAATAGAATTTCCCGATATAGAGAGAGACAACTGAAAAGAATTAGACATATTTGTCCTCGAGGAATGTAACTTGATTTATCATTTCCTCCGCAATATTTGCTTGTCTCTCCTCAAGTTCGACTAATACTTGGGGTGGGAATGTACGGGTCGAAGGTTTAATTTTTATCCCGTCCTATTTAAAAATTTGAATTAAAAATGAAACTTAGAACATAATTATTTTCTTAATTTTATTTTCAATGTTTTATTTTTTTCACTTTATAATTTCCTTTCAATCAAACAACAAAAAGAATTCTATTTTATGCTCATATCTTCTCTCTTTTTTTTCCATTTCTTTTTCTCTCTTACCTAGCCTTAGAGTATACATAAAAACACTCCACGGCAGGGGAAAAAATAATGGCTTCTCTGAGTATAATACTCCAACAAGTAATAGGATTAGGATTTTAAGTAATTATTCTTATTAATATTCGAGTTTAAATCAAACATAGGATTAGGATCGGCCCATCCTTTTCTGTAAGTAGAGGGGCGGGCCGGGCGGCCCACTACAAAATTCCAAGCGATTAGCAAAAGGAAACCGTACTTGAGAAAAGAGAAGGAAAAAAAAAAAAAATTATATAAATAAAATTACTACACATCTAACAATACTAGGTATGTTTCACCTTCCCCATGCACTCTTAATTTTAGTTTTAATGAAGATCAGTTATTTAAATTCTTTTTTCGCTAATATCATAGCCATGATTTTATATTCTTAATTTTTACTTCTTTTTTTTTTTTTTTTTTTCTGTCATAGAAATATATCATAATTTATTTTTAAGAGATTGCTCCACTAGATCCCTTGTCTCAAAGAAAAAAAAACCAAAGACTTAACTAGATTATATGTCGGATAATATAGGTATCTTTTTATTTATCTTGATTTTCTTGGACATGCCGTGTACAGTAACAAAACCATATTCTATCATATTGGGACTGAGAAAAATTATTTTGTATTTTAACAAAAGAGATTTAATCTAGTTATACTAAGACGAAAACCTTGCTATCAAAAATAATTTAGAATTTGGTGATCTTTTTGGGGAAATGGATTGAATCAACTCGATCACTCGAGTCATTTTCAGTTTTATATTTTTCCATAAACTCAACTAAAAGGTCTTGTTTTTGAAAGTCCCTTCTACTTAAAGGGGAGTATTGATCGGTTCGGTTCGGATTTGGGTAAAAAAAATCCCGTCGAAAACTGAATCAAACTTACAAAACCAAAACCGAACCGACCGAACTCCACCAATAACCGAAATCGGAACCAAATGTTCGCTTCGATTTTTGGTTTTTTGGGTTGCGGCCTAGAAGCCCACTTGAGTTAGAAAAAAAGGGCTTTATGAATTCAACCCGATTCTTCGATAAAACATGAAAGCATACAGAAGAAACCAAAAAGAAAAAAAAAAATATGCATTTAAGCAAGAGAATCCACTGAAAGCTCCAAAGGTTGAACCTTTCCACTTACAAATACTCCATTGCCAGCCCACCAAAACCCTCACTACTCCAAATCACCCCCAATTTAACACAAAACAGCGAAATCCCTCCAAAGAAAGCTACATCGCAAGTTAATCACAGCAATGCCTGCTAAAACAATGGAAATTGGGATCATTAAAGGCTGCAGATCTTGGGACGCATCGGGCATGGGCAACAATTTCAAAATGAAAGGATAAGATTAAGCAAATTTTGGAGGGAGAGTTCGAGCGACGAGGGGGTTAGCGGAGGCAGAGGAGGAGGGGCAACAAGCAAAGATCGGGCGAGGGGCGATCGGGGGAGAGGCGAAGAACGAACGAGCCCTAGATTCGAGAGAATTACTTAAGATTTGGATATTGGGTTAATGGGTTAACGGGTCGGGTGGGGGTGAAAGTTCTATTTTTTTGGTTGGTTTCGATAGGTGATTTCGCCACTGAAATCTGATCCGAAGGCCGAATAAAACTTCGGTTTAAAAATTGACCCGACCCGATAACCAAAATAACCAACCCGATCGGGTCGGATCGGTTCGGCAGTTTTATTCGGTTTTTTTGGAAATTTGCTCACTCCTACATTTCTACTGCAGTCTACACCAAAACTCAGAATTTGTTGTGAGAATTGAGAGTGCTTCTATGTGCGATTGAAGTCATTTCCATTGCACAAAAACTCTAAAATTGTTGTGAGGGCCGAGGCAATTGTTTTGTATTTTAACAATGAGCTTAGCTTAAGAAAAAAAACAATGAGCCTACATACAATTTTTAAGAGTATAGAATGATATTAATAAAAGAAAAAATAACCACAATTCGCTCTAGATAGATTTTATTAAGGACGTTACATTTATTTACTGGCTACATAAAAAAAAAAAAAAAAAACTTAAACAAATATTGTGAAGACAAAGAGTTAATTGAGGAAAATAAATGTCAATATACTAAAGAAATTTTTTATAAGATTGAAAATTAATTAGGAGAACGAAGTTGAAGCCTAAGGATTGCTTATAGGGGAGTTTCCAAAGGAGCACACTATTTTTCCAAGTGAGCCCACTTAAAAAGGGCCTGTCAGACTAAAAATTCATTGGACAGTGGGCTTGAGAGGGAGAAGAAGCATTGCAAGCTGTGATCGTATTACATGAAAATATAAAAAACTTACAAACCTTTCGACATTCAAGTAAAAATGTAGAAACTTCAGAGAATCAAAAAGCTTGAATTCCTGCAAGTTTGACAAAATGCATATGCTATCTCTACAGACATTACAAAATACTACTATCAGATATTTCAAACATAATACAAATTCAGACATAATACCAGCAAAATTATCAATAAAAAGTTACAGAAATTGAATTACACAATTTCAGAAGCACCTACCAAACCAAACAATGTGAAGGCAGATAAATACCACATCTTGCAATAACAATTATAAAACATCAACATAACATGAAAGAGTGGATACTTGATATTAGATTTTATACTACATGTGATATATAGTAAATATAAAGTCATATAAACGACAAATAACTTGCGCTGCAAGCAGCAAACTAGGCTAACATCTCAAATATGCATAGAAAAGCATCCAAGCAAACAATATGGACGCATACTTAAGTGCCACACTTCTCTTTGAAGAGTTCAAACCAACCAATTTCGTACAAACTGGGAGGCAAACAAGTCATTCCAAAGCATTAACAACTCGTTCTTCAGAGAGAATAACTTTGAAAAATAAGTACAAATATGAAATATGAATACTCATAAGAGACCACAAATTTGTAGTCACAAATTATGATAAAAGAGCTAAAAGGTGAATTTTGAATTTTCTTTTGAACCAAGTAATCTATCAGCACAAGCCAAACCATTAACAAATTAGAAGGATACTTCTAAAAGAGAAGCAGTATATGAGATGACTTTTAAGAAAGGAATAAAGGGTTAGTACTCTCACAAGGCTTCTCCTGCAACAACACAAGTATAAATGAAGAAATTGCACCAACAAAAAAGAGTTCTTCAAGAACTATACAGATGGAAACACAAGAACCTGATCTACTCGAGAAGGCAAAGGCTGAGCACCATAAGGGAAGAAAGCATCGCGGCTTGAGTTCTTGCAGCGGGAGACACTACTGCATCATTTTCTCCTTCGTCTTCCTCGTCCTGACCTTATTATCTGCTGCCATTCTTCTCATACTCTTCGTACTCAAGCCGAAGAAACCTATCTTCCACCTCCACTCCATACAGTTAGATGCATTCAAACTCAATGTTTCTTCCTCTACCAAAGAAGTGTTTGTTTCCTCCTCAGAGGCACCCCTGCTCTTTATCACCCAAAACCCTAATAAGCTCGGGATCAGCTATAGCCCCTCAGAGCTCGGCATACTGTATGAAAACATTCCAGTAGGAACGGTAGATGTCCCAAAATTCTATCAGCCAGCTCACAGTAAAAATGTTACAGTTATTATGTACGTCTCAATACAACAATTCAACCTCAGTAGGCTAATCAATGGCACTCATGTAGAGGTGCAAATAACCGGTGGCATCGGAGTTCAGGGGCATATACTGAACTTTCCACTTCCCAGAATTAAGGTTCCTCCCCTTGAGTTAATGTCAAGTTTTAATGTCTGCAAGTGAGGTTGTTCTTATTGATGTGCTGGTGATTGTGCAGGTTTCTCTTGATTGCAGGATAGGCTTTGATTATAGTATGGCAACACTCAGCAAAGGGGTAGAGGTCATAAAGAGACATAAGGTAATTTCTTGAAAGCTTCATTTAGTTTCCTTTTTGCTGCATTGTATGATCTGGAGGAGTAAAACCATCTTCAATGTTTTGCAGGCTCTGCTCCTTAGCAACTTTCCTCATCTCACACAGAAGTGCTCATTATCTCTTCTATAAGCCACAGTTAAAATATATCTTGCTCTATTTTTGGGGGCCGACAAATTGCCTAGTTTGACAAAAGTTTAACTGAGTGCAGCAGTTAGCAGTCACCTAAATTGTTATATTGATCCGTCAGTTTGTCTACTTGAAGCAGAATTTTTATTTTTCCTTTCTTTTTTTGTTTTATTCTGAGCTAGCATTTTGCCATAGTATGTGTTGGAGTGGGGAAAAAGGTTAAATTGTACAGTGTGTTTAATCAAAGGGACAAAACAATGACTGATTGCTCAGATAATTGTACAATCTTTCATTCTTCATTTTAATTAAAGATATGTTGGAACATTTTGCTTGTCACAAGGATCATTCATGTGACCGATCCTGCATACTTCAGATAAAAGGCTTAGTTGTTGTTATTGTATAAGTTGGAACATTTTGCATCCTTCATAGTTTAACAATTAATTCACATAAATGCAGTGTGCCTCAGATCCAAGTTATTTTCAAGACGACGACGACAACAACAACAACTAAGCCTTTTATCCCAAGTATTTGGGGTAAGGCTACATGAACCAAAAAAGAAACACGCCGGATCGATCACTTTGATATTCCTTCTCCATTCATTTCTATCCAAGTTATTTTCAAGACAAGTGCAACAAATCAGACAGAATAAATAAAAATATATACAAGTGTTATTATTGTTTGATACATAAAAATGTTAAAGCAATCATGGACAATTTGACTAACTTTGAAATTCTAAGATATATTTCTTTTGGAAACTTGTAAGATATAACGAATGCAAAAGAAGGAAACCTACCAATGGTTTGAGACAAGACATTCCAGGATCAACAGGATATATACAAGACAGATCCTCATGAAGAGTTCTAACATCCTATCTTTGAGTAGAGATCATCAAGCGATGCATACAGAGGAGCTGCAGCTTTGGGTCGCTCCACATTCCCCAGAAGAATATTAGTTGTAGACAGATAAGGATCTCCATAAAACTTTAGATTCGTATCCATCCTAGTTGCAACAATGTTCCCTTCCAGCGAGACTCCAACAAAAGCACCTGAATTTTGAATCCACATGAAAAAAGGACACGTTTAGATCTCATAGAACAAAAATGTTAAACTGTATTTAATGTAAACTCATATAAATCACCAATCTGTGTTTCGTGTATCAGTTCCCAGGCAAAATAGTCGAGCAACTTATGAAGCATGGTACAGTCAGTAAAGGCAATTGCATGTCACAGGAAGGCTGCAAGTTTGAGGCATGCTGATGTGGCAAAAAACTTTAATATGAAGAAATTCACCTATGATATTGGAGGACAATTCCCCAACAAGAAATTCATATGTTATTTCCATCCATGTCCAACACTTACAAATGTGTATATTACAAGTTACCTTACTATTATGTATCAATATGAAGTACTTGTGACCCTCTTGATAAAAGTTAACCATTTTACAGATTGCTTAACAAGAAATATTTATGAGTCAATATGCCTAAATTTAGATGAATAAATGCCAATGTTGTGTCTCGTGTCTTGATTCTAGACAGCTTCCATGGCCACCACCCTGTGTCCATGTTGGACCATGGCACCCATGTCTAGAGATCATAGAATTTAACAACTATTTCCGGGACATGGGAGAGTTATCCACCTTTTTCATTTTCTTTCGTTAAAAAAAAAGGATTTTAAGAAACCTTAATCTTGTATAGAAAGTCATGGGTTCAACCAAAATTACTAGCGTACATTAGAATTTAGGACTTTTGAATACCGAAGACTTCTTTGTCCAAATAAGTCATCATAAAATGATAAGTTTCCGCAAATCATGCTCAAATCAACACAGCTCTCCATAATCTATTATTTCAACCCAACTGCAGCAAATAATATGTATGTTGAACAACTGATCCAACTGAAAAGATACCAAATATGATTGCTGTTATGTTAATTTTAACCACCAATATCATGAAATTTATCGGCATGAGGATATCAGGGAGCCTTAAAAACCAAAGTAAACTGCTAGTCCATTTTACGGAAGAGCACTAGAGCATTACAACTCACAATCGGTTAGACCACAATCCAGTGCATCAAGGCAAGACATGCCATAATTATAATGCAATTTAGTTGACTGTATCATTACCAGATTTTAGTCAGCCATGAGATAAATTAATTCTACAACAAAATCAGGTCACATTCTCTCTTCCTCTTTCCTTTAATGGCAACCTTTAAGTTATGAATCCTATCATGAGCTATGTAGGCCCCCTGACTGTCAAATGGTGAACTGCTGTTTTGGTCGTCCTGGCTTTAACTAATACTGGCACCAAGAGGCCTGAATGTCGGGCTGAAGTCATGTCAACTAGTGGATGCTCAAATGAAGTCATATTGAATGGGATGGGATTAGATGAGACGACAATGAAGAGGGTGACAATAGGTCAACATTATACATGGGAATCAACTGTCCAGTTTATTCAGTGTATCCTAAGCATTTGATCCTAAGGCATTAAACATCAACAAATAATAAAGTCTACCCCATAAAATTCATCTACCTCAGATTCAAAAGAAATGCTACCTACACAATTTTGAGCATCTGTTTTAGGAGACATTTACCTTTGCTACAACTGTAAGTATAGCACATGCCAGACCCTCTATCTCCAGCCCGAAGATCAGCTTCAAAGACTCTCCCTACTGGTCCTGCTGCAGCACTCAAACCAGCCCCAAGGGAACAATGCATGCGGCTGGTAAATGCGTTGACAGCTTTAAAGCCATGAAGTACAATGATGAAATCCATGAGCTCACCCCCAATCTGTTGTAGTGAATCAACAAAAGAAGTAGGATTAGTCATAAGTTTAGGAAGAGCCTAATGCCAGATCAATAGGAAAGATGTCCTGTTACGCATGCCTTTTTCAAAACATATAGATTCGCACATATTTTGCAAGCACATAGGCTAAATACTAAAACCTTTTCTTCAGAAAAAAAAGGCAAAAAAGGATAAATTCTACCAAACTAACAAGAGAATGAAGTTCGATTATAGAATATATGATAAGGTTATAGCAAAATAGGAGTCCATCTCGTATTTTGTGCAACTAAAGCTTATTTAAGAATGGCTGATTCATAAGCTGTTGAGTAAGCCTGTGGGAAGAAAAGTATCGACGAGTAATCTAAGCCTTTTTTCGACAAACTAAACATAAAAGGCATAGGAGAATCATCTCAAGTTGATAGCAGTTGAATGAACATGTTCACTCTAAGAAGATTGGAGAAACACATAACAGTGTAATTGGCAGGTATCAGCACGTGATACCTGGTTTTCAGAAAATATAAACAATAAATCAATATAACGAAGATAGTTGCTTTCCTGCATTAGCAATACATACATTGCATGTCTGCATGTATAAAAAACTCTGTAAAGACAATATATAAATAAACTTCCATATAAAAACTCACACAACCATCAATAATCACATCCCACAACTTTCTATATACAGCCAATACCATATTTTAAGTATTATAGACCACGCTACTTTTAACCTTCTGAGAAATCAAAAAAATAAAATAAATAAAAGCATATGCATCCAATATATGCCTTGTAGTTTGCCTTCATTACCCCCGCCTCCAGACCCCCACCAAGCCCACCACAATACACATAGAGATATCTCTCTTAATCCTTCCTTGAACTGTCTATGAACAGGAAAATCCATCTTGAACAGAATGGACTTTCTACTTGATTATAACTCACCAAAACATGCAATACAAACCATTAGCAAGCAACTTTTTGCAGTAACTATGCAGTTGAAATACTTGGTTATAATGTATATTGTTTGAACAGAAAGGACTTTGTACTTGATTATAATGTATATTGTTTGACTCCTCCTTGCTCCCCAAAATTCTCCAGTACTGCTACTTTCTAGCTCTTATCTTGTTGGCTAGGTATGAAGCATTGGTAATTCGAAGAAAGAGCCACCAGATACGTGTCCAATACTCGAGCACTCTGACACTTGGGTCGTCTCTAACACCTCTTCTAGTACGTATCCTAGACGTATCGGAGACATATCATAGACGTAACCCAGACTTAAAGACTAAAAACCAAATGTACAAATAATGGGTTAAAAAATGATGAGGCATTGCATTTATATACTTTGTCTAGGTATTTTAAGAAACAATATGACTATGCATCCAGTTGTTAATTTAGATAACCCGAAAATATTTCAAATAACCAAGACATTGAACATTAACACATATAATTTTACTAAGGATGTATTGGTACTAATTCTCCTTAATGTTTCGAAATTGCCTTATCCATGCATACTCATATGGTATATATCGTGTTCTTGTACTTTAGAGTAATTATATTATACAATTTTTGCCATATGCTTGCCATACCTGTGTCCTATTTTTTTTCAAAATTGTAATGCGCGTCCGTAGAGCATCATATGTGTAACATGTATCCACGTACATGCACTAGGTATCCTACCCCCCTGCATCTAATAGATGAAATGCTAGCATTACCAAACTCTGACCAGGCTATAAAATTTGCCTCCACTTTCCCAAAGAATATCCAAGCAATAAAAAGTGGAGCATAACTTTATAGTAACAACCAACTCCTCCTTTTTATAACCTTGAATTAAGTTTTTTTATTACACATTAACTGTCATCTAGTCTAGCTTCCAAATATCTTTCCATTTGTTCCTTCCTAAACTTGCAAAGATAAATTAGCATGCTCACAGACACACACCCAACCCACATACACACCAAGAATTAAGTTTCTAATAGCACATCAACTATAATCTTACTTTAGCTAACCTTAAGCATCCCTCCATTTTATCATTCTCCTAAAGTGTAAACGATAAATTGGCACATGCACATATACATAGACAATGATAAACGTATTACCCACAATGTTCACTAATCAGGTTTATAATTCGCTCATTCCAGGAAAGAAAAAAAAATACTACTTTTACCTTACGGAAAAAAAATTTCACTGATTAAGTAATGCTGAAAACTTGAAATATGAGTAAATATAAACTGACATACATAAACTTTAAGACTAAAAAAACAGTAAATGTTATGCATCTGATAGAAGAAGATAAAAAGCAACAGGAAAACAAATGCCGACCTGTGCTCCCCATCCTAAGCCAAAAGAAAGTATAGCAGATGGTGCAGACCATGACCCATCAGATCTTCGAGACACTACTAGACCAGTACCAAGCTTGTAAGTAAGAAGTGCCCCAGCTTTAGCAACTGTCAGGATGGCAAGCCCTTTAGCACCTTTTAGGACTGCCAGAGGAATAGATTTCTCAGGGTTTACGCGAGCAACCTGCAAGTTGAAGAATTAAGTCATATATGAAACTAGATGGCACATAAATAAATTAACACTGTAAAAAAGATATATGGTCTTTACAGAATGGATTCACCTGGCAGTAATTCCTCAGAGTATTTGATGCCTTGTATATCTCATCTTCCATTGATAAACCCAAAGGCAAATTTAACCATGCTCTCATGCATGTCCAATCCATAACATCATGCTTTGCAGACTGCATAGCATTGCTAACTGAGTTAACTAATATTCCTTGCAGAGGATCAAGCCTGTCATAACAAACGTCACAAACTCGTTGAGGGTTTCTCTCTCGGAACTTGATGGGTAACAAGCACCTCCCTTTTGAGCATGCCCTGCAGAAGATCCCTCCACAAAATCGGCAGTGATGTCTTCCACGAGTTAGTGCTGTGAAAGGCGAATTGCACATCATGCATGAAGATGCATGACTATCTGGAATCCACTCTGGAGGTTCTGCTTCCAATACATCCCTATAAGCACTATAGTTGATAGCTTCTCTCATGAGTAATGGAGGTGCACTTGGCATGCAAACTGACGGGTGTAGAAAACTATCTCCATTGATTCCAGATCCCAAAAACGACGCATTCGAGCTAGAAGTGTATTTGTGCTGACTACCATTGAAGTTTTTAACCTGACTAGTTAAAATTGTGACTAAGCCACTAAACAAATTTTTCAAGTTCACTTCAGGCTGTGCTTTCGGTTGCATATAAAATGACGATTCATCTTCCCAATCATATTCAACAATCATGTTGGATGAACAGGAATTATCGCGCTTCAAGGATCCTGTCCCTATCAAGCTGGTAACTTTTTCTGCTGCACCCCATAAATCCGATGTAAAGTCCTTATCAGCTTGGCCTTCCCTATCATGCTTAGTGAGTGGAGAAAATGGAATAGTCCCCTCTAACTTCACCATACCTATTGAAATTCAAGTTTTTCCAAAAGTAACAACCCTTCTGCAAGTTTGATAGCACAATGTTATACTATCCACGTAGTAAATGAAGACTGGGAACAAACATCTTCATTAATTTCAATAAACGGACAGAACACAAATGAAAATTTACACGGTAATGAACAAGCCGTAGACAGTAGAAAATAATTAAATAGGACAAAATGACCAAACTAGCATATTAATTGCAGGTCTTCCAAATGTATTCACTGAGATGTCAGCAAATTATATTTTAAAAAAAAGAACCAAATATGTTAATCCCAAAAAAATAAAAAAGAAAAAAGAATTAGAAAAGAAAAGAAAAAAAGATCAAACAATTGCCGAACTCTATCACAATATACCAACATACCCAACATGAAAAGTTGGTCTACAAGAATGAATAAGCTTTCATAATCTAGACAGCATCCTCTGCCCCTATGAAGTAATTTCAATGCAAGCATGACAAAATTGTCAAAGAGCATCCACCATGATAGTACAAGATACCCAGTGTTAACTCAGGTATGATGTTTTCAAGACTGAAACATGTCTCGCTATCGTAGTAGAAAACCCATCGAACCAAATCCATTACAAAAGGAGACTGGCCAAATGAGATGCAAACAAGGCTAAATGACATGCAAGCAATTGCAATCCCTATAACATCCCAACAGTCAAGGATTTAAAGGAGGTCTACATAAATAAACCACTAGCTCCAATGATCGAAGGGTACCATATCTCAAATTAAATTGTATTCGATGTTTTTAATACAAAATCAACCTGTTCTAATTTCAAGAGTAGCATCAAATGAGTGGGTGTTCAAGAACAGATATAAATGCTAATACAACAATATTTATAAACATATCAAATAATTGGTATATCTGAGACAAAATACGAAATCCCCTATTCGTCTCAAGTCAAAGTGCCAATATTAACGAAAAAATGTGAGAGCATTATATCCTAATAATCATCAATTAATCATTTTTTAACACCAATTTACGATTTTGATCAGTTATCAAATGATTGCCAACAGAAATTTCTGATTTTTCCAAGAAATAAATCCAAACTGCAGCAGAATTCATCCCTAGAATTCACAAAATCAATGAAAATTGGGGCAAAAAACAGAAATCTAATCAATGAAAGAGATCGCTAAAAAAAAGAGAATTACCAGAGTTCTAACATCGACGAAAAATTAGCGAATTGATTATAATTCCAAAAGATTGAGGATATGGATTTGGGGAAAAGAGCGGAGGGGGAGACGTGACGCATGGGTTTTGAGATAAAGGATGAATATTCTAGGGTATTTACAGATTTGTTCCTTGAAACTTTGTAAATTATAATTTAGTTCCCAAATCTTCACATTCAAGAGGATTTAGTCTCACATGTACTCTAATTACTAAATTTAGTCCCTCTTCCTAACTTCCGTAAGCCAAGTTTATTTTTTGACCTGATTTTTTCATTTTACTCCTCCTTAATTCATTTTTCCCTCTTCCTCATCTCTTCTCCTCCCCTCTTCTTCATCTCTTCTCATTTTCTTCATTCTTCCTCTTCTCTTCTCCTTCCCTCTTCCTCCTCTCTTCTCTTTTTCTCTTCTTCCTCTCTTTTCCTTTTCTAAATTGAGTTCATTGGCTTTCCCCTTCTTCTTCTCTTCTATTTCTCTATTCTTTCCCTTTTTCTTCATAGGATATTTAAGTCATTTTATTATTTAAAAAAATAAAAATTAAATTCTGCCTTTTATTTAGACAGAAAAACTAACAGAGGGACTAAATTGTAGTAACTTAGAGGATTTGAGGGACTAAATCCTAAATATGAAGTTTTGGAGGACTAATCATAATTTATAAAGATGTAAGGGACAAACATGTAAATACCCCAATATTTTAATTAGGATTTTATGCATAACACCCCCCCCCCCCCCAACTCTTTAGCTATTTATGTTATTATTTATGTTATTCCTCTTTTTCTGACGAAAGTGGTATACCTCTCGCAAGGAAAAAATAACAGATATTTTTTTTCCTTAAAAGAAAATTTCTAATATTTTCTAAAAATTGGATTCTCTTTGCTAACTGAAAAATCATCTTTGCTTTTCAACATATATAACAAAAATTATAAGAATACTATCAATTAAACATCGTATGAAATTGATTATCTTTTTTTATTAAAATAATACATCTATACTCTTCTATAAACTCGCTTATACTAGAAATACTTAATCGAAAAAATTAAAGACAAGATAGTTAGTAAGCTTATATTAAAAAGATTAAAATCATTTCTAAAGGGTACTACGTAAATCATGTTAGTCCACCTAAGTATCATAGTAGAGAGCTCCCCTTATAACATAGTTTTTTCCATTTTCTTATATATATATATATATATATATATATATATATATATATATATATATATATATATAAGGAAACGGGAAAAACTATGTCATAGGAGGGACTTCCTCCTATGACGCTTGAGTGGACCAATAAGATCTTTACATGTGGATGGGTTTTTTTTGGAAAAGGACATTAGGTGGAGGGTTTTTTTTAAAAAACAACAGTTTTTTTAGTTCATGCGGTCATTCCACATGCAGATACTATTATTCCACCTAAGCGTCATAGCAGAAAGCCCCTCCTATGACATAGTTTCTCCGTTTCATATATATATATATATATATATATATATATATATATATATATATATATATATATATATATATATATATGTGTGTGTGTGTGTGTGTGTTATAATTTTTTTTTTTCTTTTAATGAAATGCTGTAGATTTCTCTGACATTATGATTATCATACATCTTATATGACTATTGTATATGAACAATGTCATATACATGAGAGTGTTCGAGAGTTGTTTCAGTATGGAATTGCTCCCATCATGATAATTAATATTAATAGGGTAGATGCTCTTGATGTTTCCTTCATTTCATATTATAATTGTGCCACTGCATTTAAAATGATTGGGATCAATCTAAATACAACTAACACTATATTTACTGTGTGTATTGGATAAATATTGAATGTGAAAACTAGATTAAATTAAAGATAATCAATTGATATAGTTATAATATCATTATATATCTATGATAACCGTACCTGAAAGGGCATTTGGTCTAGTGGTATGATTCTCGCTTAGGGTGCGAGAGGTCCCGAGTTCAATTCTCGGAATGCCCCCTTATTTTATCCTTTTTTGGCTGTTTTTAGACACGAGTTTGATCAATTTACGGATGAGTTTGAGAGACTCAAGACACACACGAAATGGAAAATGCCCCCCCATTTTATCCTTTTTTGGCTGTTTTTAGACACGAGTTTGATCAATTTACGGATGGTTTGAGAGACTCAAGACACACGAAAAGGAAAAACCATTTCGGTAAGTAGGTAAAGTAAAATTTCTTCTTTTATGATTTACACTATTTTTTATTTTATTTTATTAAAAAACTTAACAGTGTTTTAGTTCTATACTTAACACATTTATTTTTGAAGCAATTAGATGTTAGGATATATTATAAACTTCATTGAAAAAAAGACTGTGTACAAAATAGTTTTATTATTAATAAGGATGATAATTCTTTTCTAAGCCAAAAGTCCTTTTTTGATCTTCCTATCATTTGCATGACCTAAATATCTCAAATCCCTAAAGAACGAAATCCCTAAATCAATAATTAGAGAAAAGGTCAATGTTTCTTATTCATCAAACCCAAATCAATCACCAATAATTAATTAAAAAATCACCCAAATTTCGAATTCGGAACCTAAACCACTATACTAATCATCAAACGAATCTTCAAATTTAGCAAAAAAAAATAAGCCCATCAACAACATAAGAAAAAAAAAATTCAAAACAAAGGCTGAACCTCAAGCCCTAACCTCCCAAAAAAAATCACGAAATCCTAAATCAAGAGCTCTAATCCAATACCTAATCCAAATCAGCGCAAATGCTCACGTATTGTGAGGTGGAATTCAAATGAGGGCTTACTAACAAGGGTAGAGGAAAATTGGAATAAATCAAATGTAAATACAGGAATTGATAAATATGGAATAATATGAACATATCATTGAAATAAGAATGTTATGAGTTTTTTTTATTATTTACCATGTAGAAGAAATATATTTTTAAACTATCTCCAATTCAAGAATAATCCCAAACCATTAAGAGCTCTAATCCATATATTTAAAGTGTACAAGTATTGAGGAAAGTTACCACAATGAAAATATTATGAGTTATTCTTAACTCAATTTTATGAGTTATTTTCCTCTTATCTTAGAAAGTAATTAGATGGTTTTATAACTAAAACCACTCCTCTTTATTTAGGCAATCTTTAAAATTTTAGAAAATTCAAAAATCCAGTAAAATAAGAAGCCCAAATATATTTTTTTCTTATTTTCTAATTATCTAATTTTTAAATTGGGACATTTAAAAATTGGGATATGTGGTGCTAAGCTAGGTGTAGCTTCCAGATGGAAGATGCGAGAAAATCAAGTGCACCAGTTCGAAGAGGGGGAGTTTATCAATATAGGACGAGTTAAAATAACGAAGGGAAGACCGAAGCAAATATGGATGCAGGTGATATGCAAAAATATGGAGTTTAGATATTTAACGAAGGGAAGACCGAAGCAAATATGGATGGAGGTGATATGCAAAAATATGGAGTCTAGAGATTTAAATAAGGAGATATTACTTGATAGAAATGAATGGAGAAAGAATATCAAAGTAATCGATTCAGCATGATTCTTTTTTTGGTTCATGTAGCCTACCCAATATACTTGGGATAAAAGACTTAGTTATTGTTGTTATTTGTAAATTGGGACATTTTCTCTCCCCTCTTCCTGTTTCTCTATGAAGGGCTTCCTACACAAAATCTCTTTAGAAAAAAAATACAACTTTCTTAGTCCATAAACGATATAGCAAGAACAAAGCAAGAATTGGTGTTTGCAAGAATTGGTGGCAGTAAAGAGACCCACCACTCAAAGAATCAAATCAACCATCCCAACACTTGTAGATTTATATTCAGAATTATTTCGCTGATCAAATTCAACCCATTGCACCAAAACAATCAAGAAACTTATTATTTCGCTGATCAAATTCAACCCATTGCACCAAAACAATCAAGAAAATTACATTAATATCATGCATCAAAATAAAATTAAAAAAAAGAGTACAGCAATACAGTTTCTTCGCTAAAACTTTGACAGGAAACCGAAGATATTTCCATTGAGAAAGAACTTGGCATTGAAGCCTTATGCAGCAACAACAGTACATTAAGAAACCCCAAATCACCTCTCATTCAGAAAAGAATCGAGCTAGTGCAAATCACAATGATCGATACGAGTAGGGAAGAACCCCTTGTTTATGTGGATCCATTAGCCGTGATCTCTCCGTCAACAGCCAACGGAACTGATTTTGCCTGAAAGTAGAAGACAGAAGAACATAAGAAAATACGATTACTTGAGATTTCTAAGCATATCAAACAAACTCACCAAGTTGCGGTATTTGAGTGCGTAGAACATCTCAAGGTAACGACGGGTCTCTCTACGGTCAAGATTGGAGACATATTTCCAGAAACCATAAACACCAGCCAGTGTCATCAGGCTCTCAGAGTACAACTTCCATGTATACCTGCAGACAATTCGAATTCATTCATGATAAAGCGATAAAATTTTGATTATATATATGGAAATGGAGTTTCACCCAAAAAAGAAAAGAAAAGAAAAGAAAATTTACTTCTCTTCGATACGCTTCAATCCTCCCTTTGAGATTGTGTCCCAGTGGGCGGGGTCTTCCTTGCATTTCTGGAAGAAATTGACGAGGAGCTCTGCAGCCTTGTCGCCCTGGTAGGGGTCGATGTGGAAGCCAGAAACCCCGTGGACTATGATCTCTGCAGGCCCTCCATGGGAGGTTGCGAATGTGGGCAGGCCGCAAGTCATGGCTTCAACGACCGTTAGCCCAAATGCTTCGTAGAAGGCAGGCTGAGAAAGACAAAAGCAAGTATTACAACTTACAAATTGAAAAATAAGGAGGGCATTGATGAAGGGATTTTAAATATCGGCTGATACTGATACTATTTATACATATATGGCATATATTATATCGTATATTATATCGGATATTGAGGTATCAACGTTGTTGATATTTCTGTTACTGTTGATATGAAATGCCCGAATTTGATACCACCTATGAACAGCCAATACCAAGGCCAACTCTAATATTCTAAATTTCGATTGGAGATGGTTAATTCAACATAGTTTGTTTTTTCTCGAGTCAACTGTTCTGTAGATTCACAATCTGAACAATTGTATTCTTACGCATTATCATATTCTCTGATACTATCAGATTATTCACTAACATTTTTTGTATTTGGATTAGATTAAACTACAATTTTGTATTTGGGTTTAGTACGAGTTCAATACCACATCGCCTGTTAAGAGATTTGTATGGAGTTGAGATGTTTATAAATATATGCAACACTTTTTGTTCTAATTTCTTGTTAACAGTATGGATAATAAATTTACTGATTTCTATTTTCTATACACTTATTCAGTGTGTCTGTGCAGGCCTGTGGTGTGTGCATATGCGTGTGTGTGCATGTCAACTTCTTAACATGGATTTACCTACTCAAATCATATTTCGAAAACCATAGATGCAATTCTAGTTTTCTAGTAATAGATTTGATACCTGCACAAAGGCCCCCTTCGTATCGCAGATATACCGATACAGCTCCCCGTTCCGCACCCGGTTCATCTGAGCAGAGATCCAGCGAATCTGCCCGTCCAATTTGTACTCCTCAATGAGACTGTACATCTTCTTCAACTCTGCTTGTTCTTCCTTGTCCTTGGACTCCTTCCCATGGTCTCCAGCCACCACCACAAGGTTAACTAGCTCCCTGAGCTTAGAGTTCTTACCGTACAACTCAACCAACCCAGTTATGTTCTTGACTCGGTCTAACCTAGCCATCGAAAAGATTATGGGCTTGTTCTTGTCCTTCAGCACAAACCTACAACAAAATAAACATCAATCATCTTACTCATTGTAAACTTCACAGCTGTAGCAAGTAACGCAACCGTAACTAAGAAAGCACATACTTGTGTTCAGTATTCTCTACATCGCTATAAAGAAGCTCCTCAATTTCTTTATGAAGGGATGTGAGCCTCTTGCTCTCCTCATAGTAGGGGAAGTAGATGGTCATGTCAGCCCCAGGGGAGACGATGTTGAACTTTGGATCGAAGACGTCGATCCCATGAACCACTCGGTATAACCCAGGAAGGGTGAAGGCAGTGTGAGACTCGTACTGACCCACGGTATCCTTGCTGACAAAATTAAGATAGGACTCTAGTCAATTTACTTGGATATCTTTTTCGAAATAATTTATGAAATAGTTCGTATGGAGACCAAATATTTTACCTCCCAGCAATCTCTTGGAAAGTGCTGGTAATGATAAAATCTGTGTGATTCATGGCAATGAGATCGGCGGTAAATTGGCAGGAGAAATGATACTGGTTCTCAAAGTTTTTCCAGTATATGTCCGAGTTGGGATACTTGGTTTTTTCCAAAGCGTGAGCTATGGTGCACTGCACGAATAAAGAGACTAGTGTTATGAAAATGATCATTGATGATGTATAATAGCGAGTATTCAGACATTGTTGATGATAAGGTAAATAAAGGTTTTGTATTTTCAAACCTGAGTAACTCCCAACTTATGTGCCAACAGGGACGCAACCAAGTTTCCATCACTGTAGTTTCCAATGATCAAATCTGGGGCAGCCTGCAACTCGCGGGCTAATTCGTTTGCAACATCCTATAAGATGAGCATTATTAGCAAGAGTAAGATCTCAGCTAAAGTTATTTAAAGGTAACGGAGAAGTAAGTAATTTTGAGATCAGATGATAGTATTACCTCGGTATAGGTCTCCAGGTAAGGCCAGACCTCAAAGCGGGAGATCCATTTACGGAGAATTCCCTTCTCAGATCTAAAGGGGACTCGAAGGATCTGAGTGTGCTCGGTTCCAAGGACCTTCTCCAGACGCTGGCCGCAAGTGGTTCCCACGGCATCAGGTAACAACCTCGTCACCTGTATTGAGGTACAAAGAGAATTTCCAAGTAAGAAGAGACTTAACATACACAATACGAAAGCCAGCAAGCATTGTTTCAAAACTTACAATCAGAATTTTAGGAGTGATATCGAGACCCTGCTGCTTTATTCTAAGCAGCATCTCCTCTTCCAAGGCTCGGACTTGATCCAAAATGTAGACAATCTGTATTTTAACAAAGTTAGAACACAAGACCATAATCAAAGAACTGCTTTTGCTTATAAACTTAGTGTCGTCGTACCTGGCCACCAGTGTCGGGGTACCCCAAAACATTGGCTTGAGCGAAGTAGCCGTGTGGAGAAAGGATGACGACATGAAAGACCATAGGTATTGTGCTGAGGAATTTCTCCAAGGTACATGGATCGGGGGCCTCTAGAAGATCGAGTAGAAGATGAATGGTGTCATATACACGCTGAGCCGTGTCACCCCACCCCTTCTCTAGGCCAAGCTCTTGAAACCTAAACAAAGTTCATGCACGAGATAGAACTGGTTTATCATCGCATCTCAAAAGGCATCGGAAGTAACTTTACAGATATTAGAGATACCTGTGGGCAAACTCAGAGCACGGAGTATCTTGGGGAATGCTTAGTAAGTACTTCTCTGCCTTCCTCAGCGAAGACTGGAGAGAGCTCAGGCTTTGTATTCTATCGTTTAGCATCATCGACTGCATACCACATTAGCGAGACATTAGGAAGGATAAAAAAAAAAACCTCATAAATATTCAGAAGTGGACTAAACTAAAAATGGTAACACTACGTATAATTTTAGCTTTCACTTGTTGTTTCATCTCTTCCTTTTCACATAAGAACGAGCTTCAACAAGTTTACCGATACAATATGAAACTAAAAGTTGAACGTAGCAACTTTTTAACCCCTTTTGCTCATCACCCTCTGATGCATTGTGGTAAGTCGTAGTTAATCAAAAATAAAAGGTAAGAAAGTATCGTCACAAGAGAAATTAAATCATCGAGTAAACCTTATGAGGCACTATAAATTAAGATACTTCAGGAGTATAATTTGTATTACATATAGAGAAATAGGGAACAGCTAAAAGAATAAACAACTTCATAGGTTCTTAAAAAGTCAATATAATGAAATCTATTTTCAGTTTTCAAGGATTTGCTTCATTATGGTCATTTCCTACTCAAATCACCACATGTTGTTCAGGAAGAAACCTAACCTTGCATATTAGAGAACTACTACATCAAAAAACAAATGGCAATAAATCATAAGAAACTATTGACCTCATGAAAGATGATATCATTCAAGGATAATGGAAACTTACTGTCCCGTTATAGTGGTGTTGCCGAAGGAAGTTAAGCAACGGGTGCATGCTTTCTTTGTCATGGAACAATTTCGCAGAAAGGTGACGGTTAAGGAACTGCACCCCGTTACCAATGGACTTTGACAACGAGGGGCGAGGGAAGGAAGCATTGAAGGGCTCAAAGTCCAATTCAAGCACAAAGTTGTTATTTTGCGAGCTGAGGAATGTAAACAAACTCACAGTATTAGCAGATATATACATATCAAACGAATAGATCACATAAAGGATATGGTGATCTCTTACTTCTCCTCAACAAGTTGTTCCTTAAACTGCAGGTATTCGGGCACTGTGAGCTCCTCTACCCTCAGCTCATTCACGTTCACCCGAACATACTCCCAGACTCCGGGCCTCGGGCGAATGGCTAGAGCAACCCATGGAGGAAGGACTATCCCTTCCTGTATCATAATAATAATAATAATAAATCAAAGCCCAATTCAGAATACTAGTTTCAATCTTGAACTCCATCTCGTTGTTGTATTACCTGTGCAGCTCTGATGACATCTTCAAATGCTCCATCCTTGAGCTTCTTCCTCTCTTCTTCGGATATCACGGCCTCGTATTCAGCCAAGAGTTGATGGGGTTGCAGCATCCCCTTTCCTTGGCTAACAAGCCTGTCACAAGCCAAAACACACAACAAACAGACATGATCAATCTCGCAAATCTCAAACTATCAGCATTTTAAATAACCATTATAAGTGCATATAACATATCAAACTGATCATAATAACACAAACACACACTCAAAATTCATTTTTAATCACAGACAAAGCTATAACAAAGACTGAATCAAACTATCCAAAAGTTCTACATAGCATTCAGCACAACTTAACCTCAATGATACTAAACTTAGTGCCCCCATCATGTATCAAAATTTGCATCATCAAACAAAAAAAATGAACAATCAAATGCAAAGATGAGTGGATCAAATACCTTGAGAAGAGGGCAACCAGTTCATTGGTGTGGGCAGAAAGGCAATCCCCTACGCGCTCCCTAACGCTATGGACTCGAGTCAAAGCGCGATCCGCCATGGCTACTTCTTCTTCTCAAAGTTCGAGCCTTGTAACAAAAAGGCAACAACCAAACTGCAATCAAAAAGAAAATACACAGATTATGAATATTCTATCACACATCAGATGAGAGGCTTATATAAGGAGGACAAGTTTGAAAACTTTGTTCCAAACAACACAAAAAGTTGAAATCTTTGACTACTAGAAAGAAGCTTGGATCAAACCATGTTCCCCAAGGAACTTCTAGAGACACTAGAAATCTCTGGCATAAGAATTTATCATAAAGTTTAAAACTTTATAACATTAAAAAGAGATCTCCTTTGTAAAAAAAATTTGGCTGATCATAAAAAATTTAAATTAAAAAAAAAAAAATCTACCCAAGAGAAGAAACCGCAGAGGGGTTGAGGAATCAGAGACAAAGTTCAGGTAATTTCTATAAGGAGAACATTTATAGGAAAAAACACCTGCTTGCTGAAAAAGGAAACTAAATAATATCAATTAATAGTCAAGAGATATCCTTTCCATATAAATAAAGAAACAAAAAGAATTCCAATGTTACCCATGAAGTCAGCATATTAATTTAGAATTCTAAGCTCATATACTAAGTTATCCAATAATCTTTTTTCTGGATAATTAATTAAGGGAGGCCAAGAAAGGACCGGCATTGGCAGAGCACATGCGATTTAAGAATAAATCGACACTCAGCGTGATTGAATGAAATACTCAAGTTTTTTCCAAAGAAAGAAAAAAAAGCCAGCTTTTTTTCATCTATTTTTTCTTCCATTACCCATCTCAGAAGCGCTAAAGATCAAATTTTGATTCTACTCCCGTTTAAAACGAATGCAGAACAACAAACCCATATGCTATTTTACTTAACAAACCACTCTCATCACAAATAAACTAAAAAAAAAAAAAAGTTGAAATCTTTGTCAGCAAAATGTCATCTTTAGTTCATTTTTTTCCGCCCATTCTCTCAGATAATGAAAGCAACCATTACCTAAAAAATCTCCTTCCAGAATCAGCTGCAAGCTAAACTTGATTGATAGAAAGAAGGATCAACGAAAGCAAATGAAAATACGAAGGGGAGGCAAATGAATGAGCAATGGAGGGATGAATGAATGAAACGAGAGATGAGAGAAGAGAAGAGTAGCGACCCCCTTCAAATAGCCCTTGAGAGAGTGAGAGAGCTTCTAGAAGAAGATGATGATGGCTAGTTAGGTGACCATTGATTGAGGGGGTTGGAGAGAGAGAGAGAGAGGCGCTATGTCCTCGTAGGACCCTACTCCGATTCAGTGAAACCGCCTCCCGCCATGGCTCCTGGTTTTTACCGCCTTCAGCCATGGCTCCTTGTTTTTTACCGCTAGCTCTCATCTCAATTCCGGGAAATTCTAGATGCGCACCACATTGACTTAGTGAGCACCATTTTCCCCTATGATGTAAATCACGTTAATGTGGGATGTGGTGCTCACAAAGTAGAATGTGCTGCGCATTTAGACTTTTCCTCAATCCCTATTTCATTTTTTTATTCGGTTAATGGAAGCGAGCGTCCCTGTGCAATGGGGTGTATTACAGGACAGGGATGGCCAAATTTTCACCTTTTTTTTTATATAAAATTTTAAATTTAAAAAATAAAATTTATATTTTTAATTTAATATTTTGTATAAAACTTATTAAAAATTGTTCTATGAACACATTTATTACCATCTCTACTGTAGAAGAGTCAAACTTACTGTATTTAAAACTTTTAATTTAGTCATGAACTTCCTACGACATGATAAATAGTTTATTATTATTATCTCCGTTTAACTTAAATTATATTTTTTTTATAAAATGTCTAAATTACTCTCGTCTAAATATATTCAACATAAATTTATACAATTTAAATTAAATATAGAAAATAACAAACTGTTAATTAACGGAGTTTAAAAACTAAATTGAAATGTTTAAACTTAATAGATAATAAATTGCCCTATAGTATATCTATAATACGATAGATTCCATTACAATTAACCTTTTATTATATTTAATGACAGTTGATTATTTTTATTTATTTATTTATTTTTACATTTTTATCTTGTATTTGTTTAGTTTTCAGTGGAGATAAAGAGAGAAACAGAGAGAGAGGAGTTTGTTTAAGATGGTCTTTGTTTTCTATTTTTTAAGCCTCTCCTGTTATCGTGCATTGATTTGGATTAGGGTGTTTGGATGTATTTGTAAATTTTGTTTGGTGGGTGGGGTTTGGGTTGACTCTGGATTAACAAGCTTTTAGGTGTGAATTTTGTTAGGTGTCTAGGTCTCCAACTGGCATCAATGGGCTAACGAGCCATGTTATTAGTGGCATTGTCGCTCTTCAATTTGTGATGTTTTGAGTTCAAGTCTCAGTAAAAAAAACTCAATTTAGTAACATTACAAAAAAAAAAAATTGTATACATGAGTTTAACTATCAAACGGAAAAAGATAAGTGTCCTTGGGATAGAATAAATTGTTGAAGAAATGCTTCTCACCTTTGATTACTATAATTTGTTTACTTCTTTTACTCCAACAATGTTTCTGATAAATTTTTAATTTGAACGTCAAATTATATATTTCTCGTGTAAAGTAATAAGTAATACTTTTTTTTTTTTTCATTTCTTAGCATGTTTGTTATTTTCTTGCTTGAAAAAACTTTTACATGTATAATAGATGGAATAAGAAGACTATCAAGAAATATGATATTGGAGACAAAGAAAAGAAAATTATTAATTTGGAGAAGAGAATTCAAATAAGAAAAGATGTGGGAATGAAAATGGGCACGTCCAAGGACTATTTTTTTCACCCGTCATATTCAAAATTTTGAATTAAAAAATTAAATATTTTATTTTTAATCTAAAATTTTAAATCGGACAGACCAAAAGCTGGCGATAGCCCTGTCCATTCCCATCCCCAAAAGAACGGAAAATCCTTAGAAAGAAACCACACTTTGTGAGAAATTTGATTCCTATGTGCCATTGTCAATATAAAGTTTTGATTTCAACATAGAAAAAGAAAGTTCTAAAAAGGAAAAAAAAATTGCGCTAGTATTGACTTGTATAATTGTCTCTTAAGCCCAAACCTGCAAGTTAATCAAGTTGGTCCCACGTTACCTAATAAAGCCTAAAAAATCATCAACTTTAATCCCTCCGCAAGTCAAATTCATTAATCAAACATTAGGTGGGAAAAATAAATCCGGGGAATTTCTAAATGAACACACCACTGATCCTAGTGAGCCCACCTCTTGAACTTGTAATGAATTACAAGTTTGTCATTTTTTTTTTAAAGGCAAAGTCTTCTTTGTTTTCTTTCCAAACACACCACGCCCATTTTCTTCCTCAAATTTCTGAGTTCCTAAACCTATAATCCTAAACCACACCTATCTCATTATACCATGCTCTGCGGTCTTGCTCTTGCAAGAGCTGGGGTTGGTAAGAGACCGGGGAGATAGATGTGAAAGAGATGAGAGAGAGAAAGGAAATAGGGGGCACTGAGAAGGAAAAAAAGCACGTGCTCAGTAAGAAAATCTCTCATGTGGGAAGGGAGGGCGGGCTCATTCAGCATGGTGTGCTCGCTTAGAAACTCCCCCCGTGGAGACGGCAAAATCACTTATCTCACCCAATGACAGACAGACACCTTTGATTTATGTGGGCCCCACAAGAGACCTACCCCGACCCAGATGCTGCACCCAATTTCAATGAGTGCACGCATCCGATTAAATTGGGTGGACGGGTGTGGGGACACTAGTCGCACCTGTTAAACGTTGTTCCTGCGGATCAGGGTAAGGGGATTCAAATCCGTTGGGCGAGAGTTTCGGATCCGGGTTTTGACCCGCTTCAGGTCGTACGGTCAGCGGTTGAAAGTCCGACCGCAGGTACGCAGCGCACGCTGTAGCGCAAGCGAAAGTAGATGTTTTTTTATTTCTCGCGTCGGTGGGAAAACCGATAAGAATGAAATCTGTTGGCGGGTCTGGTTTTGTGGGACCCGTTAGCTAGTCCTTGTGGACCCACATGCCTGCTGATTTGGTATTAAAATGTGTCATCTGCGCTGTTGTGGGCCCAAATTCAGTCCTCAACTTGTTTTATTAAAAAAAAAGGAGTTTTACATTTCTGTCCCTTACATCTTTAAAAAATATAATTTAGTCCAACAAATCTTCATATTTATAATTTAGTCCCTAAATCTTTTAGTCACTTAGCCATATTTTTCGTCCGAATTTCCCATTCCTGAGTTACTTCACTTTAGTTTTTTCTCCTCTCTTCCTCTTCTTATTGGATTCTCTTCTCCATTATTCTCATCTCTCTCTCCCCTTCCAATTAATTTCTAAAGTGAAGTAATTCAGGAGAAACCAATAAGAAGAGGAAAGAGAGAGAGAGGAGAAGAATAGAGAGGGAAACCTAATAAGAAGAGGAATAAAGGAGAAAGAGAGAAGGGATGACTAAAGTGAAGTAACTCAGAGGTATAACGGAAAATTTGGACAAAAAATACAGCTGAGGGATTAAATTGTGGTAATTTAAAGGATTTTGGAGGCTAAATTATAAATATGAAGATTTGGGAGACAAAATTCTAATTTTTTAAACTTTAAGGTATATATATGTAAAAACCCCCCAAAAAAGTTGGGAGTTTCCGGAGGATAACACCATTTTCCCAGTGAGCCAATTTTCTACCTGAAAATCCGAACGAAAAAAGAAATATCTAGTAAAAAAAAAAACTATCCAGTGGGTTCACTGGAAAAAAATGGTGTGCTCCTTTGAAAACTCCCCCGTCAATCCTCATTTCTAAATTTTTTGAAAGAATCAAGAAATTATGCACAGTTCTACCTAAAGTTTGAAACATTATTTTTTTTCCACTTTTTCTATAGTTTACTCTAGGGATTTTTGATAATTTATTTGTAATCCTAATAAATTTGCATCTGACTATTACACATCCTAATCAAATTCTTGTTCAAATCTTATGCAGATCCAAGTCATATTCGAAACTTTTACAAAATCAATACTCGAATCAAACTAGTAACATCACGTAAGCAAATTAGATTTTTCTTTTTCCAATCTCTTGCATGAACTAAGAACAATAATTTAGAGTACTCATTTTGTTGCAAAGTCTTATCTTCAATAGCACCGTGTCTCTCTTTAATTTGTGAACAGTTCTAATATTGATTATCGATGGAGATTTTATTTTCAATAATGCGGCACAAATAATATTTATATATAAGAATTCCATCGAATTCGATGATATAAATAGTCATAATTGTTTGAATGAAAAGTGTGAAGAGCAACAATAACAACAAAAATAAAAAGTTAATATATCATTCATCGCACAATTTCAATAATATATATACGATCGATTTTTATTCTAAAAAAGAAAACAATAACTATGTATTTTATTTTTATTTTTTTAGATAAAGAACAATGAATAAGGAAAAGGCCAAAAAAAAAAAAATTAAACTAATTAGTTATATGATTAATTATTTTTCTGATGGGCCGTAATTATCGATTATGCATGAAGTGTTCCTCAAGCTAGCCGAAGATAAATATGCTTGCCGTTCAAGCATCAAGCTTTATAATTAATTAATTAGGCCCACCCATTAACCAATCAATTGACAACATAACAATTATTTTCTTTTTGTGGGACACATTAGAATGATGATTATTGACAAAACATGAGAAATAGGTAACCATCCTAAGTCTTCAAACTCAAGAGTAAACTTATTCATTTAAAAAAAAAAAAAAATTAGGATAATGGTTGTGAAATCGATCAATTTTAAATAACTGAATGTAAGAGAAAATACACTGCCAGAAAAGCAGGCTTTCGTGAAGAATATTTAGTGAGGAGAGTAAAAATTATCACTGAAAGAGATAGATTTTATGAGATAAAAATAAATACTCATCATATAATCCTAGTGAAAAATTATTGTAGCTGCCACGACATAATATTCTTTCTTACTGAGCAATGTTTAAAATAGCAATAGCGATAACGTAATGTTTTGCTTATGTTAGATTATGTTGCATATAGCGTAATGCATAACGTAGGTTATCAAATTTCCTATTTATTTAATAAAAATAAATATAAAAATATGTAAACTTTTTTTATAAATTGAAAAAAAAATTAACATATCTAAAAAAAAGATATAAAATCACTTTGTAATACATAATCTATTCTAATTTTATATTAAGTTTTACAATAATTTTCACATTTATCTTCATAAATTATATTAAGTCTGCAACCGTAATTCTAGTCATTATCTAAACAAGAAAATAAAATTTAAATTTTTTATTTCAATTCCAGTTATTATCATTATTGTAATTTATAATTTGTAATGTTCAATTTATCTTATTGAAATTGTTGGTTTTTAGTTAAGTTAAAAATTCAATAAAATCAACAAATAAGATATTTTTCAACAATCGGAGAGGAATTACAATAAGCGAATAAGAAAATAATCGCAAATTAGTAAGTTAGTAATTCCACAATTAATCAAACAAACCAATAACGAATCAAGTAAGAAAATTACAGCATTTCGCTAATAATCAAAATAATAATCAACAACAATATAGAAATTACTAAAAAAAAATAATTGCAAATAACATAGGCCTTTCCTATTTTTTGAGATTTTTAGAAATTTTAATTCCTTTACAATTCCTTTAAACTGGTAGTTAGACTTATAAAAAAATAAAAAGGTGTGAGAAAAAAGAGAAAATTGATTTCAAACAAAGTATGGATAGTTACTCACCAACGTCAAAATCTTTTCAACAATCTCCCATTCCTCCTCCTCTGATATCCTTTACTCCCCCCCTTTTTTTATTTCTACCCATGTCTATTAATATTTTAATCTACTTTTTACTTTTAATCAAGAAAAACTATTTTGTTTGTCTTATCATAATTTTAACTTTCAAACATTTATTCTCATGTGATATTTTTGTTCTAGGCTACGAAATATTCTTTTGTTAGGAGTATTTTACAAGTTCTATTTTTTAGATAAGGTGAGTAATAGCAATCTCCATAATGTTTTTATCTAAAAAATATGTGTTTATTATCTCATGTTCGTAGATTCATTTAGAGTCATTTTATTTAACATTTTTTTATTATCTATCTTTCTATAAAGAAGATTTTTAAGTATTATTTTATTTTATTTTATGGTCTTTGACAAATTATTTAGAGTGCAGATTGTAAAGAAGTGAGAAAACATTTTTAATTTTTTTTTTATAAGTCACAAAGATGTGAGAACGTTTTTTATTATTTTTTATTAATTGTCAATACAAGATAAAATAACTACTAATCAAGATGAATTATAATATTTTACTTGCGAGAATTACTTATTGATAAAAAAATAAGGTAATGTGAGGTTCTAAATTTAAATCCTAGTTATATTCTAATATCAATAAAATATTTTATTGGAAATAAGCCTTAATATTCTATTTTTCTTATTTGAAAGCATATATAAAAATTATTTTGAGATATACTTATTGTAACGTAAAAGAAAAAATTATTCTCTACTTTGCATAAAATAAATATCTCCAAATAATTTTAAGCATTTGCGCAGATTTCCCACTTGCGATAACTAATCATTAAAATTTAAGATTTCATTTTTCTCCTTATTAAAATTAGTGAAAACTAATTTTTTTTTTTTTAGTATCTTGATAATAAAAAGAAAGTTTATAAGTGTTTTTTTAAATGACATGTACTGGAATTAGTTAGAGTTGATTTAAAATTCAAAAAATGTTGTTTTGTAAATCAAAATGTACAAGTAATTTGGTAAACGTTTTCCTTTTTTACTAAATAGAGACGTAATATTTAACAAGCAATCATTCTATTATACTGTTGAGTTAGACTTCAGACTTTATAGAATAATAGTATAAAATATTTTTATTACTAGACTCTCCATTTTTCCATTCTATTTGTTTTTAGAGGAGTTTTCGAGCTGAGATATACATGATTTATACAAGTATGAATATACATTAATTTACAACTAATATTTTTTCCGGTTGGTTCTGGTGTTCATTGTCCGACCAAATACATACTTTAAGAAAAACTTATTTTGATAATGACATCTACCTGACATGTACTTGAATTAGTTTGAGTTGATTTAAAATTCAAATTAAAAAAAAAAAAATCAAAATGTACAAAGTGATTTAGAAAATGCTTTTTATTTTAAAGAGACGAATATTTCTAGATGAATAGGATATTTAATTAAAATTACTGTAGGTGAGTCGCCATCTTAGAAAAAATAATGTGAGCTAGCGGGAAAAATATAATGATCTAATGATTTTTTTTTTTAAATTTTTTCTAAAATTATGATCTCTATATCCTTAATTTTTTTAGATCAAATTTCATAAATTTTAAAGTTTATTTATACTTTCACAAAGTGAATATAAAATAATTATTCATTGGAAACCGTTAAAATTTGTATCAACTTGATAGAGGACCAAATCAAAACTAAAACCCAAGAAATTTGGTGTGAGTGTTCTCTAAGGGTCAAGATCATAATCTAAAAGAAAATAAAAGAAAATTATTGTAGATAGTCGAAACGCACTATAACTCAGATAATTTGCACGAGTTGTGAGCTTATTTACATTTTTTTTATTAAAAAAATATATTAATACTCAGTGTCATGATGTACTTAGTTATTTATGTCACATGTCATTTGTCATATACTCTTATTTTATTATTGTTGCTGTGTGTTTATCGAGACACTTTCTTCGGACGCAACAATGTCAACTGCTCTTAATTAAAAAAATTTCAATCCCTCGTGGTCTTTAGCTAATCCTATTTGTAATTGCAACTTGCAAGTGGTAATTACAAAACTGCCGCCTCTAATACCACTGCTGCAGGCTCAGCATCTGGGATTAAACTCTTTTTTAATAACATGATTACACTCCAAAAATTTAATTAATAATTAATAATAGCAATTATAAATTATAAATAACATTTTATCCCATTCTGTGTGTCAGCTATACTTGTAGGCCAATACAAGGAGTTTCCAAAGTAGCACACCATTTTTCCCAATGAGCCCACTTTTTAATGGTCCTGAATTTTAATTCAGAACCAAAATTACACTTTTTAGTGGGCTTACTAGGAAAAGAGGTGTGCTCCTTTGGAAACTCCCCCAATCTAGGGATGTTCCTTTCAACTATGTGTTCAAAGTTTATGAAAATTTCGGTTTTACTAAAACTTCACTTATGTCGGATCTATTTTGGATACAAGTTTTCAAAATAAAGAGAAATGAAAATTTGAAAAAATTCTATGCAATGGGATTTTTTATTTTGAAGTTTTAGATGGTCATAAACTCCACAAATCGGATTTCAAAAACTCCATTAGAGGAGAAGAATGGAGAAATCAGATTTCAAAAACTCCATTAGAGGAGAAGAATGGAGAGACGAACCCAATAAGAAAATGAAGAGGGGAGGAAGAGAGAAGAGTGAACTAAAGTGAAGTAATTCAGGGGTATAACGGAAAATTCGGACCAAAAATATGACTGAGAGACTAAATTGTTGTAAGTTAAAGGATTTAGGGGATCAAATTATAAATATAAAGATTTAGGGGACTCAATTCTAATTTTTAAAGATTTAATGGATAGATATGTAAAAACCGGCTTCTTTCGGGAGTTTCCAAAAGAGCACACCTCTTTTCCTAGTGAGTCTATTATATAGTATATTTTTTGTCATATATATCCTTAAAAAGTGGGCTCACTAAGAAAAATAGTGTGCTCATTTGGAAACTCCCCTTCTTTCCTTCTCACGCCTTTTTATTGAATACATGCCTCTTTTTTAGCAATTAGAATATATCAGAAATACATCTTTCCGATACAAATGCACTTTGCATATAGTAAATGATTTTACACGAAACTTGGAAACAATCTTGAAAAAATCATTATACAATTTAATTGGTCTATAATGACAATGAGATGATGGAAGATTGGATACCTTTGGCACCAACACTAGAAATTAATGTAGCTTTCAATTGCTGAGGCAGCTGCTTGGTCATGTAAAAGCGATTGATTGCCTCTATGAAATCATATTTTATGATATCGATTGCGTAACAATTCACAAGTTGCTTGGGTATGTGCTTATGTTGTTTAATTATAGTGTGTTGGTTTAGCAGATTAGAAGGGGGAGATAGTCTGGCTATTCATGGTGGGATCCATGTCCTTGGATGGGACTCCAACTTAATTATGCATGGATGGTCTCATGTAGTTCTCTCATTGGGTTGTTTCTTGTGGATTATTTATTTTGCATAGTTTGATTAGCTAACTGATTTAAAAACCATTTGAATTGGGTTTTAACTTTTTCTTAGTGGGCCTCTACGAAAATTTAAAATATAGATATTTTTTTTTATCAGTGAGTCCTTTTTTTTTCTATTTTAAATTGTCATTTTTCTTTCCTCTTCTCATAGTAGCAACGGCGGCGACAGCAGTAGCAGCTAGCTGCGGTCATAACAGTAGCCGCTGACTACTCTATTATTGTTGCTGTCATTACAACGGCGATGGTAGCGACGACAGGTTCATGAGAAGAAGAGGGGTTGAGTGTTTTTTTTCGTCCAAAAAAAATATGGGCACATCTAGAAACTACTTTTTTTTTTTTTTTTTTTTTTTTAGAAATAAACTCAATTTCAACTCCACAAAACATGGAATTTTTTTTTTACCTTTTTATATTTTTTAAAATTTGCTTATGTGAACCTTTCTCCTTTTTCTCTTGCAATCAATAAATGCCCTTTAAAATCTTGAAAAGCCATGCTAAATCATGTAAATTTAGTCAACAAGCCTAGGTTCAAATGATAGCATTTCTCTCCGAAATATTCTGAGATCCGCTTTAGATCGTAATGTTGATTGACTATATAAAAAATGAATAAATCATGTAAATCTAGATTTAGAGACATGTGAAAGGGACGCAGTAGTGGACCTGAAGTGGGCCCACCACTCTGCCTGTAAATGGTACAAGAATGTTCCTATAGGCTCTCGCTCGCTGCTTTAGTCAGACGGCCCACTCATAAAGTGCACCGAAAATTCGCTGTCTCCTGGCCCATAATCCCATCTGCCAATAATAAACTCTGCCGGCTTATTTCTGGGGAAATTCTAACTGCACACCCCATTTACCTAGTGAGCCCCCATCCTACAGTGAAGTGATTTACAACATAGGGCGAAATGGTGCTCACTAAGTCGAATGTGGTGCGTATTTAGAATTTCCCTTATCGCTAGTAGAAGAACTTGTCCAAATATTAGTTTAAATGAAAATTGCTATTAGAAGAACTTATCCAATGAGGGAACACAGCTGATGATATTAATTTTGAAAGCTTGTGGGATGTTGGGGCAGGGGTTTTGAAATTTAGGGGCGTATTGTAGGCCTGTGTCTGAGCAAGGGGAAATTCTAAATGCGCACCACATTTTGCTAGTGAGCACTATAGTAAGGTAGTTTACAACATAGGGGAAAATGGTGCTCACTACTAAAACATGGTGCGCATTTAGAATTTGCCCTGAGCAAGCTTTGTGCTCAGGATCAACTAAAATGTGTTAGAATATATAATAATATTTTTTATAATTACAAAGAAATTTAGGTTTAAATTACTAGGGATTAAAAAAAAACGAATACCACGAAAATCAAAGTTTCAATCCAAAATGAAATAAGGGTAAATTAAAAGAAACCCTATGAACTATCATATTTTCTTCGAAAACCCACGAATTATTTTTTTAAAATTTAAGACTCCATGAACTTTTAAATTTTCACGCAAAATCTCTAAATGATATTAGCAACAAAATTAAAAAGTGAAAAGACACCCATTTATATGTTTAATTTTAATAGGGTTACCACCTTCCCTTTCAGAGCAGACTAGAATTTATATATATGAACACACTAATTTCTCAAGGAAATTGAAGAATTAAAGGGGGAAAAAAAACAAGAAAAAACTTTAGGATATGGGGAGAACTGGTCTGTACAGCCCATTTGAACGCGGGCCTTATGGGCCTCGGCCTTCGCCGCTTATGTAGATGAGCTAGGGGAACTTCTAACGGGGCACAAGGTTTTTCCTAGTGAGCCCAGATTTCCTAGTGAGCCCAGTTTCTATTTTCAAAACGGGAGAATTTCTTAATAAGCACAGTTTTATTCCCAAAATACCCTTAGGGTATATTTAACTCACCTCTCTCTTCTCCTCACCGTCTCAATACCATTCTCTTCTCTTCTCCACACCGCCGCACCCATCTCCTTCTTCTTCCTCTTCTCTCTTCCGCACCCATCTCCTTCTTCAACTTCCTTCTCCTTCCAAACCTGCCGCCGCCGAGCCACACCCCGCCGCCGAGCCACACCCCACCGCCGAAGCCTCCGCCGACGCCTCGTTCCAAAGCCGCCGCCGAAGCCTCCGCTGTCTCATTCTCTCTCCTGAGCAACCGACCCCCCACCCCCGCTGCCTCAATCTCCCTCCTGAGCCACACCCCCCACCCCCACTGCCTCATTCTCTCTCCTGAGCCAGACCTCCCACCCCCGCTGCCTCATTCTCTCTCCTGAGCCACACCCCCACCCCCCGCATTCAAGAAGCGATCTGGGATGTTATTTAGTGCACTTGCGAAGATCAAAAGCGTGCTAACTGGTTGCACTCAGCCAGAAGAACCACCGGAAGAGCAAGCAGAGGAACCAAGACAAGATCAATTCAGTCCTACTGTACCCAATACGGCAATTATGACTCGATGCAGAAGCAGACGTCAACCCCCGAGGAAGACAAAGAGACAGTGATTAGATTATATGAGTTGTGTATTGGTATGGATGATGTAAGGAACTTCAAGTGGCCGGTGTAATTATTTTTTGCAAACATTTTGATGAATTTGTAGAATATATGGTTTTTGTTTGTAATGAACCCTATTGGTCGCTTTTTGTTCGTTTCGTATAAACACTACGTTTGTATTTGATCTTAGTTATTTAATTTATATAAAATCTTATTTGTTTCATACGTAAGGGACCTTATTTATAATCTTCATTATTTCATTGTATTATTAATTGTATCGTTATTTCATTATATCGGAGTATCCATGTATCATTGTATCATTATATCGGTGTATCAGGAGTATCATTGTATCAGGAGTATCTTTGTATTTGTGTATCTGGAGTATCACTGTATCGGTGAATTATTGTGTGTCAGTGTATCAGTGTATCGCAATAAACGATTTATCAGTGTATCAATGTGTTGGTGTATAAGTGTGTCACTGAATTATTTTATCATTTTTACTTTATAAACTATATTTAGTGAAAGATTGTATAATTTGTTGTTAATTTAAAGTCCTTAAAGTGATGTTAAATGCGGGTTAATTAATGATTTATCTATTTATTACATAAATATAGTGGGGGAGGCAGCGGCGGCGTATCAGACCAGTTCATGCCCCTGTCCGGACTGTCAGTCCGAACAGGGGGATCCATTCGGACTGACAGTCCGAACGGCTCCCCACTGTTCGGACTGACAGTCTGAACGGATGCATCAACTGGCCGTTTAGAAGAGAAGCGGGAGAAGAAGAGGGCAAGATGTGTAATTTTTTTTCAGGACATACTTGTTATATAGTGGAAGTTTTAACTGGGCTCACTAGGAAAAACCTTGTGCCCCTTTAGAAGTTCCCATGAGCTAGGGTCCAGTTCAAGGTTGACCCGATGCAACTGGATCCGACCCGCAAGCCCCACCGCTCCATTTTGGGAGTTTCGAAGGAGTTTCCAAAAGAGCACACCACTTTTCCTAGTGAGCCCACCAGATAGTGCAATTTTTGTCTGGGTTTCTTCTCTAAGGTGGGCTCACAAAGAAAAATGGTGTGCTCATTTAGAAACTCCCGTTTCGAAAGGAGCACGCAATTTTTCCCAGTGAGCCGGTAATTTTGGTCCGGGCTTTCCGCCCGACAGCTATACCGTGGGCCCACGTGTGCTCCTTTAGAAACTCCCTCCATTTGTCCCTCTCCTCCCATTTCTGGAACTCTTGGTTTCTAGGGTTTGTAGGGTTGCAAAAGCTACGGTCTTTTTCTCTTTATAAGGGCTTGGTACCTCTCACAATGGTCACTCAACAGCAGCAGCAGGTCTCCTACACCGTCGAGCAACTTGTCGCCATCAATCCTTACAATCCCGACATCCTCTCCGATCTCGAGAACTTCGCCAATGAGCATGTGAAACCCTAATTTTCACTTCGTTTCGATATTTCCATTGAGATTCATGACTAATTGGTTCGAATTTTGCGTTTTGTTTCAAATTAACGGGATTTGTTTGTTAGTAAAATGATGTGATAAGTTAAAATTCTCAGAATTTTATGATTACTGTTATCTTGATGAAGTGATATTCGAGCTAAAAATTGAATTTTTATTTATATTTCCCCAGTAAAACATGTAGTCTAATTTATCCGAGGCTGTCGATACTCGGTGGAGCTACTGGAGCTTACTTGTTGCAATTGTTTTTCCTTTGAAAGTGAGTTTATTGAAAGCTCAACAATATGAATGAGACGTGACACTGTTGTTTTTAGACTTTAATAGTATTTCTACAGGTAACAAGGAGAGTTTAGGTTTGCCTCTTCTCCAAAGAGGATAATCAATGTCTAATTTGATCCATGTTTTAAGGAAAAAATAGTGGCATTAGATTGCATTCCTCAAAAATCGACTTGTGGAATTAAGATATGGTTTAACTTCCTTTAAGGGCATATTTTTTTTTTTTTTTTTTAATTTGTTAAAGTTCCCACCCTGAGGCCTCATTGAACTTTCCTGCACTAGAAACTAAGAACAAGAACTATACTAATAGCTAACTATGGAGAAGAAGAAGGTGTAGAGGAGGAAGAAAATGAGACAGAAGGAAGAAAATATATGGAGAGAGAGACTACTGGATTCTTATTTAGGGACCACGTTCCGGTGCCTGACGGCACTTCTCGAGTAGTGGGAGCTAACGATCGAGCAAATATGGCAGGACGTTACTCTAAAACCCCTGTAAAAGGCGAGGGAGCAAAAGAGAGATAGACACAGACATATATCTTCTCCTAAAAGTTACCTCTTGTGATTAAGAGTCGAGAGCCTTTCTTTTTCTTTTAGCCAACTGAGAGAAATTGTACGGAATGTCAACGGAGAGCAGGATCGTCCTCCATAACTACATAGGAACCCAGCCTCAAACAAAGAGAAAATTTATCTTTCTCATCTTCTGTAAACGGAAAACCGTTGAAATTGTAACCCTTTATTGAAATAGCTCAATAGAGTGTCATTTACAATTTTTATGGCGAACACAAAGATATTTAGAAAATAAATTAGAAAATAAATTGGTGCTCCTTGCAAAAATTGTCAGGGCCCCTATTTCTCTCTCAAAATCTAACATCTCACAATCCCAAATCTAGAGATCTAGGTAATCGTCATTTACCTATTTCCTATTTCTGTTCGATTCTCACATTCAATCAGCGAAATGACACTCTCTAGGTAATAGCCATTACCTATTTCAGTTCAATTCTCTCTCTAGGTAATCGCCATTACCTATTTCGGTTAAATTATCTCATTCAATCACTTAACAGTGTGTTGGCAGTGAAAATTTCTAAGAAAATAGGATTTTCCACAACAGAACGCGGAACTAATCCATAGCTCCGCGTTTGGCTATTTTTAGTCTCGCGCTTGAGTAAACGCAGAGATGTTTGATAGCTCCGCATTAGCTCCGTGCACTGGTTATTTAGCGCCGCGTTTTGATGCGATTAAAGCTCCGCGCGAGCAGATAACCAGAATCTCAAACTGATTGAGATTATGATTTGGGTTTATCCAAGTACCAAATCAAGTCCAATCAGAATTCTAAATCAAGAGATTTAAATCAATATTAAATATTTGATTGGAATCCTTGATGAGAGCAAATTCTATTCAAATAGAAACTCTCTCAAATCTTCCCGGGGCTATAAATACCTTCTTGGTGAAACCCTAGGGGTCTTCTTCTTTCGGTCTGTCTTTTCTTTGGGCTTTGGTCTTCTTCTTCTTTTCGGCAATCCAGAGATCAGAGATCATCTCCTTTCTTCTTCTCAGCTGAGTTGATCCTTCGGCAAATCAAGTACGCGAGAGAGCCTTGAAGCCTTTTTGTGATCATCATTGTCTTGGAGAATTCAAGTACGCGAGAGAGCCTCTGAGTTCGGGAAAGACAGAGAAGAAGATCGTCTACAGTCAGCCGATTTCTTCGAAAGAGAAGAAATTCGACGTACCGATCGTCAACAGGAACTATTATAGATCCCATCACCACTGATCCTACGATTATTGTAAAAGAGAGAGATTGAAATATAAAATCCTCTCGTTTGTTCTCTTTTTATCTTGTTCACTTTCATTGTAATCTAAGCTGTATTCGATGGAAGGAAGCAAAGGAAATTCTGCTGCGAACAAACTGGCGACCACAGTGGGAGCCATCTCTTTCACTGATGAAGAGATTGTGGCGCAATCGGACGTCGACACGATCGGATCTGAAGTAGACAGCTGGTTGTAGAAATCGACCAGCAGAAGTACGAGGAGTTCCTCTCCTCCGGATCAGGTGACTCGGATGAGACACGGCACTATCGCCGTACGTACTCCAATACCCGAGTGACGGGTAGAAAGGTATCCACCGAGAGACAGGGATCCTTGGAGACTGCGGTTATAGCGCCGGAGTCCACACAAGAAGTCCTAGCCGAGGAGAAGCTTCCGACGACCGAAGAAGACCTGGGAACTGGATTGACCAGAACCCAACTCCGAAACAGGAACCGGAGAGCGAGGCGTAAAGCCCTCAAAGCCTGCCTTGGACGCGGAGCTAACACCAGAGGACGCGAGGCTATGGTCCCTCATAAACTGGCTCGCGCTACCTGCGAGACCAGTCTCTACCGTGTTAAACGCGAAGATAGAACTTGCCTTAAAAGTAAGAAAAATCCAGCGTGTGATTTTTCACGCGAGGCTATTACTGAGCCTAGCGAGAGACGCGAAGTCAGTAAGGGTTGCGCTAGTCGCAGAATACCCAACACTCGCGAGTTACGTGAGTATAAAAATTCTTCAAAGCCAACGTGTGATTTTCCACGCGAGGCTATTACTGAGCCTAGCGAGAGACGCGAAGCCAGTAAGGGTTGCGCTAGTCACAGAATACCCAACACTCGCGAGTTGCGCGAGTATAAAAATTCTTTAAAGCCAGCGTGTGATTCTCCACGAGAGGCTGATATTGAGCCAAGCGAGAGACGCGAGGCCAGTACTGGTTGCGAGAAACGCAAGACTTATGACACTCGCGAGAGACGCGAGGACGATTGGCAAATAGTTGTTAGTCGTAAAAATCGTGCTAGGCGTGAAGCTATGATCTGCGTTAAACGCGAAGATAAGCCAGCGTGCAAGAACTTCCCTTCACGCGAGGCAACCATCCCATAAGCTAAACTTTTGAAGACTCACCAAGCCAGCGAGAGACGCGAGGCTAGTGTGGATAAGTACGGAGCTATTCTTCAGACCCGCAATGTGAAACGCGAGGCTATTCCTAAGCCCCGCGAAGATCGGTCAGACCCCAGAGTCAGGGTTGATCAGTCAAAGAAGCTTCAATGGGTTCCTAGACCTTTTCAAGAGTTGGATGGATCTCCTGACTCCACGGCTAAAGGCGCTGATCTCAGGGAGTATCTCTCCAGGAAGAGAAGTATAGAACAACTTCAAGCTGAACCTACCTGTCACTGCCAGCAACTAATGACCGCAGTGTCCGCTGTAATAGACAACTGTGGCTGCAGCAGGAGCAGGGTATCTGCGTTTGATCGATTAATCGAGCCGAACAAGAACCCTGCGAAGAAACCAAAGACTACTTCCCTGAGGCAATGGAGAGCTGTAACCTCCAATATGGTGGGAAAAGGAAAGACAATTGTAGAGGCGGATGATGATTTGGAATCGAGTGACGAAGAACCTCATCGTGTCACTCGACTTAAATCAGGTGCCGTCCTGCCTCGAAATTATAAGAGGCTTGCAAGGGGTTCCTACGATGAGGTCATTGATAATTCAGCCATAGCCTCACCTCGTTCCTCCGCGTCATCTCGACTACAGAAGTCAGCATCGCACATGGCAGATAAATCTGATGATATCAATCAGAGATTTGAAGCTTAAGAAAGAATGATTCGAGAGCAACAGAAAACGATTGAAGATCTTAAGATGCTACTTTTAAAAGTTATTGAGGATAACGCTAAACAGGGCAAGAAGACTTCAAATGAAGAAGATTAGGAGGACAAAACCCACTCAATGCATGAGGACGAGGACAGATTTTCTTTCCATGATCCGCATGGAGAAAAGATTGAAAAATTGCAGAATCAACTCGAAACTTTGATGCATAAAAAAGAGTTGAAGGAGTCAGGGGTCTCTAGACCATATCCACCAGAATGGGATATGGTGCCCTATCCTCCAAAGTATAAGCGCTCAAGTTGGAGCCCTATGACGGGAAGGGATCGCCCAGTCAGTACATCTACTACTTCTTGTCCCAAGCTGGACATTTGGTGGGAAATGACCCCATTATGACCAAGATTTTCGCAAGTACTTTGCGAGGGCCTGCCTTTATTTGGTTCATGCAGTTGCCCCCAGGTACCATTAATACCTGGTTAGATATAGAGAAATTATTTCTCTCACGATTCTTTGAGGATGATACCGAGATTACGATTCATTCCCTCCTGGCAACCAGACAAGGAGAACAAGAAACGGTCAAAGATTTCATAGAAAGGTTCCGCGAGAAGTCCGTGTATTGTAAACACGGAATGATCCAGGAAACTCTTGTCGAAACTTGTCGACACAACCTTAAAACCAATCTACTCCTCAAAATAGGGGCAGTAGAGTCCAAGACGTGGAGGGACCTGCTCAAACAAGGAGAGCAAGTTGAAGACTTGATTCGCCGAGTTGAAGAGTCCCGTGGGACAAGAAGTGCTGGGGGTAGTAAGTCATATACCCAAAACAACAGCAATAAGAATAAAGGGAAAGCACCGATGTCGTCAGAAGCTGTTCCTCAGAAAACCAGTTCTCCGTCGGAGCCGAAGCCTCAAGGTCAGCGAGGATCAAGGCAAAGTAGACCGCAGCAAGAAAGGAATTACACTTTCAAGGCGGAACAGACGCCTATCCTCTTTCACTTGCTCCAAAAGAAAGGAATGTTGAAGCTTCCGGAAAATAAGAAGCCAGAAGACGCTGGCAAAACTAAAGATCCTAACTATTGTCTCTATCATCGGAATGTGGGGCATCCTACTAGGGATTGATTTCCCCTTAAGAACAGAATCCAAGCACTAATAGAAGCTGGAGTTCTGACGCTTAAGGAAGAGCAGAAGAAGGTCACTGCCAATATGGCAACCATAGTGGTTGGAACCCATGAGTTCCCCGCAGGAGTGAATCCAATCCCTAAAGGTAAGATGGTTACGAAGAATCTCGACCCTCACAACAAAGCCCAAGAAGGACTTGTCCCTGTGACGACCTAAAAGGAGGAAGTCATATGGGTTCATCCCGATTTGATAGAGGATGAGCAATGGACTACTACAGGAAGTCAAAAGAAGAAGCGGGCTGTTAATGCCGTCTCTGCGGATATAAAGGAAGAATATATAGTTTCGGGAACTTTCACAAGTTCTGAAGAAGAGCCCGAAACTATGGCCACTCATCAAGATGGGGCAGGCCCTTCCGGTACCCGATCCGGGAAGACATATCTTAAGGACTACACTAGAGTAGATCCGAAAGATATCTATGCGGAGCTTGTGAAACCTGCAAATCAGAAAGGGCTTCGTTTCCAGAGGAGGCCTGTCAGAGATGAAGGAGATAAAGAGTCTACCTTCAAGTTCGATATAATTACTCAGCTGGCCAACATCCCAGCACGAGTAACGCTTTATGAATTGTTGAGACTATCAAAATCAACACGTGAAGCGTTACGAGAGGCCTTGGCAGACTCTGAGTCATTCTTAGCTCAGATAGTCGAGCCGGCTAATGAAGAACAAGATCCTTGCCCCCATTGTTATCAAGTGAGGAGGCAGGTCCCACAGATTATCTTCTCTCCAGAAGACATGCATGTGAGGAATATAAAGTACAACAGGCCTTTATATTTCACCGGATATGTCGGATCCACAAAGGTGGACCGAATCCAGATTGATCCGGGTTCTGCATTAAGCGTCGTACCCAGAAGGTTGATGCAGCTGTTAGGGATTTCCTTCCATCGTCTGACGCCAACCAACACAACTATATACGGGTTCAACGCCAACAATAGCCGGTCCCTTAGAAAAATCCGACTCCGATGTCAAATTGGGGATTTGAGGACAGAGGCTACATGCTACGTCATCGATGCAGACACCTCCTACAACATTTTGTTGGGGCGGCCGTGGATCCATGCTCACATGATAGTCCCGTCGACCCTCCACCAATGCATGAAATATTGCGATGAGGAAGGAGAGGTCCGGACGCTAATTGCCGACAAGCAACCATTCAAAAGATTGGAGAATTACTTCACAGATGCTGCACTCTATAAACCAGCCCATGAAGCCTCCAATGACGATCCTGACGAACTTCCAAAGCCCGATAATAGTGGCAATGAAGCCGATACCGAGAATGAGCTTTCTGGAGAAGATGACGAGGGTGATTATAAAATCAACCCTCACCTAGATTTTAGTTTAGGCTTGAATAATATAGTGGATGTAATAGAAAGTGAGTGGGTTATTAATGAAGACATAAAGTTAGTCTACTGAGTCTGAACCCTCTTGTACTTCCACTGAAGTGGTTGGCCTATCCGAACTTGAAGTTCTGGCGGCATATCATTTGCCACTTAGGTCATCCCTCCTCTCTCAGTCTAAAATAGCTGAGGAAAAAGGTCACTACTTTGAAGTGCCTCCTCGCAGAGGATCCCAAAGGCCGATTATGTTCAGCAAGGTAATTACGTCACCCCGGCGAAAGCAAAGCAGCGAAAGTGATGAACAAACATCACCACAATTTCATCTGTATGAACAGAAATTCCGGCAGATAATGGAGAAGATGGGTTATAATTTTATCCAGAAGCCGGGATTGAACTTCGGGAAGGGGCGACGCAATCTTATACCCTCGTTCAGACCGAGAGGAAAGAGCCCCGATTATTATCAAAAGACCCGCAGGGGGTTGGGCTATGTGTCTACTCCACCCTCATTGCCATCCAAGAATGAAGAGAGTTCTTCGGCCAAGGAAGATACATCTTCACCCGACCATGATTCAGATATAAGCACTAGCGCCTGGTTTCAATCGTTGACAACCAATATGGTTTCAGCCGCATTAGAAAGCGACGAGGAACCAATTGATGTTCAAGACGATTCCTGGGCTAAGCATATGGACACTCTCTGAGACGTCCGCTTCGAGCAGCGTGATCCGCCCACTGAAGACAAGTTGATACAGGTCAACATGGGAACGGATGAAAATCCTAAGCATGTCTTTATAAGCGACACGCTAACTCCCTCAGAAAAGGAGGAGCTTATATCTCTCATCAAAGAGTATATAGACGTGTTCGCATGGAGTTATGAGGATATGCCCGGTCTTGACCCTCAAATTGCCACACACCGGTTAAACATAAAAGAAGATGCCATTTTCGATCGGAGTTGATGGAGGCAATAGTTGCTGAGGTCAACAAACTCATAAAGTCTGGATTCATTCGTGAAGAACAGCATCCTGATTGGGTTGCCAATATAGTGTCGGTTCGTAAAAAGAACTGTAAAATCCGGATTTGTATCGATTTTCGGGATCTCAACGCTGCTTGTCCTAAGGATGAGTTTCCGCTTCCCATCACCGACGTGATGATAGAGAATACATGTGGTTACGAGAGGATATCCTTTATGGATGGCTTCTCAGGATATAACCAAATTAAGATGCACCCGGCTGATAAAAAGCATACAGCTTTTAGAACACCGCTGGGGGTATACTGCTATACGGTGATGCCATTTGGGCTGAAGAATGCCGGTGCCACTTATCAACGTGCGATCAGCACTATATTCAAAGAGTATCTGCGCAAGACAGTAGAGTGCTACGTAGATGACTTGGCGGTCAAAAGTAAAATTAAAGAGGATCACCTTCAGGACTTGAGGACGGTCTTTGATCTTATGAGGAAACATCATTTGAAGATGAATCCCACTAAGTCATTCATGGGGGTGTCGAGTGGGAAGTTCCTTGGATTTATAATAACTTCAAAAGGAATTTTTCTCGACCCTGAAAAGGTAAAAGCAATTAGCGAGATGCAGCCTCCCGGCAATCTTAAAGAGTTGAGGGGGTTACAAGGAAAGCTCGCTTATATTCGATGCTTCATTTCCAACCTATCGGGACGTTGCCAGCCATTTTCTCGACTTATGAAGAAGGGGGTTTCTTTTGTATGGGATGAGGCATGTCAACGGGTCTTTGATAACCTTAAAGAATACCTCACCAAACCTCCCATTCTTATGGCGCCGGTCCCTGGGCAGCCTCTCCTTATATATGTAAGAGCCATGGATAATACCTTAGGGGCATTACTTGCTCAATATAATGAGCACGGCCATGAACATGCCCTCTATTATCTAAGTAGGACAATGATTGGGGCCGAACAACGGTATACCCCGATTGAAAAGGAATGTTTAGCCCTAGTGTTTGCTATTCAGAAAATGCGACACTATCTTTCTGGGCAGACAATTCATATCATATCCCGGGTTAATCCCTTGAAAATTCTGATGACAAAATCGGGATCATTAAATGGCCGGTTGGCGAAATGGGTATTATTGCTGTCGCCATATGATATACATTTCGTCCCTCAAAAAGCCATGAAGGGACAGACAATTGCTGATTTTCTTGCAGACCACCCGATTGGGTCTAATACTAAACAGACGTCAGAGGCCAACACGGTCAGCAAGGAACAACCTTGGCAAATGTTCTTTGATGGTGCTGCCAGACGATCTGTTGCTGGAGTGGGGGTTGTGCTTATCTCCCCACATAAACATGTACTTCCTAACGGTTACTCATTAACAGAACCGTGCACAAATAATGTCGCGGAATATAACGCGCTCATTATTGGCCTGAAGATGGCTCTGCAACTGGGGGTGAACTACCTAGAGGCATATGGAGACTCTAAACTCATCGTCAATCAGATGACGGGCGAGTATGAAGTCAGACATGAAGCCCTCATCCCCTATTATCAGCTAGCCATTGAACTAGCAGGGTACTTTGAGCAATTTTACATCTCTCATATACCTCGGAATGAGAATGTATATGCAGATGCCCTTGCCGCATTAGCTGCAATATTGGCGATCCCGCCAGGAGAGGCTAAAAGCATCACCATTGGAAGCAGAGAGCTCCTCCACCCAGATATGGTTTTCCAAACCAAAGAAGTGTGCCAGGCAGGCTTAACTTTGGAACCCCGTGACTGGCGATTTCCATTTGTGGATTATGCTTTACACGGGATACTACCAGAAGATCCAAAGGAAGCCACCTCGATAAAGAGGAAGGCCCAAAGATTTTATTATGACCATAAACTTCAGACTTTATATAGAAAGTCGAGAGAAGGTCTGCTGCTACGCTGTATATCAAAAGCAGAAGCAGAAGAAGTGCTGAGAGAAACACACGATGGAGTATGTGGAGCTCATCAGCCCGGTCCAAAACTCGGAGACCGTATAAGAAGGCTGGGATACTACTGGCCGAACATGATCTCAGAAACAATGACATACGCTAAACGATGCCATGCATGCCAGATACATGCTAATTTTATTCATCAACCCCAAGAATATTTGCACAATACTATTGCAAGTTGGCCATTTGAAGCATGGGGGATGGATATTGTGGGGCCTATAACTCCCCTGTCATCCAGAGGACATCGGTTTATTCTTGCAATAACCGATTATTTTTCAAAGTGGGCCGAAGCTGTGCCCATGAAAGAAGTGAAGACGGCAGATGTAATCAAGTTCGTCAAGCATCGCGTCATTTACCGCTTCGGTGTACCCCGACGGATTATTCATGACAATGGTCCGCAATTCATCAGTCAGGGATTCTTCAGATTCTGCAATAGGTTCAGAATCAAAGACATTGCTTCAACGCCATATAACCCTACAGCTAATGGGTTGGCCGAAGCCTTCAACAAGACGATTATTAAACTCCTTCGGAAGTTCGTCTCTTCTAATAAACGAGATTGGGATGAGAAGCTAGGAGAGTGCCTGTGGGCTTATCGCACCACTGTTCGCACCCCTACAAAAGCTACTCCATTCTCTTTGGTCTATGGAAGCGAGGCCGTGTTACCTCTCGAAGTCCATATTCCTTCATTAAGAGTGGCTTTAGCCACAAAAATAACGACAGAAGAGCGCCATCAGCAAAGATTGCAAGAATTAGAGGCGTTGAATGAAAAGCGTCTCAGGGCTCAACAACAAATTGAGTTATATCAGGCCCGAATTTCTCAAACGTTCAATAAGAACGTTAAACCAAGGACCTTTAAATAAGGAGACTTGGTTCTGGCCGTTAAAAGGCCAATGGTTCTAACTCACAAGACAAAGGGTAAATTTGAGCCCAAGTGGGAAGGATCGTTCATTGTGGAGACAGTCTACTCCAGTGGAGCTTATCGCTTGATGAATCAAAACGGCGATAGGATGATGATGCCGATCAATGGCAAATTTCTAAAGAAATACTTGCTTGACATCCCCGGAAGTATAAACCTCCTATTTATCCAAGTTACGCAGATGAGCACTTGGATTTCTTCTATTTTGGTGATTTTAAACCAATAAACCTGGTGTGTTTGGTTCTCAAGTTTGAACCACCTCCAGTTTTTTCTTAGGCATGCGCAGTTTGGCGCCTCTGACCTAAACCTGGTGTGTTTGGTGTGCCCAGTTCAAGTTATGCGAGAGAGTCTTGAACCGCCTCCAGTTTGGTTCTCAAGTTTGAACCACCTCCAGTCTTTTCTTAGGCATGCGCAGTTTGGCGCCTCTGACCTAAACCTGGTGTGTTTGGTGTGCCCAGTTCAAGTTACGCGAGAGAGCCTTGAACCGCCTCCAGTTTGGTTCTCAAGTTTGAACCACCTCCAGTCTTTTCTTAGGCATGCGCAGTTTGGCGCCTCTGACCTAAACCTGGTGTGTTTGGTTCTCAAGTTTGAACCATCTCCAGTCTTTTCTTAGGTATGCGCAGTTTGGCGCCTCTGACCTAAATCTGGTGAGTTTGGTTCTCAAGTTTGAACCACCTCCAGTCTTTTCTTAGGCATGCGCAGTTTGGCGCCTCTGACCTAAACCTGGTGTGTTTGGTGTGCCCAGTTCAAGTTACGCGAGAGAGCCTTGAACAGCCTCCAATCTTTCCTTTAGGCATGCGCAATTTAGCGCCTCTGACCTAAAAGGTATAAATTACCCAGCGCCAACTAGGTAATGGGGAGAGAACCAGTTTCTCGCCAACCCCTTCATACTGGGGGTAAAAAGTATGAATCGCCCAATACCGATAAAGAAAGGGAAGAGAAAAAGTTTGGCGTTTAAGCCCAAACGAAATTCTCGACAACTCACCATGTTGAGGGGAATAACATGGCTAGCCCAACTCAAACGGTAGTTGGTAAAGGCTAATCAAATCCGTTGATAGCTGGGGGTTTGCTAAAAATCCCATAAAATCTGACATATTAAACTTTAACTTTTACTTCGGTTCGAGAAATTGTGCATAAACGATACCGAGATAAATCGTTTTGACGACAGGTTATTTGTTGGGCAAGCAAATCTGTTTTGAAGCCGGCAAATAAAAGAGTCAAAAAAATCATCTTTATTAAAAAGGTGAAGTTGCAAAAGGATATTCAAAGAACCATCGGAGGTTATCTCTCTCCTGTTTACGGAGTTCTTATTACAAGAAAAATAAAAGCGTAAAGAGAGGAAACTATTGGTCTCCCAGGAGTCTCAATTTGTTTATTGTCTCGTCCAAATTTCTACGATGAGAGGCCTCCACGGTTTGCTGAGCTTGCCTACGCAACTCATCATCACTTATTGCAAGTTGTTGCTGATGAGACTCTTCAATAGCACGATTCCTGGCCGCCTCCTCCTGCTGGATCTGTTCCTGTTGGAGAAGCAACATTTCCCGCTTCTTGACAGACTCTCCTAATCGGAGTTCATTTTCTATCAAGATTGCCCGAGCCCTGGCGATGGTCTCCTGGGCCCTAGAGATGGCCGCCTGACTTTCCCCAATGTCAGAGTCCATCCTCCGCAGGTCGCCGAGAACGGATTCCCGACTGGCCTGGAGCTCTGTCAGCTCCTGAGACCATCTCTCCTCCTGCTGCCTTAAAGTATTTCTTCGAGATAAGGATTCTGCCCGAAGCCGCACCGACTCTATCTCAGTGATCACCTCCACATCCGCCTGACGGAGTGCGTGTAGCGTGGTCACCTGCTTTTCTAAGGCTGCAAGGCGGGCCCGGTATGGAGCTGCTCGATCTTGTCCACCGAATTCTTCAACATTCCCTAGATAGCGGAATAACAGTGGACGTGCGAAGTTGAAGAAATCGTGACTGGCAAGAACCATCTCGACACATCTTCTCAACAAACGCATAAAATCCTCGACAGTGCAGCTGAAAAGTTCTTCAAGAGGATTTGCAGTGTCAGTAGGCAAAGCAGGTAATGCCAAGGAAGGTGTCGTAGGCAAGGGAGCAGTAGTTGCTGGAATTGGAGAAGAAGAAGCCCGTCCCTGCATTAAATTCATAATATGGGGGATCAGTAGAGCCAGTGTAGATCTGGAAGAGCTGGAGACCCCAGACGAAGTACCGTCAGTACAGATCACTTGGGTACCCTCACCAACAGAAAAAGAAGATGGGATCACTTCGCCTGAAGCTCCTCCAGTGGGAGAAGCATTTTCGAATGAGAATTTCAAATTTTCCTCCTCTCCTGCTGGAAGACTTGAAGCCGGGAGAGTTGCAGGTGTCTCAGCAGCCATGACAACAGATGACGTTAGAATCGCTGACTGAGAAACAGAAGGCACGCCAACGACCGTAGGAAATGTCTCAGTGGAGCAGACTGGCGTTGGAGATGGCATGCTAGGAGACGGTGTGGCCTCCTTAGCAGTAGCTGCGATAATGACTTATGTTCTCTCATCGCTCCCCAGTTCATCAATCGGGGGAATTGAAGAAGGAACAGAGACAGGAGCCGGCGTGGAGTAATCAGCCGCAAACTCGCCAGCAGAGCTACCCACACCACCAACGGAGCCGGAATGGTCCATCTTGTCATCAGACTCTATCTGGGTAGTCGAGTGCATCGGCGAAAGGAGTTGACCACCTGCATTTTAAAGAAACAAGAAGAGTGGTGTTACAGTAAAATAATAATGGGTAAAAGGTAAAATGCTAAGAGCTATACCTGGGGATACAAGTCCAGTTGTCGGACTTGAAGGGGGAGCCGTTGAAGTTTCCAACAGCGTTCCTGTCTCGCTACCCGAAGGTTGTGCCACAGGTTGTACAGCAGGCTCTACAGACGGAGGACCCGAAACCTCAGTGACACTTGGAGCTTTGGCAGGTTCATCCTCCCTTGCTGAAACTGGGGGCAGAGCTGAAACCAACAAGTCTGAAGTAAGTTTGACAGCCACTTCTTGGGGGGCTATCAAAGTCTCCTGCCCCAACTTTTGCTTCTTACCGGGCCTTTTCTTTAAGGCACCGCGGCATTTGAGAGTTGGACTCCAGGGACGAATGGCGACAGGCTGGGGAGCTCCTCCAGTACCAGTATTGTCATCGTCATCACCGGCGTCATCGTCGTCAGACTCGCTGGCGTCTGAAGGCTCAGCCGCGGCGCCAAGGAATTCTTCCATTCCTTTTATTCTCACCCTCGAAGCACCTTGGCGGCTAATGTAGAGAGCTTCAATCTCTTTGCAGCAACTGCGATTAAGAGAGAAGCCAGGAACATCAGCATTTGCAATGCTGAACCAGTTGCAGAAGCAGAGAGTTGTGGCCAATTCTGGCGTCTTCTGGGGCAAGGAGAATTCAGCCTCGGTTCCACCCGCTGCAAAATGGAACCAGCCACGAGCGCCTTCATATAAGTTCCCCTCGTAGGCAAGATCTTTGTTTGGATTGCCCACATAAAGTTGGGAATATCCAAACTGGCGAGCAAAGCGACTTGGAGTGTACGGCTCAATCAGACACCTGACATCCCGCCGATATACCAAGTGCCCAGGTCGGATGTTGAGGAGCCACCAGAATGCTCCTGCAGATAAAGTAGTGAACTTATCTGCTCCCACGGCGTCCTTCAGTCTCATTCCATATCCTCCGCAGGGAAAGTCAGGGAAACACCGGAAGATCTCATAATTCTGAAAACTGCGAAGAGTCTTCCAAATCTGGGACATATAATTGTGCGTCCATGAAGAGCGTTCATACAGCTCTACAAAGAAGCACTTTCGCCTGAATGACGCTCTGGTGCACTTATTAAAGATGGACAATGCAAGATGAGCCACGCCATTAAATAGATGTAGGGCAGCTCCACCCTAGGGTTTAGAGTTTTCGGCTGGACAGTCTCTTTCGACTTGCCCTTTCCTTTCCCCTTGACCTTAATAGTGGGGAGGAAATCACGACAGAGCACCCTCAGTCCATACTGTAGATTGCATACCATGGCGGGAAGAAGTCCAAGGGGTCGGCCATATGCGAGAAGAACCGCTGGATATACCACGGTCACTGCAATTGCTTCTTTGGACAACGACGGCACGACACATCTCTTCAGCCACAGCATCAGAAATCCGGCAATGAGACCTCTGTTAGAGATCGGGAACTGGGCTTGATAATGGTAGCTCTTGAATGAAGTGCCGGGATCATATCCGTTCTCATTGGAGTCTGTAGTATAATACAGACGGTAATGGCCCCTGGCTACACGTTGGTCAATCTCTGGGATGGGGACAGCAGAATGACCATGGATAGTGGCCGAGCTATCCTTAGAGTTTAAATTGGCAAAGAGATACTCGGCCCATTTCTTATGACCGATACCGTGATTACGCGCACCCGTCAAGTCAGCGCAAATATGATAGTGGCACATCATCTCCCAGTATGTGGCATAGATGTGCTCATCCTTAGCTATCAACATGTTTAACTCCTCGGTGGAAGGGATGTATTCTTCATAGGGGATTTCACCCATGGAAAGCCCGGAAACCTCGAACATCTCGTGGAGAGCGAACCCTAGCTCACCCACTGGTATAAAGAGAGTGCAAGTCTCAGGGTTATACATCTCCAGGAGGCAGTAAAAGTGATAAGCACTCTGGAAAAACCCGAATTGGACATTCCTGATGGCTTTATACAAGCCAATATCCTTTAAGATGGGCTCGTGGGAATCCAGCATGTACTGAACGAGGCGGGCCCACAACATATTGTTAGAGGAGTAGACTCAGCCAGGCATTCTGAAATCACTAGCCGGGTATTGACCATCTCTTGCCAAGAACTCGGTCAAGAAAGTTCGGGCACGAGAGGGGACTTCTCCCGCTGGAAGCTCTTTGCCAAATCGGCCTGGAAGCAAACCAGTAATGCATCTGTGGGCACCATCCTGATAGGGGCCTTGTGCACCAAATTTGCCTGTTGGGACGCCGTCATGTACTTGAGTCAAGCCCCACTTTAATTCTCGAGGCATCGCCAGCCTCTAAAGATAGACCAGAGGATAGCCACGACTCATTCTGGGTAGAAACATTAAAGCTTCGCCCGAGTTATAGAGCCACTCGCACTCTTCTTCAAAAAGGATCTCATCTGATTGATCCATTTGGTCTCCGAAGAGGAATGCGGGCTTCTCCATCGCCTTTCTGTTCACATCTTTGAAAGCCGCATCAGTTATGATCTCCCTCGCAGTGGTAGGGTGATACTTGATCAACTTCTCCTTGCGATCCTTCGGGTCTGACTTGTACGAGGGCAAGATGGTATTGAAACGGAATTGGCCTGAAGGATCAGAGCCTCCAGCGAAGCCAAAGTAGTTCCTGTGAGCAAGGGGCTTCATCGAATACCCTACTGCACAAAGAAACACAAGAGTTAGAGAAGTTTCTCTAAGGCAAAAAATTTCTCTAAGTATGGACGTGCGAAGCTAAAAACTAGAATGCGTGAAACTAAAAATAGCGCCCCCGAAGCTAAAGATTAGACCGCGCAGAAGTTAAAATAGCCTCGCGTTTCTACGCGACTGCTAGTTAAAATAGCCTCGTGTTTCTACGCGACTGCTAGTTAAAATAGCCTCGCATTTCTACGCGATTGCTGCTTAAAAGAGCCTCGCGTTTCTACGCGATTGCTGCTTAAAATAGCCTCGCGTTTCTACGCGACTGCTACTTAAAATAACCTCGCGCCTCAGCGCGATTGCTATTCCAAATAGCCCCGCGCTTCAAAACGCGAGGATGACGCGATAACTTCGCGTGAGAAGAAAGCCGGAGGCTTTTCTTCTTCTCCAAGCCATACGGCCGGAGTACGGCGATCTCGCCGATGAAAGGAATAGTTGTTAGTTAAAATCAAACCAAATCACTCAAAAATGTTCTAAAGAGTCTCGAGAGAGAGATCCTTACCCCCAATGGGCGAAATGTGGGCCGGCGCGTCGCCGCCGTGGCCGCTGCCACCACTGCTTGCCCCAGCCGCCGATGATGGAGCTGCGCGGAAAGTAGCACGAGTCTTGGGCGCCATTACTTGCGGAAATTGAGTGAAATCGACGGGAGATTTGGAGAAAACCGGTCGGAGAACGCTCGAGTCGCCTGAGCTCTAATCGCCTAAACCTCTGAGATTTCTGGAAAATTCTCAAGTAAAGTGAGAAGAAAAGAAATAGAGATTTCATTTAAATGAGGGAAATCGCCTCTTGGAATTCGGCGCGAATTTCGGAGAAAATGACTGATCAGTTACTCTCCAGAAACGCGAAGCTATTAGCCTCGCATAGTGAGGAAAAAAGCAGAGCCATTAACTCCGCGCTACTCTGCGCAACTCTGCGAAACGCGAAGATAACTTGGTATTTTAGCTTCGCGTTCTCATGAAGAACTTGGATTTTGGGCCAAGTTAAGATGATCCTTACTCGATCAAATCGGTATTAATGATCTAAGTTACGCAGAAGAGCCTTAGATTATTTTTATTGACCATCTGTTTGTTGAGCAAGCAAAATTATTGAAGCCAACAGATAGAGAGGAAAATAATTTATCTTTATTCATGAAGCAAGAGATTACAAAGAGGGAGTTATAGCTCTCCCAAAATCTTCTACATGATCATCAACTCATCAATAATCTAACGGTGAGATTTCTTTATGGGGTGTTGAAACTCAGTTCCCTGGTTCACATGCAAAAGATCTCCTCTGCAAATGTCAGCTTGGATCTGTCATCTGAAATGAAGCACGAGAGGAAAGAGGAGTGCTGCAAGCCCATACTTGAGCTTGTAACTCCTTCAAAAGTTCATCTCCAGGAGCCAGAGCTTGAAACCTGCAACTATGTTGTAAAGCATATGCTTCTGACTTCCTTAGAGTTACTTTTGCTGGTGAAGATCGATGGACCCGCGTACACTCCTCTTCAGAAAGGATTGGACTTACTGCAAAAGGAACAGAGTTTCCAAAAGTGTGAAAATGCGGAGCTAAACTAACTCCGCGTGCAGTTGAAGAAATAGCCTCGCGCTTTAAACGCAGAGGATGACGCGATGATTTCGCGTAAAGGAGGGACAGAGTTTCTCTATGTTGTTTCCTTCTCTTTCTAAAGCGACTGCTAATCAAAGATAGCCTCGCAGATTCATCGCGACTGCTAATCAAAGATAGCCTCGCAGATTCCTCGCGATTGCTAATCAAAGATAGCCTCGCAAATTCCTCGTGACTGCTAATCAAAGATAGCCTCGCGGATTCATCGCGACTGCTAGTCAGAAATAGCCCCTTGTTTCAAGCGCAGGGATGACGCGATAACTTCGCATAGAGAAAGAACAAAGTTCCTCTCTGTCTTCTTCTTCTCCTTTGAGCCTTACGGCCGGAGAACGGCGGTCTCGCCGATAAGGTAAACAATTGTCCAAGAGTTAAGGTTTTTACCTTCGAAAGACGCTGTATAGACTGGTTCACCGTCGCATTTACTTCTATGGCCGCTGCCATTTACGCCGGCCAACTCGCGTAAAGCCAAACTCTTCTGGAGCGACATCTTAATGATGAAAATCTATGGAGAGTTAAAGGGAGATCAATTGAAGGTCGCTCATTGGCATCGCTCACTCTATTGCCGGAGTTGCCCGAGCTCTGAGCTTTGCAGGCACTCTCAGAAAATTCTACGGGTGAAGTGAAGAGGAAGATGACCCAGGAGCCCTATTTAAATGAGATTTCTGTCGCTTGGTATTCGGCGTAGAAATTCAGGGTAATTAATGACATAATTACTCATTTCACTGAAGACGAAGTGAAACTGATTTGCTCCGCGTAGGTGAGCATAACGCGAGATAGACTTGGTATTCTAACTCCGCGTTTCAGTTTAAGTATCCAAAGTATTTCAAAATTTGCTAAGTTCTAAGCCATTTTGAAAACTTTGGAGGGGGTTCTGTTGGCAGTGAAATTTTTTAAGAAAATAGGATTTTCCACAACAAAACGCGGAACTAATCCATAGCTCCGCGTTTGGCTATTTTTAGTCTCGCGCTTGAGTAAACGCAGAGATGTTTGATAGCTCCGCGTTAGCTCCGCGCACTGGTTATTTAGCGCCGCGTTTTGATGCGATTAAAGCTCCGCGCGAGCAGATAACCAGAATCTCAAACTGATTGAGATTATGATTTGGGTTTATCCAAGTACCAAATCAAATCCAATCAGAATTCTAAATCAAGAGATTTAAATCAATATTAAATATTTGATTGGAATCCTTGATGAGAGCAAATTCTATTCAAATAAAAACTCTCTCAAATCTTCCCGGGCTATAAATACCTTCCTGGTGAAACCCTAGGGGTCTTCTTCTTTCGGTCTGTCTTTTCTTTGGGCTTTGGTCTTCTTCTTCTTTTCGGCAATCTAGAGATCAGAGATCATCTCCTTTCTTCTTCTCAGCTGAGTTGATCCTTCGGCAAATCAAGTACGCGAGAGAGCCTTGAAGCCTTTTTGTGATCATCATTGTCTTGGAGAATTCAAGTACGCGAGAGAGCCTTGAGTTCGGGAAAGACAGAGAAGAAGATCGTCTACAGTCAGCCGATTTCTTCGAAAGAGAAGAAGTTCGACGTACCGATCGTCAACATGAACTATTATAGATCCCATCGCCACTGATCCCACGATTATTGTAAAAGAGAGAGATTGAAATATAAAATCCTCTCGTTTGTTCTCTTTTTATCTTGTTCACTTTCATTGTAATCTAAGTTGTATTCGATGGAAGGAAGCAAAGAAAATTCTGCTGCGAACACAGTGCTTCACCTTTGAAAAAGTAATTTGCTGACTGAAAGTTGTGGGTTTCACTAGGTTTTTCATTAATCGGATCGCTACTTGAGGATCATCTCGAAGACCACCTTGAAGACGATCACTGAAAGGTGAGATTTTTCCCCCCCTTGTTTCATGTTTTTTTTTTTGGGGGTGGGGGGCAATTTCAATTTTTACTTAATCAATAATTACTTAATTAATGTTGTTTAGAAATACTTAATAAATAAGTTTGCATTTATTAGAATACTTAAGCAAAGCCACATAAACTTTTACTATTAAATTTACATATTGCAAATTTGGAAATTAACTACAAAATCTCTTAAAAACTTTCAGTATTAGAAAATAAGTTGGTGCTCATTGTAAAATATATTTAAAAATGAATTAGAAAATAAATTGGTGCTCCTTGCAAAAATTGCCAGGGCCCCTATTTTCCTCTCAAAATCTAACATCTCACAACCCCAAATCTAGAGATCTAGGTAATCGCCATTTACCTATTTCCTATTTTTGTTCAATTCTCACATTCAATCAGCGAAAGGACACTCTCCAGGTAATCGCCATTACCTATTTCGGTTCGATTCTCTTATTCAATCACTTGACAGTGCTTCACCTTTGAAAAAGTAATTTGCTGACTGAAAAGTTGTGGGTTTCACTAGGTTTTTAATTTATCGGATCGTTATTTGAGGATCATCTTGAAGACCACCTTGACGACGATTGCTGAAAGGTGAGATTTTCTTTTTCCCCCTTGTTTCTTGGTTTTTTTTTTTTTTTTGGTGGGGGACAATTTCAATTTTTACATAATCAATAATTACTTAATTAATGTTGTTTAGGAATACTTAATAAATAAGTTTGCATTTATTAGAATACTTGGGCAGAGCCACATAAACTTTTACTATTAAAGTTACAGATTGCAAATTTGGAAATTAACTACAAAATCCCATAAAAACTTTTAGTATTAGAAAATAAATTGGTGCTCCTTGCAAAAGATATTTAGAAAATGAGTTAAAAAATAAATTAGTGCTCCTAGCAAAAATTGCTAGGGCCCCTATTTCCCTCTCAAAATCTAACATCTCACAACCCCAAATCTAGAGATCTAGGTAATCTCCATTTACCTATTTCCTATTTCTATTAGATTCTCACATTCAATTAGTGAAAGGACACTCTCCAAGTAATCGCCATTACTTATTTCGGTTCGATTCTCTCATTCAATCATTTGACAGTGCTTCACCTTTGAAAAAGTAATTTGCTGACTGAAAGTTGTGGTTTTCACTAGGTTTTTCATTGATCGGATCGCTACTTGAGGATCATCTCGTAGACCACCTTGAAGACGATCGCCGAAAGGTGAGATTCTCTTTTCCCTTCTTGTTTCATGTTTTTTTTTTTGGGGGGGTGGGGGGCAATTTCAATTTTTACTTAATCAATAATTACTTAATTAATGTTGTTTAGAAATACTTAATAAATAAGTTTGCATTTATTAGAATACTTGAGCAGAGCCACATAAACTTTTACTATTAAAGTTACATATTGCAAATTTGGAAATTAACTACAAAATTCCTTAAAACTTTCAGTATTAGAAAATAAATTGGTGCTCATTGTAAAAGATATTTAAAAATGAATTAGAAAATAAATTGGTGCTCCTTGTAAAAAATTGTCAGGGCCCCTATTTTCCTCTCAAAATCTAACATCTCACAACCCCAAATCTAGAGATCTAGGTAATCGCCATTTACCTATTTACTATTTTTGTTCGATTCTCACATTCAATCAGCGAAAGGACACTCTCCAGGTAATCGCCATTATCTATTTCGGTTCGATTCTCTTATTCAATCACTTGACGGTGCTTCACCTTTGAAAAAGTAATTTGCTGACTGAAAGTTGTGGGTTTCACTAGGTTTTTCATTTATCGGATCGTTATTTGAGGATCATCTTGAAGACCACCTTGAAGACGATCGCCAAAAGGTGAGATTCTCTTTTCCCTTCTTGTTTCTTGTTTTTTTTTTGGTGGGGGGAGACAATTTCAATTTTTACTTAATTAATGTTGTTTAGGAATACTTAATAAATAAGTTTGCATTTATTAGAATACTTGGGCAGAGCCACATAAACTTTTACTATTAAAGTTACATATTGCAAATTTGGAAATTAACTACAAAATCCCATAAAAACTTTTAGTATTAGAAAATAAATTGGTGTTCCTTGCAAAAGATATTTAGAAAATGAGTTAAAAAATAAATTAGTGCTCCTCACAAAAATTGCTAGGGCCCCTATTTCCCTCTCAAAATCTAACATCTCACAACCCCAAATCTAGAGATCTAGGTAATCTCCATTTACCTATTTCCTATTTCTATTAGATTCTCACATTCAATTAGTGAAAGGACACTCTCCAAGTAATCGCCATTGCCTATTTCGGTTCGATTCTCTCATTCAATCACTTGATAGTACTTCACCTTTGAAAAATTAATTTGTTGACTGAAAATTGTGGGTTTCACTAGGTTTTTCATTGATCAGATCGTTGCTTGAGGATCATCTTGAAGACCACCTTGAAGACGATTGCCGAAAGGTGAGATTCTCTTTTCCCCTCTTGTTTCTGGTTTTTTTTTTGGTGGGGGGAGACAATTTCAATTTTTACTTAATCAATAACTACTTAATTAATGTTGTTTACGAATACTTAATAAATAAGTTTGCATTTATTAGAATACTTAGGTAGAGTCACATAAACTTTTACTATTAAAGTTACATATTGAAAATTTGAAAATTAACTACAAAATCCCTTAAAAACTTTCAGTATTAGAAAATAAATTGGTGCTCCTTGTAAAAGTTATTTAAAAATGAATTAGAAAATAAATTGGTGCTCCTTGCAAAAATTGCCAGGGCCCCTATTTCCCTCTCAAAATCTAATGTCCCACAACCCCAAATCTAGAGATCTAGGTAATTGCCATTTATCTATTTCCTATTTCTGTTCGATTCTCACATTCAATCAGCGAAAAGACACTCTCCAGGTAATCACCATTACCTATTTCGGTTCGATTCTCTCGTTCAATCATTTGACAGTGCTTCATCTTTGAAAAAGTAATTTGCTGATTGAAAGTTGTGGCTTTCACTAGGTTTTTCATTGATCGGATCATTGCTTGAGGATCATCTTGAAGACCACCTTGAAGATGATCCCTAAAAAGTGGGACTTTCTTTTCCCCCTTGTTTCTAGGGGCATTTCAATTTTTACATAATCAATAATTACTTAATTAATGTCGTTTAGGAATACTTAATAAATAAGTTTGCATTTAATAGAATACTTGGACAGAGCCACAGAAATTTTTACTATTAAAGTTACATATTGCAAATTTTGAAATTAACTAGCACCAATTTATTTTCTAATTCATTTTCTAAATATCTTTTGCAAGGAGCACTAATTTATTTTCTAATACTGAAAGTTTTTAAGAGATTTTGTAGTTAATTTTCAAATTTGCAATATGTAACTTTAATAACTAAAGTTTCTGTGGCTCTGTTCAAGTATTCTAATTAATGCAAACTTATTTATTAAGTATTCCTAAACAATATTAATTAAGTTATTATTGATTAAGTATAAATTGAAATTGCCCCCCAAAAAAAAACAAGAAACAAGGGGGGAAAAGAAAATCTTACCTTTCAGTGATCGTCTTCAAGGTGGTCTTCAAGATGATCCTCAAGCAACGATTCGATCAATGAAAAACCTAGTGAAACCCACAACTTTAATTCAGCAAATTACTTTTTCAAAGGTGAAGAAGTGTCAAGTGATTGAACGAGAGAATCGAACCGAAATAGGTAATGGCGATTACCTGGAGAGTGTCCTTTCGCTGATTGAATATGAGAATCGAATAGAAATAGGAAATAGGTAAATGGCGATTACCTAGATCTCTAGATTTGGGGTTGTGAGATGTTAAGATTTTGAGAGGGAAATAAAGGCCCAGGCAATTTTTGCAAAGAGTACCAATTTATTTTCTAATTAATTTTCTAAATATCTTTTGCAAGGAGCACCAATTTATTTTCTAATACTGTAAGTTTTTAAGGGATTTTGTAGTTAATTTTCAAATTTGCAATCTGTAACTTTAATAGTAAAAGTTTATGTGGCTCTGTCCAAGTATTCTAATAATGCAAACTTATTTATCAAGAATTCCTAAACAACATTAATTAAGTAATTATTGATTAAGAAAAAATTCAAATTGCCCCAAAAAAAAAAAAAACCAATAAACAAGTTGGGGGAAAAGAAAATCTCACCTTTCAGCGATCGTCTCCAAGATGATTTTCAAGCAACGATCCGATCAATGAAAAACCTAGTGAAACCCACAACTTTTAGTTAGCAAATTACTTTTTCAAAGTTTAAGCATTGTCAAGTGATTGAATGAGAGAATCGAACTGAAATAGGTAATGGCAATTACCTAGAGAGTGTCCTTCGCTAATTGAATGTGAGAATCGAACAGAAATAGGAAATAGGTAAATGGCGATTACCTAGATCTCTAGATTTGAGGTTGTGAGATATTAGATTTTGAGAGGGAAATAGGAGCCCTGGCAATTTTTGAAAGGAGCACCAATTTTTTTGAAAGGAGCACCAATTTATTTTCTAATTCATTTTCTAAATATATTTTGCAAGGAGCACAATTTGTTTTCTAATACTGAAAGTTTTTAAGCGATTTTATAGTTAATTTCCAAATTTGCAATATGTAACTTTAATAGTAAAAGTTTCTGTGGCTCTGCCCAAGTATTCTATTAAATGCAAACTTATTTATTAAGTATTCCTAAACGACATTAATTAAATAATTATTGATTATGTAAAAATTGAAATTGCCCCCCCAAGAAACAAGAGGGTAAAAAGAAAATCTCACCTTTCAACGATCGTTTTCAAGCTGGTCTTCAAGATGATCCTCAAGTAACGATCCGATCAATGAAAAACCTAGTGAAACCCACAACTTTTAGTCAGCAAATTTACTTTTTCAAAACTGAAGCACTGTCAAATGATTGAATGAGAGAATCGAGCCAAAATAGGCAATGGCGATTACCTAGAGAGTGCCCTTTTGCTGATTGAATGTGAAAATCGAACAGAAATAGAAAATAGTTAAATGGTGATTACCTAGATCTCTAGATTTGGGGTTGTGAAATGTTAGATTTTGAGAGGGAAATAGAGGCCCTGGCAATTTTTGCAAGGAGCACCAATTTATTTTCTAGTTCATTTTTAAATATCTTTTGCAAGGAGCACCAATTTATTTTCTAATACTGAAAGTTTTTAAGGGATTTTGTAGTTAATTTCTAAATTTGCAATCTGTAACTTTAAGAGTATAAGTTTATGTGGCACTGTCCAAGTATTCTAATAAATGCAAGCTTATTTATCAAGTATTCCTAAACAACATTAATTAAGTAAAAATTGAAATTGCCCCAAAAAAAAAAACCAAGGAATAAAGGGGGAAAAGAAAATCTCACCTTTCAGAGATCGGCTTCAAGGTGGTCTTCAAGATGATCCCCAAGCAACGATCCGGTTAGTGAAAAACCTAGTGAAACCTACAACTTTCAGTCAGCAAATTACTTTTTCAAAAATGAAGCACTGTCAAGTGATTGAATGAGATAATCGAACTGAAATAAGTAATGGCGATTATCTGGAGAGTGTCCTTTCGCTAATTGAGTGTGAGAATCGAACATATATAGGAAATAAGAAAATGACGATTACCTATATCTCTATATTTGAGGTTGTGAGATGTTGGATTTTGAGAGGGAAATAGGGGCCTGGCAATTTTTGCAAGGAGTACCAATTTATTTTCTAATTAATTTTCTAAATATCTTTTGCAAGGAGCACCAATTCGTTTTTTAATATTGAAAGTTTTTAAGGGATTTTGTAGTTAATTTCCAAATTTACAATATGTAACTTTAATAGTAAAAGTTTCTGTGGCTCTGTCCAAGTATTCTAATAAATGCAAGCTTATTTATTAAGTATTCCGATCTCTTCTTCCGCATTGACAGAAAGAAATGGGCGAGGACATATGATTGATTGAATGAAGTGGCTGGCGTGGCGAGAAAAAGAAGTGTTGGTACTAACATCTCACAACCTCAAATCTATAGATATAGGTAATCGCCATTTACTTATTTCCTATATCTATTCGATTCTCACATTCAATCAGCGAAAGGACATTCTTCAGGTAATCGTCATTACCTATTTCGGTTCGATTATCTCATTCAATCACTTGATAGTGCTTTATCTTTGAAAAAGTAATTTACTGACTGAAAGTTGTAGGTTTCACTAGGTTTTTCATTGATCGGATCGTTATTTGAGGATCATCTTGAAGACCACCTTGAAGACGATCGCTGAAAGGTGAGATTTTCTTTTTCCCCCTTTATTTCTTGGTTTTTTTTGGAAGCAATTTCAATTTTTACTTAATCAATAATTACTTAATTAATGTTGTTTAGGAATACTTAATAAATAAGTTTGTATTTATTAGAATACTTGGGCAGAGTCACAAAAATTTTTACTATTAAAGTTATAGATTGCAAATTTGGAAATTAACTACAAAATCCCTTAAAAACTTTCAGTATTAAATTCCGCTCATCTTTGATTTTTTTGTTTTTTGGGAAGGGGTCAATTTCAAATTTTACTTAATCAATAATTACTTAATTAATGTTGTTTAGGAATACTTAATAAATAGGTTTGTTTAAAGGAGAGAGGGATCCAATAAGAAGAGGAAGTGGAATTTGAAGAGAAAAGGGAAGATTAAAGTGAAGTAATTCTGGGGTATAACGGAAAATTTGGGCTAAAAATGTGACTAGGAGACTAAAGTGAGGTAACTTAAAGGATTTGAGGGACTAAATTATAAATATGAAGATTTGGAAAACTAAATTCTAATTTTTAAAGATTTATGGAACATATATGTAAAAACTCCTTCTATTTTATATTAGCCCTACGTCTGAAAAAAAAATAAAAATAAAGCAGAAGAGAAGAAGGGAACACTTTTGTTGTTAGTCGATCATCCTGTGCTATAATAGCATCAACACTTTTCTTCGGAGGTGACTCAATTTGGTTAATATTTAAAATAAATTATGTATAAGGGAGTTTGACTAATTTGTTATTATCTTATTTTCAATATATTTGTATTTAACTAGTTCTCCAAAAAAAAAAAAAAATCCTCCTCTAATTATTATATCATCCTATGTCGATACATGGAGACTTAGAGGGAACACATATTAATTTTGAGAGCGATGCTAAAATTAGAGATTGAAGTATGTGGGATGCTGGGGCAGGGTTTTGAAATTTAGTGGTGCATTATATGTTGGGGTCTTACTTCTTAGCAAGTTTTGTGCTAAAGATCTGATAAAATGTTCAAAGTGTATTAAATGTAAAATAATAATTCTTAATTCTCATTATAATTTTAAAGTTTTGCTTAATATGATAATATTGCATGTCAAATTTAAACTTTACAAAGCACGCATGTAAGAGAAAAATGAATACCACGAAAATCCAAGTTTCAGTCCAATATAAAATAAGGGTAAAGTAAAAGAAGCTCTATGAACTGGCATATGTTTTTTCGAAAATCCCATGAATTATTTTTTTGTTATTTAAGGCTCCATAAACTTTTTAATTTCACGCAAAATTACTGAATGATATTAACAGCGAAACTAAAAAGTGAATAAAAAACTACCCATTTATATGTTTAATTTTAACAGGGTTAGCACTTTCTCTTTGGGAGTAGACTAAGAAGTATCTGAATTTATATATATGAACACACTAATTTCTCAAGAAAATCGAAGAATTAAAGGGGTAAAAAAAAAACAAGAAAAAAAAAAAAATTAGGATATGGGAAGAACTAGACTCTCCAGTGGGAACTTCTAAAGGAGCACAGGTTTTTTCCTAGTGAGCCCAGTAAAAAGTAACTATAAATAACACTAATGCCATCCAAAATAAATTCCAAACTTACCCTTCCTCCCTCTCCCGCTACCTCCTTCCGTCCCGCGCGCGACTAACAGGTAAATTTTTTTTTTTTTTTAAACCTAAAAAACCCATTTCAATCTTCAATCTCCTTTTAAAAATATGTTAATTAGAAATTTAAAAGGTAATTATTTTCTTTATTTTGTGTATTTTCATTAGAAATCAAAACAAAAGAGAAATTTTTGAGTTGTGTCGAACGAGACGTCAATGGAGAATACAACGATGTCGTTGGTTTCATTCGAGAATCAAAACACACTTGAGGTTTGATTTCATCTTCTTTGTATTAAATTAATCGAAATATACCTTTAGATTTAGATATTCGTTGAGTATAATGAAATTAGGGTTTTAAAAATCAGTTTTCTGGTTGATGCGGGGCGAGAAATCGGGGGTTGACGTCGCGGTGCGGACTGAAAGGCCGCCCCAAATTTTAAGGGTCGGACTTAGAGTCCGGACAAAAAAAATTTGTTCGGACTCTAAGTCTGGACAAACTCTTTTTGTCCGGACTTAGAGTCTGGACAAATTCATTTTGTCCAGACTGTAAGTCCGGACGAAAGTAATTTGCCCAGAGTTAAACTCTGGACCAAATTTTTTTGTTCGGACTTTAAGTCTGGACAAAATTAATTTTTAAAGATGGTTTCTTTCCATAAGAGTGTTATCAATTATTAATTATTAATATTGTTAAATTCTTGGAACACAGGGTTATATTTCGACGCAGAGTAGGCAAGTCGATAATGAATTAGTTATCGATTATGGTTTGGACTTCACAACAAATCAGGTATGATATTATGTTTAGAACCTGGTCATATTGAAATTAGAATTTTTCCACTAAAAAATTATTTTCTGTCTATTATGACTATAGATTTTTACAAATCGAGACGAACTTTGCCGGTGGGTGCGCGATATTGGAAAGAAATCAGGATTTGTCATAATGATTTCAAAATCTGATACTGGAGGTCAATTGAATAAGGGGAGAATATGGTTTGGATGTGAACGGGGTGGACAACCAAGATTCAAGAAATTAAAGAATGATGAAGGCCACAGGGGCAGTAAAAAATGTGGATGTCCTTTTCGATTAAAGGGTCAACAGATATCAATAGGGGGCCCCGAATATAACCTGACGGTGTTATCCGGTGTTCATAATCATCCAGCAGCAGATTATTTCGAAGGCCATTCGTATGCGGGAAGATTATCTGAAACCGAGACAAATGTTGTGTTCGAAATGTCGAAGTGTCACGTAAAGCCGAAAGATATACTGACAACACTGAAGCAAAAGGATCCACAAAATGTTTCGACAATGAAAACAATATATAATGCACGACACAAGTTAAGAGTCAATGAACAAGGTGGTCGAACGCAGATGCAACAGTTGTTACTAAAAATTTCTGAACTCAAGTATATCGAATGGCATCGAAGCAATGATCAAACAGAATCAGTAACGGATCTTTTCTGGGCTCACCCTGTTGGCGTCGATCTTCTCCGAGCATTTCCAGGTGTTATTATCATGGATTGTACCTATAAAACAAACAGGTACAAATATCCTTTACTAGAGATGATTGGAGTAACCTCAACGAATATGTCATTTTGCATTGCTTTTGCCTTTCTTGAAAAAGAAAGGGAAACAAATTATTCCTGGGCACTTGACAAGTTGCGTGGACTGTTTCTGAACGATGTATATCCAAGTGTCATTGTTACAGATAGAGATCTATCGCTTGTTAATGCAGTTAAGCTGATATTCCCGCCTAGCCGGCATCTTCTTTGTAGATGGCATATAAATAAGAATGTGTTGACAAACTGTAAGAAATTGCTAGAAAAACAGAGTGAGTGGGAGAAATTTTTCTTAATGTGGAAGCTGATAATGCTATCTGATTCTCTAGATGCATACAATGCAAATCTAAGCAATCTAACATACGATTTCCAAGGAAAACCTGAGGCAGTTGACTACATTATGAAAACATGGTTAAATCCACACAAGGAGAAGTTCGTGGCTTATTGGACAAATATGTGTCAACATCGGGACAACGTGACTAGCAACCGAGCAGAAAGTGCCCACGCAAAATTGAAGAGACAATTGCGAACTAGTCAAGGCGATTTCGAAAAGTGTTGGAGTAATATACATACATTACTTGAACTTCAACATACAGAGATTAAAGCATCTTTTCAAAAAAGTTTGACCATCGTTAAACGATGTTTTATGCTGCCAGAATTTAAGGAATTACGGGGCACAGTATCAATCCATGCAATGAATTTGATCTTAGCCGAAGTAAAGAGAACTGAGTCTGTTGGAGTCAACCCGGCTGAATGTGGTTGCATCATTCGACAAACTCACAACTTGCCATGTGCTCATGAGATTGCAATATACAAAAGAGACAACCAACCAATTCCCTTGGATTGCATTGACCAACATTGGCGGAAGCTTGATATGTCCGCGAGTAAAGCATTGGTTGTTAAAGGTGTCGGGTATCAAAAAGATGTTGAGGTTTTTATTCATAACTTTATTATGTGTGATAACGAAGAACGTACTCGAAGATTGAGGAAATTAAGGGAAATATCTACTCCAGTTTGTTCTTCATTGGCGGATCCTGTGTCCAGGGTGATCGGACATACAGTTGGCCGCAAAAGGAAACTTGATATTTCGACACGAAGGGATCCGTGTGCGTTTGAGCTAATAGCCTCCGGCTCTGATAGTGCTTCTCCAAAAATGACGGCATTGATTCCCCGCAGCGCCTGTAAACCATATAAGTTAATTCCAAGAAGGCCGCATATGACCAAGGTTCACTATTATATATAACTAATTCTTCCTATATTTCACTTGAATATATTATAATTATAATTTTTTTGTTCCGAACAGAAATCGAAAATTGATGCCAAGACCGCCCCCCATGAACTGCCTGCAGACCATGCGGAACAACTCCATCAAGCTCCAACTCTTGCAGATCCTGTTGAATTCTTAGCTGACACAGATCCTGCTGGTAGTATGCTCGGAAAGTCCGTACCTGAACTGGAGTTAAAACCTTGTCCCAAGCCCGATTTGAAGTTCGAAAACTCATTGCCTGGATTTATGTTGCCATATATAGAAGATGTTCGCGATGTCAAGGCCGACGGAAATTGTGGTTTTAGGGTTATCGCACACAGCCTTGGTATGGGGGAAGATCAATGGATGCAAATCAGAAGAGATTTGTTGATTGAACTCGATACAAATTACGTCTTCTACATTCCATTATTTGGGGGTATTGATCGGATTGTTGAGCTCCGAAAAGTACTTAATTATTTTCGGGACTTTCCAAAGGCCGACTATTGGATGACGATGCCGGACATGGGACATATTGTCTCTTCCTGTTATAATGTTGTTATTTTCTTCTTATCCAATGCGCAATGCCTTACTTTTTTGCCACTCAGAACTCCTCCTCCTGCCGCAAATATCCAACGGAAAGAAGTGACCATGGCATTCGTTGCGGACTGTCACTTTGTACATGTAAGCACAATTCATTGTTGTTAAAATTAGTTTGATTTAACTAATAATATGCTTATATATGGTTATAACATCTTTACTATCAGGTGTCATTGAAAGAACTTCATCCCATCCCTCAAATTGCATTGAATTGGCACCGACACCATGATCCCATTGCACAAGGATGGGAGTTACCGTACTTAGCACGGATTGAACAGTTCAAAGGGATTGTACCATCTTCGGTTGCTACACAAGATGTTATTGAGTTGTAATGTAGTTTTGTTACTCGCAGACGAGTTAATTTTGGGTTTTAATTTGATGTATCCGTGTATCAGTGTGTTAGTTAACTACTGTATCATTGTTGTGAAATTAACCATATTTTGTAGAAATTTGTATAATTAAAAGTATTTTAGCACAATTAATATGGTGTTACATTGGGTCGACTAATGATTTACCAATTTTTTGGGAAATATAGTGGGTCTGACCACGGCCCTCGTTCGGACTGTCAGTCCGAACGAAAATCCGCTGTTCGGACTGACAGTCCGAACAGCAGAATTTCGTTCGGACTGACAGTCCGAGCGAAATCCGATCGTTCGGACTTACAGTCCGAACGATCGGATTTCGTTCGGACTTTCAGTCCGAACTAAATCCTGCTGTTCGGACTGTCAGTCCGAACAGCGGGGTTTCGTTCGGACTGACAGTCCGAACGATACCCGTTCGTTCGGACTGGCATCCCGAACAGTGGCCATCACCCGGTTTCTGAATATTCTAGTGGTTAATTGATTTATTTAGTTGTAATGAAAGTATTTATATATTATTATTGGAATTTAGGCATGGAAGCAAGTAAGCATACAATGAAATACCGATACACATCACCAACCCATTGATACACTGATATATCAATCACTGCAACACAATGATACACCTACACACAATTATTTAACCGATATTATGATATAATGGAACATGGCAACTCCGATACATTGATATGTCGACACAACTCTTATACAAAGAAATAGTGTTTATATTAAAACGAGGAAAAACGAACAAGAGAGAGCATTACATAGGAAAAAACCATTAATTTAAAGTCACTTGATATGTTTGCAAGAAATAATTTTACACCAAGACCTTCATGTTACATACATTATCCATATCATTACATAACTCGTGCAATGATCACTGTCTCCTTGTTTTTCTCGGGGGATTACGCCTGCTTCTGGTTCGAGTCATAATTGCCGTATCGGGTGCATTAGGAGTGGATTGATCTGGTGTTGGTTCCTCAGTTTGCTCTTGTGGTGCTTCTTCTGGCTGAGTGCAACCGGTTAGCACGGCGTTGATCTTCGCAAGTGCAGTAAATAACAATCCAGATCGCTTCTTGAATGCCTTATCCCCTTGCGCAAGTAATGGATCGATTATTTCTTTTATGCGTGTATATCTCTGTTATATTAGTGGACGGGAAAACAATAAGCAGCAGAAAAACTGGTTAACCGTATTGAACATTAAAGTATGAAGATATATGGTTATTACCTCATCATCGACATTTGACCGGGTTGCTTGATTTCCTTCCTCTGCTGGGGGTTCATCTGGTGCTACTCCAAGGAAGCGCTGTGAAATTTTAGAGAACCAAGAAATATAATCTGACGTGCAATCAGATGGGTAGTCAGCAATAGACCCACGGTGCTCCAGATATAATACGTGATCATACCAATTTATCCACATCTCCTCAATGTGCGTGTACTTTACCACATAACTATTGGCTGTTATACCCCGTGCTTCACGTAACGCAGAGAATGGTGGTGGTGGAATATACTGTTGACGACCAAACTGCCTTAGTACACGCACTGGATGATACGGCTCAATCACGCTGAAAATCTTCAACGTACCCATGAAAAATGTAATTTCTCTGAATGGATATTTATCTCTATAATTCCGATATGGATCCCAATCAACCTGCATGTACGTTGGATACAAAGAAATATATTAGTTACTGTTACAAAACATGCAAAGTAAACAAGAATATGGAAAAGGGGGAAATATTACCTGGTTGCCTGTGAGTTTATCTAGACTTGACCGAATAGACTGCACATGTGATTGGGAGATATTGTGATCCCGTCTGCTCTTCCAGCGACAAGCAAGTGGTTCACCGGGGGTAAAAGATAGGTTCGAGACCGGCATAAAACTTGGGAAGTGAGCAAATATCCAAGCCTGTAGTAGTGTCAAATACCCCGCAATCTGAGCAACGTTAGCTCGGGAAGCAAGCCCGAGCTGCCTATATAACCATGCAAGAGTACCAGCACCCCATGCGAACGTTTGAACTTCTTCGAGATCATGCAGCAATGGTAAGTAATCAATGGAAACTCTCGTACAACTCTTGTCCGTGAAGAGCGTGCAACCAAGAAGATAAAGTAAATAAGCCCTTGCAGCACACCGAATCCTATGTTCGGTGTCAGTATCGTCAACCCCGCAGAATTTTTCTCGTAACCAATCTAGTCGAACCGATGCACCGCCTTTGGTATTGAGCTCATTCCACGCTTCATCATAACTGACGCCCAAGGAATGAGTTATCGTATCAGCAGCTTTACGTGAAGCTGCTGATACTTGTTGGCAGACGGACTTTCCAACAACAGGTAAGTCAAGCAAACAGGAAATATCATCCAACGTGATCGTCATCTCACCAAATGGCATATGAAATGTGTTTGTTTCAGGATGCCATCTCTCAATAAATGCACTAACCTCAACAGCGCTAATGTACTGATAGGAGCACTTAACCAATGGATACAATGAAGATCCACGTACTAAATCCATGAAACGGGTGTTTGGCTCAGGTGTTAACAATGACCATGCACTTATTTTTCTCCAGTGACTAATACATCTAAGTGGATCTCGTTCCTGTATATATACTATAGTCTTAATATATGCACACACACAGTAAAGTAGTTTAAGGTTTAAAACGGAAATATTACCTCATCTTTTAAAACGAAATAAGCAACGTGCGTCTTCAAACTCTTCAGTACTGACAAATCAACTGGACCCCGGTAATTTGACTCATGAAGATCATCTTCAGAGCCTTCTGCATCAGTATTCCCTTCTTCTCGTCGTTCACTAGCATATCTAATCAAATTTGGAGTTTCTATATTTATTTCAGTATCCACACCCACGTCGATTTCTCTCTCTCGTATCGGGCGTTGGATTTGTGGTCTGGATGCTGCTTTTTTCCTCCTTAACGAGGCCGTTGGTCGAACACGAGAAGATTCTGCCGGATCCATCTATGTAACACAAAGATATTTCATTTATACATACTTGTTATCAAACCAATAAATTTTCTATGTGCAAATAACTAGTAATAAAGTATAATTTCCTACAAATATCAAATTTTATCCATTTATTTTAAACTTCTAAATTTATTAATAAATTTTAATATTAACACCTCTGATTAGAAAATAACTACTGGTCTCGCAAAATTTACAACAACGATTACAAAATTATATTTTTTTTCCTAATTATAATCTAAATATTAAATAAACAAAATTATCAAAAAAATTGTACTCGTCTAGAATTTTCCGAATGTAAATTATTATCGAACTATACAAGAAGTCTTCGCTTTTCAAGACAGTTACAAAGCATATAAGAATAAACAAAATAAAACAAAATTAAATTTAAATTAAAGAAAACTTACGGTAGAGCTCAAAAATCCTGAACCGAGAAGAAATCAGGCAACTGAGTCTGTTGGGTGTGGCAGCAGACACTGGAGGATTGGGGTGTGGCAGCGGCGGGTGGAGGCGGAGCTGGGTGGGGCGAGCAGAAGGTTGGGGGGCCGGGCGGAGGCGGGTGGGGGCGGAGGGGGTAGGGGCGGAAGGGGTAGGGGCGGGCGGAGCCGGATGGGGGCGGAGGGGGATGTGGGGGCGGGCGGAGAAGAGAGCGGGCGGGGGCGGAGGGGGTAGGGGCGGGCGGAGGCGGGCGGAGAAGAGAGCGGGCTGGAGTCGGGCGGGGCTGGGGTCGGGCGGCGCCGGGTCGGCGCGGGGGGGGGTGGCGCCGGGGGGGGGGAGCGGGGGGGGTGGCGCCGGGTGGAGGGGGGAGCGGGGGGGTGGCGCCGCGGGGGGAAGTTTGGGAAGGAGAGAGCAGGAAGTGAGTGGAAGCGGGGAGACGAAGTGAGGAGAGAGATATAGGGGAAGGGTATTTCGGGAATAAATATGTGCTCACTAAGAAAATTTTTCATATTCTTAACTTCTACTGGGCTCACTAGGAAATCTGGGCTCACTAGGAAAAATCTTGTGCCCCTTTAGAAGTTCCCCTCTCCAGTCCATTTGAACGAGGGCCTTATGGGCCTTGGTCTTAGCCTATAATGTAGTTCAGTTTGGGTCCAGTTACTACAGTGTAGTTCAAGGTTGACCCGGTCCAACTGGATCCGACCCGCAATCCCCACCTCTCCTTCTTTTGGGGAGTTTCTAGAGGGACACACCATTTTTCCAAGTGAGCCCAGTTTTCCTATTGCGCACACCTTCTCTTTTGAAATGAGAGTTAGTGAGCACACCCAAATTTACACTCACTGTCCTTCCCTATTTCTCGGGATTTTCCAAAGGAGCACACCATTTTTCCTAGCAAGCTCATATTTCCTAGTGAGCACATCCTCTATTTCCAAAATTTCCAAATGAGATGGTTTTCCTAGTGAGCACACAACTTATTCCTAAAACGCCCCTCCGTTTTTCTTCTCCGATCTTTCTCTTCCTCCTCCTCTGATCGAACAAAATCGAGAGAAAAAAAAACATCTTCCTATTCCTCTTTCTTATCTGATCGAACAAAATCGAGAAAAAAAACATCTCTCTCTTTCTCTATCTTCTTTGATCGAACAAAATCGAGAAAAAAACTCTATATATATATATATATCTTGTCAAAATTTCTAGGGTTTCATTTATCTTTCCTCTCAAATCTTACCTCCATATTTAAAGCCCTTCCAATTGGATCACAATACGATATCGCGAGCTTCAAAATTAGGGTTTCTCGCGATTCTTTTGGCTCTGTTTGGAGCTGAGAGGTGCAAGAGGAGGGAATCGCAGGCGTACATAACGCTTCTCTTGGATTGGCATATAAGAGAATGAGATGCACAGCTTAATTGCATTAATCCAACTTGATTGCATTAATGGAATTGGTGAGAACGAGATGAATTGGCGAGAATGAGATGAATTGACATATAACTTAATTGCATTAATCCAACTTGATTGCATTAATTTGCAGTATACATGCACAGCTTCTTTTGGATGAAAATTTCATCCATCCGGAATAGATGGTCTGGATGGAGAATGTTCCGTTTGGACTGTCTAGTCCGGATGGAGAATGTGCCATCCGGACTAGACAGTCCGGATGAAGAATGTACCATCCAGACTTATATTCCGAACACAAATCTACTTGTTTGATGAACAAAAACTGAACGTATTTTTTATTGTCCGGGTTGTTAAACTCGGACAGTTTATAAACCCAAAACCATCCTTCAATTTTATTTCTATGCTAGTTAAATGTAAAAAATTAAAATAAATAACATAAAATTTTGAAGAGGATGATAGATTCATATCTCCACAGACTTTCTATCATCGAATAGAACCAAAGCCATATTCGTATTTTTCATTTTCTTCGTCGTAGATCCAACAAAAAAATTGTTCTTTCTAAGGATTTCTATGAAAAAGTAAATGACTAAAACCAATTATCAACTTTAATTTTAAGATAATTTACTTAAAGAGAGTAAGAGATTAGGAGGATTTTGATTTAGGTGATAGAATTTGATTTCCACCTCCCCCCTCTTTTTTTACAAGTTGCTTTAGGCGATAAAATTTGATTTCCAATTCCCCCAACACCCTCCTTCTTTTTTTGCAAGTTGCTTTAGGTGATAAAATTTTTTTTAAGTGGGCTCACCAGGAAAAAAGTGTGCTCCATTGGAAATTTCCCTATTTCTCCGACAAATCCCCTTTCTTTGTGCCAAGTCCCCTTGAAATTTTCTAATTTTCATGATATTGAGTTTTACTTGTATCTCTGAGAGACATGCTATATATTTTGTTGTCTCATGTTGCAGGGGTTAAGGTATCGATATTAACACGAAAGAGCAAATATTAATAAATCAGACTCAGAAGAAAAAGTGCAATCGATTAGTGGAGAACCGGTTGAATTAATACTTCTCAAGAGTTTCAAGACCTGGAGACGTTATATTTTATTATTTTTGGCCTTGGGTTATAATTTAAAAGTGTTGTACTCGAAAACAATGTATTTTAGATGATTGTTCGAGAACTGTTTGCTGCAAATGAAACTTTGTATATATATATATATATATATATATAGTTTCTAATTATGGGCTGATTTGTTCATAATTCTCATTGTGTGAATTTACATTGTTGTTTGAATTTGAATTTCGTATTTATGTGTTATTGATGAAATCTATAGTTGGAAATAGTTAAACATTGCGTACAAATTTGAGAGATGAAAAAATTCTTTGTGTTTGTTGCATTATATTATAATTATTCTCACACACTGGATACTGACGAATTGACTTTTCGTTTTCATTTTATTATTAAAAAAATATGATTTTATTCCTTTGGTTCATTGTGTTATAGTCAACAAAAGATGTTAGTCATATTTGTTACTTCAATCCCTGACCTATCCAACACTTTTGGCCCTCATCTCTTGTCCTGGGTGTACACCCTAGACAAAATTTTAATTGTCTGGACAGTCATTGTCCGGACTGACAGTCCGAACAAAAAAAATTCATCTGGACTGGAAGTCTGAACAATAGTCTACTGTCCGGACTTCCATTCCGGACGGATATTAGACCGTCCGGACTGGCAGTCCGGACAGTAGAGAGTTCTCCGGATTGTCAGCAGTCTGGACAATGGAAAGTTGTTCGGATTGTCAGTTCGGACTATGAGTTTTTTTAGATTTATAACTTTTATCAATCCGCACTGTTTTTAGAGTTTTTGAGTAAGCAAATGTTTAATAAAGTCAATTTTTGAATTTAATTTACGAATTAATTTAATATAGGAAAAGATTTAATAGAATAGTTGTGGCTTTCAGATTTTTTTTTTTTGTTAACTGAACTGCAATTTGATAAGAGAAAGAGAAGAGAGATTGAAAATATGGATATTTCAATCTAAAAATTCGATGACAAACTTGTAATATAAAAGAAGTTTTTAAGTGGGTTCATTAGGAAAATGGTGTGCCCCTTCAGAAACTCTCTTCTTTTGTCCCTCTCCTTCGCTTTCTGAAACTCTCGGTTTTCAGGGGAGTTTCTAGAGGGGCACACCATTTTTTCACATGAGGTTACTTAAAAACTTCTTTCATATTATAAACTTGCCATTAAATTTTTGGGACTGGAGTACCCTTATTTTCAATCTCTCTTTTCTTTCTCTTCTCTAACTGCAGTTCAATTCATCCAAAATAAATCTTAATACCCACAACTATTCAATCAAATATTTTTTTATATTAAATTATCTAACAAATTAAATTCGAAAATTAACTTTATTAGGCATTTGCTTACTAAAAACCCTAAAATTAGTACGGATTGATAAAAGTTATGAACAAAAAAAAAAACCTCACAGTCCGGACTAATAGTCTGGACAGTTTCTCCACTGTCCGGAGTGACAGTCTGACAGTTTCTCCACAGTTCGGGCTGTTAATCCGGCCAGTGTTTGCCTGTCTGGACTGTAAGCCCGGACAAAAGAAATTATGTTCGGGTTGACTTCGGACAAGTTACACCATGTTCGGACTGTAAACCCAGATAGTGGATTTTTTTTATAGTTATCTGGTGTAGCCTAATTTATTACCAATTTAAATTTCCATTCATATCCTCAAAAATCAAACTTGAAACTATTCTCTTTTGGGATTATGCAATATTACTAGTTAAGCTAGCCCACTTTAATGGCACATATACTTTTATAGCAAAAGAAATATTTTCTTTTTTTTCTTCTCTAAAAGAAATATTGCTTCTTTGCTTTTTCATTGCATTGAATAACTAACAAGTTTGGTGTGAGAAATTTCCCTTACGATACAAGAACAATATATATCAAGTTAATTGGAAGCATATTTGATGATACAACCGACATCAATTATTCCAACGTTATTCGCTATATAAAGATAAGCTATTTTCAAAGCAAAATGGAGATATCAACGAGAGCTATCGGCTACATCTATGATTTCATAGATTTTTATCATCCATTGACTGAACTTTGCTTCAGATATTGCAATTCAGAAACAAAATGTAATAATCAAAGAGAAATATAAACTTTTATGGAGAATTTTTATTTCTTTAATAATTTTTATTACAATAGTAATGCCAATTATCATGTACATTTTCTTTAACGTTACAACTATGATACTCCATGTGCACATGCAAACACATAAAATACAATAAAAGAATAAAAAAAGGAACCAATATATGCTCATCTCCTAACAACAATTAAGGCACCATGCATTCCAGGTGCTGAGCAAAAATGCATCAATTTGGTAATGAAATTATCAGAATCAATTTGAAAAAACAAACTGCAAAAAGAACAAGCTCGTTAGTACCCTTTTTGAGGCGGAAGAGGCAGAGGAGTCAAGGAGCTAGCGGGCTCTGCCCTAGAGCGAAGAAAAGGGAAGAAAGGAGGAAAGAGGCGTGGGTTTGTGGTGTTCAGATCAGATTTATGAGAGGAGATGCTCGGTGGGTTTGAGAATGTTCGCGGCGGCGAAGTGACAGTTGAGGAGGAAGGGGAGTTGGTTTTAGCGGGAAAGTGATGTAGGAGGCCAATCCAGGATTAGGAGAGTTGGGGGAGAGAACGAAGGGAGTTAGGGTGGAATTGGATTTAGAGAAGAGAAGATGAAGACTTTTTTACCGGCCCTAGAGGTGGGGGAGAGATGGAACGAAAGTTGGAGAGAAGTAAGGGAAGTGAGGGGAGAAATGAAGTGGGGTATTTTTGGATTGGGGTATTTACAGATCCTTAGATCTTTATAAATTATAATTTAGTTCTCCATATCTTCATATTTAGAATTTAGTCCCCCAAATACTTTAAATTACTACAATTTAGTCCCACAATTTATATTTTGGTTCGATTTTTTCATTTTACCCCTGATTTCCTTCAATTAATTCCCTTTTCTCCCTCGCTTCTTAGTTTTTATTGGATTTCCCCTTCTTCTTCTCTTATATCTTTATTCACTTATTGGATTCTCCCTCTCTATATTGAGAACAAATATATTATTCTCTTATAAATGTATTAAATCTAGAAATAAATTTATCCAATATAGAGAGAGAACCCAATAAATGATTTATATTGAGACTTAAAGATTTAATACATTTAGTAAAGAATAATACATTTGGTTTCAATAGAGAGAGGGAGAATCCAATAAATAAATAGAGAGAAGAAAGAATAAAGGGGAACCCAATAAGAATTAAGAAAAGAAAGGAAAGAAGGAAAAGGAATTAAGTGAATGAAATCAGGGTAAAACAGGAAAATCAGATCAAAATATAAATTGGAGGACTAAATTGTAGTAATTTAAAGGATTAAATCCTAAATATGAAGATTTGGAGACTAAATTATAATTTATAAAGATATAAGGGACAGATCTGTAAATATCTTTTTGGATCTATGGTGTGCTAACTAAGAAACCCTATTTTTTAAAAAAAGAGGGTGGGCTCGCTGGAAAAACTACGCTCAACAGTAAAAATGGTGTGCCCCTCTAGAAACTCCCGTTTTTCGGGGTTTTGGGGTTCCAAAAGCTGCGGCCTTTTTCTCTCGGTAGGGCTTTGTACCCCCTCATAATGGCCACTCAACAGCAGCAGCAGGTCTCCTACACCGTCGAGCAGCTTGTCGCCGTCAATCCTTACAATCCCGACATCCTCTCCGATCTCGAGAACTACGTCAATGAGCAGGTGAAACCCCAATTTTCACTTCGTTTCGATATTTCCATTGAGATTCATGACTAATTGGTTCGAATTTTGCGTTTTGTTTCAAATTAACGGGATTTGTTTGTTAGTAGAATGATGTGATAGTTTAAAGTCTCAGAATTTTATGATTACTGTTATCTCGATGAAGTGATTTTCGAGCTAAAAATTGAATTTTTATTTATATTTCCACGGTAAAACATGTAGTCATATTTATCTGAGGCTGTCGTTGGAGCTACTGGGGCTTACTTACTTGTTGCAATTTTTTTTTTTTCTGTGAAAATGATTGTATTGAATGCTCAACAATATGAATGAGATGTGACTCTGTCGTTTCTAGACGTTTATAGTATTTCTACATGCAACGAGGAGAGTTTATGTTTGCCTCTTCTCCAAAGAGGATAATCATCGTCAAATTTGATCCATGTTTTAAAGACAAAATATAGTGGCATTAGATGGCATTCCTCAAAAATCCATTTGTGTAGTTAATATATGGTTTTACTTCATTTGAGGGCCTGTTTGTTTAAATCCCAATCCCCATGCAAAATTATTCAACATTGGTTCAATTGCAACCATTACTTTGCATAAGGATTGGGAGTTCCCCTAAAAGCTCAAACTTTCCCTTTCTTTTTCAAATGCAAATGCAAATTGTATAAAACTGTGTTCCGGGATGTTTTTGGATTGTGATGTGAGAGCACAGCTTTTACCAGGCTAGCTAGAATTGGCTGATTTCCGTTGAAACAGACAAGAATTAGGAGAAGGCCCATAATCCTTCTTCCTACACTATTTTAATTTCTCTAGAAGTTAGCTTGTAGTGTGAAGACATATCTAGTGAGGGTGAGTTTTAATCTGCCACATCCCTATAACTAACGATGTTCTTTGCTAAATAAGATTTCATGGCTAAGGATCAATTTCTTTGCTCATACTCCTATATTCTCCAGCACAGGCCTCTATTTTAAACGCATGCATGCATGTGCATGCGTGTACGCACATGCACTCACACTCCATAGTACTCTCTAAGGTCAGGAATTTATGCTTAAGCTAAGGGGTATTATACTGCAATATTACTGCTCGATCATGAAATGGGCATTTTCATGCTAATACCATTTATGCTATAGTCTTGTATACTAGCAAAAGCCACCAACGCAAGCAAAATCTGGGGACTTAAAACTGCTCAATCATGAGGATGTTTATGAACAATGCTGTAGTACCCTTTAAAGTATAAAAAAATCATTGCTTGATACTTACCCCTCTATAATAGTTAAAATAGATATGTTTGTGAAAATGATGATACTTATATAACTTTCCTGTGCAACACACTAGAGATGAAGTGCATGTTCTCGTTTTTTGTTTTCTTAATTTATTATTTCCTAGACATTGCTCTTAATGGAGCTTCACATGGCTAAATTTATTGTCACTTTTTCTAGAAGTAAATAAAATTTCAAGGTTGTCAAAATGGTAAAAGCAAAGCTGCCATGTACAGCACTGAGGCAGCTGTGCTTTTTTGAATTTATATCCAAAAACTACCCTAATTCGTTTAGGATATATTTTTGAACTAGCTGATATGCTTCATATTCTATAAAAATCCTTATCAAAAAAGAAACTTAATATGAAAAATTCATTTATTTCTTCAATTCAAAGTTCCTTGGGAGTTCACTGTGTAGTTTAACATTTTTTTAATGGTAACTAGCATAAGCCATGGGGCCAAGAATAAAATTGGCCTTCAACAAGTAGCAATATATAGTAAATTATCTACGTCATGTTTATCTAATGTATTTAATTACATTTAATCCAAAGTTCCTCAGGAGTTTACTGTGTAGTTTAACAATTTTTGTATTTAATCCAAACTTAATATGTAACTAATTTTTATCTAATGCGAACAATTGTGGAAGATGTTAAATGCCTTCATTAGTCCTAGACAAAACTTTTTGGTTTTTGTCTGATTCATGGTAGGCCATTAGTGATGAGAATTTTGCTAATAACACCTTTCCCAAACCTTGAAAGTGCTTCATTAGTAGCTTACCAAAGAAATTCCATCCGGATTTGTCATGGTTTTTAAAAGAAACCAATGAGATAAAGGTAGATGTCTTTTATGTTGACATGCCTCTGTTAGTAACCTGCCGAAGGAAAATTCTCACACCTTTGGGGTTTGTTGTTGATCCAAATGTGAATTAGAACTGGAGAGGAACTGATTCTGCATTAATTTCAATTTGATTTTATAATAATCAGTACTAAAGGAATAACGATTACTTCTTTTTTAACATGGAGATGATACTAGTTGGATGCCTGGTCATTTAGATATACCTCCGGGACACTTGCTGCCACGTTTAGAACTAACTTTGGCCTGTTTATATAATGACCTCTGTTAGTAATCTGTTAGTATGAAATTATTGAACTTTGCATTTTTGAGTAGTGAAGTTTTTCATATTACCTACATCTTTGATGAACCTTACAGTTGGTGTAACTGATTAAATCATGAGTGCATAGCTAGACTCGATGGTATCTGCTTGGCTTCATTGTAAGTTCCTAGTAGTAGCTCTTAAATCTACAGTATGCAACACACTTCTCGCTATTGGATGTCTGACACGATTCTTCCCTATTGGATGTTTGGCTGGGTGGAGATGAGCCCTTATCCATCTGTGTCCAACACTTGCAAATCTTTAATGCTTAGTAAAAGTGGGAGTATGTTGTGCCACTCTTTTAACAATAACTTAATGTTTCATGGTCTGTTTTACAATATTAGCTTTTCCATATGTGCACCAATGCCAAACTTGTATGAGCTAAACATACATCTATTGTTAAAATGCACATAGTGATGTCCTTGTGTCAAGATTGAACCGTTGTTGTGTCCGACATCATATTTCTGTGTCTGAGCATGGCACTTGCTTTGTGTCCATTGATCATATTCTAAAAGTAATTATCAAGTTACAGGAAAACAAATAGACACCTGTGTTCCTCAATTCTTCATTTATCAACTTGATTTCTAAAGGACATGATGTGACTTGATGAGGCAATCACTTTGCATAAATTGTGTTTTCTGTTCTATAAAGGAGAGAATTCGCAGTTTATGAGCTTATCTAATCAATCTGCCTGGTATATTAGCTTAATTGACTTTTTGAATGCAAGCCTTATTACTTACTGTGAAAGTAGAACCCTTTAAACGGGAATCAAGTTGGCTGCTAGCTTAAACTTCATTGGCCTCTATTCTATAGAAATTTCAGATGACAATGCAAATTTTCTATTTTGATGGCTTTTTTTTTGGCATTATATGTTAGAACTTTCAGCATAAGTATCTTTCTGATGTGTAGAGCCCTTTTAAATTTTTGCACTATGGCCTACTCTAAATTTAGTAGCTGAAAATGATGTCTCACTATCTACTGTTGATGACTGAAACCTCTCTTTGCATGCCTTAACAATTCTATTACCCTCATGCTTATATTGTCAATTCAGTGATGTTGCAATAATCTATAATCACATGGATGTATCATGCTTATAAAGTGGCTCTTATTCTTCTGTTAGGCACATTCAATTCCTTACCAATCCAATTTCTGTTTTCATAACTCTGGTAACCTTCAACTGTATGAGTTCTCTTAATTTTCTCAGAATTTGTATGTGATTAGCCTTTTTATAAATCATCCTGTTCATTATATGATTTCTGCACATATTTCAGTTGGTTTCATTCTTGCATCACTTATGGGTCTTGCCACTTTTGATGTAGGTCTCATCTCAAACTTACAGCCTGGATACAAATCTTTGCCTTCTTCGGCTTTATCAGGTTGGAAACATCTCCTGCTTTCTTCCCTCCCTCCCTCGTGCACACATAAGAGCATCTCCCTGGCTGCTGGCATACATATGTGCACATGAATAGACATTTATAGGATTTTGTTTCATACCAGCCTAATGTTACCTGATTCAATCCACTCCCTCGTACTGGATCAAAACAAAAGGAGACAGTGATGACTAAATGATACGATGTTTTTTGATTTATTTAGCTTTAGTATTTATCCTTTTCTATCTACATGTACATGAGTAGTACTTTGGTACTTGTTGAAATGACTTTAAAAATGTTCTCAAGAGTACTATGACCCCAATAATCCACAATACATATATGATTAAGCCTACATCCTTTATGTTGCATACTGCTCTAAGTAGCGTATCCTGCATCAATGCCTGTACCACGAACTGCAGCATGTTGTGAATCTGGTAACATGTTAACTGCCCTTGTCTCTCTTTTTTCATTAACGCGCTTCCTTTATTTGCAGTTTGAGCCAGAAAGAATGAGTATCCAGATTGTAGCTCGTATCTTAGTTAAGGTTTGTGAAAATAGTGATATGAAATGTTGTGGAACTTCATAAGAAAATTCTTCAGACTTGTTGGATAGTTTGTCTTTAATTAAGTGTGAACTTTGGTATATTTCACTTGTGAACAGGCACTCATGGCAATGCCTGCGCCAGATTTCAGCCTATGTCTCTTCTTAATCCCGGAGCATGTGGTATGGTTTTTTTTCCCCGTACTTTCATTTTCCTTGCCGTCTGAATGAATAATGTCGTTGAGCTTGTTTAAAAAAAAAAATCGACAATTTAAGCATCTATTTCCCCTTACAATGAGTATCATCCAATTACTCTTGAATTAGCTTTTGTTGCATTTTATGCTCCCGTGCCATCATAATGATACCCGTAGTTCATCTTTCCTATATTAGCAACTGCAGGATCAGTTCAAGACACTGATTGTTCTCTCCCACTATCTAGAGGTTCAAATCTATCTCAGTATCCCACTTTTAAATGTCCTTTTAAGAATCAAGGCTGACTGGCCTCTACTTTGATTTGTTCTGATACTGTAGACTGCCAGATTTTGCCAGTTCTGGGATGAAGCCGCAAAGAATCGCAGCTTGCTTGATGTTGTCCCAGGTATTGTAATTGTGTAATGTCATTTACTAAGAAACGTCTGATTTTTGTGATAATTTTTTTTATCAAATCATTAAGCTCCTTTTTATTTTTGTTTAGACTATTATAACGATGACATTTTTCCCTCTCGTTTTTCTTTTATTTTTTGTGAATATAAATCTTGAAGTCAGCGTTTTATAGTTCTGTCAAATAACTTTATATTGCAATATTATTACCATTCCTATTTAACATTTTAATTTCTCAAAGTAAGTGACAGCTTATTGTAGGATGTACATTCTGTTCTGCAACTGATATTTCAATATGTCTTGTTCTAGTGCAGATTTCTGTATCTAATTGCTGAAATCTGGCAGGTTGCAGATACATACGTTATTTGATTCAAATGTACTCCTGAATAGCAGGAATTTCTTGACTGCTTTGTAGGTTAGATGGTTATTTGCTAGCTTCATTTCTATTACTAGAATATCAAACATTGTTACATGAAATAGCACGTGTCTCGTTTTGCCTCACAAATTTTGTTGTCATTTATAGTTATATATATATTTTTTGTTATTGTCATGTCGGGAGGCATATGAGACAGACTACACGCTAACAACTTTAGCAAGAGGGCTATAGGCTAAACAATGGAAAAAGCAAGCATGGAAAGACACCTCGTTCATTCACCCTGACGGGAAAGTTCCTGAGTTAGTCCTAAATGACAATACAATCAAATAAAACAAGAGTACTAAAACGCTCCCTACGCGCCGCCATACAGTGAAAAGAAAGTGCATTCCACACAACTTTCAGATCTCTTGCATTGAGGATTAAGGCCTTCTTATTTGACACAGAACAGAAGGGAAATTAGGGTATGGGGTGGAGAATGGGAAAGAAATTAGGGGTTTGGAGATAAATTGAGGGTTTGAATCCACATCAAGGCGAATCACACACCCACACTCTCACGAATCACTCGAGAGAGATTTAGAAGAACAAAATACATGCTCTTAATTTTTTTAATAATCATCTTTTCTATTAAAATCAGAGTTTTGGAGTCAATATAAAGCAAAATCTACACGCAACAGGATAAAAACGAATCTTTTAAAATTCTAACTAAATCAGTAATCCAATTTTATTTAGTAACTAAATCCCTAATCCATATAAACTTTTATTTGTCTCTATCAATTATCTTCCGCTTGGAAACATTTACCAACGGTGAATGGCGACAAAAAGACCGATGTGGATGAAGGCGAGTAATCTTTCCAATATCTAGTAAGTTTTTCCACTGAACACAATACATGCAAATCAAATTGATCCGGAGCCAAATATCAACTATTTGGCGCTATCATGGTGATGGCAATTGTGGATACAAAAGAAGCAGACCGATCTAAAAATCTGTTATTGCAAAAAATGCCATGCATAGAACAGGAGCACGATGATCAATTGGAGTAGAACAGCAAGGCACGTGTGTACCCACAACAACTGAGCAAATAGTAGAAGCTGGTGGAATATATTATTTGAAGGAGCCATAACAATTTCCCGCGAAAATCTGAAAGGAGTTTTACGCCGAGTGTAATGAATCTCTAACTTCCCGAAAGGGAACCTCGCAGGTTGAACTCTAATCAACATAGATTTAGTTGTAAATATCTGCACTCTATCGTATGTATCTGTAATAGATATATAAGTATCATCGCTCAATACAATCTGCCTACGGAAATTCGCATGCAAACGATACGGGAAGGGTGCAAATGAACCTATAGGTGGGTAAAGGATGTTTACTGCAGAACCAGGGTCTATAGGAAATATCAACCCTGACTTGATAGGCTCATGGTTCTTATGCACAAAATGGAGCAATTTATGACCTTGTGTTAAAGTTATTGACCCATTCTTTTAATGTTCAGAGGGACCCTTGGGTGGGGAAGGGGTTAAAACTATTCTTTTTCTATTAACCATAAATATATAAGTGTTGAACTTTCCATAATTCTTAACATTTAGGTTAAATAATCTAGGTCTACCTAGCAAATTATGTGTAACATCCATGTGTAGGATTTCATACCAAATATGACTACTGTAACTTGAAAATTGAATAGGCACAAGACTATGCTGAATAATGTTGTGAAAACTCCTATCAATCCAAGACATTGTACGATTGTGGGCGGTTCAGTTTTGAGGCTCATTCTCTCAACAACTGACTTAGAAATGATATTCACACAATTATCTTATTAATTATGACTTTATAACTCTTACCGTTGTGTGTGACATAGGTGTGAAAGATGTTAGACCTGCGCCAGTTCTCATCTCTACATTTAGTATGTAAGCACCTAACTACATGTAAATATTTGCCTATTAGACCATCCTCAATATCACTACAATCTTCTTGAGATTCAAAGATTTCTTTTTCAATCCTATATTCATCTTCATTATGGATCTCGTCTATCAACGAATTTCTTGTGAGACATTGATAAGCAAAGTGACCAAAACCATAATACTTAAGCAGTCAGTTTTTTGTAGCTGGTTTTAATGACTGACTAATGATGGTTTTATCCTATATATCCTTAGGAACAATATTGGTGATTGTAGGAATAGTGTCAGACCGTCTCTTGGGATACTCCACGGTTTTGAAAGTGGACATTTTATCGGAAGACGAGTACAAATGTCTCGTAGTTGAGAGCGCACTGAAATACATTCTCAACAGAATCTAAAAAGTGTGAGTACTTCACGCTTGAGGTCGAGCTTGAGTCCAGTGAGAAATCGTGAAAGGGTTAAACGACTATCTTCTTGAATATTGTATCTCACTAAGATCTCATCAAACTTATGCATATATTTGGTTATATTCATGTTTCTGTCTTAAATTAGGCAGCTGATCAAGAAGATTCTTAAAAGTTGGAGAAAGATATTTTTTCTAAACTCTTCTTCCATCTCGAATTATGTTTCAGTTAGTTCCTGTCACTCTCTTACTAGCCATCTCTCAACAAATATGCAATGCACTTTAGCTGACCTTTGTAGCTTTATCTTAGCGAAACAGACCCTTCCGGCTTCTGACATCCCATACTAATAAAAATAATGGTCCATGTCCGTAAACCAATCACATAAATGTTGGAGATCATAAGTGTCGTCAAAAGAAGGGATATTTACTTTGACCTTAGGTGTGATATCGTCATGTGGTTATTCATCCTCAAAATTGGTGCTTCCAGTATTATGATGCAGTTACAATAAGCACGTAGATGAATTTGCAAAAATCCTAGACACCCGAATTATATGTGGGACTATATGATCAAAATAAGAATCCTAATGCTGAAAGTTGCTATATGCAGGGAAATACAATTCCTATTTATGTAATAAAATGCAACAAACAAATAAAGTCTCATAGCATATTATAAACAACAATAAATACTTTGAATTTTGAAATCCGTGCAAATGACAAGAATAGAATGTAAAATATTACTGACTGAATAAATAGTCAAATTAGAAGTTACCTCGATGTTATAAGGTAGATCATACTTGAGCACGAACTCCTTAGATGAGTATTGGGAATCATGTGCAAATTCTAGGGTAGAAATCCCACTAAGCAACTTGAGAATTATCTCAGAATTGTCATGGTATGATTTGGGCTCGAACTGAATGCGAATCAGCTAAAAACGGCTTCAAAATTAGGTTCAAACTCTTAACGATTCTGAAATCGCTTATCTGGTTGGGTCTTGCTATTGGTTGACCCAAGTTGAACTAAATGTAGTGGAATTGGAGGCAAACCAATCGAGTCTGGATCACTGAAGAGACTCAACCCAAACCCGTGGACTGTTCTCAGGTCGTTGGGGAGGAAGAAGTAGGGGATGTTGGCAATTAGGCGTTGGATGACGAAGAAGAGAGGCGAGGAAGAGCTCGAACCGAGCAGATGATGACGAGGAGTGTTGCTCACGGTCAGAGGTGAGGCTACAGAGTCGGGCCCAGGTTGTTGAGGTAGAGGAGGTTGGGGATGTCGAAGGAGCGTGGAGATGGAGTGACTAACTTGGCAGTATAGAGGGCGGTCAGGCGAGGTGAATTGAAATTGACGTTCGGAGATTGAAGATCGGGATCAGACTGACTGTTGGTTGATGAGGAGCAGCAATGTTGGTGGTGGATGAAGGATGAGGAGTTGAGCTCGGCGGGGAAGAGGACTGGCAACGTGGCGGGAGGCGATGTTGAGAAGTCGAGGAGGTTGATGATCGGGGGAGAAGGAACCCTCGATCTAGAACTTCCTTATTTTTCTTTATCTATTTTTGTTTCTCTTTTTTTCTTTCTTTTTTCACTTTATTTTTCTTTCAGATTTTTTTTTCCAGGAAAAAAAAAACAAGACTAAAAAAATTTAAAGAGAAGATGGAGTTTGGAGGATTTAGGCTTTGATACCAATTTGATGCAGAACGAAAAGAAAATTAAGGTTTGGAGTGGAGAATTGGATAAGAAATTAGGATTTTAAGGATAAATTGGGGGTTTGGATCTCACATCTAAACGAATCAATGGCACTCTCTCACGAATCATTTGAAGGAAAAATTTAGAAGAACAAAATACATGCTCATAATTTTCTCAATAATCATCTCTCCCATTAAAATTAGAGTTTTACAATCAATATATAGCAAAACCTACGTACAACAAGATAAAAACAAATCTCTTTGAAATGCTAACTAAATCACTAATCCAATGTTATCCAATAACTTAATTTCTAATCTATATAAACTTTTATTTGTCTCTATCATTATTCTTATTCTTCTTCTGGGTGGTTGTTTGTGCATGTGCAATTGCTGAATGTTGGTTGCTGTTGATATTGTTAAACTGTATTTTGTTAATGGGACTATAGAAATATAGGCACAGAGAAGATTTTTCATAGGATGGAAACAGAATATGTGAAATGTATAGGAGAAGCAAGAAACAAGATACAACTTGCGTCGATGGCTAAGAAAGTTTCAAGATTGATTATTTTCATTAATTAAGATGGATCATTCATCACAATGTGGAGATTGAGGAAGAGTGTTTTTTCAGCAAAATCGCATGTTTTGTGAGAATAATCATTCAAGAAAGGACATCCAAGAGAAGCATAAGCTTAAAGGAACTGCAGTTGAACAAACTAGATTTTTATTTTTATTTTTATTTTTTTTTATCTTTTATTTTGGGGCTTCTCTCCACTCAAGCTGAAGACCAGTCATGTGATCGCCCATTTCTTTCTCCAATTTTTCTCCGGTGATATCTGCCTGTGTAACAGGATTTCAGATATCTGCCTGTATATCAAGCCTTCTCTCTTACACATCCATTCTTATAAAAATACAGCCAAATAGTTTATTTCAAAATTTATTTCTTATGTATGCAGTAAGTACTTAATTTTTAAAATTACCAAATGTCTTGTCTCTATAAAAGTTTTTGTTTGGCTGAAAAGGCACTTTTGGATGAGTCCTCGCTAAGCAAAAGCAACACGAAACACATCCTACATAGAGAAAAATAGTCCACAACCTGTGAAAATGAAGAAATTTTACAAGATGGATACATGAGTTGAAATGCTTTATGAAGAAGTATGTCCCAGATGTGAATGTACCTAGAAAGACTATGTTCGGATTCATGAGTTGCAATATGTGAAAAGTAAAAATGAATGAATTTATAAGAAGTCAGAAGTAGCTTTAGTTACTAACTTAGGCGTAATTGTCTGAATTCGTGTAACAAAGACCAGCAATGTGCTAGTTAGATGTTATGCCAGAGGGAGGTGTCACAGTCCTTGCAAGGATTTGCTAAGGGGGCACTCATCCTGGTACCATTCCCATTTGAGCATCTTTAGTTGACAAAGTTATGCAAGGTTCCTACTAAAAGTGCTAAACCGTAAGTAATTTTTGAGATCATGGGAAAATATCTTTCTTCTGTATACACTATTCACACCTCAGAGTCATGACGGAGAGAGGACTCTGTGTTGTGCTTGCTCAGCGTTTGTGTGTACACACATACACTTCTAATTCTCCTCCCAACTTGTGAAGATTCCAATTTGACTGTATGTACGCTTCTGCAATGTCTAATTTTTAACCCACCCTCCTGGCTAGACTCGTATTTCAAGGAGGAACAGCTTATGGTAGCAGCCACATCCTTGCATGAATTTAAACAGAATGATTGGAGATAAATGGACTTTTCGTATGATGTTTGTAATTCGTACAACATATTGAGTGTACTTTGAAATCATTCTAAGAGTCTTTTGATCCGAACGTTTAACAAACTATCATAATTTATGGGTGAATTACAAATAACACCCTTCAAGTATGGTCATCGTTGCATTTATCACCTCTAAAGTATGAAATTAGCGACTTGCATCCCTCTATTAGCCCTTAAAGCATGAAACTAGGGAGTAGTGGGAGTTGATAAACAAAGAAATTTACTACCCCAGTAGCATGTGAAGGACACATGCTCTAATCCAAATTAACAGAGTTCAACGTATTTTAATTGATGGTAGCGGGCCTAACAAGGGTGGAAGGTGTTAGTCTCATATTTTAGGGGGGCGATAAGTGCAAAAATAGCCATACTTGAAGGATGTGATCCACAATTTTCCATGAATTTATGCTATTAGCCAAGCAAATGTTGTTTTGTATGCTTGATGCTTTTATTTCCTATTTTTCTTCTTTTTTTATTGAAATATATTTCCATAATTCGATGCTGTTCTTTTTTTATTGAAATATATTTCCGTAATTTAATACTGCATGTAGATAATGGAAAGCTTCCCATAAATTATTTATTTGTAATTTGCAAGTATATACTAGAAACCAAAACTAAAAACTTGAATTGTTTTTTTTTTGCTACTATTCATGCTTCTGCTCTTCAATGTTGTAATGCCTCCAAAGCTGCATTTGTCTTTCACTCCCTTCGAGTGACCAACTTGATTTTCTTATGCTGCAGGTTTTGACCAGGCAATTCAAAATTATGCTATCCATGTCCTTTCTATCACTTACCAGAAGATGCCCAGGACTCTGCTTGCAGAGGTAATCCCTTTGCTTCCAATGATATATCTTGCACCATCCAAATTTAATCTATTCTGTCTATGTATGTGATATTTATACCAGCAATGTTTGTGATAATATATGCAAAATGCAGGATCAAGAAATGTACTATATTTTATTTTGGGTATGAATTTGACCACAAAAAATATTACATCAAGTGTTGATTACATGCAAAATGACACTATGCATCATACTTACTGAGTCCTAGCTTCCTTCGCTGTTCTGGTTTGACATGTTTTGGTGTTTCATTAATTATCACCTAAAATTCTCCATGATTGATATAGAGATAGCCTTTCAGTTTGTTTTTTTGGGTCAAATATTATGCTATATCCTGGAGATCAGTGCAACTCCGGGCATTGAATCTTGTTCTTGTCTATCTCGACTCAGCTTAGAGGAATTTGAAGGTAATTATTGCCAATTGTTCAAGAGCCATTTGGATCAAACATACCGAGCACCGCAAAGTGGCAGTCGGCACACTTTATGTTATCTATTATTGTTCACAGTATTAAGCTTTGAAATCATTATTTGAACTTTGTTGCCCCAATAGGGATCTTCATAACCTTATGTAAAATAGTTGACAATGTTGAAAATAACACGTCATGAAACCCGTTATATTGCGTTACGTAACCTAACGGAACTCCAGCACTACGTAACAACTGAAAATAACTAAGTGCACCGTAACAATACATTTTTTATATTATTTTACGTTATATTACGTAACGTTAAGTTACGTTATGCTACGTTATTTGCAATTATTTTTTTTAGTAATTTCTATATTGTTGTTAATTATTATTTTATTTATTAGCAAATTACTGTAATTTTCTTAGTTAATTCTTGGCTTGTTTGATTACTTGTGGAATTGGTAACTTATTAATTTACGATTATTTTCTTGTTCGCTTGTTGTAATTCTCTCCGGTTGCTGAAATATCTTACTTGTTGATTGTATTGAATTTTTAACTAAATTGAAATCAACAATTACAAATAAGATAAATTGAATATTACAAAATATAAATTACAACAATGATAATAATTAGAATTGAAATAAAAAATTGAAATATTGTTTTTTTGTTTAAATGACGACATGAATTACGGTTGGAGACTTAATATAATTTATGAAGATAAATGTGAAAATTTTGTAAAACTTAATATAAAATTAAAATAAATTATGTATTATAAAATAGTTTTATATTCTTTTTTTTTTTTTTAGATATTTTGAATTTATAAAAATTATTCTATATAGTTTTATATTTATTTTTAATTAAATAAATAGAAAATTGTATAACCTAGGGTATGCGTTACGGTATATGCGATATAACCTAACAGAGACAAAACGTTATTGTTATTACTATTTTAAACATTAGTCATCGTATAGGATGTAACACCGCTCATCAGCAGGCCGAACAATTTAGGGATGACATTAGAAATCCTTGTCAGACATTCATATTTGAATGGTGCCTCATATTGTTGTGTTTTTTTGTACAGGCTATCAACATGGAAGGTGTCTCCTTCGATAAGTTCGTGGATTACCATGTAGCTAACTCTGGCCAAGCTCGCTCCCAGCTGATTGTTCTCCCTCGGAGCGAGTTCAACAACCCTGAGCTCAAGAAGAACACAGCTGACAGCATCCCGTTGGAGCATGTCACCAGGATCTTCCCTATCCTTGGCTGACCTATTTCTTGCGCTTCTTCCATTTGTTTATGTAATGTGTTCTTTTAAAGCTGTAGAACTCCTAGAGGATCACTTTTTATTTCTTTTTATCGGGAACTACAGCGTTTGATCTCATTGCAGATTCCTTGAGTTGGTCGTATCGAATTTCAAGAGTACGAGCTAAAGCTTAGTTGCACTAGTTCTGCTTATAAGCGTATCATTCTCTCTCTCCTTTTATCGTATTTTTCATTATCTGGTTAATCGGAAAACACTGCATAAATTGGCTCTCCAAATTGTCTGTTGTTTCGATCTCATTAGTATATATTTCGGTATATATATGATTTGTCTTTAAAAGATTAGATCTACTTATTTCATGGCCGAAAATAAATATATAGTAACATTAAGGATCGATTTTGCATTTTAGATGTTATGCACGGTTTGACATTCTCCTTAACTGTACTGTATGCTTGTTGTTTGTGCTCTTATTTGTATATATTATAAACAAGCCGGTATCATATTATGATTTATAGCCTTGGGATGCAAACTTTGCTTTTAAATAAATTTTTATGGTTCGATGCCGTATGAAATTTTGATTATAACTTTTGAGACAATTCTGCAAACAAATATGGATTAAGGACAATATAAATATGGCCCCTGTGACTAAGAGGAGACTTTCACATCAAGGTTAAGGACAATAATCTCAGTCCAGTGAAGTGAATTGAATTGGTTCGAGAGCATTTTGCTACCTTTTGTTTTGGCGACTTCCAAATTCCACCAGAGCTCATATATAAACAGTCTAAAAGCCTATACAAACAGTATTTGGACATTGTTATTTGCACCTGTTATTATTATAATATTTATAGTTATATCAGTTATATAATTATATAAAAATAACTTTCTAATGCTAATTGCACATAGCTCTTGAGGGGGTGTACTTAAAATTAGAAAAACGTAAGGGGGTTGGGGATGAGAGTAAAGGAAAAGATTGGAATAATAGAAAGGGTATATTTAGTAAATCATTTAAAATTAGATAAACATAAGGGGCTGTACTTAGCAGGTGGGTGAGCTTAGTCGAGTGCAAATAGCAACTCTCTGAATGAAGGCTTGTCAGGATGCATTCGGTTTGTGGGTTGGGCCGAGTCATTCGAGGTCGTGGCCTTTCTCTTACCGCAGGCACCTATCGTGTTCAGATCAGCTGGCCTCCGGCCCACATAGGCCCTTATTTGTTATTTAATCCGGCACTAAGTTTTTAATTTTTCTTCCTCTTGTTGTTTCCGCGACCTTCTGCCTCCCGCAAAACCCTAACCCTAGACTCTCGTTGGGTCCATTCAATCATGGCGGCGAGAGCCTTGTCGCAGAGGGAGCAGGACATCCAGATGCTCCTCGCCGCCGAGGCCCACCTCGGCACCAAGAACTGCGACTTCCAGATGGAGCGATACGTCTACAAGAGGAGATCTGATGGTATCCAGACCCTAAACCTAGATTCATCTGTTCTTGTATCGTTTAATAATGTTAGATTTTGATCTCTATTGATAATATTTAGATTTAGGCTGATCAGACTAAAATTGTTTGATGGGATGATTTCTTTTTATGGAATTAGTTTTGATATGAACTGATTCTTTGGTGTAATGTGGACGAATTTGATGTGAATTTCTTGATATTTGGGGGTCCGATAATTCTTTTTGGATTGGGGCTGGAATATAGATTTTGTAACAAGATTTTTTTTATTAATTTGTGTGAAATTGTTTTACATAACCTCTCCTGTTGGCTTAGATATATGAAACTGCTATAGTTAGCTTTAGAGATTATGGAGCAAAGTGCACCTTTGATTTAATAATGAGAAAATCGTCTCCCACATTGTTGTTTTTGATTGTTTTGTTGATTTTAACAAACTATTAAGTAAAGGTGCACTTTGTAAATGTTGTTATTGCAATTGTTCACGAGTTCTACTTTGTGGATTAGGCTTGTGATGAGATGGATCTAGTTCAAATATAAGTGGATTAATTGCCATAAATTTTGAATTTTATGTATGGCAAATTACTTTTGCAATTTTTTTTTCCTTGTTATTGAAGTTCTTGATCTGATTAGCTATTTTGTTTCCTTGAGTATCTCTATTTTATAGTAGAAGTTTCAACTGCACTTTCATGTTACAGTAATTTTCTGTTCCTTTGAGACACTTGGTTAGTAGTGGAAATTGCCATTGCCTGTTTGATCCAACTTCATTCAAGTTGATCCTATAGAAACTAGGTCTTTTACTGCAAAGTGGTATCTGAATCTAGGGCGCCCCCAAGAATGAGAAAGAATTTAATCTTCTAGAATTAAGCTGAAGATCAACTGGACAGATCTCTCTATTGGACAGCTGTCATATATTGTTTCTGCACTGGAGCCTTATCACCTTATACTCTTACTATGTCGTGTTCCATATTTGGATAACTTGGTACTTAGCTGTATGCATGGCATTGTATACAGCTGTCATATATTGTTTCTGCACTGGAGCCTTATCACCTTATACTCTTACTATGTCGTGTTCCATTTTTGGATAACTTAGTACTTTGTTGTTTGTATGGCATTGTATACATAATTTCTTTATGAGAATTCAGCTGTGCATCTTATTTAACTTTTACATCTACTTCTATAATTGAATTTTTTTGGTGGGTGTAACAATTTTGTTTTGCACTCGCTCTGGGCAATTGATTTTCCCTGTTTTTCAATTCGATAACTTTTGGGTTGCAATTTAATTTATTGTTGCCCAGTCATCATTTATCCAGCCTCCTATATTTTATATTGTACTCTTGTAATAATTCAGCTACAGTGCTTTTTAGTGGACTAGTTATGGTTTTCTGCTCTCTAGCATCTGGAATAATGATTTTTTTTTTTTAATTCATTCTGCTTGATTCTCATTATTGTTAAGAATAGTTTCCTTTCTTTTATGAATTAACTATGTTATTTAGTGTATTTATTGGAGACATTTTGGTTTTTTTTCCTCGTTGACTAGGTTATATGTACTTTATCACCAGCCCTAGCAGTTTTTACAGTTGATATTCGAATCCATACCTGTTAGCTGTTCAGTTGAGCATATAGTTTAAATAGGTTATGCATTAGTTATAATCAGTTATAAATAGTAAAATTATTAGGAAGTTAATAACTTGCTACCCATTTATATAAAATCTAGTTCTTGTATACTGGTATGGTTTGCTGACAGGAGGGAACACCACTACATAAGGTAGACAGAAAACATGTAATACAATATGTTTGGTACCCAGTTCTGGTATGCTAAGTTTTTGTTGAAAGTATATGTTGTCAAAAATCAATTATTTTTTTTTTTATAATCTCTTCTGCTTTTTTGCTTATTGATTATATTTTCTTGATGTCTTAGCTATTTAGGTTCACCTAATTTCAATTTTAATTTGCTTAGGCATTTACATCATCAATCTTGGTAAAACATGGGAAAAGCTTCAGCTTGCTGCCAGGGTTATTGTTGCTATTGAAAACCCACAAGACATCATTGTTCAGTCTGCTAGGCCATATGGTCAGAGAGCTGTGTTGAAGTTTGCACAGTACACAGGCGCGCATCCAATTGCTGGGCGACACACACCTGGAACTTTCACCAATCAACTGCAGACGTCCTTCAGCGAGCCTCGTCTTCTTATCCTCACTGACCCGAGAACTGACCACCAAGTGAAAATCAATTAAGAAGCAATTTGTGCTTGCAGTTGCTCCATCAAAAGCATTTTGTTTTCTTAACTTGTCTTTTTGTTGAATTATCTTCAGCCAATTAAGGAATCTGCACTTGGCAACATCCCTACCATTGCTTTTTGCGACACTGATTCACCAATGCGGTATGTTGACATTGGCATCCCTGCTAATAACAAGGGAAAGCACAGTATTGGTTGCCTCTTTTGGCTGCTGGCTAGAATGGTTCTTCAGATGCGTGGCACTATTGCCCCTGGTCACAAATGGGATGTGATGGTAAGATAGCAAACTAATAGTCCTCCCACATCTCTTTTGTTGTTTTATGTTTTTGTTTACAAACTATTGTTATTGTCTCCGTTTGAATTACCCTAGTTCTGTCCACCTTGTTTGCTGCATTCAGAAATCTTTAGACACACCTACTTTAACTTGTGCTTCCTAGTAGATTGCGATGTATTTGTTACTAAGACATATTTGTTTCCTCTTTACTTAATCTATTGTAGTTTCTTTTAATTAGTGCTTCCTAGTAGATTGCGATATATTTGTTACTTAGACATATTTGTTTCCTCTTTACTTAATCTATTGTAGTTTATTTTAATTAATTATAAATTTGTGGAACATGCAGGTTGACCTATTCTTCTATAGGGATCCTGAGGAGACCAAGGAGCAGGAAGAAGAGGCTCCAGTGGCTGAATATGGTGCTGGTCCTGACTATGCTGCTTTGGCAACAACAACTGAGTGGACTGACAGCAATTGGGACATGGGAGCTGCACCACCACCTGTCTCTGGTGAGTCTGCTGAGTGGACGGCTGCTCAAGGTCAGAGCTATTTCTTAATCCTTCTAATTAATTTTAAATAATTTTGCTTGTTTCTCCATGAGTTGTACACATCTGTTTGCCTTTACTATTTTTAAGCCATATGGGTTCCAGTGATGGTGATCTGTTTATTGGATATAAACTACTTAAGCTATTTGCTGGCAAAAAATTAATGCATGTATTGCTTTTTTTTTTTTAAACCTATTCTTCATATATATGCATTACTTGCACTATACTCTTTTAACCTGTTCATTATTTTTAATATGCCCTTCATCTGAAGGGTGATTAGGATCTTTCTAATGTCCCAATACACTTGCAAGCCTCCAAAGTTTTTAAGTATAGAACTATAAATAGTTCACACTGACAAGGAATACTCACTAGGCTGAAGTAATCGGCGAGGGAATCTGGGACGGAGTACTTATAATATCTCTATAGATCTTGCAAAAGTGAAAACCCCCAATATCAGGGCTTGACTGCTGAGCTCATTCTAGCCTCGCAGGGCAAGCTAGAGTGGGTGCAAGCTGCCATAGCTTATAGTGCATTAAGGATAAAAAGCTGCCTGATTGGCGAGTGGTAGGAGCTGCAGGCAAGTGCTTTGTGGGCTAACTGTCCAGTGAGCCAGGCAGGGCACTTGATGGAGGGATCATCAACATATTCTCTCTTTTGAATGAAAAAAGTCAAACAAAGCAAAGCGAGATTGTTGTGTCATGCCCTGTGTACATGGAAATAGTCTCCCTTCCTCCCAAGTGAAAACAGTCCAACCTGCCCTCTTTTGATGAGGGAGGGCCCTAGGCAGCGAAGCATATTTTTCATTTCATGGCATTGACCAAAGTTATTGCCAGAAAGGCACTTTGAAGAACATCCTCTGCAAGACTGCTTTCGATTGGATAGAAGGTTTTAGCAGGTAGGTTCTAGCTCTCATCATGGTACTCGATTATACAATAATAATTAACTGAAATTTTTGTTGTTGGCCACTGCCTGCTACTTCGTTTCAAATGAAGTATCACTTCTGTTGTGTTGGTGAAAATTTCTGGTAGCTCATTACACATTATTTAGGTTGTAAGCAATGAACATATTATGACTGTGTTGCGCCATTAAGCATTGAGATATAGTGTTAGTTATGATTCTTAAGGACATGCTTCATCATTATTGCACAGACAAAAGTAGTAATAGCCTGTAAAACCAATTTTCATTTTGCCTTCTGATTTCGACAGTAATGTTGTATGCTGACAAACTTTATGTGAACAGTTCCAGTTGCTGCTGATGGCTGGGCGGCTGCTGCTCCGCCTGAGGCAGGTGCTTCTGTTACTGCAACCGGTTGGGAGCCCGCTGCTCCTGTGATGGATGGCGCTGCTCCTGTGATGGATGGCGCTCCAGTTGCAACAGGCTGGGAGGAGTAGCTGATACAAGCCTAGAGATGTTTCCGAAGTCCTCTTTTTTGTTTCTATGAATTTTAACTATCAAAGCAAGCGGTTTTTTCAATGGTTATGATGCCTGTAGGCTTTAGTTCATCTTTATATATATATATATATATAAATATAAATATATATATATATCTTTTTAATTTATGTAATGCACTGAGCTTTTTGTACCAAGGTTAGAGGAAACTTAGTTTGAAGTGATTTTGCTGGGCTCAATACATTAAATATGGAGACCAGATCTGTGGTGGATAATTTATTGCTTGTTCTCTCTGGTCCTCGCATCTTCAATTTAGAATATCATGATTTTTTGTTGTACTATTCTTTTAGCTTGCTGCGGGGTTATAACTATATTGTGTCCTTGATTATATATTTTAGTTTCGAAATTGTACACTCTGGATTATATTTTTCTTAGACATGGTTTGGATTGGTTGAGGGAACATAGCTCAGCCTCTTTAATCTTTATAAATTATAATTAAGTCTTCCAAATTTTTATATTTAGGATTTATTCTTTAATTTACTATAATTTAATTCCCTAGTTTATATTTTTTGGCCTGTTTTTTTATGTTTCTCTTGATTTCCTTTACTTAATTTTTTTTCCCTCTTTTTCCTGTCTTCTTAGTTTTATTGGATTTCTCTTTTGTTTTCTTTTTCTCTCTCTATTCATTTATTGGGTTTTCCTTCTCTATATTAAAACTAAATGTATTATTCTTCACTAAATGTATTAAACTTTTTAAGTCTCAATATAAATTTATTTATTGGATTCTTTCTTTCTATATTGGATAAATTCATTTCCAGGTTTAATATATTTAGTGTAGAATAATACATTTAGTCTCAATATAGAGAGAGGAAGAGAGTCCAATAAATAAATAAAGAGAAAAGAGAAGAAGTAAGGGGAATCCAATAAGAAGTAAGAAGAGGGGGGAGGGGGAGTAGAAGGAAGGGGATATTAAGTGAAGAAAATAAGGAGTAAAACAAGAAAATCTGGCTAAAATATAAATTGGGGACTAAATTTGTAGTAATTTAAAGAATTTGAGGGATTAAATCATAAATATAAAGATTTGGAGGATTAAATTATAATTTATAAAGATTTAAGAGACAGATCTGTAAATACTCCTTTTTATAGCTACTTCTCTGTTTATAAAACCATAATTTTTACAGAAACAGTGATTGTAACGGAAATTTATCTGAGAAAAACAGGTGAAACTTGCAGCCGTGATATTCTAGCTTGCGGATAAAATTGGTAAGATACAGAATAAGGGAAAGAGAGAAAAAAAAAAATCTCAGAAAGAGAGAGAAAAAAAAAAAAAAAATCTTGATATACACCGCGTGTGATTGCTAAATCCTCTGAAGATTTGATTGTCAATCCTGGTACGATATGTAGATCATGATTGTATGGAATGTATCATCCATGATTGATTGTCAAGCCTGGTAGAATGGAATGTATCATCCATGATTGGTTGTCAAGCCTGGTAGATCATCGCAGTGAGGATAATCTATGGGGATGATTCCGATGCTGGATGTGCACTAGGACGCTAGAAAATTCCTGTATCTATATCTCATATCCAATATTCTTCCAAAGGAAAAATATGAGAGTTAATTACAGTTAGATCCCCATACTCCTGAAGTTTGAAACTCTCAAAAAAATTTCTGAACTGTTAACACTGTTAGTGAGGTTTAGTTATTTTCACTCACTTTTTTTACTAAATTGCACTCATGTCCCTCAAAGTCCTATTATATCCTCATCCCTCTATTTTCACTTACTTTTTTTTACTAAATTGCACTCATGTCGTTCAAAGTCCTATTATACTTCATCCCTCTCTTTATCCAGCACACTCTTTCTCTCTCTCTCCCTCTCTATCCCTTTTTCTCAGTCACTCTCTCTATCCCTCTCTCACTAATAGTGTTAACAGTACATAAGTTTTTTTTTAGAGTTTCAAAATTCAGGAGTGTTAAGTTACATACTCCAATACTACAAGAAGTCTGACTGTAATTAATCCAAAATATAATTGTATATTAGCTTTCTGCCATAGGTTATCTTGGCTATAGTTTGATTAGGTCTTTACCACAAGAATGCTCTTATTTTTCATCTAGCATCACACACTTTGTTTTATGTACTGTGAAAACCCCGAGTTGTTTCTCGAATGTACAAGAAGAAAAATGATGTAGAAAGGTGCCTCCAATTCTTTTTTATTTCCGGATCGTGCGGAATAAATGAAATCACAAAATATCTCATTACGTATATACAGCAAATTTTGGACTCGACTGGCTCTAGCCACACTGGAACTGGAAACCCCCCTATGCACCAAAGAACCAATAAAGACGGGATACCTGCAGTGTGTATTGATCTGGAGCTAAAGGGGATCTAAGAAGTTCTTGAGCTCATACAATAAAGTCAGTCGCGACTGGGAACAACTGAAGCACAATGGCAATGAAAGCCACCCTAAATTACAATCAAAATTTCATATCTAGATCTATCTGCCACCCGATCCCTTTCTTCTAACAACAGCCTTAGTATATGACTTCAATTTGACATAATTTAGTACAACACAGACGTTAAAAAATTACTGTGGATATCAAGAATCTGCCCATTACCGAACAAGAAATACAGAGAAAATTATATTAGTGTTGCCCGAGACTTTTTAACCAACACTTCTTTGCTTTAAACTTGACATGCTACGCTCAGCGAGTGTCTCGGTAACCAGAAGAGTTGACAACATAATATGCACATATATACAAAATTAAAAAAACCTGGATCGGTCCTAGTACAAATTTAAACAGTTTCTTTTCTGGACAAACCATCAGGAAGTTAATTCAGAACCCATGCTAAATCGAGAACTGAAATTAACACGACAGAAGAAATATGTATGTATCGTATGGACGAGCCTGATCCTTCAGCAGAACCGAGCCTTTACACCAATATGAACATGACAGATCTGCTAGGACATTCAGGGCAAATTATTCTTCTTGATTCGTTCTGTAAACAAATGCCACAAGTCGAAAGGGAAAGGGAAAGAATTTGGGGGGAAAAGAAAGGTGGGGCATGGGGGTTGGGAGATATAGCCATGATTGTTGATAATAAGCTCAAACAATGTGTATTTTAAATATTTACACGATAAGAAACTGTAACTTTCACAGACAACGGAACACTGCTCCGAAAGAATTATACCTTGAATTATATATATATCTTGAATTACTCGTAGTACCTCTATCAGACTATAACAGGGAATAAGATATAACCGTAATGAAAATAACCAAATTGTACAAGTGGCTCTGAAGGAACGGTGTAGGGATATCTTACAGATGAAAGCCTGCCCTCTCCTAGCAAATTTTTTCCTCCATCCTATTTTTTTGGATCTTCATGGGGGCAGAATCTTGTTGGTTAATCTTGTCGGAGGTGAAATCTTGGAAATTTGAGTCAGCTTGACTTGAAAAATTGTGTTCTGAATCTTCTTGAGATTAATAACAAAGTGTCTCTCCATTGATGACCCATTGTACAAAGATGTCAGAAAATTCACCGAGATTCTCTTCCTCTGAACTTAGGGCTGCATCATTGTTGGAATTGGAAGAATGCATTTCCATTGTATCCCTTCTCTGTAAGGTTAAATAGATGATGACAGTCAAACTGCTGTTATCATACAGTGTCAAAAAAGCTAAGGAAGTTTATTGCTAGTATTCCACGGCAAAGGAAGCAATTAAATTGAATATTATAACTAGCAAGTGAGAGCTAGCCTACCGCCACATGAAACCTATTTGTAGAAAATTAAGTACATCCAGCTTTGTTCATGAAATAGGAGGATCAATATAAGAAAAGCACACAATCTGTATTTAATAATCCTACTTGTCAACTTTAACTGGCTCTAATATTTTTCTTAAACCTAGTTGAAATTCAAAACCACCCAATAAAAACTGAGTCAAAATATGAACCATCCTACGTTATCAGATAAGTGAGCAGGTTTGCTAATCCATATCTCAGTTCCAGTAGCACATCATTCCAGCTCACTATTAGACAAGTCTCTGCAAGATAAAAGCCAAGCCTATATGCTATATTTTGTGCTTATTATCAACAGATAAGCTCAGGAAAAAGCAATGCTCGCTTTCCATCCCTTCTGCAACTGGAGCTGTATGTCGAACAAAATTATTAGTCCTAACAGGATCATGTCTTTAGAGATTAGGTTAGCTTGGGTCTGCTAGTTGCAAATAAAGGGGTAAAAATAAAATCGAAATAAAAATTTACTACTCAAAAGAATGAAACACGAGTCCAATTTAATTATAAAAAGGTTTTTCTCTTTGCATTTTGAGATTATAATTCAAAGACCTCCCTAATAAATGAAGTTTGGTTAAAGGCAGGTTTATTAACCTACATGTACAGGTTAGTTAAAAGATGGCACAAGAGGAAAATGGGATTACAGGAAAAAGAAGATTGTATCTCAACTATGCACTTCAATTTTCCCATACAACCCAGCACACAAGTTTGTTAGCTATTTTTCGCGACACTTCGGATAAATGATTCAAACACACAAAATTAACTTAATCCGGGCTAAGCCCTTAAACCCTCTTCTACTAACCACAGTGCATGGAATTAATCTGGATTACGCCCTTAACCCTAATCTACTAACCATAATTTGCTTCCAGCCTTAATCAACTGTCAAACAGCACTTAAAAAGGCATATAACAACTGTCGTTCCACAAAGAAAAAGATTAGGGGAACTCCTTATAGAGAATGGAAAAACGAGAGCGAGAAGCAAAAGAGTTAAGAAATCCGTACTATTACCTCTGAAAGGATGAAGAGAAATTCTACTCATTAAGGAATTACAATTTTCACTAATGGAGAGACTTCTTAGTGCCAAGTAATGGTGTTTCACTGAGGGTGAGTTTCTTCTCAAACAACCTTGCGATGGGTCAAGAGGGTGGGTTGTTTACTTGAGATCTTGCATTCAGATTCAAAGAATGGGTACTACACATTGTCAGTGAAATTTTTCTAAATGCACTATAATACTACATATTGTTTGTGAAGATCTCTCAACGTTCTTCAACGGATGCAAGTCCATTTCGGCTGACCATATACCTAATGTTTATCTATTTCTCCTTTGCTTTGAAGATCTTGTATATTTGTTTCTGAAGATATTGTGAGGCCTCATACTTCTGCAAGATAGACAAACCCAAAACATAGTACACAGGCTCTATCATAAGATCTGATTGCGAAGATAATTTCTTAGAAACTTCATGTCATCTTCACCCTTGCACATAAGCTCAATCTTTAAGCACTTACCCGTCTTGAACCAATCTATACAACTTAGGTTCAGCTCAAAGTCAACCGTGGCCAATAAGAATATGTTCATAGAAGTTAAGGTCAATATGCCATAAGGCTTAGCATGAAGAGCTAATAACAAGCTTTTGTTAAGTTGATTATACACCCAATCAAAAGCATTCACTGATTGTTATAACTTCATGATAAATATGCAGACCCAAGTAAGATACACATGCTGTTAGCTACATCACACAGAAACATGTTACACTTTTTGGGCCCTCAGCATGAATATCTGTCCACAAAGACGAAGCAAGTTTTGATTTCAATTTCAAGTATGGACACATGATTGAAAGCTTAATTCATGTAGAACTTGAAGCTTGGTTCTTAGTTTTAATAATCAAATCAAGCAAAGGTATATACTTTTGAAGGTCTTCCACTGTTCATGCATAACACTTTCAAGTTTAATTCAAATTTATTTCTCTATTTATTTAGGTTAAGTCCATATACAAACTAATTGAATGGATTAGAAAAGGGATGCATATAGGTCAATTGTTAGAAAATATTTGCCGAAAAGTTGTCCATCTTGCAGAAGGCAAATCAAGTAGAGAAGACTCAACAAGAAATAACTGATGTAGAGTACTAACCTTTATGCCAGATCCACTCTCGCTTGAAGGTTGACTTGGGTCAGCAGTTAAACCATTTATGACATTTTCAGTTGAAAGATTCTCTACTGGTGAATTTGTTACTGTGGACCTGCCAAGAAAAAGAAAGTTAAGTATCAAACCTTTTATTTACATTGCAAACCTCTGCAAGTGTCTGTATCTGCAAATGTGCACGTCTGCATTAATGTGATGCTAATTATCATGCCTGCTCAGGCAGTGCGAGTAATCATAGGATTGTAGATGATCTGTAGGGTCGTAAGTCAGTGGGGATTGCAGCCTGTCCAGCAACATCCCTCACACCACCACTCCCAAAACCCACGCACACGGAAGAGAAAGAACCTCAGACCCTCATTCCACTCATTAACCAAAAAACAATCTCTTAACACCCATTCTCCACCTGCCCTTCTGTTTCCTCTCTCATCCAAATCTAAGAGCAAATCAAACTTCAAACCCTAATTCCACTCTTTCTATCCCTTCTACTATAATCCACTAGCCTTTCAATGGGAAAAGGTTCTTATACTAGTCTTTATTCACACGAATCACACCAATTGCAATAATGGACTTCCAGTGAAGCTGACACAATAAGAACATGTGATCACATGATAAAACAGAAAAAGAAAATCTGACAAGGAATGTTACAAAAAATATTAAAAAATAACATATCTGTAGAAAAATTGGTCATACTCTTGAATACAAGATGTTCGGAAGAAATAGGAAAAGTACCTATCAAATATTTCTTCCTCGCACGAATTACTGGATGATGAAAGCCAGTCTAGGTCGAGAAAGTTTGAAGAGGTTGTTTCATCAAATCCATGCTCATTAAAATAACTATGCAAGCTTTCAGTGAAAAGCTGCCTGCCAGATATTGCTGGGGTGTACCTAGAAAAGATTGCGATAAACGTTTAGCCAATTTATAATGGTGAAGTAACTGAAAGCTACATTTCCTTCAGGTGAGGACCAAGACTAGTAGCTCAAGTATTATTGAGTGGCATCCAAAAATAGAAACGAGAGCATGGACGATGAAAAAAATATATATAATGTAGACAATCCAATTGAGTAACAACCTTATGAAATATGAACATTGAATTTTTAAACCTAAATTAGATTGCCATAAGGGCAAAGTAGAAGATAGCTGCTCAACTATCATCAATTTCCTAGTGTTTCCAGGTCTTATCAATATTGGATCACACATCAAAATAAATTGGAAAGGAAGGACTACCACTGAAAATATGGACAAAGTGAAGAACTAACCTGGAATAGGATCTATCATCTCCACAAGCTGAACCTAGTGGAGTTGATTCAGAAATATCTTGTGCATCTTCTGTGTGATGTTTTCTATCAGACATTGCTGAGGTAGGATGTCTCTTGTGTCCTACATTACATCTTGATACAGGTGTATTGTTGCTTTCCTGTAGAATACTTCCATCTGACAGTGATCTCTTCATAAATAACCTGTCAAAACAAAATCAACGTATTCTAAGAATAATGCTGTTATTTATCGAAGATCTGTCTCAACATAAAATCATGAAATACAATTTGTATTCGAGCTGAAAGATATATTTGGAGCCCATCTTTGTCCATAAAATTATAAAGATCACGATACTAAAATTCACACAAAGTAAAATGTTAATTAGAAACTCAGAAAAGTAAAATTTCAGAATATGAACGACACGCAAAGTATAATTTGTTGAGACGATCAGAAGTTGCATTTACACAGACAGGAAATGCTGGCTGCATCAGTTATTCAGATTACATCACAAGTTTAGAGTAAAAGCAGGAAAAACTCAATGGCAGATAAACAAAATACATATGGCTGTGGGTCTGCATGACATTTGATGCTTCCTCTAAAGTTCTAAACCAATATTTACTCCTGTTATGCAACAAAGATTCAAGTGATTTGTGTCCACGATACAGCAATTCACTACTTCATTTCAAATCTCTGTTTCACATTTGCAAACCGACCAGAACTGAATGGAATATAAAAGAGAGACAGTTGATCAATGGATGAATATTTTGAAAGCACGTCCACTTATTTTATCCAGTAAACCATAATGCCACCCACCCCATATATATTCCAAGTGGCGAAATGCCAGTAGCATATTCTCGTATGAATATGCTAAGTTCCTAGTAGATTAATAAGAAATAAAATAGTTTATAATTAGTTACGGACTCCTCCCTCAAAAAGGTAGGTAGGTTACCGACGATTACTTTATGGATTCACAACAAATTATAAACTACATTAATTCTAGCTCATCCAATGTGGGACTATTCGAGCTAGGGATATTACACTCTCCCTTCCTTTTAGGATCTAACATGCTCATCAGTGGTCCAATACACATGAACACTTCAGAAAGCAGTGTGGAATTCTAGAGGTGACTCCATAGATTTTTGAGGTGACTCCCGCATATTCAAGAGGTACCCCCACAATGTTTATATGATACTTCGTTCCGTAAAGCACTTAGTTTCAAATGACACTTAGTTCCGCACACTTTTGGCTGGTGTCTGGATCTGATACCACCTGTTCTGATACGACTGTAATATCCCCCACCCGGAACTTAGGATAGTGAGCACTTAGTTTCAAATGACACTTAGTTCCGCACACTTTTGGCTGGTGTCTGGATCTGATACCACCTGTTCTGATACGACTGTAATATCCCCCACCCGGAACTTAGGATAGTGGAATGTTGGCAATATATTTTTATAAGAATATACTAAGCCTTGGGGTACAATACTAATAGTTAAAATAGTTTATAACTAGTCACAGATTCCTCCCTAAAAAAGATTAGCTGTGATTACTTTATGGATTCATGTGAATCATCATAAACTACACTAATTCTTAACTTGTATCCGATGTGGACATTCAAACTAGGGTTATTACGATTAGGATGCACTAGAAATAAATGATTATGCTGTTACCTTTTAACTTAGCTGTCCTAGTGTCTGATTTTCAAAGAAACTTCAGGTTTGGCTTCTAAGTTTAGGCTGCACAATTCCAAGCAAAGATGTATATAGCAAGTTAGCAACTGTGAGATCAAGACACCACAAAGGCCCAACAGCACATTTTCCCATGATCTGCTGCAACATGCTTCATGAATATTAAGTTTTGTCAAAATCAAGATTTTCCACAGAAATTGACATCCCATTTTCTACTATCATCAACTACCACTAGATGCACATGCTTTGAAGAAAGAAAACAATGATAAATACATATTCTCTACAATGTATCAAGTTAGTTTGTAGAAATTCCTTTATAGTTTATATAAATAATATAGCAATGCAAGTTTGATTTACATGTCAATCCATATGTAACATACAAATTTATGTATGTTTGAGACTATGATTTTATAGGGATTTAACATTAACCATATTATACTTTTTTCAGGGGGGCCCTAAACCAATATCTTTCAAGAGGTAGATATATTTTAATTGTCCAAATATGTAACACACAAGATTGGCGGGGCTGGGCTGGATGATGAGCCAGAATGATATAAGAGTGTGGTACGTTTATTTATTAATACATCCCCAAACCATTCACATGTTGGGCAGATACCCAGGCCAAAGTCCAGGTTTGAAATACATAGGTTGGGATTTGGCTTGGGCCGGTTTGTCAGTTGAATGTGATAAGTAAATCATATTTCTTTTCTGAATTAAGAAAATTATGGATTGTAATATTCCTAACTTGAATGGTCCCACATCATATAGGAGACAAGAGTTAACGTAGTTTATAATGATTTTCCTGAACCCATAAAGTATAAGTAGTAACCATTTTGAAAGAAGAATCAATAGTTAATATAAACTATATTAACTATTGTTATCATAACGGAGGCTTTAGCATATTTTTCGAATATGTTACCGACATTCTGCTATCCAGATTCCGAATATGGGCATTATAAGAGGTATCAGAGTCAGACATTAGCAGAAAGTGTGTGAAACTAAGTACTACATAGAGATAAAAATTACACGAAACAAAGTCCTAACACCTGTTGCAGGGTCTACCTCTTGAATATATATGAGTCACCTCTAGAATCCAAGAATAACATCTCTAGAATCAATGGGGGTCGCCTCTAGAATTCAACAATGCCTGATGAAGTGTTAGCATGTTATTATGTTATTATGAAGTGTTAGTGTTAGTGTGTTATTATGTTCTTCTAGCGAGGACGTCAAATCCTAAAATAGAAGAGTGTAATACCCCTAACTCAAATAGTCCCACATCAGATATGAGACATGAGTTAGTTAATTTATAATGATTCTCTTAAACTCATAGAGTAATCGTAGCTAGCCTTATTTAGAGAGGAATCTCTGGTTAATTAAAACTATTTTAACTATCGGTATTGTACCAGAGGCCTAGCATATTCCTATGAATATATTGCTAGCATTCTGCCCCCATATTCCGGATAGGGAGCATTATATGGGTACATAAATAATAAGGAAAGTACATATTCATGTCTTATAGATAAACTAGACATAAAATATATTTTCTTTAACCACGGTCAGATTCAATTTCGTTCGTAACAATACATAGAGAGGTTATAGATCGCCACTGATAGGACTGGATACACCAATTATCACATTTTTCCTAAAGCATTACAAAGAATGCAGGATTTACATCCTGTAGTGGTCCACAATTTACAATAAACAGGAAAAAGAAATAGCACCTAAGTAGAGAAATTACATTGCATGCACAAATAACACGACAGATTGAGTTAAGAACAGTACCTTGTATTGTCCAATGGAAATCCATTACCACATCTCTCAACGTTGCAGTGTTGATCTGAGTCCAGCTCCCAAAGTGCTGGCTTATCCTGTTGGGGTTGGAAGTATCCAAGGAACCTGCAGTAGCAGGCAAATATAGCATTGTTATTGAATTTAAAGTGACAAGGGAAAATATTAGTTGCAAAGCAATAGCCAGGATGAATTCAAAATAGATATGCAAAGTAAAATTGCTAGAACCTACAAATTTATCGCAGCTTGCTTTTCAGCATCCATGTAGGCATTGCTGTAGTATCTTTGAAGTGTTCTGAAGAACTCCTGCGATTGAGTTGCCGCCTTCCATTGACCTCTTCTCTCTGAGAATATCTACTTAGGAAAATGACTTTCAGTTATTTGAGTGGTGCACTAGAGTTATGAAACAAAATGAAGCATAACCAGAAAGGTAATGGTAGGAATTTTCTATAAAAGAAGATATTTGGACAAGAAACCAAGAGGACATATTTGGTTGACCATTTCTGGCCATAAAGAAGAAAAATTGTGCCTAAAGAAACATTCTAATTACAGGAAGTTTTAGTTTTTTTTTTCCCTTGATATTACACTAAATGGTTATGAAGCATAACTCTTCTTACATCTAGGCAGCATCAGAGACCAACCAATTTATATTAACATCTACCCATAGTCCTCCGCAAACAATGCTGCACTACAAGAATGATAACTCATAGGCAATTGTACTCCCAACCCTCAATCAACAATTTCAGCCTTGTGCTATGCTCAAAGTGACAAGTAGCAAATAAATCAGCATACACTGAGAGCTGACAGAAAATTTTAAATACAAACTACAAGTTTTAAATGGAATTTTCCCTAGAACAGAATCAGAATTGCCAGGGACAACTAGACCTTTCTCCAAAATTGTTGGTTTCATTTCGCTGGGCATCTATGGCTAATATGAAGATAATCCATATAATAATTTCCCATATGCTAGATGTATATCCTGCAAGTATCATAGAATAACCATGCCACACAGATAAAGGATCATCACTCAGATAGTTATACAAGTTATACAAGTTATTAAGTTCTCACTGTCTTGTACGAATACACCAAAAAAAAGAATATATACCTAGGGGCATCTTTGAACATCTTTCAACAATAATAATTTTTTTAAAAAAATTCTGAACACAATAACCACCGAGCTAATATGCACTTTGAACAGCTTTTAGATTCAATAGTGAAAAAGGCAGAATGCTTCAATGATGCTTGCAAGCATCAACCACCAAAAAACATACTAGATTCTCTACTACAAGTGCTCCTGCAATCAGCCCTAAATGGAAACCCCATCCAAGAATTTGGTAATTACAAATTGAATACAATATTCAGGATTCCTCGCTAGGACATATGCCTAACCGGGCAAATTATGGGAAAATCACAAATGCGAGTCCGGCTGTCTACACACATGTGGTGCAGCAGAGAAATTAAACTGATATACAAAAAGAACAAGGTTTCGTGTGTGTGGTGGGGGTAGGTTTGTCTTTTTTTCTTACTTTTTCTCTTTTGATGGGTGGGTATGGGTGGGTGGGGGGATGGTCGATGATTCTGGCTAAATTAAGAACGATTTAACAAACGTAACACATTATTGACAAAAAATCTGGCTATACTCGCATATAAATTTGCAAGTATACTTATCAATTGAAACAAAACTCATAAATGTCAACAGCAAGACTAATAATGATTTGACATACAGAATATGCTGCTGACAATAAAGCTGGCTTTAATCCAATGTAAAGTTGCAGGAGTACTTATCAATTGAAACAAAATATATGTCCAATCCTGAAGAAAGCAACAAGATACAAGTTTTCCAAATAATAATAACAAGAAGTAATATAAGTAATGTTTACTCTTTAAAGAACCAATATGCTTGAAAGCAAGGACCAAACAGGTGTAACCAACAAAAATTAATGTCTACTCTAGTAGCCTCAGGAATATCCCATACGACACAAAGTATGACAAAAGCATAAATTTTGGAAACAGCTTGTTAGCTATAATCCTTGGGACATGTGAATGACTACTCAGTAACCAAAAGACTCAAAAAGATTCAGAAAAAAGCTAATCCTAAGCAACATGTTTAAGCCTCTGAATCAAGGGTATAAACTAAAGTATTCTGAATCCCATTCACTCCATAATATATCAAACCCTTGCCACTAAGGAGAGAGAGCATGCCAAAAAATGCTTATATTTATAATATCAAAGTATATATAATGTACAAATTCTCATTACATTATACAGTTCTTACTATATGAATTCTGAAAAACTTTAATGCCTTTGAAGGAATTCTTCCACTAAAAAAAAGTAAAGATCACCAATAAACTGTACCTTATTGTGCGCAGCAGAACCACCATACTGTAGTGCAAGTGTGTCACCCATCGTCTCATAAAAGCCCATTAAATCATCAGCAAGAGGAGCATTCATGTCAATTTTTGGAAATGTTATGAAACCTAAGGCATGAAGCTGATGTCCAAGAGCAGCTAAACCATAAGCATATTGAGCAACATTTGTGCGATCCAAGCAGTCTATACAATTTGTTCGCAGGACACCTTTCTGGAATTTTGGTGGTTTAATGAAATAGATTTCATTATTTTCACTTCCTGATACATAACTATCACAATTAGCTGTATTATCTCCCTGGGACCCACTTTCAGCCTTGACAAAACCATCGTTGTCGTTGTTGTCTTTGAGATGATTGTCATATGCTAAATCATCTGTATCATCCTTCCTGAAAGCACCACAGAATGATGAGACTCGAAGCAAAGTGGGAACACAGTGTCAACCTTGGATGGTGGTTAGTGGTTAGCATCCAAGTTTGTCTCTCCATAATATAATTATAGTTCAAGTATGCAAGTATTAATTTATAAGAATACCACCAAAAGCAGCAACAACAAATTTTATTCCAACTCTTTAGGACAGGCTGCACGGGATAGAGAATAATACATGAGAATCAATACGACAGTCCAACAGAAATAAATGACCACACACATACTCGAGGTAATCTCTGCCAGTGTAACAATGACGCAGATGCAGCCATAATGGCCATAGATACGCCTTGACAAGAATATACATACACAACATAGATATATTACATGAGAGTAAGTATGCACGGAAATGAGCACGCCAAAAAAAGCTATTGATTATCACGTGGCACAGAAAGAATATTACTAATGAAAATATGCTTGATCTTCTAATCATAGAAAAGTTGGTTTTCAATAATTTGACTGACATCTAGTGTCAGATATGATAAACTGTGATACTTCAGATTCAGACATTTGAATGTATATATAATAACAGGTCCTGATTGTCAGCTTCTATTCTTCCCACTTCCTAAAGATATACATGCATCTCATATTTTCTTTTGAAAATTTGAAATGTATGAAAAGCTTACAATGTATTCTAACAAACTATTTTCTGACTTTTCTAATAGAGGAGTAATATGTACATGAAAGAAAAATCAAAATGATGCATAAAATACAACCATACATAATACATCCACAACACATCAAAAGAGTGCCCAGATTTTGTACTATATTATATAACTGGGAACATATTTAAGAAGTGTCAAATAAGCATCCATTACGTGCCATACTGGATAAATACTGATTGCGAAGCATGGATATAGGTACCATTATGATATGATATAGACAACGGGTTACTGCAAAATTTCAAAAACTAGGAGATCGGTGAGCATTAATATGACAAAGATTGTGCCCGCACGCACATGCAGATGCGCACATGATGCATGAAGTCGAATGCAATGTGAACAGAGCTACAAAGCTATGCTGCTGGTATGAATGTGTGTTGCTGTTCTTTAGCATGAACTTGTAGGCTAGAATGTTTGTTTGTAAGAGCACAACACTATAAAATTCCTTCATGCTATGTGAATCATTACTTACGTGATCTGTTTAGAAATAAGATATAATTGTAATATTGTCACTCACAATTTCAATTTTAAACTTAGTCTCAGATATGGCTTTGTTTCAATTTTTAACTTCTTAGTCTCAGATATGGCTATGTTTCAATTTTTAACTTCTTAGTCTCTGATATGGCTATGTTTCAATTTAACTTCTTAGTCTCTGACATAGCTATGATATGCTTTTGATACGTCTAAGGATGTGTCAAAAATTTTAGGATAAACCAAAAGGGTATAGGAATGATGGGGTTCAAATCCTCTGTTCAGGTATCTATGAACATAGCCTGCGGAACATGAATGTTCCATTATGATAGAAAAGTGAATGTGACATACCCTGCTAGCTAACAAAATTGGCTGCAGATGGAGTTGAAAATCCTCAAGTACATAAAATGATGGAACAGTGGCATTTGTTGCCTAAGGGTAAGGTCCACAGTGGCACATAAAAAGTTGAAAATTCAAAATTTTACTTAAATAAGAGATTGTAGTTTAGTCATATATTACATCAATGCATTTTGAATTTCATTAGTAGAAAGTCAACAACAGTATAGTTTAAAACACTGGTTTCCAAAGTTTGATAATATTGTCCAAACAAATAAATTTTATCTGCTTTGCCATGGCATATTGAGATAAATGAGGACTTGCAGGAAGGAATTTCTGTGGTGCAGTACAAACAGTTTGCAAACTTAATGTTACACGTTAACTTTGCAACCTCACTGTGCTATGCCGAAATCTCTCAAAATACTAGGAGAAATTTATGATCAATTTGCAAAGCTTAGAAAGTAAGAGTCAGCAAGGTATTGATGACATGCATTGTTCTAATTATCAGCCACTATGAATGATATATCCGTTGTCATTTTGGAGGTTTGCAAATCCAATAAGAAATCCCGATATTGATTTATATTTCAGATATATCATCTAATATTCCACTATTTGATATAAGAATCTCACATCTGATATGAACTCAATATCCAATATTTAGAAACTTGATAAGATGTGTGTCCTAAACTTAGAAGGGAACAAGAACATGGTGTATGTAATAGTATTCTTTTACCACTTGGGAAAGGGTGAGAACCTGGGACAAAGCATATGGACGGATGTATTCAAATTTATTCTCAATTAGATGGAAAAATGTGGGATTACACTCTAGGTTCTAGTCCAGATACCGAAGAAACTACGCTCTAGGTTCTAGTTCATATGATATCAATGCATGTACATCCTATCTAAACTTGTACACGGAAAGTAGCAAACTCCATTGGCCTAGAGGGACATGGTGAAATCACTCCATTTGCCAAGCAAGAATCACATTTCTCCCCAGGTAAAAGTCTGTTTTTACATTGAATTATCTCAGTTTCCACATTGCATTTGTCTTAGCCAGTCTCTCAGCGCAAGCTTGATGCCTTTCAGTTTGTAAGTAAATTTGAACGATGCATTTCCATCCACCTGACAACTCCATGCCATGGTTACACAGTCTGCATAGACTTGTTTGTTATGCCAATAGTTGAGGTATCTCAATGGCTTAGGCCCAAAATCCAGAAACAGTTTGTTGATGACAAGTAACAGATAATGGTCACTTGTAGATGGATGTAATTCAAATGCTGGTGGCTGAGCCATAGTGTTAATCCATGCTGTATTAGAAAGAATTCTATCCAATTCTGCATGCTATCCTTGCTACACACTTTACCAGGTACAAATACAATGAAGAGGAGCCACAAATCCCATTGATGCATACTAGCTACAGAGAATACAGAGAGACTACTTTAAGTTGCCGGATCAAGTTGAAAGTAAGGCCCTAGAGTTAAGTAGGATAAACTAGCTTACATGAGGAGACAGAAACACATTTTTTCAATCTACGGAGGAGATTCCTCTTAGGAGAGTGGTAACTGATGAAGCAAGATTCCCGACTCTAATCATTATCTATGGAAGAACTGGAAATTGATTTCAAGAGTCCTGACCCCCTTCCAAGAGTCCTGGCCCAGATGGGATAAACTTCAAGTTCTTTTCAACTATATTAGGTGATGCTTAAACAGGAATTGTTAAAGACAGGTAATAGTTTCATGGAAGGTAGGTAATTGCTTCATGGACAGTGGAGAGCTGACCAAGGGAATAAATCATACTTTTATAACTCTAGTACCCAAAAAAACAGGAGCAATTAGTTGGGTTAATGCAGGCCTATCTTTTGTTGCGATGTGCTCTACAATATCCATATCTAAGGGCAAATAGACTAAAGGAGTTCATGCCAGAGCTGATCTCTCAAAACGAAAATGAATTTATACAGGGAAGAAGAATCCAAGATGGAATCTTATTAGCACATGAGATGGTCACGGGATACTCAAATCTCAACTAGTGCCTCTACGAGGAGAGCTAGCATAAAAATTGACTTGAAGAAGACGTTTAACAGTGTAAGCAGGGAGTATATACTGAAATATTGAATATTTTTACAAATGGGATTTCTTAGCAAATTTATAACCGAGCCTAATTTTTTGGTGTCAGCGAATGGATCTCTAGCATGATATTTCAATAGTTCAAGAGAAATTAGAAAAGGGAATCCCCTTTATTTTATCTATTTCGTATAGCTATGGAGGCATTACTTGTGCTCTTAGAAGTAGGAATAGTAGAAGGAAAAGTGTGGCTGTTCACTGCTGAATCAAATATGCCTTTACCTCAACCGGTCTTTGCTGATGATGTCCTTGTTTTTGCAAGGCTGAGAATCAATCATAAAAAGCTATTGAGTCTATTTTTACAAGGTTTGCATATCTCCTTGGCCTTCAAACAAATATGAGATAACCAAGTTATATCTTAAAAATTGCAGGCCTGATAAAGAGGCATTATGAGAGGAGTTGGGTATCAGCCTACGGCAACTTATAGTGAAGTATTTGAGCTTGCCATTGGTAATCAGTAAACTGAAGCACTCTCATCATTCAATTTTACTAGAAAAAATACAAAAACAACTGAAAGTATGGGATTGAAAATTAGTTTTCCTTTTCTAGAAGACTCAAGCGACTAAAGAGTGTTATTTCTAGTTATCATTATTATTGATCAGCTATCTTTCAGTCATCTTTGAAGACTGTTCTTGAGATTGAGCAGTTGCTGGCTAATTTTCTTTGGAAAGGGGGGCTTCATTCTATTAACTGAAATAAGACCTGTTACCTAAAAAGTTAGACAGACTAGTTTGAGAGAAATCCCAGATATTGCTCAGACATTCTTGCTTAAGCAAGTTTGGAGTTTATTATCTGATGACAGGTCTCTTTGGTCCCATTGGATGAGATCTACATACCTGAAGCAAGTAAATTTTTGGGATACTATAGAGGACAACGACCACTCTGCTTGTCTGAAGGCTATTCTCAGACAAGCTATTCTGAGATCCAGACGGTTGGCTCTAAAATACATGAGGTATCAAATTTGCAATAGTGACATCAATTTGGAAAGACCTATGATACAAGGAGGGGAAACTGCTTGACATTATTGAGAACATACAGTTTGGTATTGATACTCCTGTTAAAGACTTCATAGCAGATGGACACCGGAATCTACCAAATGCATCATCAACTCAAGTTAGAATTGTACTCAGGTACTCAGGTTTCAAATTATTTATCTCATTGGACAAGGAAACAAGGACCAGTTGGTATAGACAGTAAGTGCACATGACATCTGTACATTTAAGTCCACTTGGAATGTAGTAAGAACTCCTTCACCAGCTGTTGGTCAGTGTAATATGGTGTTATATCCTAAGAGTGTACCTAAGTAAGTTGTCTATTTAGAGTTGTAAATGGCAAGCACAAGAGAAGAAACAGATTGCTAAATTTGGAATGAATGTGGAGCCTCACCATGTACCATGCAAGGAAAAACTAAAGCAGGGATTCACCTATTCTTTCAAAGCTCATATTCAGCCATCATCCATAAGTCTTTCAGATAAAAATTCAGTTGTCTAAAGGGGGCTCTATGAGCGTAATACCCCTATCTCAATAGTTCCACATCGAATATGAGATGAGAGATAGAGTAGTTTATAATGACTTCCATGAAGCCATAGAAATAATCGAAACTAGTATTTTTGGAGAAAAAATCCGTGGCTAATTATAAATTATTTTAATTCATACTATTCTACTGGAGGGTTAGTATATTCCTAAGTGAATATATTGTCGGCGTTACGCTATCCAATTTCCGGGTAGAGGGCGTTACAAGTAGTATCAGAGCCAGATACCAGCCGAACTGTGCAGAACTAAGTTTCACGTGGAACTAAGTGCCACACAAAAAGTGGGGGCCAACATTTGAATCCGCAGGAAGCCATCTCTAGAATCCGTGAGGGCCACCTCTAAAATCTCACATCGCCTGGTGAAGTATTAACGTATTACATAACTCCTCTAACGAGAACGTTAGATCCTAAAAGAAAGAGAATGTAATACCTCCTATCTCAATAGTCCCACATCGGATATGAGACAAGAGATAGAATAATTTATAATGATTTCTATGAAACCACGAAACTAATCATAGCTAGCATTTTTTTAGGAGGAATCCGTGGCTAATTATAAACTATTTTAATTCATGTTACTCTACTGGAAAATTAGCATATTCCTAAGCGAATATGTTACCGGCGTTCCGCTATCCAATTTCCGGGTGGGAGGCGTTACAATGAGGCTTCTGAATGAGATATAGGAAGAAATTTTTCAAAAGCCATATCAATTTTAACAAAGTTGCCCCGGGAACAACTGAATGGAGCCTGTGAAATGACAGAAATAATAGAATTTGATATCAGGTGTGCCTAAACTTGTAGTCTGTAAATAGGATGAAGAAGTGTTCATTACAGTCATTCATCTTCTCTCAAGTCTTTGTAAAGATATTAGAGGGGAGTTGAGGTGATGAGTGCTTATCCTGTAATATCTTTCTTCTCATCAATGAAATTAGTTTTAATGCGCAAAAAAAGTGGCAAACTCCAAATAATTTATACACTTCAGAAGAACTTGAGATGATTATCATCATTTTGGGTTGGAGCATTTACATTATAAGTATGAATTTTATCCAATTAAGAGAGCAAATGGAGTTTCAAATGGCATGTGCGAGGAGATCTTTGGGGTAGTTATATGAAAGGTACATAGAATTACAGAATACTCAATGTAATGAGAGGTCCTGACGTGGTCTCATGAAGAAAAAGTGTTCATTACCAAATGAACTAGTGTCGTGAAGTTGGGAGAAACAAAATGTGGAGATGGCGTTGCTGTTCACTCACCAAACAAGACAGGCATATCTATTACCGTAGGATAGTGCTGCAATTAAATGGTCTATTACTGCCCAGTTCATGTTCAACTGCATATTTGACCAAGCTGGTTCTGCTAATAAGCATGACAACCCCGAACCTAAATTTGAAAAGAATGATAAATGAGAACTCAAGCCAGACTGATTGTTCACTTCCCTCTCTCAATCTCTTTCTGGAGAAGCTTGTTAAACAAATGAGTTGTTTATGCAGGATTCATGATCAACTAAGTACTGGATAAGGATTTGACTCAACATGCCAAACTCGCGCCTCAATTCAGGGCGAGGATGGAGTTCTTCTGTTATTAATAATTATACATCAACAATTTCAACATTCTGACCTGATATTTGATTCAAAATTGCCGTATTTTATAACATGATAACGAGAAGAAGAAACAGTAAACCTCAAATAAACCAAAAGAGGAAATAATATAAAGACCAAAATGTATAACTTACATAGAAAGCAGAACAATGAAAAGGAAATAGAAAAACAGGACTTTAAGATTTGCTTGATTGCAAACTTACATGACTACAGGCCACTTCAGAGCACTCTCAAGTAAGACTGGTGTCACTTGACAATAGAAAAAGCCTGTTAGATTCAAAGCATAAGCCGCCACTTTGCCCAATGTTGTAAGCACGTTTATAGCTTTGCTGAGGTAAAATATTATCTTCAAAGTTAGAACTCTACTTTTAGATAGAAAGTTGACCCGAAAATAGAATTAAGAACAGAAAATGTAAACAAATGACTAATAACAGTGGCTGCACCTTCGGGAATGTTTGTGAAGGTCCCAATGTAAGAATCTTAAACGATTTTCCTCTGACAAATCTTTATTTATGGTATCAATTGCATTGGCAAATTCTTGACGGAGTATAGATTCTCGAGGTTTCTTCTCACGTGTCTGATTGAAATGAATCGTCATATCAAAAGAATGGGTATATTAGTTACCAAATAAGTGAGCAGTTGTCCAGTTACCTATAGTAATCAGTTTGTCAAGGGAGAAAAAAAACCTTAATCAAGTTCAAAATAATAATTGGGTTCCCATATCTCTTAACAAGATTCTCAAAATGAAGGCGGGTGGCTTCATAATTTTTGTCCTTCTGATGCACTGCAGAAAGGAACTAAAGGTCAAGAGAAAGAAATAAGATCTTCAGATCTTATTAGGGCAGGTCTAAAACTTACAGACAATAGCAGGTTTAATATTCAGCCGTGAAGTTTCTTGGGACCAGAAGAGAGGTATTGAGCCCCTATTCTGCACAACAGAACTTATCTGAGTTGGAATTCCTGCAGGATTATCTTCAAAAACAATCTGCTCTGTCTCCACATCATTTGCTACTCTGCCCTTCTCATTAACACCACGTTTTAGATACCTGATTCATAAAAAGGATAAAGATCATAAAAGGTTGGAATGAGAAACAAAGAGCATTCAACACATTTGCTTTAAATACTTTGCCAACATCAACCTTTGAATCCACAACCAACAAAACATAACACATGGAATTGGCATTTCCCATTTCCTATGGTAATGCAAAGAGAAACGAAAAGATCCATCATAGTCAACTGTCAAATTGAACAATAAATGGAGAAGACTCAACCAGATGTCAACTTTCTGTCAAACCTCTGACTGCCAAATCCAAGAGGGAATATAAACCAGATCAAGGCATTGATTACACCTAGAAGGTATGGTGGCAGGTAACAATTCGTACCATACAGTTGAACAGTTCAAAGTTCAAACTTGATCAAATGAAGTAGAGAAGGAGCATGCAATATCTGGCAATATTTATTGTGTGGAATTTCATTCATTTCCAAGAAAGAAGATAGAAGATAGAGAACAAAAGGAAGAAAGAGGGAAGAAGGTGCATGCACATACATAGACACGAACACATGCATACATAAAAAGGCACGCGCGCACGCACACAATCACACACATTATAAATCCTCACAATCGAACAATTAAAATTCATGAAAAAAGAAATTTAAAACTTAATAACCTGGTGCCTGCATAATGACGTGAGCGTCTAGCAATGAGAGTCAAACTAAAATCTTTTCCAGATACTGACAGCTTCGCCTAAACAGAAAAGGAAGAAAAAAATAAACCATCAGCATACTACAAAGAACCAAGGTTCTAATGGAACTCAAGATGCATTAAGAAATAAAAAGACATCACATTATTATGGCTCAGTGTAAAGAAACCCAGATTAAAATCAGTCTTCAAAGTCAAACGAGCAAACTTCCTCCTAAACAGAAGATTTCACTATGCTACTCATGTATAGAATGATTACATAATGAACTTTGAAAAGGAGGTCCATTCAAGAAAAAGGTTCATCAACCAGTTTTTCTTTAAAAAAATAATTAAATTAAAAATGATTCTATCAATGAAAACGAATGGATAATTTTGTTAGTGATGATGATGATATCACCAGAATCAAAAGGATAATTCAAGAGAAGGAAAGATGAGGGAGATTGGTGAATGACAAACTATAACACTGTATTTGGAACAGGGAAGCTGATGGTAGGAAGTGTGCATATGCATCAAGTCATGGTGCATCATGTCATCATCTGATAGAGCACAGCATGTGCAAGTGTTGTATCCAGGTATTGATTGATCAGATCAACTCAGATCATTTGAATGCCTATTGGTCCTCTAACATGATTTATCCCAGAATTAGAATAGACTGGGATATAAGGTTCCAGCATGGAACACCCCAACCCACTCACTGAGATACAAGGTTCCAGCATGGAACACCCCAACCCACTCACCTCCTTCTACCTCACCCCCAACCATCGTATTGCATTTCAAAAGTCACCCTATAAGTCAGCAGAGCCACTCCTTTTCTTTTGTTTGGATTACCACTTGCAATTGATCACTCCATTCGCCACCTACAGGTAAACTTATATATTCAACCAATAGCTACAGACAGGGCGTTCACAGGCACAAACACAACAAAATTAGTGTAATCAAAACTGAGTCATGCTCATGAGGGAAAAAAGTGTGGCACGATATGGATGGAGAAGAAATAGGGGTAGTGTTTGGGTGGGTTTGGAACAGCACTCTTGCCAATATATCGGAAGGAAGAACAGCAGCAAGAATTTACTAATTATATTCATACTTAGTCCATATATATAGAAAAGAGATTTGCAATAGCATCTCAGGAGTAAAGTCCAGCAGTAAAAAAACCATGCTGGTGAGAAAGGAAAGAAATGGCGCCATGAGGGGGCAGAGCAGCTAATCCTTTACATTGGGTGATAATAATTGGACAGTCATGCAAACCAAATGCAAATCGACAAATTCCATACCACTCGGCATCCATACAATCCAAAAGCATGCACACATCAGCAAGTGGTTGACTATGGACCTATGATAGAGGCATGGAGCCATAATCCTAACAGTAGCAGTAGACAGAATACTAAGTCTATAATATCAATAAGTATTACATCAAACCCTTTGCTAAAGTCTAGCATTTCTCCTTTGCTCGGAAAATTGTTTCACGCATTTAGGCACAAATTTGACATGTCTACATTTGCTGCAAGAACCTTTTACCTTAGCTATTACATCTCGCAATTTTTGATCTTCCTCAAAGTTGCGTCTTTCAGCCCCAGAAGTCAGATCAGCAGTACATCCATTATTCAATATAGATCACTTACTTAACGGATTTCTTGTTTCATTTTATACTTATATTATACAACAGTATTTATTATTTATTTTTGGAGGGTGGATTTGGGGGAGTAGGTCGTGGTCTGGTAAATGCAGAATTTGAGCCTCCATAGCTGGCACCCACTTTGTTCTGTATTTGAATTCATCATTGATAATAGGAAGTTGTCATTAAATTAACTATGTGTTCATTCATTTACTTGTGATTTCAACCATCTATCATTTAGTAGAAATAACTTAACTTCTCCAACACCATATGCGCTCAAGACATCATATAATCCACATCCTGGAGCTACACCCTCTCAATTTGGAGAATATAGAACAACAGAATTGGTAAAGAAAGAGATACAAAGATCACACATGTCGATCTGGTAAAGCTCATTTTGACAATAATTCTAGTGCAACTGAAAGACACTTAAAGATGGTGCATAAGGAGTGTCAAGACAGTAACAATTCTTGGTCCTATAGAAACATGAGATCCTAAGATCACTTATGAGTTATGAGGCATACAATCTCTATTATGGTTTAGAGTGATTCAGAGAGAGACATATCTTGGAGATCCCCTTTTGAGGTTGTAGTTCATTAGCATATACAACCAAACCTCCAACTGACCATAAATGGAACATACTTCTTATGGGCGTAATTGTTCGTCTGCACAAATTAATGAATCTGAGATATTCACTAGGGATGAAAGTCATTAGACAGCATATCGTGACCTAGAGGAGATCGCCAGCATCATAATCATAAGGTTTACCTAGTTTTTTTTCCTTAAAAAGGGTCAAAATGGAGAGTTGGACAGGATGCAAACATTCATGGCAATGTAGTCTTCTACAACCTAATGACAATTTGACATCAACATTCCAAGCTGCTGCCAGATTGCTGACAAGTGGCAACCTACCTGACTAGGCTTTCTGTTTAAGGCTTTAAGCTTGCACATTATAAAGGAACCTTCAATTCTCCTACAATATGAAATAGTCTAGAAGGAGAAAGATGAGATATAATTGCAAAATGGTTTTAACGAGTTGCATTAAAAATTGGTGCGTATAATCACAGAGAGCTAGAAAGAGCACTTTGCCTTGTAATTTGACCAAGCAAATCAGTATCATATATCTTAAAGGGTTTGTATGCGGGCATGTGTGTATCTGATATATCTATATATATATTCATAAAAGGTCAATTACCAAGAAAACTGCAAGACTTTTAGCATAATTATGCTTTCTGTTGTAGAGATCAACATGAGGGGTGCCAATGATCTAACCGGGAGATCTTTTGGTTCAGTATTATAAAAACCTAGTTTCATTATGCACTAGTTCAAGAGAGAGTAGTGATTACTCGGAAAACTCAACGGGCACTCGAATTACTAGTGTAGAACTCGAAACATTAATATCTTAATATGTATAATAAAAAAATTTAATATATAGTTCAAAAATATCTAATCTCAATACTCAAAGATTAACTACAAATATCGAATTACTAGTACTAATGAACCAGATTATCTCTGAAACTTAATTAAGAAGATTTAAAACGTACGTCTCTTAAATTAGTAAAATTAAAAAACATCGAAAATTACACTATTTTTAAGTGGCAGATACATAAAGAAGCAATATACTTATCTCTAAATACAAGTGACAAATTTTTCTAATGAGAATCTAAAGAGATGTAATACAAATGTATCTAGCAACGGGATAAAATTTTATAAGATAGTAGAACTACCAAGAAACTCTTGGTCCCTATGGCATTTGTACACTTGATTATTTTAGGCAATGTAAGCATCTGTTATATGAACATTAGGTTGGACAAAAGATTCAAGATTAGTTCCTGATCTCAGCTTTGGGTTTTTCCCCATACAAAATTCGATGGTCAGATTCTAGTAGAAACTTACAATTTTTTTAATATTTCGATGTATAAGGGTCTGAGTATCCACTTCATAATCTGGACTCAGCCAAATACTTGGTTAAGTCAAACGAATATTCATTTTGTATGTTCTGTATGTTTTTGTTGACAAAAAAAAAATCATGTATAAAAACCAATTAAAGTGAAAGTTACATCCCACTTTCATTAAATTAATAAGTGATTTAAATCCTCATTCAATTGAGAATTAAAGTGGGGGTTATACTCCACTTTCTCTAAATTAATGAGAGATTTGAATCCTCATTCAAATTGATAATTAAAATGGGATTTACACCCCCATTATCTCCAAATGAATGAGGGTTTAAATCCCCATTAAAAGAGGGATTTTAATATGGTCAATTAAACCAATATTAAATTCCCAAACTCCTATAAAAAACCAAGAAAGCTAAAGGAGAGGAGAGCCTCTATGAGATGATCCACACACTTATGTAGGGAGGAACTCTAGTGCAAGAAGAATAGAGATTTTTATCTCTTACAAAGTTTTACTCTTTCATACTTTTCATCCATAAATTTTTTATCTCTTAAAGAATTTTACTCTTTCATATTTATAATCCAGATATTTCTATCTCTTAAAGAGTTTTAACTCTTTATTAATCTAGATATTTCTATCTCTTTAAAAGTTTTAACGCTTTCTTAATTTAGAAATTTTTATCTCTTAAAAAGTTCTACTCTTTCATTTTCAAAGCCCATGCAAGGCTAATTCCACTCCAAGAGTTCGGTGTTAAAATCATCAACGGAAAATATAATCATCTCTCACCGCTACATTGGAGAACCTTAGCTTAAAAGAAAAAGATAAAACTAACACGTGGATCATCAATTAAAAGAGATATCCGTATTTCAATGCTAAAATGGTTTACACATGGATCATCGACTAAGAGATATTCGCATTTCAAGCCGAAAATGGCTAACACGCAGATCACCAACTAAAGAGGGATTCACATTTCAAACCAAAAATGGTTAACACGCAAATCATCGACCAGATATAGATCCGCATTTTAAACCAAGAAAAAACTAAAATGCGACCCTCATTGCGTTTTACTTCTACAATACCAAAAGATGAAGGATCTCTCCAAAAATAAACTAATGCGAGTCACTGAAATCTTGAAAATGGTTAAAGAGCCAAAATGTAGATTCTCATCCAGAGAGATCCGCGCTCTAAGCTAAGTGAAGTGAAGGTTGACGAAAGCTCATATTTTGAGCTAAGTAAAAAATTAAACGCGAGCCCCTCTGGATCGCTTTTTATTTTCAAAACCTTAGAAAGTTAAAATTATTTCTATTCATCCCCAAACGTGGGTCTAAATAAGTAACATTAATTGACAAGAGACAAAATGCGGATCTTCAGCTAGAGTTCACAAAATAATTAAAACGCGAGCCCCTTTAAGGTCGCGTTTTGACTTTACATCAAAGATGAAAACCATCCTTAATCAAATGCGGATCTAACCCGCATTTCAAAAGTTTCAAATGCAAGGTCGCATTTTGATCCCAAAATCTTGTAAGATTAAAACTAACCCCATTTCAATACAAATGTGACTCTAAATAAGTAAGAATAATTGCTACAAAAGTAAAGCGTGCATCCTCGTCCAGAGAGATGAGGGTTGCGTTTTAACTAAAATGCGGATCTAACCGTCTCAAATGTTTGGTCGCGTTGACCCTAAATGCTTTTAAAACTAAAACTAACCCCGTTTTAATAAAAACGCACGTCTAGTTACATAAGAAATATTTCTGAGAATTCAAACACGGATCATCAATCATAGAAAAATCAGCGTTCTACCCTTCCTTCTAAGCTCATGGTTAGAACTAAATATAACTAAAACGCGAACCCCAGAGAGTCGTGTTTTCATTCCAAAGTCTTGAAGGATAAAAACTATCCTTGTTGACACCCAAACGCAGGTTTGGGCATGCCACGCAAACTGCAAAGAGCTAAAACGCAGGTCTAAAAGCTGAGATCCGTATTTCAGTTACAAATCCAAAAGATTTAAGATTTCAGTTACAAATCCAATGGATTAAAAGCAGAAAATAATCCTGAATAAAAGAGGCTATTAATTGAATAGTTACATCAATTCAAAAGCCTTTAAAACTCCTATAAATAGCCAAAAGCCGGATTGAAAAAGGGATTGGATTATCTCCACTTTGAGCACTTGTGCTAAAATTCAGAGTTCTCCAAGAGCTTTTCAATAGTTGCCAATGGCAGACTTGCATTGGATTATCAACGGAGAGTAGGATCGTCCTCCACGGTTACAACAGAACCCTAATCTTAAACAAAGAGGAAACTAGATTCCTCATTTTCTGTAAAAGGACAACCATTATTATTGTAACTTTTTCTTCAAAGTTTGAATAAAATCAAATTCACGGCAAACAGTTTTTTTGTATTTTTTTTTTTTTTGTGAGTTCCCTATTCTTGGCACATTCAGAGAAAGTCTAAGAGTTCTCTGGGTTTTATAAAACTATTTTGGTTTATCTATACTTTCAGTTATGGAGGTCTACATAAATGGTGCTGATGATCTAACCATATGGTTTGACACTACGGAGGACATTTTCCTTTATGGCAATTAATATTACATAAACATATGAAACACATTTTTTGGCCGACTTAGACTGCTATTGGCATTCTTAACTGACATGTTAACACACACACCAAAAAAAAAAACAAATCAAAGGACAAATAGAGACGTATGACATTGTAAAAAAGGGCAGCATAAATATATGGCCCGCATTTAACGTGGTCAGATTGTTTATGGCTTGTAAAATTACTTTTCATCAGAAGTTCAGCAGGAAAAAAGAGAACTAAAAATTCCAAAATGAGCAAGTCTCCATGCCCTATTGCCACAAAAGTATATACTATATACCAATTACTATCCTTCAGGCTTTTACCAGAATATTTCAAAAATTAATGATCAAAACCAAATCCAGAGCTACTTTCCTTTATTTTGTAAAACTAAGAAAAATTAAATTAACAACTTTCACGAACTTACCTGTTTAAAAAAGCCATAGACCAGTGCTACTGTCCACAATGTATTTTTGAGATGATTCCGTATTCCACGTGTCAAGAACTCATTCCAGACAAACATAGTCTCATATGCCACTTGTCCTGTCTGACTGTTGCATAAGTTCTTTTGTAGAGTACGCATAACATGATACGAATAGCTAAAGAAAAAGTCCTTCGTAAGATCAACTGCGGATAGAAGCTTCTTGTACCTACACAATGAAAGATAGCATGAGAAAGCAGAGAAGATGGAGATTAATGTGACAACAGAAATGATAGAATAGTGCAAAAAAATGTTAAAGCAAAACTGAACTCACGGTTTTGATATTGTCTATCAACTCACAATAAAATACAAGCAACCTTGGTATTTTCAGAATTTTTTGCAGAATAGTAAATACTTTCAACCATTTCCCATGCTACTTAAAAGAAAAAGGAAAATCAAAGTTACAGGGGAAAAATTGCAACTCTCAAAACTAAACACAGTAAGTTTGATCACCAAACCAACTGGAAGCGTAAACAACTCAAGATAATGATTGATGGATAGAGTTCATATGAAAATTGCTAGCCATCTTCAATCTATGCAAATGCCACATAGAAAGAATAGAACTATTACTTAGGAAGAGAATGCCACAAGTTCATATCAACGACAATACTTCGTCATGACACAATGCTTCTCTTTTCCAAACACGATCGACAAATGTTTGAGAAGACAGTAGTAGCAGTATTCTGGAAATGAAATATTTCCTTTACATGCAGAGTAGATAACATACCTGTTTCAGAGTAGATAACATACCTGTTTTCATTCTTAGATATCGCCATATTGGAACGGATGGTAGGATTTGGAAGGGCAATCATTTCACTTTTGGTGACAGCATACACCCTGTGCCCACAAATGGTACCAATTTCTTTTCGCTGCGTAATGAGCAACATGTAGTAAGGCCCGAGAAATTTAACAAATCCTGGATAAACGAAAAGGGAAGGCGTCAAATCATAGAATATGGCAACAAGAATGGCATTTCACCAGACCACAACATTACAAGGTATAACATGAGCCTACCAACAATGCCATAACAACTCGTGACGAATTTTAGCCCACCAGTTGATATGTTCCCTTCATGTATTCGCTTCAACAGTTCATTACATTCACTTTCTGTGTATGCGGTGGAGTCTTCACGGATGTTCAGCTCAGAAGGTTCCAATCTATCAATCTTTAGCAATCGCCAAAGTGTTCTACTTTTGTCCCTTCCAACCATATAAAAATTCTGAAATAGAACGTCACATTCATCAGTGATACCATATCGTGGAGCATACTTCAAGGAGTATAAATTTCCATTAAGAGTGAAATAAGAATACTAGCTACTCATGCTGAGATGTCTAGGCCCAATGTTTAATCTTCAGACAAGAAATATTACTCTCTAATTTATATGTATATGTAATGTTCTCAGTGCGATTAAGACATGCATTGAATGAATTATACATCTTATAGAACCAACTTTTGCATCAGTATGATTGTGTATGATAAATAAATTAAATAAAACTCAATTTTTACATGTTTTTCCATTGTGTCGAGAACAAATGAAGAATTTATAACATAACAACATCTTCCTAAAGATCATTCTGATTGTGCAAGATCGCGAGAGTCATGGAATATGCAATTACTGAATCTTATAACATATGTCAACAATCCCACCCAGATAAATCATTAACAACAAAAAGAACAGGCACATAAATTGCAAAACAATAGAAAAGTGCAGGGTCAACTAACAATTATATATATATTCTAAATATTCTAAAACAGAACATCAAGCATCCCCAGATGCACAAACCATTAAAAAAAATTAAAATTTTCTTCAATATTTTAATCACACAGGATAAGAAACTAGACAAAATAAAATTCCGGTGAACAAAAGAATTCAGAGCAAATTCAAATCTCAAAACAAAAACAAATGCAGGCAAAAAGAAAAATAAAAAAGTCAACGGGTATTCAAATCCCCTCACCGATTTCGTCTCGTAGAGCCTAAACTTCTGGAGGTAATACTTTCCATCCTCGAGCTCATCCGCGATCCGATCCTCCGCCATTTCCCTTATCGGATCCCGAGCCCTCGGCTCGGGTCAGTTCATTCGGGCATCCGCGATCTCAACCCGAATCCAAAGAGATCTATCTATCTATCTATCAAATCGCCTCTCCTTTCTCTCAACACCAGCTTTCAAACGCCAGATTTCCACCAGGTTGCTTCAAATAAAGCATCAAATTCCGCACTTCCATTCACTAGACGGACGACAAGATTCAATTTTGGAGACGGAAGTGGAAATAAATTCGGTCGAATCGGAATGGGTCGGCGAGAATGGACAGAATTGGGGAGCAATCTAGAATTTCCTCTTTTGATTTGGGGACAGTTTTTTTCTCTGGGGGGGGAATCTCTTAATTTTTTAGGGTTTGATGATGAGACACGGAGAGAGAGAGAGAGAGGAGAGACGTTGAGAAGGAAGGAAAACCACAGCTGGGACGAGGCCTCAATCCACAAAAACCCAGCGAGGCGAGGAGAAAGAGAAGGAAAAATAAAATAATTATTATTTTTTTGTTTTATTTTTCTTTTTTTTTATTTTTTATTTTTTTTTGTTACTTCTCGTGTTGTGATTATACCTTTAAATAAATTAGTTTTATATTAAGAAAACGGGAAAATTCATCGACGGTAAAGGAGTTTCTTTACTGTTTAAATACTCCGATAAAATTATTATACGTAGCAATTTCAAGATAACAAATAAAAAAAATTAACTATTTTTTTAGTAGCACTATATATAATAATTTTATTGGACCATCTAATCAGCGGTGAAATAAGATTTTGGTTAGAGATACAAAAAGGAAAAAAATAAAGAAAAGAGAAGCAAGGAGAATATTCTAGAGTTATATAATACATAATAAATAATAAGCCGAGGAGGAGGATAACAAATTGAACTCTCTCTTTTTTACATGAAGAAATAATCTAATTAGTTATCCAAATTAAATTTTATTCATAATGCTGAAAATAAAATCTGAAAGCATCCACTTTAGAAAATATTAGACCATTGCTGATTAAATACGGCTTCACCTTTACTATTCTTCTTAGTTTGTCCTCATTTTCCAAATACAAAAACTCCATCAATTCGAAAATAAAATTTAGCATATAATAAAAACCCAAAAAAATAAAATAAAACTTAGATCTTATTTCTATTTGCATGGTTTATTTCATTTTCGAGTCAAATTGGTTTACATCGGTTGATCACGTACAATATTATCAAATACGAAAGAAACTGGTTTAATATGTCCATTTACTAAAATATAAGACATTGTATCACATTTTCACACAACTTTGTAAAATTACTTTTCTTTTCTTTTCTTTTTTTGGTTAAGAATAAAGGCTACATCATCTCATACTTCTCATCAGAGATATTATATGTCGAAAGGTGAAGAAAATAATCCCACCAAACAACTTTTCTAATCAATTTTAGTGCCCTCTCTTTGCAGTATAATCACATATATATTATCCTTTCTTCGAGTATATCGGACCAGAACCTGGAAAAACACGCTCCCAGCAAATGGACATCACGAAGCAAAAGGTGATACATATCAAAATCCTTCTATATAAACAAAGAGAGAATACTATAAGAATTTACTTCCACCATAATTTGTTGATCTGAAATTTCAATATATGCCCATACAAAAAGTCTCCCATAATCATTTAACCTTAGTTTCCGATATACAGCCTAGAAAACAATAGAAATACATCAAGTACCAACTATCGTACCAATATCATTATGAACCACAAATTCTTTCCTTGCCTTACCACCTTGCACTGAACCATTAAAATTCAGTTATACCAACTCTTAGACAGAAATTCCCACAAAATTCATCTCTCGGCATACGTTGATCCGGAACAACGTGATCCTATCAGTTCCAAGTATTTATAGCGGATGGCGTTACAGTAAGCTCACCGTTCGAGAGCAAGATCTCTCCTTGACAAGTTGCAACATGTTGGTGCAAGTTGTGCCATTGTGGCTTCTAATTTGTATTTCGAATTTAAAAAAAAAAAAAAAAAAAAAAAAGAAAAAACATGGTGAGATAAACACATGTGACAAAATTTATTCTCTAAAAATTCGAATATACCCTTATACTTCTCTAGCGGTAATGATTGGCGTATAATTAGTTATTTTAAAGTTTGTGAAAGAAAATTACCAAAAGACCCAGTTGCAGATTTTCAATGCAGAGTCATACGTACATGATTAAGTACACGCCATCCAATGAACTGGGAACTTTACAAATTTACCCTTATTCATTTGATAATAAGAGAATTTTCATTTTCCCCCTTAACATATAAGAAATTATATAAATCGAAAACCCTAAGTTCTAACGGAGGCTGTAGTTGGGAAAGCGCTTCCTGTTTCTATAAGGATGATTTTGGAAATTCTATTCACGCACACCCCCACCACTTTGATCACTGTGGAAAAGTTTTACATGGCCACACAACTTGACTTAGCGAGCACTCCATTCTAAGTTGTAAAAAATTACAAGTTTGATATTTTTATTTTGAACAAAATTACTTTTCATCTTATTCTCTTCTTTCTAAGACAAGTACTCTCTCTCTCTTTTCAAGTACACAACCAAATTCGTAAATTTATAAAATTTTATACTTCTAAACTCTAAACCCCAAACTCCATTCTCATCGACTTTGAATCCATTCATTAAAATTTTTTCCTATATAAATTAATTTAAACAACTCATCAATAAAAGATGATAAACAACATGAAAAAATACCCTTAAAAAATTCAACTTATATTCTAACCGTAAATTAGTGCCCAATTTATTCTTTTTACTTAAAAATTCTAAGAAAAATTTTATGAATTAAATAAAAAAAATTAGAATTAGAAAAATTACACTGAAGCATCCGTCAAAAGAAATTAGGGTTTGGCAAGAGAGAATAAGAAAGTAGAGAAGGTTTTGAGAATGTCATATCTGCTCACCAAGCAAATGATGCTCACTAAGTCAAGCAGTGTGCTCATTTAGAATTCTCCCTCAATATGCCCACCTCCTAAAGTTGTAAAAAAATACAAGTTTGTTATTATTATTTGTGATCATATTTTTTGTTCTGGTCTAGAATTAATTCTCGATCGATTAAACCCGTTCGGAGACTAATCCACACTAGTGCAAAATCTGCTCAGGGGACTAATTCCCGACTGAACAATGTGGGTGTTTTGAGCAAAGTGGTGTGCATAAATAGAGTTTCCCCGATGAGTTTCAATGATTTTGAATTCAAGTTCCAATAATATTAATTGCAAATACAATCTCGACCGTATTTCACATAACCATATTAGTTTTTGAATGTTTCTTGAATAATGATAAATAATATGATTATATTTTTTTATCGCAGTTATGCATACTTTTAATTATTTATTTAAACAGAGATACAGTCTGAATTTAAACTGGAAGAATTAATGAATAATTTCAATCATTATTCGTAAATTTCAACAAATAAGTCCTTGGCATTGAGCAAAATTAGATGGAAAGAGAAAGTGATTTGATTTCCAATCCACTTGCCATTTCAACCAAGTCCTTGCAAATTCTTTTTTTACACAATTCCTATTTTCACGGAAACTAATAATTAGTATTCAGGAAAAATTATGCTTTAAAAGGTGATTATAAAAACTAATCAAAGCATATTTTGATAGCTCCATGAAAACGAAAAGCATAATATATCGTATTGATCGTCGCTAATGACGATAGAATAAGACATATCATTGGTGATAACTCTTTGTCGAAGCCAGTTGTTAAGCGAATATAGTACTTAACTAAGTGAAATTTCTTCACCCAACCCAAAAATAAATAAATAAATAATAAAAGCGTTAGTTCTATTGTTATTTTTTTTATTTAGATATATATGACATTACTCTTTTGGCCTAAAATTGGGATTACGAGAGGGATCTATTTCCTATGGAATGTTTCGAACTTACGAAGATACACTTATTTTAGCAAATAACATGATAGATAGATTTTTAAATTGGTATCTATAATTATTACAAAGATGCACTTATTTCAACAAATAACATAATAGATCGATTTTTAACTTACGTGAGCTGTCAGCTCATTTACATTTTTCACTATATATGTGTGTGTGTGTGTGATTACTGTAGGTGAGCTGTTAGCTCCGGAAAAATTACATGAGCTAGCGGTAAAAATATAGTGATCCAACAATTTTTCTTAGAGTAATCTGTGTGTGTGTGTGTGTGTGTGTGTGTGTGTGTGTGTGTGTGTGTATATATATATATATATATATATATATATATATATATATATGGATTACTGTAGGTGAGACGCCAGCTCAGGAAAAGTTACATGAGCTAGCAGCAAAACTATAATGATCTAATGATTTTTTTTAACAATTACTATCTCTATCTCCTTAACTTCTTTTAGATTAAATTTCATAAATTTTGGAGTTCATTTACCTTTTTATCAAGTGCATACAAAATGTTTTATTCATTGAAAATCGTTAATTTGTGTTAATTTGATGGAGGACCAAATCAAAACTAAAACCCAAGAAATTGGGTATGAGTGAACCCTAGAGGATCGAGATCATAATCCAAAAGAAATTTTTTTAAAAAAGATTACTAGAGATAGTTGAAATGAACTGCAGCTCATATAACTTGCGTGAGCTGTCAGAAAAACTAATGTGAATAATATGAGTCTTGGCAGCTAGAGAGAGAGAGAGAGAGAGAGCAAATAGGTTTACTAATTGGATATGCAAAGGAGTGATTATAATGCGTGACATCATGGTACCAGAAATTGAAACTAGTTTGAGCACATAAGAAAAAACCAAGTAAAATTAAAGATAAGTGCAAATCTCTTCTAAGGGAGAAATAAGCATTATTTTTTCATATGAATGAGATATTTAAAAGTAGAAGAAAAGATAAACTAAAAGGCTAAATTATAGGGGTTACAGTTGTGATAATTTTTTTATTAATTGCAACTCAAATAATTTATATAAGTTGTCAGCTCATTTTAATTATCTTTATAATACATATAATAGTGACTTCAAATATCATAAAATTAGGTAATTTATATATTCTCTTTGCCACCCAAACATTCACCGGTTAAAAATATCCACATATAGCATAATTAAATAGCTAACACATTAGCCTGAGCAGAAATAACAAAAACTAACATCTCCTAAATATTGCCACTGAACCAAATATTAATGAGGTGCATATTGCATTTATGTGCACCTATATTAAAGTAAAGAAACATGTAGGAGTAGATTTTTTCACATGTGAATGGGCCATGAATTCTATCAATCTCTCTCCAACACATTCCTACACTTTAATGCTTCATTAGATATCTCAATAATTTTGAAATATGAAAAATATTCTCCCTCAATGATCATAAATTGAATTTTTTGAGGTGAATTATAAATAGGGGTATTTACAGATTTATCTCTTACATCTTTATAAATTATAATTTAGTCCCCCAAATCTTCACATTTAGGATTTAGTCCCCAAATTCTCTAAATTACTGCAATTTAGTCACTCTCCCTAACTTCCTTTAGTCCAGTTTATTTTTTGATCTGATTTTTCCATTTACCCTTCCTTAATTCCTTCTTCTCTCTTCCTCCTCTCTTCTCCTTTACTCTTCCTCCTCTCCTCTCCTTCTCTCTTCCTCCTCCCTTCTACTTTTCTTTATTGGGTTCATTGGCTTCCCTTCTTCTTCTTCTCTTCTATCTCTCTATTCCTCTCTCTTTTTCTTTATAGGGGTATTTAAGTCATTTCATTATTTAAAAAAAGTAAAAAAAAATTAAATTATGGTATTTATTTGGACGGAGAAACTAACGGAGAGACTAAATTGTAGTAACTTAGAGAATTTGGGGACTAAATCCTAAATATGAAGATGTGAAGGACTAAATCATAATTTATAAAGATCTAAGCGACAAAGTGTAAATACCCCTTATAAATATTATAGAAGACCATACGGGTGTGAGGTCGCGTCGCCTTCTAGTTCATGTTGAGATTGGACGAGGCAAAAGCAATGTCACGTTATATATGAATGATGCAACTTTTTATGAATAAGACTGTAAATAAATATGAAAACAGAAGCGACATTATTAGTCCCCAGCGGGTCGGGTCGATTGGGACCCCAACCCAAAAACCCAACCCGAATGCCCGCGTGGCCAGTTCTCGTCCACACTCATCTGACTCATCGTGAGGCGGGCCCCACCCACCGGAACCACGTGAATGGCGGGGCTAGCGCTGCCGATGGCGAGCAGCCACGTGTACCAGAGGTCAAAGGCCACAGAAAAAGACAACGGCGGGCCCCACAGGATCACGCGGACACGTGGAGGAGAGAGAAAGGGGATGCAATAATTGAGAACGTGGAATCCCCTGGAACCTCATCAAAATTTCACTTTTTAAACTGAAAAGGGCAAAACGCACCCATATTTAGGTGGGACCCACAGATGGGTTGGTGAGTGGGTGCGCGGATACTATTGAATGGACTATTTTGCTTTCACATTGCGGTGATCACGTTGCTAGTTAAGCTTTAATTAATCACTGTTAAGATTTAATTAAAGCAATGAAGGTAAGAAAAATGCTAAGCACGTTAGAAAACAACCGCCGATGACTTAATCTTGGTGGCATTTAGCTAATATTATGAGAGAAAAATGATCAGATGCGGCGAGTCACAGGCATATCCTAACAAATTGTTGAATTAAAAATAAAAATTATATATTTTTTTAATTGAAAATTTTGAATATGACTTATCGAGAACTGATTATTGAATCCACCGATTCTCATTCCTATCTGCATGGATCATAAAATACTATGTGTTTAAACAATTAAAGATTGTTATTTTTGCTTTGTATTGGGCATGTAATAGCTTTATATTAAGTTTACAAGGGGTTCCCTGTTCTTCGGATAAGAAAGTTATCGGAGTTTAGTAGTCGTGTACCTTGATTTTCTTTTATTATGTCAGATGGCTCTTTGGAAAATACAGTTCACTCAAGATGTCTTGGCCTTCGCTTTTACAAAACATCCCTCTTGTACCTTCAAACCATGAGCATGTAGCTGGCAAGCATAAGCAATAAGTGACTTTTACTAGATCGGTACTAAATGTTCCCAAAATGAAACTATCGGTCGGGTGAATTAGAGAATAGACAGACGCCTGTTTGAGTTGTCCTCGACATTCATGTTGAGAATGGTATGTGTATCAAAAGTATATGATCCGATCGTGAGGAAATTTTTAAATTGATTGTATATTTCATTCTGCACTGATTTTTTACATGCATGTATTGATAAAGGATCCGATTCTTCTCTGCAATAATAAAAAATGTGTACAATTATGTTAGACACAATCTTAGCCGTTCATTGAGTCGGTGGGTAGTTCAAATTTTGCAAATTTTACAAATCACAAGAAATATAATGTGTTCTTCTTTCGGAAAAGATGTTAGCCATCCACCAACTAAAAATTGCGCATAGGATGATCAAACATATATTGCATCATGAAGATGGTCCAAATTCATTGATAATATATAGATTCGGTATTTTGTACGAGGGAACTAATCTATTACATAACATATTGATGATGCATGTTAAATGAGTGGTAATTAATTTACTTATTATTTTTCTAGTAAAAGTCTCAAGAAACTACTGAGATAAATATAGTAATTGTCCCATGATATCGCGTCTAATATTTGTATATTTATTTTATAATGTAGTTGCTCTATTGCGATAATTTAATGTATACATGCTTAAGCATTATGATAATAGCATGCATCAACATCAACTAATTAAGAACTTAATTTTGTTTAAAATGAAGTTGAAATCTGATGTGCATTAATTATTCTTTTTCTTCCTTGTGAAACATGACATTCACGCAGGAAAAAAAAAGTCTTTTTTTTGTTAGTCAGAAAGAAAGGTATAAAATATTGTTTTTTGCTATCTTGCAGTGCGAGTTTGAGAAGCCTAACACTAGTCCTAATAAAAGGAATGGTAACAGACGTATTTACGGGCCAAATTTTGGTCCGTTGTATACAAAATTTTGAATTAAAAAAAAAAAAAAAAAAAATCTAATTAATTTTTTTTTTATGAGATAGACTAAAATTTTGCTAATTCCTAGTCCTACTTATTCGAGTGAAGGATCGTAGATGATAATGTTTGATAGTTTATGCTTGGAAATTCTGTAAATGTTGATTTCTTTCTTTTACTTTTTTTTGGGTAACCGATATAAGTGGAGTTCAAATTCCTAACCCTTTTTTGAAATAGGAGAAGCAGAAAAGGCTCTTTTTTTTTTCATTTCATAAAGTAAGAAATGTTACTAATTCTTACCTCGAAGGAGAGACATATGCATGTGCACCGTTTCATATAAGTCATGAACAATACAAAATAATTATGGAGCGATCAAATCAAAATTTCGTTTTATAAGGTAGGAACAGTTGAACAGTTATTGGTAGTTTAAACATTTCAATAGTATTCTTGGACGGTTATTGAAAATTTTAAATTATCTTAAATCAATAAATATGGGATAAGATGATGAGAATAAGATACGTTGACAATAATAGAAAACATAACAATGAAAAGAGAAAAAAAAAAAACTGTATGTTTCTATATAATATTAAACTTCTAATATTATACTCTTTCAAAAGAGATCAAAATTATTTATAATAGAGATTTTCTTGCTTTGCAAAGGACCGTGATTCACACCGAATCCATAGAAAAGTGAATGAAGAAGTGACAATATCGATTATGTTTATGTGGACTCATACTAAAGTGAACAAGAAAGAAAATGCTAAGACCATACAAACCCCGTTCACATGTATTGGCTTCGATGGGTGGATGGGGGCCAATGTCACAAGACAAAAGAGCCTCAGGCCCTGAGAATGGCTTCACATGTCTCCAAACTTTGCCTTTCACCAAACTTTCCCTGGCCATAAAGGATTGGATGTTGTCCCATGTTGCCGTCCAAGTCACAGGACCATGAATATGATATCTTTAAGTAATATAAAAAAAAAAGGTTAAAAAGAGGTCTTCTAACTTTAATAAGACCCCCTTCATCTTCATGATACATCTTTTAGAACTTGATTAGTAAAATTTGTGAATTTTTATATCTACAAATTTATAGAATAATAGCTGCGTAAGATAAAAGGCTCATCAAATAGTATTTCTATAGTAAATTCCAATTATTAGAGTTAGTTATTATCAAACTTGGATCATTGAACTAACACGAACACGAGCTCACTCAAACTCATTATACCATGTAGATGAACTTTCCTAGCTTATCTCGAACATTCTCTACACCAGCAATTTGGAACTTCTCGTCTCCAGAGAATATTTTCTTTCTTATTTTCTTTTTTTTTTCTTCATGTTCTCTCAAGCCAAACAGAGCCTAAAATGTCCCAAAAGAATAATATCAAAAATAAAAATAAAAAATCTGATTTATACTCAATTGGAAGGTAAGAGAGGAATTTACCATATTTCTTGGTTTTTGGAGCCAATCATTGAGACACACTTGCAACTTGAAGTTGACATACTTAAAATCATAATATATGCACTAAAAGCTAGTGAGCACAGCTGATAGATCTCTGTTACGAGCTAATGCAAGCTGAGATGCATCCTCAAAATAACGAACCATCAGTTTTTGGGTTCATTGCTCTGAATGCAGGCTAGCATCCCAAATTAGCAGTCCCCAGGATGTAGAATTTCAAATTACCTGCAACCTGTACATCAAAATCTCAAGCCTCATGAAATACTTTTATAAAAATATTTTAGCAGTACATGAACCTCTCAAGTTCTCTAAGTACATATATCTTCGACCAGTAGATTCGAATAAATAGACCTCAAGCTCTCTGAAAACTTTACACCAACCTAGGGAAAGTCTTGATCTATGCCCTAACACTCTCAAGTAGACAAAACTGTGGTAGCTGCAATATCTTATGGCAACAAGACTGAAGTTGTCAAGTCCTGCAAGGCTTGGAGGCGATGCTAGTTCCTTTACAAACTCCAAGGGCCAAAAAATAGTCCCCCTCGCCATAGTAATTCTAGATTTCACATTTGAACTGATCCCACGAGGTTTCTCAGATCAACCTCTTCTGTAGTTCTTCGACAGTGTCTCGTAGTAAAGCTTTTGCTGTTTTGCCCCAAAAAAAACAGACATATAAGCACTTCATCATGGAGTTGACACCGTATAAAAGCATGAAACTAGCAGTTATAACGCATATAAGCAAGAGCAAGTGAGCATAGAAATTGCAAGCAATCAAAATGTGGCACGTAAGGCCCTCGAAGACCTTCCATAGGAAAAATTATTATTTTTTTACTATCACTTAACGGAAGAAATTAGCTGAATAGTTTTTCTTGGCCCCATCATCTACATAAAAGAAAAATGCATACTGAACAGAAGGTAGAAATAAGCGTTGACATTTTGGTGGAAGTAAACTGTAATGAGTAACTTGCAGATGATGAGGGAGAGGATTATGAATCAACATCACAAGACAGACGATGAGTTTAATGTTTGGTCTTCTATCCTGAATTGACAAGAAAAATAGATGTTTGATATGAATCAAGATACTAACGAAGTGAACTACAGCAGCTGACAAGAAAGAGAAATGATACAGCAATTTGCTTTTACTCAGACATGGAGTCAAATTTTTAAGATGACGAGGCATGTGATGCGTCAGTAGTTGTCAGAGGATGGAGACAGAAAGACTTCAGTTCCTTTGTGCATGGAAGGTTGCGAGGGAGTGAAGATCTATCGAGTCCAGATTGTATCCTACCAACAAATGTGATGCCACTAATAGATGGAAACTGCGAAATGGGTCTGTTTAGCAAGCTGCTAGCTTGAGAAGGTATGCAACTCAAGTTGCAGCAACCTGAACTGCATGCAATCATATTACAGCACCAAAATAGCACAATAGGCTTAGGACTGGATTATTATTTCCAACTTAAATATCATTTTCAAGCATCACATCCTAGATTATCTTGCAAAGTCGCTTGCGCAAGATTAGAAAGCTAGCAGACACACACTATCCAGTGGAAGTTTTCTCTGATTAAATAATCCATGACCACAAGTTAAATATCTGTTGCATGTTTATATTGTCTCCTTACCTTTTCTGAGACGGATTTAGGGATCTTCACCAAGGCTTTCTCCAGATGTGATGTCTCAATTACCAACTTCTTGGTATTCCCACTTTCCCAAGTCTCTTCTCGGGCAATCATTTTAGCTTCATTTATCTGATGGAATGGAAAAAGAAAATTATATCAAAAAGAAGGGGGAAAAGAAGAAAAAGAATGTAACAGTATTATGATTACTAGCAACAGCCTAGAAACAACTGCATTGAAATTAAAAATATTAAATATGAAGCCTATGTTTGAAGAGAATGTAGCTCAAATTTATCCCTATTATTTTTTACTCCTTAGGTCAACCAAATGGAAACCTCCGAGTGTTGATTGAATTTTCATTTCTCTCTCTGCTTCCTTCAAAAAGGCAGAAGCTTAATTGGACTACCAATAGGATTGCCTATGAGAAAGGGACTCGAGATACGGGTAAAAGTTGAGCCTTACCAAAGCATGAAGATCAGCACCAGAAAAATTATGGCATTCCTCTCTACGTCCAAAAGCATCAAAATCGATATCAGCATAAATATGCTTATTTTTACGGGCAAGTGCCTTCAGAATTAGTCCACGTTCCTCAGCATTAGGCAGAGGAACATAGAGAATTCTACCAAATCTCCCTGGTCGCAGGACAGCAGGATCCATCACTTCCAGCCTGTCATAATACTCAGCATCTCAGGCCGTAGATGAACAACAAAACTTTCAATTATACACAAAAAAAAAAGCAATATACAGATTTCCCACCTGTTTGTGGCTCCAATGACATAGACACCTTTCCGATTCTCAGCACCATCTAGCTCTATGAGCAGCTGCAATTACAGAAATGCCCTGAATTCAGTAAAACAGATACACGCTCAAAGTCCAAACTTCAAATATGGGCCTAAGTTCTTGTGCAGATAAACGAAAAGAGAAAAAGCGAAATATGAACCACAATTATGCAGATGAAAAATAAGAGGTTTGACAGTTCGACCTGATTGAGGAGCCGGTCTCCATAACCTCCATCTCTTCCTCGCGTAGTTGTCAAAGCATCTACCTGCAACATTGTTGAGGAAATGTATTTTGCAGTCAGATTTAAAGAATTTCCAGTGAACCCAGCTAAAGGAGACATTAAACTTCTCTAATATTTAACATACACTTTAATTGTAGGTAGACATAAGTATTTAGTTACAGAAAAGGGTTCGTTGGGAAATCTAGAGCAAGTCCCTCAGTTAAAGCTAATACGTTTCAAAATGACACTAAGAGCACTGTGTTCACTGAAAGAAGGGATGGGTGGCATCTCTGCTGACAGGGACAGGATCGACCATCATTTCTCCTTTTACCACACATGACTACTCTAGTGCACTACCTTCCCTCCCTGCATGCATTATCTGACTCTAATTTTACTGCTGTGTTGTGCATATTTAATAGATTCATTATATGGCCACATTTAATGTTAGGGGTCCTGAAATTACATATACAGCCGTTATAGTAAGCCATGTATAAAGGCAAGGAAGAACAACAAGCAGACGTCATATATGCATGTTAATGTTTGCATGGATATTTCCATAAAATAAATCTTATAATGCATCTGTTGCAACATACGGTGAGACGCAGCAAAAATGACACAAACAAGACATGCCAACATGGAGAAAATTATAAATATACATAAGATGCACGTATTTGACACGCATGTACACCATGTGTACGACACAACTTCAAGATATAGGCATCTTTCCTCATATCTTGCAAAAAAGCTCTTGTGATTGCCTTTCTCACAGATGCAAGGCATGTGCCTAAAAAATGGGTGCATGATAATATATTTGATATTCAAAATAGACGCCAAGTACTGTAGTATGGGTGCAAAAACGGTAATTTCTTAGATTGTAGCTCAGTAGGTAAATTGTTATGAGAAACTATATTTCTTATGAAAATTTCCTCCAATAAAAATTGCCTTAGTTTCAGATTTTACTGATGATAAAAGAGTGGGATGTAGTAACTATCACAAGCCTCAAACTAGTGACTGCCTGCATTTTATTTGCATCTTACATGATACAAACATTAATAGATCTGAAGCCAGTTGTAAAAATGGACTCCAAATTAAGTTCTAAAGAAAATGAGTACAATACTTGGACGTTCTATGCAAATTATATTTATTAAAGGCTTCCTCTAGAAAATTTAAATTGGGATTTGGACTAGGTATTCATATTATTAACAACATTTATATTCCCTGAATTTTAGGAGTTAAATGCAATATGGAAGTTTGTGAACAATTTATAAAATAAAGAAACCGGTAAAAATGCTTGCATTGCTGCATCCTATATGACTTGGTTGACAGAAGCATGGCATTCCTTGCATTGATCAAGTAAGAGTAGGAACACATTGCAATCAAATACCAAATAATGTAAAATTCTAAATAGATGGAGAGTGTCAGTGGTTATTCCTGTGGGTCTCATGAGGACCAATAGTTATTACCTTTCACCAGTCCCATAGAGGCAAGGGATATAGACTTATTGATCTCCCACTTCGCCTCTAATGACCAACATCCAAATGCATGGACTTGTTTAATTACATTAGTACTTGTAACCTGAAATTTCTAAGATATAACTGAAATATTACCTGACAAAGACCTACTCTCTTAAGTCCACTTGAGTTTTCTGCTAGGAAAATTGACAGTTTTAATGCACCCTGACCCATGCATGACAACCTGGTTATGGTCCATGGAACCAAGGTTCCACATGGTTAGAGCCCAAAATCACAAAAACTAAACATGATGTGTTTGGTTACAAACTATGGTTTCATGGCCCATAAGTTGCCAAAACCATGGCTTCCAGAGCTCCACGCCAACCCAATTTTCTCACAACCAAACACTCCCTAAACTCAGTGAAACCATGTTTTGTGTGAATACAAACCAAGGTTTTATTTAACTTAAACAAAACCATGTAGCCAAACTAGGCCTTATTTAAGTAGGTAACAGTAAAATAATGGAGGTCAAATACGCATGAGCTTCAAACCAAGTTCAAATCATGTTGGGTATGAGAAGGGTGACTGCTAAAATGCGTAGCTGGATCGAACACATTTCATGTATGCCCTGATCTATCCTTGAAGCTATATGCATTAGATATTAGTATGCTATGAAAAGAAATTGTTGCCCCTCACACCCACCACCATCCCCCCTCCTCTACCACAACACACACATACAAAGACAATGACGGAGAACAACTTATTCTCCACCTCCACTTACTTTCACACAAAATATAAACCTTAATTATCCTTTACCTCTGTCAATACCGCTGCCTCCTTGAGACTTTGACAGCAATCTCAAATTTTGGATGGATCGAGCTCTGCAGTTATACCTGTATAACCATAACTTTGATCCTTTCAATTTCCATTCATACACCTTGAAAATCAGAGATGCCCACCAAGATCTTTGATTTGGACTTAGTTTTCTAGAATGTAAACCTCAATATCCTAAATATTCATGGAATGATGACTCTTTCTCCATTGAGCATGTATGTGACTTTTTCTCAGGTCAGGGATTTTCTGTTTTTCTTTTATTCATTTTAATGGTCATGTGGCGTTCAAGATGATATCTATGCAGGCATCTTCCTTCCAGATCTTCTGTTAAATCAATTAAGGTCTTTTTTACATGTAGCCCAAATCTGAACCAAAATGGATTGCTTAATTTACTAAAAAATATTGCTTAACAGTCATTAAATAATTCATGTCAGTCTTTCAAGCTTTTCATTTTAGTATTTCTCTGAAGTATAGTTATTGCTAGTTCAACCACTACCTATTTCTAAAAGACAGATACTAGGGCAATAAATGTAATTTTTCTAAGCTTAATCAATTTTCACTCTTTTTTTACTAATAGGCTATGATCACGATAGCTTTGCAACCTGATAATCCTATCCTTCAACTGATGGAAAACCATAAACTGTCCAGTGCTGGAAAACCATAAACTGTTGAGTGCTGATAACTATTTTTTAAAATTTTAATTCAAGAGAATGCTCTTCTGTACATTCTCTTGGAAACATTACATTTAAAACTGTTCAGTGCTAATATCTTAAAATTCCAAGACACTGGGTAATGTTGCTGCAAAAGAGTCCAAGTGCTGCTTTTTCTTTTGTAAGCATTTTAAACTATTGACTAATGACATCTTTTTGAAATTATAAGACAACTGGAAATGATGCTGCAGGCGTACCCTAACCCAAGTCCCAAGTCTAATTGCACCAGTCCAATATTCACAGATTTCACTTATACTCTCAATTTCTCAACCACTTTTTCTGTGTCTGCTGACAAATGGTAACTCCCACTGTGCCAGTCTGCTGCTTCTAGGTAAAACTCCACCTCTCGAATCCTTGCACGTCTTTACTCTGTCCTCTCATCTACTATCCCTTTCTCTAATTTCACCATACATTTTTTTTTTTTTTTTGGTATTTAGGCTATTTATACACTATAGATCACATTTATATAGTTGGATTTTGATAATGATCTAACCTATAGTTTTCACTTGATAGGAACCAAGTTTCAAATCTTGTTGATAGGAGTCTACGCAAATTACACACACACACACACATATATATATATAATATTTTTTTTTATATTACTATCCATTGGGGTTATTCTAATGTTTACTAGCTAATTCAGTAGGTCCATCAGGACAACACAAATATTTCAGACATACGAGAAGCATGACAAGTTCCAAACAAAATCCCTAAAACTCTCTGAATAGCATGGGGACTATATGTGAAGTCGGGTTCACCATATCAGACCACCATATGTTGGTAAAGTACATGACACCTAAGCACAATCAAGTATATATGGAAACTAGACCATGCCCATGATGGGCCCTAAACTATGATCCCATGCATAACGTATGGCATATCAGTAAATGTGTCATGTAATGTTAAATAGTCAAGTAATGATGTGCGGCTACGGACAATTTTAATACATCAGAATTAAGGCTTAAAGTGACAACAATAGGCAAGGAATATGAAGTAATAAACCTAACTGAAGCTGTCACATACCTCATCAAAGAAAAGTATGCATGGAGAGCAGGATCTCGCACGACTAAATATTGATCGAATTTTAAGCTCACTTTCCCCAACAAGTTTATCTAGAACTTCAGGGCCCTGCAGATACGGGACATAAAGAAGTAAAGTTTTACATGCAATAAAGTTGATAGTGCAAAGCTCTGTAACGTTCAAAATTAATAGAGAAAAAGTCATTTTGTTATTCAATAGAATTTTTATTAGAAATATAATAAGGTAAATAGATCAAACCTTGATGTGTATGAAATTAGCACCTGCTTCATTTGCAACAGCCTTGGCAATCAGTGATTTACCACAGCCAGGAGGTCCATAAAGCAAAAAGCCAACTGGCAAGTCCAAACCAAGTTCCTAAAATACAAAAAGAGGCATAGTTACTGTAACACCTGGAGATCTTAAGCAAGCTAATTTCACGGGTATATTCGTATAATAATAAGTTTTAAAGAAAAATATAAATAAGCTTAAGAGTTACATAATTTTCTATTGCACAAAATGGTAAAATAACTATTGTCCCAGGAGTACCATAAATTTTTGTTATGAAGAGTTCATTTATAAAGTCCAAAACCAAACAAGTATACTGAAAATGTGAAGAGTTCATTTAGAACTTCTGAAACTTTTATTACCATAAATGGATTTGGAGAGTCCTTTGTGCAAAAATGTAACTTTGGCTAGTATTCGTATGACTAGTAGAAGTCGGTTTGCTTGTTGAGTTGGTTCAGGTCCTAGAAAAGAAAGAAGCTTGGGGCAATATAGTTGGGTAAGATCAAAAGTAGACTGAGTTGTTTGAGTCAAGGCATAAGAAGAGAAAGTGAGGTAGTTTTGATTGAAAGATCTGGCAGGATAGCAACAAGTAGGAAAAGGATAGGAAAGAAAAAAAAAGGAAAGGAAGGGGATGTGGCTTCTTCTAGCAACAGGGAAAAAGAAAGGGAAGAAAAGGAAAGGATGTAGCAACAGGGAAAAGAAAGAAAGGGAAGAAGAGGAAAGGATGGAGAAGAAATTAAGGTAAAGTAAGTAATTGGTTCATTTAGAAACAATGAGGAGCATTTGTATCTATATGAATTTTTATATGATATTGTAATTGCAGTTTTTGGGCTTAAATTTACGGAAAGGTGGGACCAGGCTATTTGCATGAATAAGACACGAGAGAAAAGGAAGTGGCTGCTGATTCTGACAGTTAGAAAAGAGAGAAATTTTGGGGTATTTCTTCGAGAATGGTAACCCACTTTCCAATTTGTGATCTTGAGTTATTTCACTTGGTACTGAGAAAATTCCTAGTAGTTATTTCAGTTGGCACTTTCATGAATATTTTCTGTAGCATACATAAGAATCCAAATTCATCGTCTTAGTGAACTAAAAAGATAGCTGATAATATATATTGCTATATCAATTGAAACCAACATCAGTACTTTTCTTGAATTACCAAGTACCTCATCACTATCAGTGTCAGATGTTCTGAATTAAGAGGCCATTTCATTTCAAAATTGAAATATATATGCATACATACATACATATATACATACGCACACACACATATATATACATATATACATACACACACACACAAAACAACAACAACAACAACTAAGCCTTTTACCCCAAGTACCTGGGATACGCTATATGAACCACAAGAGAAACATGCCGAATCGATCACATTGATAATCCTTCTCCATTCATTCCTATCAAGTAATATGTCATCATTTAAACCACTAGAATTCATACCTTTTCGTATCACCTCCATCTATATTTTCTACAGTCTTCCTTTTGCTTTTTTAACTTGTCCTATATTGATAAACTCCTCTCGTCGAAGTAGTGCATTTGTAGGTCTATGTTGCACTTGACTAAACCATCGTAAGCAATTTTCTCGCATCTTTTCTTCAATGGGCGCTATACTTACCTTAACACAAATATCTTCATTTCTCACTTTATCTCTCCTAGTGTTACCGCATATCCAACGAAGCATACACATCTCTATTACACTTATCTTCTGTGAATAGCGTTTCTTTATAGCCCAACATTCTGTGACATACCATAAAGCTGGTTTAATAGTAGTTCTATAAAAAATTTCCTTCAGCCCTAACGGAATGTTACGGTCGCATAAAACTCCCGTTACACTCCTTCATTTCAACCAAACAGTTTGTATCATATGGTTAATATTATTATCGATCTCTTCATTATTCTGAATGATAAAACTCAAATACCTAAACTGACTGTTCATTTGTATCTTTTGCCCGTCCCATGTTACAGCACTATAGTCTAGACTCCATCTTTTACTAAATTTACACTCTACATAATCTGTTTTATATCTACTCGATTTAAAATCTCTAAATTCTAATATGTATCTTTATAATAACTTGGCATTCACTCTTACTTTTATCTTATCAGCTAAGACAATATCATCAGTAAATAACATAAACCAAGGTATGTCATCCTGAATAGCTCTAGTAAGCTCATCCATTACTATACCAAATAAGAATGGGCTCAATGCAAATCCTTGATGCAGTCCAACTGTAACTAAAAATTCACTTATTAGATCACCACATATTCTGATATTGTCCACTATTCCATCATATATGTCCTTAATTATGTCAATATACTTGATGGGCACTCTTATCTTCATCAATATCCATCAAAACACTTATCGTGGTACCTTATCATAGACTTTCTCTATGTCAATAAAGACAATATGTAAATCTTTGTTTCTCTCCCGGAATCGTTCTATAAATTAACAAAGTAAATGAATAGGTTCTGTCATTGATCGCCCCGGCATGAATCCAAAACAGTTCTCTGATATTTTAACAGTCTGTCTCAATCTATGTTCAATTACCTTTCCCAAAGTTTCATAGTGTGACACATGAATTTTATTCCACGATAGTTAGAACAACTCTAAATATCACCCTTGTTCTTATACAAAAATACTAGAATACTCTTCCTCCATTCATTTAACATTTTATTAGTTTTTCAAATCTTGTTAGCCAACGTATACCTATCTCTCCTAAATATCTCCATACCTCAATAGGAATTTTATCTGGACCCACAGCTCTCCTTAATTTTGTTCTCTTCAAAATTTCTTTTACTTCAGATTTTTTAATTATACGCATAAAACTACGATTTATATCCTCACATTGAATAGTAAAGTCTCCCAGTCATGAGTAAAACTGCCATTATATAATCTATCAAAATAATATTTCCATCTTTTTTTAGTCTCTTCGTCTTGAGCTAAAACCTTCTGATTCACATCTTTAATATACTTTACAGTACATAAGTCTCTATATTTTCTGTCTTATTTGAACTATTATATATATATATATATATATATCCTTTTCTAGCTCTTTATTGTCCAACTTCTCGTACACTTGTTTATATAATTTAGTTTTTGCATCCCAAATAGTTTTATTAGATTCCTTCTTGACTAGCTTATACCTCTCAAAACTTTTTCCATCATTGTTCTTCTTTAAATCTCTATAAAGATCCCGTTTGACCTTAGTAACATTTTTAGCTCTTCATTCCACCATGATGTATCCTTTAATGGTGAAGAATCACCCCTCAACTCACCAAACATATCTTTAGCTACTCTTTTAATACAGCTAGCCATTTTATTCCATGTTACATCATGATTATCATGGTCCTTACAATCTACTTACTCTACTACTCTATCTATAAAAACTTTTTGATTATCTTCTAATAGCCACCACTTAATCTTAGGATCTAACTATGCTTAGTCTTTCTAAGCCTCTTTCTAATACGAATATCTAAAATTAAGAGTTTATGTTGAGTTACTATACTCTCACCTAACACTACCTTACAATCGATACAACTATCTCTATCTACCCTCCTAATTAAAAAGAAATATATTTGACTCGCACTCAATCCACTTCTAAAATTAATCAAGTGAGAAACTCTTTTTTTTAAACCAAGTATTCGCTAAAATCAAATCATAAGACAAAACAAAATCTAGAATTGAGTTACTTGCTTTATTTCTTTCTCCAAAACCAAATCCCTCATATACACTATCAAACTCATTACGACTAGTTTTTATATGTCCATTGAAGTCACCACCAATAAATAGTTTTTTTCTAGCGGGTATTCCTTGTACCATCTTATCTAGATCCTTCCAAAATTAAAGTTTATTAGATGCATCAAGTCCTACTTATGGTGCATAGGCACTGATGACATTAAGAATTTCTCTATCTAAAATAAATTTAACTAATAAAATTCGATCACCCTTCCTCCTAACCTCCACTACATCTCTAAGTGATTGTTTATCTATGATCACACCTATCACATTACGATTTCTATCCCATCCGTATACTAAAGTTTATAACCCCAAGGCTCTATAACTTTAACTCTCACATATCCACTTAATCTCCTACACGCACAAAATATTAACTATCTTTCTAATCATAATATCAACTAACTTGCTAATCTACTTGTAAGAAAACCTATGTTTCACGATACCAACCGAATTTTGTATTCATAAGCTAACTTCTTTACCCCCACCCGCTCATTAAGCTGTGGAAAAACTCTCTTACATTTGACACCATATCAGGACGCCAACATGATGTCGGTTTTAGGCGACGACCTAACAACTCTTACACATTTTTCACTACATCCAGGCTCCGACGTAGCGTGTCGCTCATGTAGACACCTTAAAAATAAATAAATAAATAATTTAAAAGGAAAAATAAAAAATAAATCAATTATTAAAATTTAAAAAAAAAGAAAGGGGGAGTTTCCCCCCGCGAGTGGGCCCCGCGGGAATTCCTCCCGCGGGTGCCCACCCTCGAGAGGGCTCCCGCGGGAGGCTCCCGCGAGAGCGATCCCGCAGGTAGGCACACGTGGGAGCGCTCCCGCAGGTGCCAATCCGCGGGTTGTGTTCCGTCTATTTCCGTTTCGTTTATTTTGCTGAAATTCCGTGATCCGATTTTTCAGGAGTATTCGAGCCGGATTTCGAGTTTCCTCAGTCTATAAAAGACAGGAGTTGACTCCAGAGAAAGGACTTTTGGACGATTTCGGGCGAGCTCGTGAAACTGAGAAGCGGAGCAGAGCCATCCCCTTCCAAGTCAGGCGGTCCACGAAGGCACTAGCGAGGCTCCATCGCCACCCGAACCCACATAAAAAAGGGAATCAATCAATATTACCGTTCTTGTAATTCCTCAGATTTTTTTTGTAAATCTCAATATTTTCGTTGTAATCAAACAATTTTACAATAGAAGGAGAAATCTAATTTTTGAGCAAACAAGAACTGGCGACCACAGTGGGAGCCTCTCTGTTCACAACAGAGAATCTGGTGGCGCAATCTGACTTGATAGCGATCAGATCGGTTGTTGAAACGCTGGTCGTAGAAGTCGACCAGCAAAAATATGAGGAATTTCTTTCTTCCTCTCATTCGGAGCCTGCGTCATCGCCCACCGAAAATCAAAAAGCGTCATCGCCTATTAAAACTTACGAGGCGTCATCGCCCGTTGAAACTGACAAGACGTCATCGTCTATCAAGTATACGGCGTTATCGCCTATTCCAAAGTCAAGCAAAAAGTCAAATCAAACTCTAACCCGCTTCCAAAAGAGAAATCTGAGACGTAAAACTCAACGAGCACGCCTCAATCATACGGAAAGGGTTGCAGAAAACTCCGGGACGGTAAAAAATTTCGGAGCAAACCCACGGATGGAGCCATAGGGTTATATCCCGCAGAAGCAACCCCGGTGCAAACCCGGGGGTGGCAACCGCGGGTGACCGCGGGTTGCCACCTGCGGCTTGCAACCGCGGGTGCCAACCCGCGAGTGGCAACCGCGGGTTGCCAACCGCAGGTGGAAACCGCGGGTTGCCACCCGCAGCATGCAACCGCGGGTGGTAACTGTGGGTTGCCACCCGCGGGTTGCATCCCGCAGATGCAACCGCGGGTTGCACCCCGTAAATTTCACTTCGCGGAAACAACGATGTGTTACGTTCAATGAACACAACTCTCATGTCTCTTCGAGCACACCTATGGTGAGCACGCAACATACACCAAGTATTTTAATCTCTCTATCAGAGGCGTGCGGGACTCACACAACTACTCAGGCCAGTGTGCACTCCAGAAGAATCCGCAGAAGGGTTGGAGAACAATTTAATGCTGTAAAAGAGCTTAGCCCTGAAATATTGCAAACTCTCCAGTATTATGAACCGAATTTGCGACGCAAGAGGCGTCAAGATGCAAATGGAGATGATAAGGTACCTCAAGATTTGAGAGAGTACCTCAATTGGAAGAAAAACTCCTCACAAAATATTCCCCACTGCCAATGCGAACAGTTAATCTCAACTGTTCTATCAAGCTGCAAATGCAACTCAAAACGATCAGTTTTTGAGCGGATCACCGAACCTAAAAGAATGCGAACAGTGAAAAAGGTGTGCTCGGAAACCAATCTGCCTGCTGCCTCATCACATATGGTTAATAAAGGCAAAAACGTGGACGGAAACAACCCTTCAGATAAGGAATCACTCTAGGGTCAAAAGGAGTTTCTATCGAACCAGAGGGCGTGCGCTTAGAAGAAGTCTCTGGAAGGCTTGAGAGACAAGAAAAACGTCTCGATAAGCAAGAGTAGACCATAGAAGAAATGAAACAACTTTTAATTGAGTTGTTAGTTCAAACTAGAAAGAACCAATCCTCGTCGTCCGTTTCTGGTCGGCAGAAAGGAAAACGACCCGTCCAAATAAATAAAGACAGCGAAGACGAGGATGAAGAAGTACCTCCTCATTCAAAAGAGGAAGAGGAAGTGAAGGTTATCATCAACCCTCACGTAGAAAAAATGGAGAAGATGGAGAATCAAATACAAGCTCTTCTTCATCGAAAGAAACTACAAGAGGTGGGGGTAGTCCGTCCCTATCCCATAGAATGGGAGACCGTGCCTTATCCTGCAAAATATAAACCGTTGAACTTTTAGTCATTCGACGGTAAAGGTTCGCCGCAACAATACATCTTCTACTTTCTGTCGCAGACAGGACATCTCATGGGGAATGATCCGACTATGACTAAGATATTTACGAGCACTTTACGGGGAACCACATTTACCTGATTCATGCAGCTACCCCAGGAAACAATTAAATCATGGGCTGATGTAGAACGTGAGTTTCTAGCCCGATTCTTTGAAGATGATACAGAAGTCTCTATACTATCCTTGCTAGCAGCAAAGCAAGAGGAAGGAGAGACGGTCAAAGCTTATGTCGAGCGATTCCGAGAACTTTCTGTTCGATGCCTACATGGCATGACGCAGGACACTCTTGTGGAAACCTGCAGACACAATATGTTGACCGACGTTCTAGATAAAATGGGCTCGGTCGAACCCAAATCATGGAAGCATCTGCTCAAGCAGGGTGAACAGGCCAAAGATATACTTCGACGCCTCGAAAAGCGGCAGTCTGCAATTGGAGGCAGTACAAATAAACCTCCATTCCATTTTTTCCGTTCTAAAGGGAAAGACATAATGGCAATGGCGGTAGAAAACAACACAGCAAAATCACCCAGGCTTCAAAAACAGTATTCGTTTAAGGATGAGCATACTGTTACTATGTTCAATCTGCTCAGCAAACGCAAAATGCTTAAGTTGTCGGAGAGTAAGAGGCCTGAAGAAGTTGGAAAGACTAACGATCCCAATTACTGCATATACCACTGGATTGTAGGTCACCCTACAAAGAATTGTTTTATTCTAAAAGACAAAAATCAAGCGTTGATTGATGCTGGAGCAGTTCAGCTCAAAGCTGAACAAAAAAAAAGTTAGAGCAAACTCCGACACATTTAATGTGTGTGGTCTAAAGGTACCACTTGGGCTCACAACAATTCTCAAGACGAGCTCAGGATGGTTAATTTAAACCCCCATAAAAAAATGATAAAAAAAAGAAAAGAAAAAGAACAATTATGAAATTACCCAATGCCATCAAGGCAACGGGAAGAGAATAAAATTCTCGCCAACCCATCATGCTGGGGTAAAAGCATGAATTGCCCAACGCCATCAAGGCAACGGGAAGAGAATAAATTTCTCGCCAACCCATCATGCTGGGGTAAAAGCATGAATTGCCCAACGCCATCAAGGCAACGGGAAGAGAATAAATTTCTCGCCAACCCATCATGCTAGGGTAAAAGCATGAATTGCCAAACGCCATCAAGGCAACGGGAAGAGAATAAATTTCTCGCCAACCCCACCATGCTGAGGGTAAAAAGCATGAACTGCTCAACGCCGACAAGGCAATGGGAAGAGAATAAATTTCTCGCCAACCCATCATGCTGGGGTAAAAGCATGAATTGCCCAACGCCATCAAGGCAACGGAAAGAGAATAAATTTCTCGCCAACCCCACCATGCTGGGGGTAAAAAGCATGAACTGCCCAACGCCGACAAGGCAACAGGAAGAAAATAAATTTCTCGCCAACCTCACCATGCTGGGGGTAAAAAGTAAGAATTGCTCAATGCCGCTAAGGCAAAGGAAAGAGGAAAAGTTTGGCATTTAAGCCCAAACGAAACCCTCAACAACTCACCATGCTTAGGGGAATAGCATGGCTAGCCCGACTCAAACGGTAGTTGGTAAAGGCTAATCAAATCCGTTGATAGCTGGAGGTTTGCTAAAAACCCTAATCAGATAAATCTCTTGTCACGTTAAGATTTCACCTCTGACAACAAAACTTTTCTCGTCATTTTTCTCCAGCAGAGCAAGTGACACTCAAAATATTTGTCAAGTTAAAATCATACCTCTGACATCATAATTCAAAATCAAATAAGATAAAATCCAATTAAATCCCTTGTCACGTTAAGATTTCACCTCAAAAAAAAATTCACACTTCATCAAGTCCAACATTACAACCTCTGATGAACTTTCTTTTGATGTCGTTAAATTAAAAGTCACCTCTGACGAAAATCATCTCCCTATCAAGTTAACAGTTAGCTCTGATAGTCCGATTTCAAGGCTAAATACGTTAACCGTCACCACTGTTTAGTCAGCTTGTTCCTATCACGACCAAGTGTTTCGAAATAATAAATAATAATAAAATAAAAAAATATATATAAATAATAATAAATAAATTAAAAATTAAAAATTAAAAAAAAATCCAAAGTGTTTCGAAATTCTGTACGACTCAATATAGAACTTCGAAAACTTTGGAGAGGGTTATGTAGACACCTTAAAAATAAATAAATAAATAATTTAAAAAGAAAAATAAAAAATAAATCAATTATTAAAATTTAAAAAAAAGAAAGGGGGGATTTCCCCCCGCAGGTGGGCCCCACGGGAAGAGTTCCTCCCGCGGGTGCCCACCCTCGGGAGGGCTCCGGCGGGTGGGCACCCGCGAGAGGCTCCCGCGGGTTGCCTCCCGCGGGAGCGATCCCGCGGGTAGGCACACGCGGGAGCGCTCCCTCGTGTGCCTACCTGCGGGTTGTGTTCCGTCTATTTCCGTTTCGTTTATTTTGCTGAAATTCCGTGATCCGATTTTTCAGAGAGTATTCGAGCCGGATTTCGAGTTTTCTCAGTCTATAAAAGACAGGAGTTGACTCCAGAGAAAGGACTTTTGGACGATTTCGTGCGAGCTCGTGAAATTGAGAAGCGGAGCAGAGCCATCCCCTTCTAAGTCAGACGGTCCACGAAGACACTAGCAAGGCTCCATCGCCACCCGAACCCACATAAAAAAGGGAATCAATCAATATTCCCGTTCTTGTAATTCCTCAGATTTTTTTTGTAAATCTCAATATTTTCGTTGTAATCAAACAATTTTACAATGGAAGGAGAAATCCAATTTTTGAGCAAATAGCTCAGTAGAAAATACCCCCAACGAAATTCATTTTTTAGCTCATGTCATAACATGTGATAATATTCTACACTAGCTGTCACAGGCCTACCACAACCCTCCTCTTTTATCCTGGCTTGGGATATGCAGTAAAAGGATAAATCTTTAACCATAGAACTGGCGGAGTTATACATAGATATACATACATGCACACACATAGTAGGTGAAATAAGTCTTACGAACTTGAGTTAGAAAAAGAACTCTATGATATGGAAAACATACCCTATCTATTGGAACCGTGAATCAGTTGTCCTCCAGCTGATCCCAAAAAGAATCTCATTTGAAATAAAGATGAAACATGCGCAACTAATATGAGTACAAATATGACGCAATTGGATTCATTAAGTCTAAATTTAAGCAGAATAAATTATAAGACAGAATATCACTAAACCCTTGGAGTGTAGAAACTTGTTTTTACTGAAACTAATGTTATAGATGCACAAAGTTACCTAAAAAAGTTCTATAACATCGTCCTATTTGTCTATTTGAATGCCAAGTAAAAGCAATAGTGCAACTCTTTTCTTGAGTGGGTTATGTCTTGCAATTTATTTCAGAGGACCTGCATAGAATGATGCTTCTTGGTTTCATGCATTAGCAAACGCATCGAGAAAGATGATTTATTCAAACTGCAAAGTGAAAAAGATATATAGCTATTTTCCAATGATTATTTTAAGGAACTTTGCAATTGGCTTACATGTCTGCATGCCCTATATTAAAAGCACTAACAATATTCCTCAAATTGGTAAAAGTGAACCATTCATGCATATTATTTTTTCAATATTATTTTTGAACCTTGTAAAACATGACTCTGAAAATGAAAAAAAATCAAGGATGTAGGCATTGATTTTCAAAATACACCATTAAGTGACATTTGAATGTTCATCTCAAACTGTTTGGACACTCAAATCATCTACTTCATTGAGAAATATTGACGAGTGCTATAATTGCATTACGAAAAGTATTTTTGAAGTAATCATATTGTGAACCTCTAGCGAAATGTATGAGGGGGACCCACGCAAAAAATTGGTGGGGTACATTATGATTAAATGGGCCACTGTCAGGAGGGTAAACGGACCCACAAGATATTAATTCTGTTGGAGATGTACAGCGAGGTAATGTTATTAAAACCCATGGATATTTTGTTTATTGATTTCCAAAATTGATGTTTACAAGCAATTGCTGAACATTGTCGTTTCGAACTTATTGGGTTCCATGATAATATTGAATTCTCCCCCAAGAATTCCTTGCAAATGATGTTGGCTTACGACCTTTTGAAATTCTAGGCATTAGCCAGCATAACAAATGGATTGTCATCCTTACTTATTGATTTCATGTATGTGCAGTCACATGTATATGTTGAAGCATACAATGTTCAAAATGGGAAAATATACTTCTCAGAAAAAAGAATAAGTGGATGCACACATTAATTCTTATATACCTTAATATGAGCTATAATATTATACAAGGATTCAAATGCTATGAACTGAAAGAGTTTCTCATTGAGTAATAAACTCTCCCACATCATCCACATCCTCATAGATATTTCAATATAACTTGGCATGTAAATCAAGTTCCTCAAGAAGATTTGCCTCTGGAGGTTTTGACTCCTTAAGGGCAGGGTCAGGTCTATAGTGTTTCTACTTTATATACTTAATACCATACCAAAGAGTATTTAAGGAATTATATTTAGACTTTAGTTTATAGATATTTGGGTAATATCCATGTACACTATATTCTGAAAATTCCTTTAATCCATAGTGCATAATCTTCAAATATATGTAAGTTTTGATGTCAAGATATAATCAAAGGATATTGATCCTTAATTATGGAAATAATATCTCAAAAATATTTAGAATTGAAACTGAAAAGGTATTTCCCTATGAATAAAGGTTAAGAAATACATGTACTCTATTTCATGATGAAGAACTAAGCAGGATCCGCTGAGTATATCACTTTGAAAATTCGAATTCGCATGTATATTAAAAAGTTTTCAAATGTGAAAACATGCATTATGCTTGAAAAAAGAGCAAATATCAAATATAGTCTTTGCCATGTTCATCGTACATCACTTGGTATCCCAGGTACAAGAATGTTCTGAAAAATGAACATGCTGTTTTAGCTGCCTAGGATTTTCCATCCTTATGCCCCAGAAGGGCACTATACGGCACACAAGCGCACATCATACAACATAAACTTTAAAAGGTAAGCAGCAAGAAGATCCTTTAAATAAATCCTGAAGGCTTAGTAAAATTTAAAAAAAAAAAACTGAAGCCTTAGTTATTAGTTTTGTAAATTGTGGAGGCAGATTGCAATTATGAACCTGAATGTTGAGGACCTGTATAACTCATACAATTAGAACATTTTCAAAAAAGTTCATTTCCACTTTAAATATTTCTCTTGCTTCTAATTCTATCCTTGATATCACTTCCATCTCTGTGTTTTAATATTTCACTGTGAGGTTGTGACCTTGCCTTGTCATGGTGAATGGCCATATGAGGCCCGAGAAGACACCTAAGCTACAAATAAACTTTTGAGACAAGATCGATCCAAAGAAAGAAATGAGTATAAGTTTTCCCAATCACAAAGCAAACAATTAGTATTGGAGCTGCTGCTATGTTTAGAAAACAGATATTTGGTTTGCCAGTAAACACGCACAAGTGTAATAGAAATTAGATAAAGTATCAATCAAGAGCATGCAGCATTCAGCAATATTTTGAGGCTTAGCAGTTAAGAACACATATGTAGGAGACTTTTCCCAACCAAAAATCGGTACATATAATGGCACCGGTATACATTCGTGATGGATAAGTGGACACTTTCTTTCACCTTAAGAAAATTGTACAAGATGAATAATTTTATGTAAACCTTTCAACAGAAAATATGGATCATTTTTATCATTTTGCTTTTGTAAATATTTACATTTAATTTGCAAGTGCATGTGTCAAATATAGATAAATTAAAGAAATAATTTTTGTGTCCATGTGTCCAATATTCTGTGTCCATGTTAGAGCTTGACCCTCATGCCCTATACAAATCGTAATCGTCCACTTAGATAGTTGATATCATCGTGATGGATTCTTCTTACAATTTAATTTTACCATTTGCACATATCATACATGTAGTTTTTATTATAAAAAACAATATTGTATGTCACTTTTGGTAATTTACTGAGTGTTTAGACCATTGAGTTTCCAATGAAATCTGTCATTAGATTTGTAAGTGAGTCACTAAGAAATGAGGCCCGAATTCTATCTTTTATTATTTTTCTATCAAACCCTATACTTTATTCTTCCTGAAATCCATATATCTCCACCTTAAACCATAACTTCCCTTCGTTATACGGCATATTTGGTATCAGAGCATAAAAAACCAAACTACATCCTAATCATCTTTTCCATTTTCTTCTTCCATCCTTCTTTTGTTTTGTGTATTAGTTTTCAAAAAAAAAAACTCAAAAGAAGATGAGAAAAAAAAAATTTAAAAAGGGAAAAAAAAAAAACAAAGAAAAATTTAGAAGCCACCACAGCCTTCATGGACGAAGTTACTCTCATCTTTGAGCCCCGCTCAGCAACGCCACTGACACCTCTGGAGTCGATCGACTCCAATCGAGGTCGGGTCCACAATTATCATCTCTCTCTGACTCTTGCCAGTGTGCCAAAACCCTTACAGACCTCTCTTGAGTAATTCTTGACTCTTGCCCAAGTGCTTGGGCCCTCTCTGATCTCCCCCAAGCAGTCCCCAACCATCATTTTCGCTACGTTGCTCATCGACCAACCATCGTCCCTTAGATTTGCACATTGACAATACTGCCACTCCCCGTCAATGTCCACCATCATTGTTGATAAGCTTTCAAGGCCGATAAGCAACTCTATGGCTCCTCCCTAATTCCCTCCCCAATCTCAAGTCTATTTTTTATATCCGGATCTGGTTTCACTCCGAGTAAGAACTAACCCATTTTACTCTGAATAAGATCCCATTCGAGTTCGGATTTAATTATGCAGTTTTGATGCGAAGTCGGATCCGTTTTCAGCTGGGTCAACTGCAAAATAAGCCCTACTCATTCACACATAACACACCCTATTAAGGGTTATTTGGTAATGTAGAGTCTACTTCAAATCTAATATGAGCCAGATTCGAGTCATTGAGATTCTAGACTATTTTCGTAGAATTTTTTGCTCCAGCCTTTATACAAAAATTCCAACAATCTCCATAAGATTTTTGCAAGGTAAGTCCTAATTGAACCAACATTCTAGTGTACTACATTTTTGCATTCTTTGATTATTTGTATGGTGATGGATGTTTTCATTGTTAATAATATATGTCATCTGAACTATCTTGTGTATTGCACTCCACTACAGAATTAGAAAGTGCATTTTACTGCATTTAGCAAACTCAACAGGGTGTCTTTTTTTTTTTCATATAGTCAGGCATTTAGTTTTGGTGTCTACAACTTGTACATATTCATTTGTTTCTTTGGTTGAAACCAAATTTGCAACTATGTATGTTAGACTATTACATGTTTCATACCCACAAGATTTTAGGGGAGCCATGGAAAACCAAGAAAATACCAGACTCTTAGCTAGGATTCACGAGACTCTAGAGGTCATTCAAAAATTTCAAGTCAGTCAAGAGAATCAATTACTTTAGGGGGGGGGGGGGGGGGGGGGGGGGGGGATTATGTCCTAAACACACGTCAATGAGAGCAACTTAATAGAGAGAATCAAGGGAATGGGAGTAGCATGGTTGATATCACAATCTTAAGAGAAATGATAATGGAAATATTGAGGATACTGAGGATAGATATTGACAAGATGATATCAAACAAAAGGTCAACATAGATATTCTCGCTTTTGATGGCTCATACAACGCCAACAATTTTTCTATTAGTTAGTGAATATGCGCAAACTTTTTGATTGGTATGGAATATCTAATGTCCAAAGTGTTGGAATCGTTAAGATAATATTATAAGGGTCAATCACGGTATAATGGATGTCCATAAAGAGACATATCGAGAGGAAGGGAAATTTATAATAGCATTGGTTAGGATGAAAGCAGAGTTTAAGAAGACGCGCTTTCCTCTTAGGGGTTGCCTTCTTAACCAGCTATCTAAGTTAAATTAGAAGAGTATAATTGTAAGCGAGTACACGACAAGTTGACAGTACAGTGCAACAAACCAAAAGAATAGTCCTCTTACCCTTTCTAGGTTTCACATTGAACTGAGACTTGACCCCCAGCACAAAATGCTTCCACACAATGTGGATTCTGTCAAGGAGGCATATTAGTTAGCCCTATACTTTGAAACATATTTGCAAACACCTTTAGATAGAAAGTCCACCATCAAAGCTCGGGAGCACCCTAAGCGACAATATTGAAGATAATGTTAAACCTAATACTAATACCACTAAGGATGTACGGGTTAAACTGCTACAAGTCAGTCATCAAAATAAGTTATGAAGGAACCCAGTGCTTTAAGTGTCATGATTGTCACTTCCATAGGTAGTAAACCATATAAAATCTACTCAAGACAAGGTTCAAAATCACAATCTATATAAGCACGGGATTAAGGAGGTCTACGAACCTCAGGGTATTTAAATAGTGCCAAGGAGAATTTGCAGGAGGTTGGCACACACTTGCTCATATTAAGTGTTTGCATATTGCATCTAGAGATAATGACTGACATAGATCTAGCGTGTTCACCTATGCGACATATGAGTATAAAATCTATAGAGTTATAATTGATGGAGTTAATTGTATGAATATATTTGTATGAATATATTTTCAAGTTAGCTATTGAGAAGATAGGTTAAACCACACCCACAACCATAGTAACTTATTAACAAATTTCGTTCAACTGTGTAGGCACTCAAAAATGACTATTGGATATCATGAATAAATGGATTCTATGGTCAAGGAACGAGCCAGAAAAGAGATTAGAATAGAAGGAAATTGAATTCGTTGAAAGTTGTGTAGTAACAACTGCTTTGACACTGATGGATATTGAAATGGGAAAATTCACGTAGGAACAAATTGTATAGTTTTTGAATGCTCTTTCCAAGAGTACTTGATTTACCTCAAAAAGAATTAAGAGTCAAAAGATGTAAAAGATGTGACCGTCTTTTGGAAGCATGGCGTAGCAAAACAACATCCGGTACTATCACCCTATAGCCACTAGTGAACCTACCGGTGGCTCACCGCCCTACACCAGATAAAGAGCTCCACGGGGTGGAGCCACAAGTGGATCCACCGGTAACTCCACCAACGTCTTTACTAACAACACTTTCCAAATTCGAATTTGAATTGGTTTTGAACTCTAATCTCAATCATGGATTCCTACTTCCATCAAACCTAAGGGAAGGATTAACTGAAGATTTGCAAACCTATTGAATATATAAATATCCAATTATCTCCATTTTAAGGAGTCTTTCCTCCTTCGAGAAAATCGAAAGGATGACGTCATATTAAAAAAGAAGAGAAGCATATTTCTGTCATCTTCTCCTCCTCTGCATCAAATCCTCCCACCCTTTTATATCAAAGATTAATTCTCCTCAGTTCCAAATATACCATCAAGGAGAAGGCTTATTTATCAAGCTAAAACCATTGAAGATCCACTCATCAATGGATCTCTCGTATCTTTCTCGTCTTCAAAAAGATCTTTGTTGTGTACAAAGGGGGTGGTTTTCATATCAAGCCGATCAAGATCACGGTTTTGACACCATCAAGAATTTTCTTGCTACATTTAACTACATCTCTAGCAAGTAAAATTATTTCTTTATTCTTGAAAACTTCTACCGAGTTTTGCTGCATTCAAGAAAAGATAGGACTTTCCTATCAAGCCGACCAAGGTTCTTACATCGCGTCCATCATCCTCAAAACACCAAGTTAATTCTTGTTGTGAAAGAGACAATGGCTTTCTTATCAAGCCATCGGGAAGAAAGAAGGTTCATGTAACCGCAAAAGAGTGCTCTTGCTACATTAATAAGACACCTCTAATAAGTAATCTTCTTTCTCCTTGTTTTTCGCGATCACCAAATCAAAATCATTACCATATCGTCAAAAGAGATTAAAAAAAAGATTGCTATGATTAGGTCCCTATTGTCACGAGTTTCTACATTTATATACGAAAGTTGTGATTTTTATTGACTGTAATAGTAAATTGTGAGTTCTTATACTATTAGAGAATAGAATTGTGTATTCTTACTACTGTAATTGCTTTATTATATGAAGTCGCAATCTTTCCCCTATTTTTATTAGTTTCAAATTCCTACCTGAAAAATACCAAACTTTATCCAATGCCCATTCAGATTTTGAGCCACCACGACTGTATTTTGTGTGGCGCCCTATCTAAGGGCGCAACATATCTTGGTAGGCAGGCCATGGTTGTATACCGTATATAAAGAGTTTTGGCAAGTCAAACACACACATTTATGTTTAATCAAAGGAAAGTAATATTAACTCCTTCCTCACCCATGAGTCCATCTGAAAATCAAAAGAATGGGTTGCTAACTGATAAGGCAATAAAGTACTCTATTTTTTTGAGAAAAAAATCACATTATAGATTTGACAAAACACATAAAGTTTAGGCCCGAAGAACTTAGACTTCCTGTTCCCTCAGGAGATATGCCTAATGCATTTGTAGAAGCACTTTAACATTACCTGCATAAGTTGCGTAAGAAAGTCTCTTAGCAGATTATGTTCAATAATGATACTTATAAATCTGCTCTTGATTTGCATAAAATTCATAAATTTTAAGTTGGAGAGCAGGTAATGATTAGGGTTCGTCTCGACAGGTTCCCTTCCGAGACTATGAAGAACCTTCATGCTGAATGCGCGGGTCCTTATAGGATTCTGAAGTAGTTGTTCAAATGCTTGTGAGTTAGATATTACACGAGATCTCGATAAAGCCCAATTAATGGCAAGAACTTGACTTAATACGATATTCTAGTCAACTTTTCTACTATCATTTTAAATCCATCATCCTTTGCAGCAATGTATACCACCACCACCATCACTTACAACACGGAGGCTCAGACAAAGAAGTTAATCGATATATTGCATCAATAGATAGTTTCCACAGTTGTAAGAGCCTACTAATGATACTTATTTCATTGACAATGATGGCCCGATTCAAAGGATATTTGATTGAGAGCGAAGGAGATTGAGCAACTTCACCCAGACTTGGTAGATTTATACCATTATTGCTCTATATCTGTGGTGAATGTTTCCAAACCAGGAAGAACTAGTAGAGATTCTACATAGAATTCAATTTTATCCATTTGCACATATGCACAGTTTGTTTTTACAAATGATATTGCATGGAGATTTTCGGTGATTTAGTCAATGTTTAGAGACCATTTGAGTTGCCAATGAAATTTTTTGTGTGATTTAAAAGTTGGTGAGTAACCAGCCCAAATTCAATAGTTTATTATTTTTCCTATCAAATCCTAATTTGTCTTTTCCAAAATCCCACCACCATAAATTATAAATTCCCTTTGTGCTGCATCACCATGCTACAAAAGAGTAATAGCATGCAACTAGTACTGTTTTTTAATCATCAACAATATTCAGATTCCCTTCTTGAAAATATCAACTTGTTGCAGATTTAGAATGCATGATAAAGAAACAAGGCATTATTACACTATGCATAAGAAAGATACGGGTAATACCTCAAAATGCTCAGGTTTTTTTATTGGTTGAACAATATATCGATCAAACTCTTTCCTCAATGAATCGAGACCACCAACATCTTCCCACTTGGTGTCAGGTACCGAGGAAAATCCTTCCCTTGTTAAAGAGGGTTGAACCAGTTTAGCTGCTTCCTGAAGAAGAATGAAAATAATAGAATCTTCAATTTCGAATTTATTTTAAGAGAGTCGCAAACACTGCACTCATGAGAAACGAATGCAGCTCAACAGATCATTTTCGTAAACATGCTAAGAGGATTCCATGTCGAAATTTTGTGACTAACATTAAGTACAGCTCGAAGAAAGACCAAAAAAAAAAGAGTTACATTTAAACAGTTAAATACACAAAGAAAGAAAACAAATGCAGAGCACAGGACATATGCTTGCAAACTCCTAGTGAAAATCAACTGTAAACCTCAGTAGAAATGGATATGTTTCGGCTGTTTTATCAGGGTACCAGCCAAAGTCCATGTAATACCAACCAAAAAGTCGTTAATCACAAAAAAAATGTAAAATAAATAGTTGAATCAATTTTAAGAAAAAGATACTGCCTTTTACTCATAGTATTCCCCATTATAAAGATCAAATAATCACTAAAAGAAGTTACATCTACAAAAACTGGAAAGCAACTTCTGCATATATGTTCTTGTATTTTTCTGAGATGAGTCAGATGGCATATTCAGCTTCATTTTTGCCTATTTTCTTACATAGCCATGTGTTTCTAAATTAATTTGCATGTACACCCTTTCAGTTAACTAGCGGCCAAGTGCTAACAGAAATTGGTGGTGGCAGTTGACAAAACACCCTATACTGATGCCACATATAATTAATAGTCATTAAATTCCATCAATAATTAGAAGAAACTTTTTGGAGGTCCAAAACCTTTGAATCAAGTTGACGACACTTCAATCAAATCTCTGGAAGTAATGGCAAAATTGTTTTAGTTCCTTCTAGAGATACCCATTCTCTTGCAAAAATAAACCCAAATTTCTTACATCTTCTCTTTCCTCCATCGTGTTCCTTTTATTTTAGTTATATCAGCTAGCAGCTGCGCTGCTACAATCCATACTAATGAATCTTTCTAAATAATTAGAAGTTTATCACCATGATCTTGCTTATGTTGCATGGATACAACTAAGAAAAGACTAAATATCAGGTTGATGGTGAAAATTTCTTTATCAATGTTTGAAAAAGCATAAGTTTAATTGACAAACCAACGATAAAAGAAAATTTCAAAGATAAGATAAAGAGTTGTGAACAGCAAATAGTATATGGCAAGAAAGAAAGAGCAAGCACAGAAGAAGAAGGGATGTGAAGGACCTATGGATTGAGATGAAAAAATGGAGTAAGAATTACAAGAAAAGGAGATGAGGAAACAATACTTATGGGAAGTACATACTTAAGTTGCAATTATCAGCCTATATCTGTAGGCATCACAAGTAATCATATCATATGTTGAGATATCTGATATGATACAGATCCTAGAAGATCAGTATTCCTAAAAGTGATGACATTTTGCTGACATACTGTCATTAATTCTGATATTGCCGATTTATGATATCATAAACAATATGGAAGAAGAGAAGTAAGCATAAACAGGTGAAGAAAGAGGCAAGAACAAGCCAAAGATAGCAAGATGTTGCAGTGGAAGAGAAGATAGGTCTGCAAGTTTTAAAAGGACAAAATAACCTAAAAATAGGATTTCAGATGATTAACAGAGGCTAATTAATGCAAGTCCAATTAACTCTAGACTAATGAAAGAGTAGGACATGCAAAATAACTTTAAAACATGATGTTATATAGGGAAATATTCAAAAGACAAAGAAAAGGTTAAAACCTATCAGGATAAACAGGAGGTAGGATAAAGATAACATGATTGAAAGAGGATGAAAAGAGAGAGCGAAGACACCGTTCCCCTGCACTCCACATATGCCACCGCCTCTTGCTGCATATCCACTGCCAGCTGCTCCTTATGGTTTGATGTAGCTGATATTAGTCGAAGGGACAGTATCATAACTTGAAAACCATTTAACTTCAGCAACATTCACATCTTTAAGTTAAATGCTGAGATCAGTTTAACTTGAAGATAGATGCCAAAAAGGTTTGACTTCTAGGTGTAATAACCCAAGAACCTGTTTAACATAAAGGAAATTGGGACCTAAAGTTATATCGGCAAATTAGGACCTCAAGTTATATCGGCCAGGCTAATATACCTGGAAATCCATTTAAACATAACAGACTCTAGAAAGAGTTTTGAATTTGGTGCATCAAATAATCTGAATCAAGGTTTAAAATATTGGCTGATACGAATAATAGTGCATATATCATAGCAGATTTTGATGCACCTAATACACAATATACTGCCTAACATCATTCTGGTATTGGCATATTGCTAATAAAAATATTTCTGATATCAATGACACAATATGTCCAATGTCGATTTTGATACTATATGTTTTGATACTAATACCGGTTCCGGTATTTTAAACCTTAATCTGAATCCAACACAGTACCAATATTGTAACTTTTTAACATATATAGAACCTGAGAAGAGGTAGCTAAAGTTCAGTCATAGCAAACCTTCAGGTTCTAGTTAATAAACATAAAAAAAAAGTAAGGTAAATCCTAGTCATAACTTCATGTAACATAATGTAGAAGTTACTTGCAAGATTTTTTTTTTTTTTTTTAAAAAAGGAGACTTAAGCTGAATAAGATTGACCTTACACTGATTATCTGCAGCCATAGGTCTTAAAAAGGATTGCACAATCACAGTAGTTTAGCCATAGGTCTTATACAGGTCAATTAACAACTAAACCTGGCTTCAGTTATGTTAAAAAGTTGCAGCATGTGCCACAGAAATGTATTTGATGCACTAAATTTAAAAATAAAAAAAATAAAAAAAAACTTCTTTAAAAACAGAGAATAATGCTAGTGAGTGCTGCCTCACTTAAATTACCTGAAATACTGCCAAAAAATAATAGTAATCTCATTATTCTTTTCCAAATTTTTTTCTAAATTATAATCTTAGTCTCCTAGGATTCACTCATAGTTCACTCATACCCAATCTCCATCCAGTAGATACAAAATTAACAATTTTTCTTGAATATAATATCTTGTATCAACTTGATGAAAGAATAAATGAAATGCAAAATCCATGAAATTTGATCCTCTAAAAGCTAAGGAGGTGGAGACTATAATTCCAGAAAAAGATTAAAAAAAAAATTGGATCACTATTCATTTACCGCTAACTCACATAAGTTTCTTTAGCTAGCGGCTCATTTTCAATAATCTCCTAAAAATAGCTTAGCACCTATCTTTTACACAATTGGCTCTGAACTTGCAATGAAATAAAATTCAAAGAAAAAAGTCTTTGTGCATCTAACACCCAATCATTTTGAAACCACAGAAAAAACAGTGTAATAAAATGATAGTACTAGATACCTTAAAACATTTAATACAAAATCACATCTATATTCGCAAGAAAATAGTAAAAAATGAGTAAGGGCTGAAACGTTGCTGCTTTCATCAAGACTATAAGAAATCAATAATATATGACAAATCACAAACCCAAAGCAAAAAGGCACTCAGTAAGACCACATAAATTACCTCAAAATCAGACATTGTAATGCTAACACTCTCTAATTCTTCATGGGACAATGGTTGTTGCAACCAGTCATCAGACTTTTCCCCTATATATTCAGTCTTCCTCTTGTCCATTATTCTTTTCATTGCCAGATTTCCTGCTTTATTCACTAGTGATTTCAAATCAGCTCCCACAAAACCTGGAGTTGACCTTGCTATCTTAATTAGATCGAAGTCACCCTCAAGAGCGCATTTTTTAGCAAGAACAGACAGGATCTCCAATCGTGCATTTTCATCAGGTATGCGCACAGCAATCTCTCGGTCGAACCGTCCAGGTCTCCTCAAAGCTGGGTCAAGAGCATCTGGTCTGTTTGTTGCTCCAATTACAAGAACATAACCAGGTTTTTTTCCAGATGTTTCCGGCTCAGCCTTATCAGTGGATCTAAGAGTTTGATGTGATTCATCCATGCATGTCATAAGTTGTGTCACTATCCGTCGTTCCATCTCCCTTTGCAGATTCTCTCTCTTTGATGCAATTGCATCTATCTCATCAATGAATATGATTGATGGAGCAGTTCTATACGCATCTTTGAAAAGCTCCCTTATATTTTCTTCAGATCCACCTGGAATAATCATGAGCAACATATAGAAGTTGGTGACAAAAAAACTTTAAATGAAGGATCATATTAGAGGCATTTAAAAGAAATTTTAAGTTTAAATTCTAAAATTTGGTCAAAATATAAAGATAGGAAGGTTAAAATTTTGTTGAAAAACGTATTAAAATAGAAGACTAGTTAAGGGGTTTAATCATAATTTTCTAAAACAATCATTCTTGATAATGGAATGTAAAAACATACTCTTGAATTTGATCCTAACAGTGACGCTTTTGACATAAACATATTAAGCAATCCAGTTTTCTGCAATACCCAAGTCCCAAGAGCTCTTTCTAACAATAAGACAACCCAGCAATCTATGTACCCTAGCGGTAGACTTCTTCACTTGTTTTTAACAGCTAACATGTCCATTCACAACACCTCATGTCCCAGTTATTAATCCACAGTTTTTCTTCCAAACCTCCCAGTTATAGCCCTATCCCATCCAGACCATTCGTTTGAGACCTTTTACGAAAAGTCTCAACACACATTTCTCAAATTTCACGTTTCACAATAGAATGGTAAAAATGGATTCTCTAAGATTGTATCAAACACATAATCACCCTCTCTATTCATTTACCTCGCAAATGTCGACCACTCACTCAATTTTCACTAATCAGTATCGTCTATTCTGATCTATTCTGATCTGATTATATTCACCACATGCTTTCAAGTGATTAAGCAATTTTAGTTGCCAATAAATTATTAAATCTAAAAGATTCTAATCAAGAATTAAAACTTCAACAAATGAGAATATGGATTTGCTGCAGAAAAATAATGTTATATTAGGTTGGAGGAGTTTTTTAAACAGCTTGCGGAAATTAAATTGTTTTAGGAACAAAATAACAAGGTTTAGTAATCTACTATTATATTATAGTGCAGGAAATTTGATTGGAGATACAGGAGGAATCTTGCACAACGCTACTCAATACAATTACAAAGAGTATAATAGTAGTGAATACACGACTTGGCTAATTATGATTTTCTTGTTTTCCTAGCAAATATAAGAATCGTGACTTGATGAATTTTGATTCTTAAGAGTTATGACATCATTGATATCTATTTATACAAGTATCTTGTCATGCTTGAGCCGCCACTATAGACATTATGTCATCTCTTTTGAGAAACCATATAGACCATACTTTAAATAGTGTGGTGTTTTAAGATATGGGAGCCCTAAGGTAGAGATGGCACCCAAGAGGCCACACCCAAGGCTATTCATTGAATTAGGTGCATCATGAAAAAGAAAAAAGGCGTTATCATTTCCAGTGCTTGTCATATTGTCATTGTCATTCAAAGGCCTCATAGTTATCCATCATCATCATCATCTTAAGGCCTCATCATGATCACAAATAGCTACCATAAACACTGAAGCCTCAACTAAAGAGAAAGAGGGGGCAATGGTTAGGAATCGCTGCCCTATCCCTTTTATGAGAAGAGGTTCCAACTCCGGGCGCTGCCCTATCCCTTTTATGAGAAGAGGTTCCAACTCCGGGCCCGCCACGAAGCAAGTTCTTACCCAACCTGCTTCCTATAAAAGGTTTAGGGCCCCAATCCCACTCTTCTCTCCCCTAATGGATTCAACTAATACGAATCATGTTTTTACCCAATTTGCTTCTAACAAAAAGGTTGGAAAACCAATCCTAACCTTTTTGCTCCTTTCTCTCTAAAAAATAATCACACTGAACGACAACACAATAAGCCAACATTCCAAGTATAAGGGTGAGCACCCCCAACACTTTTCTCCTTAGAATCCACCATAAATTCTAGTTTTTCCTTACTTTACTACTTAGGTGCTGCCTAGCCAGTTAGGTGCTAGACATTGCGTCTAGCTATTAAAAGCTCTCTCCCATATTTCTTGAGGTATCTGGAAAAGATGCTTAATATAAATGCCTGATGAGTTACGTATGAAAAGTATATGACAAACTTCATGTGTTAATAAGTTTATACTCGCATGGAACATATATTTGTTGTGCTTTATGAACTCCTTATATAATGTTCTAACTCAAGCATATCTACGCATCTCGTGTTCACAGTTAACCATATACAAATAAATGTTCAGAAATTTAGTAAAATCAGCAATAGTTGTGTAAGATTAAATGTTGTCCAGGCCCAAGACATATGTAATATCTGTCAACAAGGTCAAAGTGTTGACCTATTAGGATGAGATGTTACTTAATTTTTATTGCATTGGAGTTCAATAATGCATTCATAAATTTGGCAGCATATACGCATTTAATGGTTGCATGACATATTATTTCCATTCATAATATGGTTCACAATTTGATCTATCAAAAAAATTCCACCACTCACATTCCTCTGTCGCCATTCTATTACTTCACATAGGGGCAGAGCCAGATTTTCCATCCAGTTGGGCACAAGTCCAAGCTTATAAGTTACAATTAGACCTCAATGTATAATTTATATCATGATAAAAATTCTAAATACATGATAGTATTTTATTGAATAGAAAATAATCAACAAAACTTGAACTCCTTTAATTTTTTAGTCATTCATAGCATATCTATGCGATAACATGTTCTTTATGTTACTTTTTACATAGACATGGGTCTAATAGGGTGTAAGAAATAAAAGTGTGGGGTAAGTTAAATCTTGTAGCAAATAGAATTTGTTTTAGCTTTAAACGAATGCATTATATGCTTCTACAAAGTAACATGGCTATGAAAATAACTGTAAATTACCCACGAGGTAAGGGAGATGCACTACCTGGTCTGAACCTAGCCTCGCCCATGACTTCATATATGTATGTATGCATATGTATGTGTGTGTGTGTGTGTGTGTATATATATATTGCCATGGATATTGCTATAAATGTATCTCATAATTCATTAAACTTGCATTTCATCCCTTATATTCATGTAAATTTTTCAAATTAGTAGGGACTCAATGGACTTGATGACTTTTGGGACCCGGTTACTTTTTTGTGTTATGAATTTATTCATGAATTTTAGCCTCTCAAGTTTTGTTTGAATTCGGGAACTTTATAATTGAGGTTTGCACATTCTCTAGTAAGCAGTTGTTTTAGAGAGTAGTATCTTAAAATTCCAAAGTTTAAAATTGTGAATTGAGATCCTGAGAATGACCATTAGATCATATAGATGCATATAAACACATATAAAGATGCATAGACTCGGAATATTTAAAGTGAAGGTAGTCCTTTTGGTAAATGATATAGTTATGTTGGCCATTAAAAGTCTATGTAAAAATTTGTTGAGAAAGTTACTGTTTCAATATGTTGTGTTATATTTATACAATGTAAAGGTTAAGTCTTGTGATTGCTATGGAAATTAGGACCGGCTGAGCATGCCAATTTCAGACAATTCAGGGCATCACAGTCATCACCATATAAGATAAGAAGGCACAGATTTTTGATACCCTTTACAATAGCTGCATCAGTGCTGCATCCCTGAGAACTTACTAAAAGTCTAAAATGCATACAAGTGAGCTTACCAGAGACAGCCGTGACGAACTCAGTGGCAGATTTTGGATAGAAGGGTACACCAGTCTCATTGGCAATGGCCTGAGCGAGCCTCGTCTTCCCACATCCAGGCGGCCCTTGCAACAAAATCCCAGTTATCGGCCGGACCCCAAGCCTCATCGGCAGCTCTGGATGCAGAAGAGGCACAATCACTTCCATCATCAACTCCTCCAGCACATTCTTCATCCCCCCAAGATCCTTAAACCTCGTAGTTTCGCTCTCCACCGCCTCTCCCTTCGGCAAAGCCCGTTCCTTTCTTGCTGATGCCTCTCCCCTCGGAGGCTTTGACCCCACAATCGCCCTCTTCTTCTCGTTGGCCATCTCAATCTCCATGTTATCATCCTCCCGTCCTGCCGGCTTTTCCGAGGACTTCTTCCCGTAGTTTGCCCTAAGCATCGACTTCATCAGGTCGAATTCAGGGTCCACCTTCGCCTCGAATATGGCATCGTCGTCGGAGGTGGAGGTCGAGGCCGAGGCCGAGGTCGAAGCATCGGAGGTGGCGGGGTTCTGAATCTTCCGCTTCTGGTTGCGGAGGTGCTCGGCCTCAGCGCGAAGCAGCCGCTGCTCAGACTCGTCGCCCTTGCTGGGCTTCTTACGTAAGGGGCCGGGGGTCCCGTCGCCGGTGGCATCTTCTGAGTCGCCAGAGGAGGATTCTAGGGTTTGGTGGAGGAACTCTAGGGTTTTCTGGACGCGGAGGGTGAAAGGCTGTACCTTGATGCGGGCATAGTCGGGGTAATTGGAGCGGAGGTGGTTGACGACGGCGCCGACGTCGAAGGAGGAGTCGAGCTTCGAGGAGACGATACGGCGGCGGAGCACGTCGCGGTCGAGGACAGCTGAGGATGAAGACGGCGACCGGCCGCCGCGCCTCATTCGCTTGCCCATCGCCGCCGCCGACTCTGGATTTGTGTTGGCGATAGGTTGTAAGGGGGAACACAGGAGGGCGAATTTAGGGTTTATAGGATTTAGTATAAATTGCAGAAAACCCTCGCAGTGTAAAATATTCTATAGAACCCTTGTCAACTCGCCAACAAATAATAGCTTCTGAATTATCATTAAATAATTTATTTTTTAGGGATTTTACATATATGTCCCTTATATTTATAAATTAGAATTTAATCTCCAAATCTTCGTATTTATAATTTAGTCTCTCAAATTCTTTAAAATACCACAATTTAATCTTTCAGCCATATTTTTGGCATGAATTTCCCGTTATATCTCTGAGTTAATTAACTTTAGTCTTCCTTTTACTCTTCCTCCTCTCTTTCTCTTCTTATTAGCTTCTCTTCTCCATTCTTTTACTCTCGTTTCCATCTTCTTATTAAATTCGCCTGAATTAGTTCACTTTAGAGATTAACAGGAAGAGGGGATAGAGAAAAGAAGAATGGAGAGAAGAATCCAATAAGAAGAGTAAGAGAGGAAGAAGAGGAAAGGAGGATTAAAGTGAAGTAACTCAGGCGTATAACAGTAAATTCGGCCTAAAAATATGGTTGGGGACTAAATTATGGTAAGTTAAAGTATTCGGAGACTAAATTATAAATATGAAGTTTTTGAAACTAAATTCTAATTTTTAAACATATAAGGGACAGATATGTAAAAACCCCTTTATTTTATTGCACTTTCAGTTTTCTTAGAGTTGCTTATGCAGTAATTATTGTTCATAGAGTGCTTATGTTGGCAAAAGTATATTTTAACTCTTTTAACAAGTTACGTTCCAAATTCAAAATAAAAAATAATTAAATTGGTAAAATGTCTAAATCCTAAAATTAAATAATAATTATTTTACCTTCTTCATTGTCAGCTACATCAAGCTCGTTTTAACTCTACCTACGTGCGGACTGAAAAACTCTCATCTCTCGTTAAGGATCCAAATAATTTTATTTAAAACTTATTCTCTCTCGTGATCTGTGATATTTCCTACGTGGTGAGTTGGGCTCGCTTTATTATTAAAAAAACTAAAATGGATTAAAAATCACAGTTAATCGCTAATTAATGGATTAATTGGAGCCTGAATTAGGTTGACATACGCATCAATTTAGTAACAACTAAAATCATTTGTTGTGAAATTTTAAGAAAAAATTATTCCCGGGATAAAATTGAAAATAAAATTCACTAGGACAACGAAGATGTTTGGAAAAAATGAAGAAAATAAAGATAAAAATCATAATATGAAGGAAATAATTTGAGATGATGATAAAATGATAACGTTAGCATATGAGATGTGTGAGTGAAACATTATCTACTTTTAAGTGAAGCCACCACTCAGCCGTAACTAATAAAATCTTACAACCACACTTACAATCGATTACACTCACGGTGACTTGCAAAAATACAACACTGTTGTTGATATAAATAGTATTATTTCTCAAAACCCCTTTTGGCTGCTAATAATATATATTGCAACTTGAACGCTAATTACATGTGCTAAAAACAAATATATCTATAAATTAATTTTTATCTATAAATTAATTTTTGATCCGTCTTATTTAAAATTAAATTAATTTATTTCGATATTATTTCTCACAGCCCCTAAACGTAAAGAAAAAAAATAAATTTTTAATCCATCAAATTTAAAATTAAATTTAAAAATAAATTATTTATATTTTTCTAACTCAAAAATTTAATCGGAAACACTTGCATTATCATCCTTATTGCGGGAGTTTCTAGATGGGCACAACTTTTTTTCCTAGTGAGCCCACTTAAAACTTCTATTATATTACAATCTTACCATTAAAAAATTTTGACCAAAATACCCTGTCTTTTTTTTCTCTCATCTCCGCCGCCGAGAAACCTTCCCTCTTCATCTAGAAGCTCGCCCTATGCTCCGCCGTTTTCGACTTCTCTAACCCCATCAAAACCCTAAAGGAAAAGGAGGCGAAGCGCCTCACCCTCCTCGAGCTCGTCGACTTCAGTCGCCTCCAACCCCTCCAAGCTCCCTGAGCCCGCCATGGCCGCCGCTGTTGACATGGTCGCCGCCAACCTCTTCCAAACCGTCCCCTCATCCACCTCCGCGAGCCCGCCCGCCCTCCGCCCCCGCTCCGCCCCGCCCCCACTCCTTCGCTCCCTCGCCGCTAGGCCTTGATCCGGACTGTCCAGCCCGAATCAAGACTCTTGATCCAGGCTGAACAATCCGGATCAAGGCCGGGCGGTAAGGGAGCGAGGGAGTGGGGGCAGGGCGGAGCGTAGCGGAGTGTCGAGACTATATATTCATTGATCTACTATATATTCTTTATATTTGATCTTCATCGCTTCCCTCTCTTCTCTTTTGTTGCGAGTGTCGAGACGAGAGTGAGAGAGATCAATGAGAGCTTCGCTATAACAGCAGCAACCAGCGAAATTTTAATGCGTATATCCTGATTAAGGTTAGGCCTCCGCCTCCTCGCCCATCACCATCCCACAAAAACCTCCTCAAATCGAAACTCAGGTGATCGGTTGAAGGATGATTTTTTTTTTTCCAAAATTTTCTCCGAATTTAAATGGCGAGTGGCGGAATTTAAATGGTGAGTGGCGGCGAGAGAATATGGAAGAGCGGCGGCAAAATCCTGACCGGCAAGGTCGAGGGAGAAGAGAAAGAGAGATCCTGATCGGCAGGATCAAGGGAGAAAAGAAAGTGATACAGGACAATTTGAAAATATTAGTGTGCTCACTAGGAAAAACTATCTCCTTAGGAAAAACTATCTCCTTATAAAAAAGAGGGTGTACTCACTAGGAAAAATAGGCTCACTAGGATAAAAGCTGTGCCCATCTAGAAACCCCCCTTATTGCAAAGAGCTACTTGCCCCATTGCAATGCAATGAGGACGCTAGATCTCATCACTAAATAAGCGAGCAGTAAAATTACAATAATACTGACGCATTCTGAGAACGCAGCAAGAAGACACCAACACATACCCAGAATCGAAATCCATTCCACATATTCTACGGTCATTTCAACAGCTACAACAAACTACAAATTGCAGCTCCCAACTACTAGTTTACACACAACACAACCTCAGCAGCTCCCATGCCATGCCATGCCATTACATTTCCCCTCCCCATCTCTCAACCAATCTTCACTTCGACCGTCTTCAGCTTGGCCTCGGGCGGCGGAGGGAGCTTCTCAACCACCACAGTCAGCACACCGCTCTCGCACTTGGCCGTTATAGCGGACGGGTTCGCGTTCTCCGGCAGTCGGAACCTCCTCTGGAACTTGGGAGGAGCCTTCCTCTCGAGCATGAGGTACTTGCAGCCTTCCTCTTCTCCCTCGTCTCGCTTCCTCTTCCCGTTGTTGTTGCTCTTCACTACCAGCACATTCTCATCCTCCAACGTCACCTGCACGCAACGGTTTCGAAGAATCATCAGCAGCTAGTTCAGCAATGTACGTACTACATTAATGTGGGAAAATTTGGAGCAAAAGGTGTCAAAATTAGAATTTTTAAAAACTACATCTTTTTTGAGCTGAAAGTAGCAAAATTTATTTTCCTTTTTTTTTTTTCCCATCTGAAGATGAAATTGGATTTTACCCGCACACAACGGGCATTGAATCATCAGCAGCTGGTTGAACAATTTACTAAGAGCAAAAATGTGTCAAATTTCAACCCTATGAGATATGATGCAGTAGAGTTTTCATTATTTTGGCGGATTTTACCATTTTTGAGCGATGATGCAGCAAAATTTTGTAAAGAAAGCCAACAAATAACATCGAACACTTATAAATTCTAATTTTTTTGACGGAATGCAGCAAAAACAAATTCATAATTTTGACGCAATAAAAAAACTAGCAAAAATGTAGCAAAGTTTCTTCTTTTTTTTTTTTTTTTTGGGCATCTGAAGATGAAATTAGAGATGAAGAATCTAGACCCATATTTTTTCATCTCAAATTATACCTAATGTGAAGCATAACGCAGCAAAACCCTCTCATTTAAAAAACTAAAAAAAAAAATTTCACAGAATTAAAGGGAAAACACTTGTAGATTCTAGGGAATTCATGTCCAATAAAAAAAAAACATACTAAAAATCTCAACTTCAACAACAAGAAGAAATTCCCCCAAATTTATTCCCAGAATGCCCCCGAATAATTTAATTTTTACCTGAACGTCGGTCTTGGAGAGGCCGGGGACGTCGAGGAAGAAGGTGTAGCTCTTGTCCGTCTCCAGTATGTCCACCGGCACGCTCTCCTGCTGGCGGGCCCCACCACCGCTTCCTCCATGGCCGCCACGCTGTCTGACATCGCCGCCGCCGCCGCCGCCGCGTGTCAGCTTCTCGAGGGCCTCCGGCAGGTGAAGCAGCTCGTGCACCGAATCAAACAGGATCGTGTCAACAAGCGAGCTCATCTTTCCTCTTCTCTCTCTCTCTCTCTCTCTCTAACTAGAGTACTGGAGTTTCTTTCTAGGCTTGGAAACAGACAGTCAGTGATGGTGAGAGAGAGAGAGAGAGATTTAAAGCGGGAGGGGGAACGTTCCAGAGTTTGGGCGCGTGGCGATCAGAGAGAAAGGTCCGGAACAATCGGGAGCCTCACTTGCTGGATGTGGGCCGATGTGATTTTGTTTGTAATGGGCCGGGCTACTTTTAGCTAAGAGTCTTGGTTAATTGCTTAAACGTAAGTCTATAGGAAACACATCCAGAATAGTCATGAGCTCTTGTTGTTTGTCTTGCGCCGTTTTGGTCAACTATTGTGGACTTTTCATGGGTAGGTAACATCTTTTCTAAACTAATACTAATATCACTTTGTATGATTTGCACTAAAATTTAATTTATACTAAGATTCTTTTAATTCAAAGAACATACTAGAACAAATTACGAAGGTATTTTGTTTATTTACTTAAAGAAGAT